>JAGSMZ010000001.1:5820000-7020000 GCA_029286645.1 Papilio protenor | reverse complement strand
AACAAAATTTCTCGATGGTACATAACAAAATGTATTTTCAGGTTAAAGAACTAGTACTTGATAAAATATGAATAAAAAGAAAATTTATAAATGACTAGCTTTCGCTCGCGACTCCGTCCGCGCGGAATTAAAAAAAAAAAACAAAAGTGAGTAGCCTATGTGTTCTTCCAGACTATCCGCTACATCTATACCAAATTTCATCAAAATCCGTTCAGTCGTTTAGGCTACAAACTCTAACAAACATCCATCCATCCATCTAAACTTTCGCATTTATAATATTAGTATGAAGTATGATTAGCAGCAAGAGATTGTTGATCCCAACTATGTGGCAACACTTGATATAAGTTGCCAGTTGCCAGTTGCCAGTTGCCACCGTCCAACAAATGTTTAATGTCATCTCGGAACAGAAAGTCCACCTTTCAAGGTGTCATTTATTTCGTAAATTGAATAAATTATCCAATAAACAGAATGCATGACGTAAATATGCTATTCGATTTTTAACTCGAATGAATCGATAAAGGTTATCGATATAAATCGTCTTTGTTCCATTCGTTGTCAACGACACCCACGAGCCTTACATCATTCGAGACATATCGATTTTATTCTCGGAAAACGTATTTATTATTCCCGTACATAATAAACCTCCTTGCACAATTTTCAATTATTTAAACTTTATAGCATTATCGCTCTAAAGACAATGGTGGTAAGTATCGGAATTGAGTGATCGTTTTCCAAATTTGGGTAATGTTAATCGGCCAGGTCGGGCTTAACTGTTTTAAAGGCCGTGTCCGATTGGGGATCGATGTCAGAGATTTAATTATTATGTCTGTAAACTCGACTCCTGTGACAATATGACTCAGAAAATTTTAAAGTAGAATTCTTGAGGATAAAACCTAATTTTTAATTGCTTTTGTTGGTACTCTCGGTAACGGTTTGTTGGTACTCTCTTACAAGATTGTTTAAACCAGAACACAAATACGTCCTTTTTAATTACGTCATAGTTTGTACTAAAAATATCTGTCTATTTCCATACTATATTAATATGTCAGTAAGAGTTAATTGTGCTAATAACGTCTGCCAGACGTCAGCAAACGCCTCATTAATCATATGAAAATATGTAAATAACTATTACTATTAAAACTAAATAGTTTAATAGATGGATGTTTGTTAGATTTTGTAGCCTAAACGGCTGAACGGATTTCAATAAAATTTGGCATAGATGTAGAAGATAGTCTGGAAAAACACATAGGCTACTTGCATTTGTTTTTTTTAATTCCGCGCGGACGGAGTCGCGAGCGAAAGCTAGTATAATTATAATTATAATCTTACTAATACTATAAATGCGAAAATTTAGATGGATGTTTGTTAGAGTTTGTAGCCTAAGCGGCTGAACGGATTTCGATGAAATTTGGCATATATGTAGAGGATAGTCTGGAAGAACACATAGGCTATTCACTTTTGTTTTATTCAGTTCCACGCGGACGGAGTAGCGGGCTAAAGCTAGTTCCTAGATAAAGTCAATGATCAGCGCTCTTTTGTTTTAATCTATACTAATATTATAAAGAGGAAAACTTTGTATTTTTGTATTTTTGTATTTTTGTATGTATTGAAATAACTCAAAAACCACTGGGCCGATTTTAAAAATTCTTTCACCATCAGAAAGGTAATTTATCTGTGAGTAACATAGGCTATATTTTATTATTACTAATGTTTAGGAACTATTAATAAACAGCGTGTTTCTGGAGGCCGGCGTTAAAAAAATGCTAAACTTTAACTTTTCTCGGCTTACGCTGCCTAAACCGTTAGAGGTATATAAAAATGATGTATGAAAGAAATGTACATCTCAAAAAGTTCTACAGAAAAGTTCGCGATAGCATATATCTATCTTTAACGGTTTTCTTACAATAACCACTTTTTTGTTTACAAAATGAATTAAATATCGCATGCTATTTGCGTCGTTGTTTTAATGGTTTCAGTATTAATCCTTATCCAAATAAATGCCTTCGTTGCCAGGAGAATTTAATGTAGAACAAAATTGTCCTTTACAGTATTTAAATTGGACAAATAGTTTAGAAGATATCGCGAACACAAACAATAAGGGTAACCGAAAAATCAGCTCACAAACTACCGGGCTTAGAAATTTGGAATCTTTCAACAATAGATTTCTGTTATTACGTAGATTCATCATCATCATCGTCACCAGCTCACTATACGTCCCCACTGAGGGGCTCGGAGCCTACCCTAAATTAGGGTGGCTAGGACATAGTCAACCACGCTGGACCACTGCGGCTTGGTTGACTTCACACATATGTATCTTTGAATTTCTTCTCCGATATGTGCAGGTTGCATCACGATGTTTTCCTTCACCGTAGTAGTCCATTACGTAGATTACTACTAAGATAATACTTTAGGTAATAGGATGAAATAAAGGCGAACGTAAGTTTTGAACTTTAAACTCAACGCGGACGAAGTCGTGGGCAATCATAATTCATACTTAAATACTATGAATTTTAAACTTTTTTAAAAAGTTTAGATCTAAGGATGGATGTTTGATAGAGTTTGTAGCCTAAACGGCTGAACGGATCACCAGGAAATTCGGCACAGATGTAGAGCATAGTCTGGAAGAACACATAGGCTACTTTTTATCCTGGAAATAGTTACGGTTCCCGTGGGATACATTAATTTTGTTTTTAATGTTTACTCGATAATTCTGCAACGGTTCAACTTATGTTATTGAAATTTGGCACATTATTTAACAAAGTCTGGACCACAGTGGGATAAGGTTCATCCCCGAAAAATGTCACGTTCCCGAGGGATATGTAGTTTTTTTTGTTATTTACATATTTACACGATTAGTCCGTAGTGGCTAAACTACTTATTGTGATTTTGTATAGATACAGATCATAGTATGGTATTATATAACACGTGGAATCCTTTTCTACCCCGAAAATGTTAGGTTTCCGAGGATATGTGTTGTTTTCTTATTTACATGTTAACGCGTTAACCCGGCAGCGGATAAAAATATTTTACTGAAATTTAGTACAGATATAGAAAATAGTCTGTAATAACATGTGTGATACTTTTCATCGGCGAAAAATGTCGGGTTCCGGAAGGATGTGTAGTTATTTGTTATTTACGTATTTACTCGATAATTCCGCAATGCCTTGACTTATCTAATTGAGATTTTGAATAGTAATAAAATATAGTTTGGAGTAACACATGGACTATGTGGTTGCGAGGGGTTGCAGAAAAAGAAGGTTACATGTCACTACAAGAGAATGCAGATGGTGTCAGGCCTTTGCAGTTAGATTCTGGTGGATTAAGGGAGTTGCAAATGTTAGTAGGTGCTTGAAGGTAGTAACAGGTGGTTCATCTCAGGTTCAGGAAGTTGTAGGTTAAGTACAGGTGGATATAAAGGATGGCAAGGAGATCCTATTCAATTAAGGTGGTTTCTGGTAAATGTATCTGATTTGCAAATGAATGCAACTGGAAGCAGGTATAAACAGAATATTTCCCCTTCCTATGCATCTTCCACCGTCAAATCCACTTTCCTTCCATCCTTTTCTTATAAGAAAAAGGGTGAGAAAGAAAAGGGACTAAAGTTGGGCCTCCGGCACGACACTCATCTGACGAAACGTGGAATTGCTCCCACTTCACGCATGTCTTTTGAGTGGTCGTGGTATTGCACCGGGCGAGCCGGCCCATTCGTATGAAGTTGTTAAAGCGGGCTCTACCGCTGTTGTTCGCTTAAGTTAGTTTTTGGTGGTTTTGGATGATTTACAGCTGAAGACTGTTGGCAACCGGTGAAGCAGGCGGTTATCTTTTTATTCAAATTTTGCCAATTTAATTGTGTACTTCGTGTCTTTTTTTATTTTAATGCTGCGCAGTGAAGTCGCCTGGAACAGCTATTATGCATATACCACGAACCACGCCAAATGAAATTCTATATGTACATATAATAAAATTGAGTGTCTGTTTGTAATATCAAAAGAAAAATTCTAGATTTCGGGAAGATGATGTATTTGCGTTGCTGATAACGAAAATCGCATTCAAAATTTTTTTGTCTGTCTGTCTGTCTGTCTATCTGTCTGTCTGCAAGCCGCGTTTGTTCCGGGTAATCTCTGAAACGGTCGCTTCGACCGGACTTTCCCTGAAGGGTAGCTGACATAGACGGGCTACTTTTTCATCTTAATATTGCGTGGACGAAGTCGCGGGCAACAGCTAGTATTTTAATAAGATTATATTCTAAGCGGTATTTTTATTACAGCTTTTGTTTTTGTTCACGTGGAATTAAAAAAAAACTTGTCTCCTTTTGTTCTACATATGTGCCTTCATTAAAATCCGTTAAGTCCTTTTATACGTAGAAACATCCATCCATCCGAAGTTAATAATACAATATATTATTAATTTTTGAAATCATTTGCAAACTCTGAAATTATGCATTACAAACATCGTTATCTTTGGACAAGATATTATAATGTTTTACATAGATAAAACAGAGATTTTCACACGTAACACTTAACCGGATACTTAAGTATAGCGGAAGTTGAACCGTAACTTACAAGTATAGTATTCAAGTATATAAGATGGTCACTAAATATGGGACCCACTACCTTAGCAGTTCAGTTCGTTCGGTTATTACTTACACTTGCACAAATAATTTAGTAATTCAAGTAGTTTATCGAAAAAAAAAATACAGACGAATCGAGTATCTCCTTCTTTTGGGAAGTCGGTCAATGGCTGTTAAAACAGATATAGTGTTATCCTTTTAACTATTTTGATATATTCTGTATTCTTGAAGGTTATTTAGTCTGTGCTATAAATCAATACCATCTTTATTTAAAATAATAATATAAAATTAAATTATTAATAATATAAAATTAAATTATTCATTAGTAATAATATAAAACTTGGTAATTGTGATCCAACACATTATTTAAATATTTATGTCATGGTTTTAAAATGTAGGAATTCTACTTGTTATGTTAATAATCGGACAGTAGTCAGATGTCAGAAATTAGGGTGTTGCATTGGCTTGACGACATAACGGCCATATTGGTAGTGGCGCGCGTAAATACATAGAAAAACGGTGTTATTGGTAAGGTTATTCTGTACATATTGGAAGAAAACATAAGAGGTAAAGAAGACTATATTTTATTAAAGCATAACATGGCTGTGACGCCCAGAATAGATAGAAATTTCGATAAAAGTATAGACAGAAAGAGAAATAGCGACTGTCGATTATCACTGTCTATCCCAATCACGTTAAGAGGACTATAACCTCAGATCAAATCAATGCGGAAGTAAACTGTAAAGTAAAATTTAAACGCATTTCCTGCAACATAAACACTGACCGATATTCCGCTTCGGAAACCACAGTATAAATAAACAGCCGGACAATTCAAATAAACTCAATACAAAAACCGTAATACCGATGACAAAAAGATTACCAGACAGCGCCAGTAAACATGCCACCGTATTAACGAACATGGTTATCGATGTCGATATTTGGTTTTATCGATAAGTAGGGATGTGCGATTTCGTCTCTAGAGTTGTACATTTTTCCTTGCATTTCCAAAATAAGGTGTTACTTTTTTAACGGTTTTTAATCTTGGAAACTCCGCGTAAGCTCCGCTGATTTGACAGATGTCAAAATGTTAATTTAATTTTAATTTAAAGCGTGAACATTTAAGATATATTTGTAGTTTCAGTATTTAATTATACAATTAAAAATGTTTAGCCGACTACTTATCTTACTGTACTAGATGTCTCATAATATTAGTTAAACTAGCCTGTTGCTCGCGACTTCATCCCTGTGAAGTACAAAATAAAAAGCCTGTCACACACTGATAACGTAGCTTTTGAATGGTGTAAGAACTTTTTAAAATCGGCCAAGTAGTTTTTGAGTTATTTCAATAATACAAAAATACAAATCCTTCCTTTTTATAATATTACTAGCTTTCGCCCGCCTCTCCGCCCGCGTGTAATTGAAAAACAAAAACAAAAGTGAGTAGCCTATGTGTTCTTCCAGATTATCCTCTACATCTATGCCAAATTTCATCGAGATCCGTTCAGTAGATTAGGCTACAAACTCTAACAAACATCCATCCATCCATCTAAACTTTAGCATTTATAATATTAGTAAGAAGTATAGATTAACTTACTGAAGGTAAAGGGATGGTTAGTCTCATCATCAGCTTGCCTTTGTGCCTACAGAGTGTGGTCACAGTATGTGCTGCATCCATACATCTCTATCAGCCGTCCTATCTGAGTCCACTCCCTTAAGCACATCTTCTTTCACACATTCCATCCATACTTTCTTGGATCTTACTCTACCTTTGTGGCCTTTCAATCTTAATAATTTCTTGTTTGTAGTCAGCCTTAAACATATGTTTTACGTGATTCTTCGATCACATGAGTATAAAAATTACAATTTAATTGTATGCAAACGAGACATTTGGCAGAGAAAGTTGCAATATATCGCTTTTGGAGAATAAAGATTGTTTCTGACGGTAATTTATGTAATTCCGAGAGAATACGGCGATATCTTACGATATCCGATTTGGCCACGTTACGCTACATAAAATCAAACATAAACTTCAAGTGAAATCAGGTCAGTAGGCTCTAAAATACATTTATATCTATATTTGGAGCTTTACCAGAAATTTTAGTGTCAGGATTGTCGAAACGAGATCACAATTTCGATAATAATCCGCAACAAATATTTCTCCTTTCGTTTGTGATGAATAAAGTAAATACTGGACCGATTTTAAAAATTCTTTCATCATTAGAATACTACATTATAATTGAGTAACATATGCTTATGACAAATTAGATTTACATTCTTTGCCACCCATGCGAAGCCGCGGCAATTCACTAGTATACAAGTCATAAGAATTTTAAGTTAGACTTTTCGAGAATCTCTTAACATTGTTTCCCTGGCTTATGCAAGCTATTCCCTTAAGTTTTCATCTCCTAGATCAGTCTATCCGTCGTCACTTTTTGTCACCTCGCCCCATCCCTTCTAGATCTACATCTAGCAATATTATTAATAAAATATGTTGTCCATAGAATGCAACTGCCCAATCCGGTAATGATAACGAAGTAACGGTTCGTCCCGAGACTCCTGAGGAAGCCCTCGAGCTTAGTTACTCATAAACGAGGTTTAGGCTAAGCGCCTTGCGCTCGCCCACCTCAAGCCCGGTGAATCTGTAAATGCCTCTTCACCAAACAGTGGCCATTTAGTCACAAAAAAAAATGCAACTGTATCACTCGTAACAAAACCGGTCGTATAATTACAACGATATTGTCATAAAGGACCGACAGATTACGAACGCCTTTCAAGTCCCAAGTTCGAGGCAAGGTCGGCCGCTGCCTGAGGTACTGATCGCAAAAAACGACAAAAGTAAAATAGCTATGGAAAAAATGAACGCCCTTGTACAATTGAATGTTATATGATTTTAAAAAAAACTATATGATAAAATACTATAATAATAATGTAACACAACTTATTGTGCTGCGATAGACGGGAAAAAATAACTACTTATCTATACATATAATAAAATTGGAGTGTCTGTTTGTAATATCAAAAGAAAAATTCCAGATTTCGAGAAGATGATGTATATGCGTTGCTGATAACGAAAATCTCATTTAAATTTTTTTGTCTGTCTGTCTGTCCGCAAGCCGCGTTTATTTCGGGTAATCTCCAAAACGGCTTGGCCTAAAGGATAGCTGACATAGATGCATATAGGCTACTTTTTTATCTTAATATTGCGTGGACGAAGTCGCTGGCAACAGCTAGTTAATAAATGAAATTAAAAAATCTAATTTTGATACCATTTTGAACATTGTTAACACAGTTAGTAAGTGAAAATATAAACTTAATGTCCATGTTAAACAAAAAGGGTCGACTCGGGCGCCATCTGTCGTGTTCACCACACTACGAGGTGTCTCGTTACAACGGCAACAGGACAGATTTTCTACCACACACGTGACCAAAAACTGACTTACTTAATTTCTAGAAGATCAAAAGGAAAAAAAATTGTTATTAGACGCAAGTTAAAGAATAGCGAAAAACTCGCTACAACTAGGGTATATAAATATTAGTATAGATTAAAATGACCCCTGCAAGAAAGTTCTTTTTTTTAAATACGATGAAAAACACAAAAGCAAACATATCATGGATTAGACTTTAGTAACTACAACTAGACAGAGCATCATAAATAAAAATCTTACTATTATTATACATAAGAAAGTTTAGACAGATGGATGTTTGTTAGTTTGTAGCCTAAACCGCTGAATGGATCTCGATGAAATTTGGCATAGATGTAGAGGATAGTCTGAAAGATCACATAGGCTACTTACTTTTCTTAGTTCCAAGCGGACATAGTCAGGGCGAGAGCTAGTGCTACATATAAAAAGTTCAAAGAAAAATACGTCTATGCGAAACGTCTATTTACGTATTAGTTACGTGCAGTTATAATCTGATTATATAAAATAAATGCTGACCATACGCTCTGTCCCTTCTATTTACTTAACAGCCTTCAATGTAACAATTACTTAGGCCACAGCTTAGAATAACCAGTAGTGTCACTACAATAAAAATCCGAGAAAAATATTTAACATAAAAAATCAGATAAACGACCGGTAACCTACTTTCTGTTACATATTTGTTAAGGTAATTAAAATATTGCGTGTTCTTTATGTAAAGAAGAAAATTAGTACTGCGCTGTAGAAATGGCGCAACACTAGATTATTGGCATAGGCGTCACGTCCCTATCTGACAGCTGTCAATGTCATTAGACGTATTGGTATAGCGCGCCATCCTGGCGGGATATCTAGTTTTGAATTTTTTAAATTAATTACACTAGTAACAACTGTATTAATTGTTAAAAATAGCACGGAATTGTAAATTTTTTTAAGTTATAATTTCATAAGAAAACGTAGGAAATAAACAGTAGTGGTCCTACTGTGTTTGATTGCTCTGTGGCGTTACCTTAAAGCAAGGTAAATAGCTCTGCCCTTGGTTGTTATTTAATAGGCTACCGATCGGCCAAGTGCAATATTTAAATTATAACTGTATTTAAATTTAAAAGTTGACACAAGAGATTAAATTTTTTAACTTACTTTTTAATGCGATTTTTAAAGAAATTTGCTGAATTTTTCGAAACTTACAAATTAGTTTTATTGATATTCAAAAAGTCAGTAAAATTCGCAAATTAAAACTATCAGTTGAAATATCAATTTTAATTTCTATAAATCTAGGATATTCTTTATTCTACTTAGGACCACGAAATTGTAAATTGTCTGATAACAATCCAACGTGTAATATATGTGATGGCAATATCGGATTTTGTTATGCTATCTGACATTGACTTTATTTTTAAGCTATCTGAGCCTCTATCAGCCAGTGGTGGGACAGGCCCTTAATCTTCAATCTTCAATCTTCAATCTTCAATTTTCAATCTTCAACGTATGTTTAAACAGATCTAATAAGAATAAATTAGCATCATGATAAAATTACAAAACGCGAACTAACTGTATGTCAAGGCGAAATTAGAATCGATTCGCGAATTTCGCAAAAAAAACTATCGATAAAAAAATCGATTACGCGACACCGGCCGGACCATAAAAGAAAACTCTTAGCTTTGACCATTTGACACGCAGACTGCGTTAATTGGCGATTTTGATAGAAAAAACAATGCTACCAGCGACAAAAAATGTAATTTTATAATACAACAATGAAAATGTCTATAGGCCGCTTTATTTTTAGATTTAAAACCGATCCGTTTTTTCAACAATCTTGAAAGATTTATGTTTGTTATATTGTTGCTCGCGACTTCGTCCGTGTGAAAATAAAAAAACATAGCCTACGTTACTCACTGATTACGTAGCTTTTTATAGTGTAAACATTTTTGAAATCGGCCTAACAGTTTTTGAGTTATATCAATACATACAAAAATCAAAAAATCCAAATCTTTCCTCTTTACAATATTAATAATTAGTAACTCATATAAAAGTACCTAATCTTACCTTATATTTTTTTTGTTTCATTAATTATTACAAAAGATGAACTAATACCGATCCAGTAGCATTACTAAATTTGATGCAACTTTTTCATTTTAATTCTGACGAAGTTGCCGTCACATTTCATTGTTCAATACATTATCTTCGTGAGAAAATGTTAATGGCTGTAATAATGTTAATTGTCTGTTAAATTAACGAATTATTACGGTAAGCGAGAGTGGAGAAAAATCTTATTACAAAAAAAAACATACAGACGAATTGAGTACCTCCTTCTTTTGGGAAGTCGGTCAAAAAGGAGTTTTATTCTACATTCTGTGTGTTTTATGTACACACCTATTCGCATTTATGAAGTTGAAAGTAAAATTTTAATAAACAAAAAACCACAATCGTGAATTACAAGAATATCACTCGTAAACCAAATATATACTTAATTTCAAGGTCATAAAAATGATTCATAGATGCTGTGATTGCTTGCATTTAAAATAATTTAGTTTTATTTTAATCCAAGAAATGTCTAACTTCCACTCAGAATTGAGTAGCTAAATTGTCACTAAGGTAATAGTATGGATGAGTACGGGAAATTTACGCTTAGGGATTGTTAAAACCATTTAAAGACCGAGTGAGGCCTTATGTTATTTGTATGAATTTGGTGAAAAAAATAACAGCTCGCCACGTCGGCTCATCCCAAACGCAGGTAACCGTTTTGCGCGATCATCTTCCAAATTGCCTCAAAAGAAAACAACTTTCTGCGATGCCGTAATCAATCTTTAACCACTACCTTCGGCCGTAAGATGTTTGAATTCAACCGAAAGTTGGTCAATTCTACAACATCGAATGATTCGTATCTAGAACGAACTAAAATATGCTCTAAATTACTTCAAATAAATTAGAAATGAGGCCCAAGTATACAAAACAGTTCTGTGTCCAATCAATCGAGACGACAGGTTTTTTTCCGCGAATACGCACATCTTAGAACGACAAACTATGGTAGGAAAGTACAGTTAATATGTTTAGAATACTCACTCGACGTAGTTGTTTAGATGGGTGGGGTGTATTTTGTCTAACACTGTCATTAACTCACGAGTTCTCAGTTCACTTTAATGCACAAAACGTTTTTTATACGGGCGTGTTATTCACAAGATAGTTCTATGATGCGGTAATGCCGAGTACTTTATGTACCCTACGTGCATGCGACGCGGCGGCTCGCGGCGGACTGACGCGGGCGGTGGGCGGCGAGGCACGGCTTCGTCAGCGGTCACATCTCCCACTCACAAAATACGCTCAATTCAAAGAAAGAAATGTTATTTTACAATATTTTAACGTATTATTTATATTTGAGTTAGATTACAATCCCAATGTATGAATGAAAATAAATATGAATGAATCTTAATTTAAAAGTCAGTGACTATTTTCGATGACGAGTTCTATTCATTTCTGTAAAACACAGTTTTTAATTATCTATTTATGCGTCAACAGATTTGGATTTACTGAAGAAAGGGAAAATAGAGAAGCGAAGAAAACAGGAAAATGATGGCACAAAAAACAAAATAGTATAGGGTACATATGTCAATAATTCTCCTTGCCAATTGATTTTAAAAAGTTTATGATTTAACTAGCTGTTGCCCGCGACTTCGTCCACGCAATATTAAGATTAAAAAGTAGCCTATAATATGCCCGTCTATGTTAGCTACCCTTCAGTGAAAGTCCGGTCGAAATCGGCCCAGCCGTTTCGGAGATTACCCGGAACAAACGCGGCTTGCGGACAGACAGACAGACAGACAAAAAAAAATATAGTCTATGTTACTCACAGATAAATTACCTTTCTGACGGTGAAAGAATTTTTAAAATCGACCCAGTAGTTTTTGAGTTATTTCAATACATAACAAAAATACAAAGATTTCCTCTTTATAATATTAGTATAGATATAGATTTCATAGATCCACGAACTTTTCTATAGTTAAACTAGATTTCTATTAGAACTGATAATCTTTAAGCAGAGAGATACTTAGGAACCTATTCAAATATTTACTACTAGCTGTTCCCGTGCGGGTTCATCCACATGAAATTATGAAAATTTTATTTAGTTGTTTACATTTGTCAAATTATCAATAGCAAATGTCAAAATGACAGGACGTGACAAACCTTAGCAATCTTCTTTCTTGATGTTGGCAGCAACTTATGGTCTCTTTCCCACATTGGGGTTTTTATCCAAAATATTTATCCCCTAAGTTTAATGACGTGAAAATATATAGCCTAAAACATGACGTAAGTGTAGGGCTTTTTATTAAAAAAAAGAATTATTCAAAAATATGCTGTAATTGCTGACATCTTAGGCAACAAAGAAGTGTGTGTTTACGCTTTATTATAATAGTATATAGAAGTATATAGATAGGCCAGTAGTTGTGAAACGTTTTGTTTATTGTGCATTATACTATTTGCTGGAATTTACATAGATTTGCGAAATTGTTCGCGGTCGACTGTTCCACTTATAATAACCAAGGTCGATCGCTTTCAATAAAATTATTAATATTATCTATAAATAATATTCCAATATCTGTGATTTAATATTAGAAAAATTGGGAGAGCAGCAACATGATTACAATAAGCAACTGGCATCTGATTTTCATATCTTTTTTTTTGACCGACTTCCCAAAAGAAGGAGGTACTAAATTCGTCCATATATATATATATATATATATTTTTTTTTGACCGACTTCTTAAAAGAAGGAGGTACTAAATTCGTCCGTATGTTTTTTTTTTTATTTTTTTTTTATGTGTGTTACGGCATAACTCCGCCCCTGGTAGACCGATTTTGAAAATTCTTTTTTTATCCGAGAGGTAGTGCTTGCAGGTGGGTCCCATTTTTTTGTTTGATTTTTACTATATGTATGTGTATTTATAAAAAAAATATAGTGTATGTTACTCACTGATAACGTAGCTTTTTAATGGTGATATAATTTTTATAATTGACCTAGTAGTTTTTGAGTTATTTCAATACATAACAAAAATACAAGGATTTCCTCTTTATAATATTGGTTACTAGCTGTTGCTCGCGACTTCGCCCGCGTGAAATTAAAAAATATAGCCTATGTTACTCACAGATAAATTACCTTTCTGACGGTGAAAGAATTTTTAAAATCGACCCAGTAGTTTTTGAGTTATTTCAATACATATAAAAATACAAATCGTTCCTCTTTATAATATTAGTATAGATATAGATTGGTAACTCTAAACAGTACCAACCTTAGGAAAAAATATGAGTTTTTTTTAATCTACAGAACCTACTTACCTAAAAGTCGTCACCAGTTTAAAAACAAGTTATAACTACAATAAGTAACTCATATTCAAGAAAATAGTAGCGACGAGCTATTCCAGATTGCGACCAAGCAATGGTTTTCACCCTAATAGTCTAAACAGATACGATGACGTAATAAAGGCCGCGGTAAGCGATCGGAGTTTCAAATAAGTGCATAAAATAAGCGACAGACTGTTGGCTGTTGGCACCATTCCCGCCCACTGGCCGGCAAGGTCATCCAGCTTATGTAACGCCAGCATTCTTAGTACATTAGCTTTAAATACAGTATTTAGTTGAATATCTAGAATCTAGATCACAGTTGCTAAGCAAGTATGCTACAAGTATTCTAGAATATATTTAATGTCGAATTAAGTTGTAGTGCGACACAAAACTTAAAAAAACGGTTAATTTCGACGGCATTCCAATTTCAAATTTTTAAATTTCGAATCAATCAAATTCGAAATTTAACGATTTTTTTTGTTGGTCAATTGTTATTTTTACAGTTGTGATAAATTGCCAGTGACAATTTGCTAATATTTCTAGACAAAGACTAACGTCGTGTCAAAGAAAATTTACATCATAAAATGCAATGTTTTTCCTGTAATTAACTAAAATAAAACAATAGCAATTAAGTTATGTTCCAGTTAGCCGTTTCATGCATTATAAGAGCGGTCGCATACCTAAAACTAAATAATCTCACAACAGTTGTGTGATTGTCGATTGTTTCGAAGCCATTTTAACAGGTTAATTGCAGAACTAAAAATCGAGTAGTGTGCGCACCTTCATATATGCTCATAACATCATCACACATCATGCAACAGTTGTGCGATATATTAGTTTCAGGTGTGCGCACGCTCTAAATGTCGCAGTACTGACAGTACACTGGGCCATAAACGGTATACAACAGAATGCTGACTATCTATGAATTTTAAATTGCTTTTTAATTTTATTTTGTCGTTTATTATTTTTTAATTTACGCATATCAACTTGTGGTATTCCGGCACTCCTTACGTGCCAGTTTGAGGAGCGGTCGCAATACTTAAGTAAACCAAAGTGATTATTTAATTCAAGTATGTTACTTGGAATGAATGCGAATTGCCTGACCTTAAGTTAATAATAAATTATTGATTACCTGTTCGTTGTGCAGCATTCACATTTTTTTACATATAATAGTAATTTGATACGTAACAGTCTGCAATTACGAATTAGAATTTAATAACAAAATATCGACGCGTGTTTTTTTAGGGCTCAGAATTAAAGAAATAAACCAGAAAGTGTTAAAAATGAATGTGGATGGCTACAAAGGAAGAGGAAGACCGAAGAAAGTATGGATGGATTGTGTAAAAGAGGATATGCTTAAGAAAGGAGTGGTTTCAGATATGACGGCTGATAGAGATGTATGGAAGAGCAACACATGTGCCGACCCTCCATAAGGGATAAGGGCAAGTTGATGATGATGATGATGATGAGAATTAAAGAAATAACCTAGGTTATCTCGCTACCATCCAGTAAACGTTACGGCAGGGAATACACATCTTACATGTCACATGTGTGAACGCTTAGCGTATGACAGTACCTGGCAGGCAAGTAACTAGCTCGCCATTTATTTTGTGGCGACGTGGACAATGACAACGACGTGGAAGTAAGTAGAGAGAGGGGAAGAATGAACACTGTCATGTCTCATACGATCTCTTTGCACTTTGTACTGGCAGCTGTAAAAAGCTGGCATGCCAGCTGGCATGTAATAGCGTGTACATTTAACATTTTTAATACGATTTCCTTATATTATAATTTTCTCAGACGCCAATGCATTTAGCGTGTGAACACATAAACACGTAGACTTGTAGTTAATAATTTACGATTTGGTCGCGCCCCGCATTTAACCGCATGCTACTGTTACTAATGACTTTAACTTAAGTTGCAACTTTAACTTAGGTATATTCTATGAATAACATGCGTGCAGTGGTTAAGTTACAGATGCAAAATAAAAATTGTTAACGTTAATTTTCATTGCTTTAAAAATATTTAGAAATATCATTGTTTTGAATTAGATTAATGCTTTTACATATGTTTATACAATGAGAATTAATGTTTAAAATATTCGATTGGCGTTTTTATTTAGAAGCCTCGCTCAGTAACTTGTTGGCCGAATTCGTTGCATTCTGAGAAGTTTACTTCACGGTTTTTATAATTACAAAACATTAATCAATCATTAACTAACAGTGAAAGCGTATAATTGTTACTAAATTCTGATTTCGGGAAATCCCAAACTTGTGAAATATATTTTGATTTATTCATAATGTGTTAAATTTACATGGGCGTCTTCGATCACTGTGGTATTCTGGCTCGTTTGACAACTTCCCTCATAAAAAAAAACCTTTGATTACAGTGTGTACAGCATATAGTGCTGGACTAAGCTGTTACAATTTTATTTAGCTAATATTTTTTTGCGGTCGCAATAAAACTACCCCTATATTATAATTCAGACACCAAACGAAACTAAACGTAAACGAACTAAAACAAACGTTGCTTTTGCATCAAATAGTTTAATTAGTTAGTAATTTTATTCGCCACAGACAATAAATAAAATAATATGTCTGAACTAAATATTAAGACGGGGTTATCGCAAATTGCGCATCTTTGGAGGCATAGAACAGGATTTCTACAAAGATTTGATTCGTGATATTTTAGTATGTGTAACTTCAGTCCTTTAACTAAAGCCTCGTGGAACAGAATCACGATTGGACAAACTTTTCTCGATAGATTTATTTTTTGAAAATGTGCCTAATTCTGTAAAAAATCACCATATATCTGCAATACAACAACGAAAGTAAAAACTCGAAGTGGTTTATTTGATACACGAGTACCTTATCTTCGGTTAACCCGAAGCTTTTTGCAATACATTGATTAGTTAATTTTTAATCGAATTTAATTAAAATGAGCTCCCAAAACCATTCGGATTTCGCGTCAGTCCGCCCGCGGGCGTCGATGGAAGCGGACCTGTGCTCGTCGCTCCGGCGAAACCCCCTGCGCGTCCCGCATTTATGTGACCACGTGAGTGACGGAAAGGGCGATAGTCTGCCCGATAGCTCGCTCTCTTTTTATCAAGCCCGCATGTAAAAACACTGATCTATATAAAATGGAACTTCCCACAATACAGAAAGCGCCACGCGAATGGAATATAAATATTTTTTTTTTTATTTTATTAAAAACTTACATATTTCTATTTAATTAAATTTATAATGAATCGGAAAATAAGCTTTTTCATTAAATAATATTTTCCAAATTCGTAAGCGATTCTTTAAGTTTATACGTTGTTTACGGACGATTTTGTCACAAAACAGTATTATCTTTACTATAGTGGGTCTAAATAATTTAGATTAGTTAGACAATTCATTTAAAATTTAGTAGGGATGGGTTGTGTAAAATCAGTCATGAATCTTATCAATTTTCGATTTTTATTCTTATAGAAGTTGGAATCGACAGATTTATTGTTATAACTAATGAAATAAAAAAAAACACTGTTTTCTCAAATTAATAATAACCATAACAATTAGTGAGAGTAAATAAATGTTTATTACAACTACAGCCGTTTTGTTATTTATATAGTTTGTATGTTTTCTAATACCACGTGGACGAAGTCGCGGGCAACAGCTAGTTATAATTAAACTTAATGTAAAAATCTAAAACGGAGTCGGGATGGCGCTTCGCGGCGTTCGATGTTAAGGACACGGCCGCGAAGACCGACGATAGTGATGGGACTCGAGTTGCTTTTCACTCGAGTGACTCGAGTAAGTTTTACATTACTCGGACTCGAGTGAAATTTTTGCCAACTCGAGTTTCAAGTGACTCGAGTCGACTCGAATTACGAGTGACTCGTAACCATTAGAGTGGTTTATACCGAGCCGAGTAAGAAATTCTGACAGCAATTTCAGTTTTTTTTTAATACATTGTTTCTGTTCTTTTGTTGACTTATTTAAACTTCATTTAAGTTAATTTTAAAGCATATTTATTATTATCTAAATTGTGTAAGAACATAATAAAACTGTTCATATTTTGATCTCGTGAAAATCCTCGTTACAATAAATTAAATTGGAAACTTTTTAGTATTACATTATAATATTTCAATTCGACTGATAGTTTATATAAGAGGTTTCTTGGTTACGTAGACAGGTTAAGTTTAAACGAAAATTTTATTTAATTAATATTTTATCGTTTTGTTTAGATTTTTTGAGTAGCTTTTAAAAAATAATATTCTATGTTAAATTAATATTGTTTTATTCGCTTTAAAATTTTGGTTATTCGAGTTTTATATTCCGAGTGACTCAAGTCAATAAAAATCACTCGAGTCCTATCTTCACTCGAGTGGCATTCGAGTGAGAAAGTTACCAGTACCGAGTGACTCGAGTGAAAAAAAGTCACTCGAGTCCCATCACTAACCGACGAGACTCGACTCACGCGATCTAACCGTGCGGTGCACCCCGCTCATTGTTTGCGCGCGCCTACTTCTTCCCCCCAAAAAACGCAAATTGTCCCGAACACAGCCCCTTAACAGACTTATTAATAAAACTAAGCAGTTGCCCGCGACTTCATCAGAGCAGGATTACGAAAAAATAGTTGAGTTTATAAACCGTTTTAGAGTTTACCCAAAAAAAAACGCGAATTTGCGGACAGGCAAAAATTCTAATTATTAATTTTTCGTTAATAATAACTTTATGTCATAGACATTAAACACCTACAAATGCGTCAATAGTACGGAAGCTCATTTGATACTATCTTGACAGGATGTGAAAACTTATCCAAGTATAACCTTGTTCTCTGGATAGTAAAGTTAAATTGAGCCTAGATTATTTAATAGGAATCTTTATGTACATCTATACTAATTTATACTTCTTTACTACTATAAAAAAAACCTAAACACACTCTTAGTTATGTGTCAGCAATCATAGCATATTTTTGAATAAATCTTTGTTAAATAAAAAGCCCTACACTTACGTCACGCTATAAGCTATATATTTTCACGCTATTTAATTCAGGGGGTTAACAATTAGAAAAAGTTATGCGAGAAAGAGACAAAAACGAAAGCAACAAGATTCACATAACCTTTATTGTCATTTAAACATTTGAATTTTGACAATTGCAAGTTTAACGGAATGTAAACATCTAAATAAATAAATTAATATCTTGCGGACGAAGTCACACGGGGACAGCTAGTCTTATAAGGAAATAACTTGATGTGTTTATAGCGCAAACTTTTAATTAAGATTGGATAGAACTTTACATTAAGTTAAAATTATTATTATTTCACGAGCGCTTTAATTATCCATTTCCTTTGCTATCTGTCCTGGTTCAGATGATTATCGTCGTAAATATTATTTTATTATCATATAATAAGATTTGCTGACTAATATAATAATAACCTTAATGAAGACAGTTATTTTAGAAACCACACGTATTGTGAGGAGGTTCCTGTCTCTGCCCTGACTGGTTGCTTGAGTCATCGGATTCCGCAGCCGGTGGTGCCCTATTTTTATACATGTTTTATTTTTATTTTTATTTTTATATAAATCTATACATATAATGAAATTGGAGTGTCTGTTTGTAATATCAAAAGAAAAATTCCAGATTTCGAGAATTTATTAAAAAATTTCTATCTGTCTGTCCGCAAGCCGCGTTTGTTCCGGGTAATCTCCGAAACGGCTGAGCTGATTTCGACTGGACTTTCACTGAAGGGTAGCTGACATAGACCGCCATATTATAGGCTACTTTTTTATCGTAATATTGCGTGGATGAAGTCGCAAGCAACAGCTAGTAATACATAAAAATTTACTTTATAAGAACAATATTTTTATTATGGTTTTTTTTTGTTTTGATGACTTTCTTTTGTTATATTCTTCACAATCACATATTTTTCTTAATGTTTATTTAAATTTTATTTATAAAAAACTGGAATTAATTGAAAGATAATCCTTATATATTTATTATTGCGTTGCGAAATAACAATTCACTTTTGTTATATCTAAATAAAAAGTATTTGTAAAGTTTATAGTAATCTCTGATCTCGCAAAACTAAAATCAATTAAAACATAACAAAAACGGTTATATAAACTTAAATAACTTACAACGACCATTACTGTGAATAAGTTACCGTAAAGAATATAGTATTCTTAGCGCAGACATTTTCTAATTTTCGCCGACAAAATAATTACACGCCATTATTCATAACTGATTACCTAACGCAGAGACTTCGATTTTGTAAACCGTACCGGAGTATTTTTTTAGGTTATGTAGTTTATCAGGAATGCTGTTATCGTAAATATCTATACAGTTAATAAAAATAGAGTGTCTGTATGTAACATCACAAATTATCGTATTGCACCAATGTATTTTGTGTTACTTATAACCGTTTTTCTGTCTATTTGTACGCAAATATACATTTCTCCGAGTAATCTCCCAAACGGTTGGACCGTTTTTGACGGGTTAATTTACCTAAGATATGAGTAGGGTTGTACCGGAGGCCATTTTAACGGAAGCGGATGCGGATGCGGAGGCGAAGGGCTTCACCTCTGCAGAAGCGGAGGTCAATAATAAAATATTAGTTTCGATATATTAAAGAAATAAAAACTAAAATTACGTTAATTCAAATTGGTACATAATTACAAGATACAGTTTATTATGCAAATATAATGTATAACAATTATAGTTGGTTGACATATCACGCCCGCGCGGGCCGCATTAACGATACCTAATCGTCCCATTCGCGTTAAAGTAAATTAACAACGTTATAACTCCGCATAAGAAATAACGGAAGCGGAAACGGATGCGGAGTTAATATTTCTTGCGGAAGTTTCACACTTGCGGATGCGGAAGCGGAGTTCCATTACAACCCTAGATATGAGTGATTAACATAGAGTAGTTATTATTTTTCTCACATTTAGATTGGTATTATATTATTTATTTCACACTATTGTGGTTGCAAGTACACAAAGAATATGCCGGAACGGTAGCTGATAAAATTATATGCATATTTTCAATCAAACCTTATAAGGTGTATGTCCACTTAAAATGTAGAGATGACAGGTCCCCCACGCAGTGACTCAGCGATTGCTTATTTATTTTATATGTTTAGTAACACAGGAATATTAAGTTTATTAGTCACAACTAGTGTTGTGCCGTATTACTATCGACATACATCAAATACGTAACTAAAGTAACTACTTAGAAACTACTAACTGTTTCTCGCATCTTTATCCGCGTGTAATAAAAAAAGGTAAAAATATAGGTAATATTACTTGATAACATAGTTTTTAATGATGCAAGAATGTTTAAAATCAGCCCAGTATTTGTAGTTATTTTAATACAAACCTTTACTTTATAATATTAGTATAGAAAAACAACAATTTTTACTTAGCCTGGCCACTATCTATATCTATACTATTATAATAAAGCGTAAACACACACTTCTTTGTTGCCTAAGATGTCAGCAATTACAGCATATTTTTGAATAATTCTTTTTTTAATAAAAAGCCCTACACTTACGTCATGCTTTAGGCTATATATTTTCACGCCATTAAACTTAGTAGGTAAATATTTTGGATAAAAACCCTAATGTGGGAAAGAGACCATAAGTTGCTGCCAACATCAAGAAAGAAAGATTGCTAAGGTTTGTCATGTCATTTTGACATTTGCTATTGATAATTTGACAAATGTAAACAATAAAATAAAGTATTTATAATTTCACGCGGATGAATCCGCACGCGAACAGCTAGTCTTTCCATAAAAGTGTTATAAAATTACGTTCCTAATGAACAATGGGTTTCTAAGGTAAAGAGTACAAGTACCTTTATAAAATGTAACTGGCGTGGTCACTGTTTGCTAGACGCGGGCTATTATTATGTTTTATGAGTTGCTTGTGTTCCGCATTCCGACTGCAGGTGAAATAAAGTTGACATTCAGTATTGCATTAAATTAAAACTTATAGATTTGCAACCTATGTATGAAACGGAAAAACATTCAAGACACAATTTTAAAAGTTAATAGAAATACATTCGAATATCCAAAATACATGATTTTTATTTATATTAAAACTAGCTTTTGCCCGCGACTCTGTCCGCATGGAATTTAAAAAAAAACATGAGTATGCCTATGTGTTCTTCCAGACTATCCTTTACAACTATGCCAAATTTTATCTAGATCCGTTCAGCCGTTTAGGCTATAAACTCTAACAAATATCCATCCATCTAAACTTTCACATTTATAATATTAGTAAGATGATGTACAATTTTACACGATTATATAAATGTAAATCCTTTTTTTTTCACGTAGAATACAACATTTTCATTTGACAACCCTAATGTTACGTTTTTTAAATTTTATTGTCATCATACTGTAGTTTATTTTATTTTTAATCTTGGGTCTGATAACACATTACGGAAACATCGATTTACAGCTTTTAAAATGAAATTAAAGTGTTGGAAACGGTAGTCAGAATAATAAAAATGCAAAAAAGTTGCACCCTTCGTAAGAAATACATGTTTACGAATAAATGCTTGGACATGCACATTACGTTGGTAAATAACCACCCATCTTGTTTACATCCTTTTATAAAAGGTTTTAATTTAATAGAAATTTTACGGTTGTTTTAATTTGAAGTAAAATTTCATTCAAGTTTGCAGAAAACAATGAAAAAAAGATGCACTGCTTTAAAATATTTAAGAAAAAATATGCCATTTATTATATATAATTTAATGTAATAATATTTAATAAATAATAACCATTATTACAAAGTGCTATTGGAATCAATTTTCATATCAAAATTTGATATCAACAAATTAACAAACGCACCTAGGATTAAATTATCTGTGACTAAAATTGGATGCAATTATATTCACAATTTGATTGCTGTTTGATTTATTATCTTAATTTGTTAATCAAAACTTATCTAACCAAAAGATCAAAATGCAAAAATATACTTTGGATCCATAACAGCCAGAGGAGGGGACGAAAGTCCACCTTCTATCCCATCCTTATTAGAAAAAGCGTTTTAAACTACTTCAAATCAGCTACTGTCTATCATCAACTTGCCTTTACCCCTACGGAAGGTCGGCACAGTGTTCTGCTCTTTCATACATTTCTATCAGCCGTCATATATGAATCCACTCCCATCTTAAGCATATCCTCTTTCACACAATCCATACTGTCTTCAGTTTTCCTCTACCTTTGTAGCCATCCACATTCAATCTTAACACTGACACTCTTTATGCCACAAAATAAAAACTATTTAACACCCCTCTTGAAGATAATTCTATTGGATTACGTAAAGTAACAAAGAGAAAGCTAGTTATTAGAGCTAGATATGCGATCTGCATACTAACAATGCCGCATATCTGCTTCCTAGATGTAATTGACACCGGGAGAAACTGTGACGACTGGCCTGTAAGAAAGCCCTAGTCTCGCAGCTCGCGGCTCGCGGCTTAGTATATCATAACGATATGTAGAAATCTGAGAAATCTTACAAATGAACCGTGATAATTGTATTTGAAAACCATATGAATACGGGACATACAAACAGTAATCTACGATTTATTCCTATGTTCGAATTTGAAGTTTAAAAAAACTTTGATTCACAATTCGTATCGCAACCACTTGTTATTTGTAAATCTATATAACTAATATTATAACGAGAAAAGATTTGTATTTTTGTATGAATTGGAATAACTAAAAAACTGGGCCGATTTCAACAATTCTTCACCGATAATAAGCTACTTCCACACTGAATAGGCTATATTTTTTAGTTTCATTGGACGAAGTCATGAGCAACAGCTAGTATAGTTATATTACTAAACAAACTCTACGTGAATGTCATCTCCAAATTTACAAATACTCCATCTTACTAATATTATAAATGCGAAAGTTTAGATGGATGGATGTTTGTTAGAGTTTGTAGCCTAAACTGCTGAACGTATCTCGATGAAATTTGACATAGATGTAGAGCATAATCTGGAAGAACATATAGGCTACTTACTTTTTTTTTAATTCCACGCGGACGGAGTCGCGGGCGAAAGCTAGTAAGTCTATAAATATAATATTGAATGGGCAAGTATGAAGCAATTGGTTCATAGAGCTTACTTGATACTAATTTGTCCAGTAATAAATTGTAGAGCACAGTTAGTTAATATTTGTTTTATCGCGAAAGCTCCGCAGCGCGTAATGACCATAAGTCTATCTTAGAGTGTCGTATTAAGGACGTTTCGTCGACTATCCGACTGATTTATGATGTACCTGGATGATACAAGGCATGGGAGTTAGCGATTGTCAACATTACAAACTAGCTTTTGCCCGCGCTCGTCCGCGTGGAATTAAAAAAAGTAAGTAGCCTATGTGTTCTTCCAGATTATGTACTATATCTATGCCAAATTTGATCCAGATCCGTTAAGCCGTTTAGGCTACAAACTCTAACAAACATTTAAACTTTCGCATTTATAATATTATAATAGTATAATGACAACTCAACTTAGTCGTTCTTGCTAATCTTACGAATATTATTGATGCGAAAGTTTAGATGCATGGATATTTGTTAGAGTTTGTAGCCTAATCTACTGAACTGATTTCGATGAAATTTGGCAAAGATATAGAGGATAGTCTGGAAGAACACATGGGCTACTTACTTTTATTTTTTTAATTCCACGCGGACGGAATCGAGGGCGAAATCTAGTTTAGTAGAAAATAATGAACACTCATAGTTTAGTATCATCGTATGTGTTCTTCTATATTTCTCTATCAGTTTGGATTAACTTCATTCTTACGCATATTTCTTTTCAGACAATCTTGGATGGATTATTTTCTTACATTTAATCATATAGCTTAGTATCTGTGTTTGTTTCATAACGTTATCCGCTCCTATCTTATCCCTTGTTCCGATAGGTAAGATCATCCAGGAATACCTCTGGAGTCAGCCGGGAAGAGCGCGACGAAATGCAAACGTGTTCCACATTACGCAAACTCTGTCGTCCTTGATTCCTGGAATGTTTATTTAATCTGTCATTAATGGAGTTAATTGTGTAGAACAATGATTTCCTAAGGAACAGGTAAGACTAGAAGGAATTAAAAAAAATTAAAAGTTCTCAAGTTAAAGAATTAACGTAATAAGGGTTCATTGACATAATTATTTCGAAAGTGTTAAGACAAAAGGGTTAGAATTATCTGGTCTAGAATTACCGCTATTTAAAGCGAGAAAGTCGTAATTGTCGACTTTCTACAATTAATATCTCAAACTGACATTACAAGAATTCAGGATTAACATGTTTATAGGTTTCTTATTCTATCGGCCTTTTAGTATCTTTGTATGAGTGACATAATTAGCATTGTATGGGCGTGTTATGAGGAGGGATGAATCGCATGTTACAAGGAGAACGTTAGTTATGAGTGTGGAAGAGTACATCGGTAGAGGTAGACCTAGAAAGAGATGGATGGATTGTGTAAAAGGTGACATGATCAAAAATGGAGTGATGACTGAGATGACGTATGATAGAGTTATTTGGAGGACAAAAACCTGTTGCGCCGACCCTACGGGAGTAGGATAAGCAGATAATGATGATGTATGAGTGATATAATTAATTATATCAATCCAACACAGCGTTGCTTATACAAAGTCAACCATCTCTGGGCGAGAGCCGACTAAAGCTTAGTCACGTCTAGCTGAAGGTAGACTCCTCTCAATGTAGGTATAATGAGATGATGATAGCACCGCTCAAAATTAACTGTAAGAAATTTAAAATTGGTTTTTAAATTAGTTGTGGAAATAGAATAAAAAGTTTAAAAGTTACCCAGACATAAAGAGCGAGCACACCTTTCACTAAACTATCGCACAACTGTTTAATCTCGCTTTGATTCCTAAGAGCTTATAAGGAAGTGCGCACACTATGAATAAATGTAAACTAGTACCATTTATAATTCTTCTTTATTTATTGACTAGCTGTTCCCATGCGACTTCATCCGCATAAAATTATAAAAAAATCATTTAATTGTTTACATTTGTCAAATTATCAATAGCAAATGTCAAAATGACATGACATGACAAACCTTAGCAATCTTTCTTTCTTGATGTTGGCAGCAACTTATGGTCTCTTTCCCACATTAGGATTTTTACCCAAAATATTTACCCCCTAAGTTTAAAGGCGTGAAAATATATAGCCTAAAGCATGACGTAAGTGTAGGGCTTTTTATTAAAAAAAAATTATTCAAAAATATGCTGCAATTACTGACATCTTAGGCAACAAAAAAGTGTGTGTTTACGCTTTATTATAGTAGTATAGACAAAACCACAACTATTTACATAAATTTATGAAATTGCATTTGATACAAATAAAAATGTTGTTATGTCGCTCGCGTCACATTTTTCTCTCTCACATTCAAATTTTATTCTTTTTCTTTTCAAGTACAATGTTTTTTCTAATGCTTTCTTGGCGGCCAGCATGGTTTTACTTACACACACACTTTTACTTAACCACACTACTCCATTTTTAGTTGTGCAACTAAACAGTTGAATCGGCTGCAAAACAATCGACAATCGCACAACAGTTGGTCGATTGTTTAGTTAGAAATGTGCGCGTGTTCTTACAGGCGTCTAAAAGCTTTAGTAACTCACTTCTATTATAAACCTCATATAAATATAAAGCTTAGAGATTGCACTAGAATAAGATATCCATCGATGTTATAACTTTTTATAGAATCGCATAACAAATTCTTTATCTTATCATAGTATGTCTACAGTATACGCGGCTGTTAGATCTAAAAAGTGGACTTGATTTGACGATACAGAACTTGTTATTAATAAAGTCACCGTAAATATATAAAAACCGACAGTTTATAACGTCACTAACTATATTACGAAACTTTTGAATATAGACAATCTGATATGATCACAGAAATCAATACTAACAATATTTTTTCTTCAAAAAGATTTGTTTTTATGAATAAACTAGCTTTCGCCCGCGACTACGTCCGCGTGGAATTAAAATAAACAAAAGTGAGTACCCTATGTGTTCTTCCAGACTATCCTCTACGTCTATGCCAAATTTCATCGGAATCCGTTCAGCCGTTTAGGCTACAAACTCTAACAAACATCCATCCATCTAAACTTTCACATTTATAATATTAGTATAATATGATTAACAAACTTTCATTTTGTAGTACAAATAAAATTTTAATATTTTTTTTTAGTAAGATTATTTACTGTCAAAGTTCGCAATTTGTTGGTGACACATCTATCTTTAGACGTTGGTAGCATTCCGCCATTTTGATTGACCGTTCAACCTGCATGTAGATTAGGAATTTTGCATTAGTTAGACGAGAAGGTTATCTTTAGAGTGCAATTAAAATTGTTGCACTATATTACAGCTGCAGCTATAGGTGAAGGTTGCAATCTTATGCAATTCATAAAACATTCACATTTCATTATAAAACATTTTAATACAACAATCTGTTAAAAAATAACGCGCCAAAGCATCTGTTAATAAACAAAATCCTGCCATTCAAATATTATTTTGAACTTAATAAAAACAATTAGAGATTTGATTGAGAACAAGTTGATTAACTTAATCATATCATACTTCATACTAATATTATAAATGCGAAAGTTTAGATGGATGGATGTTTGTTAGAGTTTGTAGCCTAAACGGCTGAACGGATTTCGATGAAATTTGGTATAGATGTAGAGAATAGTCTGGAAGAACACATAGGCTATACACTTTTGTTTTTATTTGCACGCGGACGGAGTCGCGGGCGACAGCTAGTAACTTAATAAGTTGTTAACTACACTATAACAACTATCATTCGTAAGTTTCGATGGATGTTTGTATGATCAAAACGGAACAGTCTGGAAGAACATGTAACCTATTTGCTTTTTTAAATAACGCGGGAAAGAAATTGCGGGCAATAGCTAGTTAATTTTTCAATCTGCTTATACTATACAACATACCTACTGAATATTTTTATGGCACAGAAAATGTTTACCAATTTCAAATCTTAAAAATTCTATTTGTTTCTTGCGAAACGATTCTTCATAAGAAGTCTAGAATCTGTGAAGCGCTAATAAGCTGAGATTTATCCTTTAAAGTCGTGGCAGGGTTGTGATCTATGAACTTCAACCCTCTGGCATGCATGGATACGGGTCAGGGTTGTCACAAAAATGATGATTCTATTGATTTTTCAAAATATGGCTACAATGGTCTCCAATATCTAGAAGAAACAAAACAAATCATGAATTAAATTATGTTCTCTCATTGTTTTTAACCTTTTTATCATTTATATAAATATAAAGCATTCTGTCGTACCATCATATTCTGAGAATTTAATTATTAAATCGAAAAAATCAATTTATATAATACTTTCACTCGGCTCTAAAGATGCGTATTCATTGAGTTGTTAACCATATTGGCTGTGATGTATGTATTTTGGACAACCCTAAGTAATTAGACGGAGATAAACTATGGCTACCCCCGTCTGGAGTTCAACTTCTGTGATATATGATTTCTAAAGCCTTGCCAATGTTGAATACAGTTCAGAATTTCCCAATCTGTAACAATTTATCATCGACTACAACCATTTATTGTGACGTGATATAGTGCTTTATGTATGGTTTTGTTTAATTTATTTTATGTACCAAGTTGTGAGGTATTTTTGTTACTTAAAATCCAATCGTAACGTAATCTGAATTGGACAACAAAAATGATTTACAAAAAAACTATATCTCCAAAGCGCCTGTAGGAATGTCAACTGCAATTTATTTTAATAGCAACTAAAACCTATTTCCTAAACGTAGAGTTTTTATAAATGATTTATCGAAAAAGGAATTAACACAATATCAAAAGATTTCGTTTAAAATGGTAAAATTATATACAAAATTGGTTTGTTATTATCAGCTGAATGCTAAACAAAACACTAACTAGTTACTTAGTTAATTGTTTTATTTCAGGACTTCAAAATGGGGTTATTAATGCGCCTGAAAAAATATACCTGCATTACATTGTATAGTTTTATATTGTAATATTATCATTAGCATTTAGTACCTTATTCCATGGGCATAACGTAGAAAATCCTTTAAAGCTATTATACACTTATCTTGAATACTTAATCTTAAGCCATACAAATATATTTTCATAGTTTTGTAGAATGTTGTAAGTTTGTCTGTGCATAATTCCTTTGACCCGAAGCACGGGGCTACTTTGCCGATAGTTTAGCGAAGATATTTGATACTTTGCAAATGGCGTTAGTATGTTTATTGCTAAAGTGTTAAGTCTTGCTTCGATTCCCGGTTAAAACAAACACCCGATATCTTCAGATACCTTCCTGATACACGATATCTTCAATAATTTATGTAAAATTCATTACAATTTTACTTTAAATGCTTTCTGTAAACGGTTTACGCTGTCAGTTTATAATTTGCCTAAGCATAGTAAAGACACTCACTGCGAAAATTATCACATTTTTGAAACATTGTACGTGTAGGTATAATATCTGAAACAGATTAGAATATTGTCACATCTGCGTCTCTAATCTTTGTACAAATGGCGCTGCAAGCCGGCACGTGCTCACAACAATGGCGGTTTATTGCCTAAACCCCTCCCTCCCCTAGCAAATCGGCGCGTGCGCACTGAAAAGTTTGAAACTATAGAAATTTAAGAATAGCCGAGCAACAAGAAATGTGAATAAGTTTAATTCTGTTTTATCCGTTAAATAAGATCAATTCAAAATAGAACATAATAACAAAAACACGAATTCTTGAATTGTTTTCTGGAGTTAAACAATTTTGTAGAAAACATTTACATAAATAATGGAGGTATTAATGTTATCAAGTTAAATTAACATTATTTACATCTATACATATAATGAAATTAGACTGTCTGTTTGTAATATCAAAATAAAAATTCCAGATTTCGGGAAGATGATGTATTTGCGTTGTTGATAACGAAAATCGCATTTAATTTTTTTTTGTCTGTCTGTCTGTCCGCAAGCCGCGTTAGTTCCGGGTGATGACCGAAAAGGCTGGGCCGATTTCGACCGGACTTTCACTAAAGGGTAGCTGAGATAGACGGGCATAGGCTACTTTTTTATCTTAATATTGCGTGGGCGAAGTCGCTGGCAGCAGCTAGTTAATGATATATTTACTGCGTATAAATATTGTGTAATAATTCGTCTTGTCTAACACTTTCTTATATCTGCGCCACACAGTGCATATGAAATGCTGGAACTTGATCGACAATCGATTTACAACCAACAGTTTGCAGTTTTATAGTGTACGGCCATTTATAAATGCAACTCTCTTTTTATTTATAGGAATGTGAAATTAAAAATGAAATCAAAATATGAGACATTAAGAAAAAATAACTTCAGTTAAAGATAACAATTAAGATATTTTAGTAAACGTTTCTGTAATCACTAATATTATAAATGCGAAAGTTTACATGGATGGATGGATGTTTGTTAGAGTTTGTAGCTTAAAGAGCTGATTGGATTTCGATGAAATTTGGTATAGAAGTAGAGGATAGTCTGAAAAAACCCATAGGTTACTAACTTTTGTTTTTTTTTAATTCCCCGCGGACGGACTCGCGAGCGAAAGCTAGTCTATTTATAAAGCGCATATGATCATACTTAGCAAATTCCTGTATGTATATACAAGAGCGTTTATACCACGTCTAAAGTGAAACGCTTTAATATCAGTCCATTGCACTGCGTCAGAATTATTTAGTCTGAGTCGGGTCGTCGCGTCTGCAGTATTTAATCTATGTTGGGCAGTCTGAATATATCGGGGTACTTACTCTATGACGCGGATGATAAAGCAAGGCCAGTGCACCTTCAAGGGGCTGCAGGAATCTGAATGTAAACGAACCAGAAATAACATGTTTACGACCGCTCAGTATAAATGTATTTGATTTACAATGAAAGTTCCATTTTGTACACGATTTTTACCTTTTACATTCAAAGCTATTGTTTGATTACAAGCTTGGAATGAAATCCAGTACTGTTTTAACTCTTAATACACGCTTGTCAAAGAGCAAAACTTTTGTACAAATGGATGGTCAGAAATACTTAAATTGTAGGAAAAAAAAATTATATCATAAGGTGGCAAACGAGCAAGCGGCCACCTGTATCCGTCAAAATGGCGAAGCGACTGCGGCCCATAGACATTCGCAATAGCGGATGCGATGCCTACCCTTAATCGACGGAGTAGTAAACGCACATAAAGAGGATATTTTTCCTTCCTATGCGTCTCCTCCAGCGTCAAATGTTCCCTTCCCATCCTTTTTTTATAAAGAAAAGGGACTAAAGTTGGGCTTCCGGCACTAGCAGTAAGTATTCGAATCTCAAAAACAAGGTTATTAGTGTTAAGAAGAAAATTAGTAACACTAGATTATTGGCATAAACGTCACATCTCTAACTGACAGCTGTCAAGGACACTAGAAGGATTGATATGCGCGCGAACCTGAGTCATGACGAGAAGTGTTGCTCTGAGTTTAAAACGATATTATCAATTAAACTAGCTGTTCGCGTGCGGATTCATCCGCGTGAAATTATAAAAACTTTATTTTATTGTTTACATTTGTCAAATTATCAATAGCAAATGTCAAAATGACATGATATGACATGACAAACCTTAGCAAACTTTCTTTCTTGATGTTGGCAGCTTGTGGCTTATGGTCCCTTTTCCACATTAGGGGTTTTATCCAAAATATTTACCCCCTAAGTTTAATGGCGTGAAAATATATAGCCTAAAGCATAACGTAAGTGTAGGGCTTTTTATTAAAAAAAGAATTATTCAAAAATATGCTGTAATTGCTGACATCTTAGGCAACAAAGAAGTGTGTGTTTACGCTTTATTATAATAGTATAGAAGTATAGATAGTATAGATAAATTCTTTAAAATTAGCTAGATATTTATATACCAATCACGGATTGGTGTCACCCTTTGGTATCTAAAGTGATTAAATACATTTTCTGTTTTCACTAGACAATAATATATTCAAATGAACTAAGATCATGGATATAGAGTAAATAATTAATAGAGTGTTCAGGTAGGCGAGGCGGACCGGTTATTTTCTAGCGGTTCAATCACACGCCCAATCGAAATTTCACACAGTCCATTAAATTACGAGACACGAATCTTTCGCACGCTGCCGTCAATATTGTATATTGATACAATCATATTGTACACGAATGAGTCACGTCAAGTAAATATAAACATACAATACTGTACTAGTAAATTAAAAGATTTTTTTTACTATGGGATGGGACCCCGTGATATAAAACTATCCATCTATATATTTATACTAGCTGTTCCCGTGCGGCTTCAGTCGCATGAAATTGTGAAAATTTTATTTTATTGTTTACATATGACAAATTCCAATTGTCAAAATGACATGACATGATGACAAAGCATTGCATTCTTACTTCCTTGATGTTGGCAGCTTGTGGCTTATAGTCCCTTTTCCACATTAGGTTTTTTATCCAATTTATTTACCCCCTAAGTCTAATAGCGTGAAAATAAACAGCCTAAAGCGTGACGTAAGTGAAGGGGTATTTATTAAAGAAAGAATTATTCAAAAATATGCTGTGATTGCTGACATCTTACGCCACAAAGTAGTATGCGTTTACGTTTTATTATATTAGTATAGATATAGATTACCCCCTAAGTCTAATAGCGTGAAAATAAACAGCCTAAAGCGTGACGTAAGTGAAGGGGTATTTATTAAAGAAAGAATTATTCAAAAATATGCTGTGATTGCTGACATCTTACGCCACAAAGTAGTATGCGTTTACGTTTTATTATATTAGTATAGATTATGAAAGGAGAACATACAACTCAAAGTCAGTAGTTTCACTGAGGCTGGAGATTTGCAACTTTATGTTGTAGGTACAGCAGTAGACGGTTTAATTCCGAGCTTTTATCGATTTTTGTCGATGCTAAAATTCATTTGCTCTGTTAGTGTTTGAAGTGTTTGACTAGCTCCAACTATAGGGTAATTTTCGCTTACCGTTACTCCTTTCTAATATGATAAATGGTAATAGATGGATGTTTGTTATAGTTTTTAGCCTAAACTGCTGAACGGATCTCGATGAAATTTGTCATCTAGTAGAGGATAGTCTGGAACAACACATATGCTACTTTTTTTTTATTCCACAAGGACAGAACCGCGGACGAAAGATAGTCTTTAATGTTCATTTATCACTGAACTGATTTATATTTTGTATTAACTGTTCTTCCGCATTTTAGCCACATCTGGTTTACATTATCTTTGGCAACAAAGCTTGTATCATAAACAATTATAGTCTGTTGTATTTCAATTGTTACATCTTTGTTTTCATCGAGCCCTTCCTTGATGGACGATAAATTAAATGTCAGTGGTTTGCGGAGAAAAGACATTCTTCTGAGAAAATTGATTGATGTTTTATCGCTTCTTAGTAATATCATAAAATTAATTTATATGGTAAACCACATTAAACGCTATAATCATACTAATATTATAAATGCGAAAGTTTAGATGGATGTTTGTTAGAGTTTGTTGCCTAAACGGCTGAACGGATTTCGATGTTTGGCATAGACGTAGAGCATAGTCTGGAAGAACACATAGGCTACTCACTTTAGTTTTTAATTCCACACAGACGGAGTCACGAGCAACAGCTAGTCCTAAATAAAAGCGAGTTACCCGTGCCATATACAAGCTACCAGTAACTGGCATTCAAGTTAATGATATTTGATTTGACAGCTTGGCATTGACATGTTCTTTTTTTGAACTGGCAAGTTCCTAATCCTTTTAATTTTTTTTTTTTTATATCATAAGGTGGCAAACGAGCAAGCGGCCACCTGAATCCACCAAAATGGCGAAGCGACCGCTGCCCATAGACAACCGCAATTGCAGATGCGTTGCCTACCCTTAATCGACGGAGGAGGAGACGCACATAATAATAATAATAATTGGAATGTGTTCCCGCCTTTACGTACTAAAGTCCTACACATATGTACATATCAACTCTAGCTTGATAGAGAGTCTAGCATCAAAGCATTGGATTGCGTTATCGGCCTTGACGTGGTGTCGCGGAGGCTTGCTATCGGCGACACAACTTCAGCGCACGGTCGTCGATTCGATTCCCCGCTCCAACGCACCCGTCCGCTCGATGTCTGCCGATCGGCGATAGCGACGTCGATACGCCCGGACTTGACACTGATACTCAAAGTCAATGGCATAGATGCAGACTAGTCTATGAACTCCTGGTATATGAGAAATTTTATACTTATCTAAATCTATATGATGTAGGGATTTTACGATAAAATTGGACTCTAGTAACCTTGACAACAGAAGTTGAACCTATGGATTATTCGCAACCGTCACCCATCTCTATCCCCACGTGAGATTAAAAAGTTTCATCCGTCCCACTATCACCAATAAGGTGACAGATGGAACAGTTATAAAATAAAATAAGCTCCAACCGTCACCTCGTCGCAAAAGGTGGGATGAATGAAACTTTTTATTCTCATCTGTCTCCACGTGGGGACAGAGCGGGGTGACGGTTGGGAGTAATCCGAACCTATAATGGTTATTGGGCTCTTTTTAAGGTTATCTTAAGGTTGGAAATACTTTCATATTTAGCTTGATCACTAGCTGTTGCTCGTGACTTCGGCCGCGTGAGATTAAAAACTAATAAAAAATAGGGCCTATGTTACTCACTGATAACGTAGCTTTTTAATGGTGAAAGAATTTCATTCAATTTCAAATTGATGGCATTTTTGAAATCAGTCCAGTAGTTTTTGAGTTATTTCAATACATACAAAAATACAAAAATAAAAATCTATACATTTTATAATATTAGTATAGATATAGATAAACTAACCATATTGCGGAAAAATATGGAATATCTTTGCGTATGCTAGAAATAAATAAGGCGATTGAAACAGATCAGAATTTTTATATCGACATTCGATTCCGAGTTAAGATTTTTCACGTCACATGAATTCCCGACTTCTTCTATTTGCCTCTTCCTAGTTATTTGGGGTCGGCCTTCCTTGTCCTAAGTCTCCAGAATTCCCGGCTATTTAATATATTTTACGTAATTCATGCTTTCCTCATTTATAAATATGAAAGCTCATTAAAATATGAAGGTATTTATATTCGCTAATTAGGCGCAGCTAATGTTTGTAATTTTCCGGCAGATTGGCTGCACGTCGCTAATACTCCGTCTGGCTGCCTCTCAGCTGGTACACTTTGTTCGACAATCTTATTACTTTCTCGTTTTGCATGTTCCTTTTATACTAGACGACCACGTAACGATTTTATTAATTTGTTAACTTTAATTTGTATAGGTATTTCGTTTTAGATAGATTTTGGCTATTTTATACAAATCTATACTAATATTATAAAGAGGAAAGATTTGTATTTTTGTATGTATTGAAATAACTCAAAAACTACTGGGCCGATTTTAAAAATTCTTTCGCCGTTAGAAAGGTAATTTATCGGTGAATAACATAGGCTATATATTTTATTATTTTCTAATTTCACGCGGGCGAAGTCGCGAGCAACAGCTAGTATCAAATAATCTATGATATCCAATTTTAAATTAAATACTGTAAAAGCCTCAATAAGTAACAAATACGAACATATTTACTTTCATTAACATGTAATTAGGCAATTTATTTTTCTTCCAGTAGTTTTCACATTTCACAATTATAACGAAAAAAAAAAAATTTTATTTAGGTTTTAGTTATACTATACGGATTAGTATTTTAGGTGTTTAGTTAACGACATGTACACGATATTCTAATGACAAAAAGTCAACACTAAGGGCGCGCGGACTTTTAAAACTAAACTATCGCACAACTGTTTAGTCTCGCTTTGATATCTATGAGCTTATATGAGCGCATACTCGATTTTTAGTTGTGCAACAGTTGAATTGACTGCTAAACAATCGACAATCGCACGACAGTTATGCGATAGTTTAGTCAGAGGTGTGCGCACGCTCTCGTGAAACTTGTCATTTAATTATTAGTGCGTATAGATGATTTGGATAATACAATATAGTATGTTTGCATCATTACTGTCATAGATAATATCTTTAGGAGAAATTGTTGGACTTGCTGGTGACCCATTTGTGTTCAAGCCTACAATAGGTAACAGATTAGATTCCTATAGAAAGTGTAAATAAATTAGTTGAGACCTACAGAAGTAGAAATTAATGAAATGTACAAAGAGATTTTCAAGGAATGTGATGTTTACATCTTCTGTCTATATCTATACATATAATAAAATTGGAGTGTCTGTTTGTAATATCAAAAGAAATCCAGATTTCGGGAAGATGATGTATTTGCGTTGCTGATAACGAAAATCGCTATTAATTTTTTTTTGTCTGTCTGTCTTTCCCCAAGCTCGATTGTTCCGGGTCATCTCCGAAACGGCTGGGCCGATTTCGACCGGACTTTCACTGAAGGGTAGCTGATATAGACGGGCATATTATAGGCAACTTTGTTATCTTTATATTGAGTGGACGAAGTTGCAGGCAATAGCTAGTTGCTAATAAAAACGAAACAAAACATAAACTGTCTGTGCAAAGTAATGCGAGTTGTATTCTTAAACATATAAAACTGAATAAATTGCCACATTAAGTGAAAACACAAATAAAAGACAACAAATGATACTGAGACACGTGTCGAGGTGATGTGACAATGATTGCGAAGTGTTTGTGATGCTAGAGGGGCTTACGCGAGAGGGGTTTACGAGAGGGGGGCGTAAATATTTGCGCGCCACCAGTGTCTTTACAATTGGCCTGACATTCCGTCACTCTGGAACGCAAATGTCGCTGACAATATCATAAATAAGACATTTGTGAAACTAACAATTAATTCTACAGTTTTACAGTGGCTTTCTTTTAGATTATTAGTTAGTAGAAATTTAAAAATTGCATTGAGTGTTTTTGCGTGATGTTGGTAGAGCGTTTATATTTACTGATTATGACAACAAAACATCGCTTATAGTATCTATTTTGGTAAATTCCGTATTATGTTATCGTTCTTGTTTACATAGTTAGCGCAGAATATTTTTTGATGGTAGCATAAGACAACTGGTTTATTGGTATAAAAAAGTCATTTAAAGTACATTTGTATATGATTGAAATAAAAGCAATAACCCAACATTGTATTTTTAAATTCATAATAACTCTATACTATACAAATTGTAAAAAAATAAACATAGATAGCGATTTCTAACGTCATAACAGTAAGTATGAGATTATATTTCGTATGACGGTATAGCTTATTCAATACAAAATTTCATCTTAATAACATAATTGCCCAAAGTAAAAATAGCTTAATAAATCACAACGTCAAACAGATCGCACTTGTCTTGACTCCAGTTAAACAAACCCGATAAGATAAGGAACAGACGCTCACCGCGTTTGCATTTACCATCCGACTATGGACAACTTCGGTTATCGCGAGATGGGGTGGCCGTCTCCACTGCAGACACCATCGCAGACGCCGACCAGGTCCAGACTTACGAGCAGCATTAGCTCTAGAACAAGAGAACCCGAGGAGTTCCCGCTCAAAAGTAATTACAAACATGTGCGAAATATCGATCTATTGGAGTCAGCTCGTGAACCCGGCAAGGCCAAGGAGTATTTATTCGTCGGACCTTCTCCTCCTGCGGAAGATGCACCAAATATGTACCACAGCTTCGATGTCTTGGCACCAGACCCTGAAGCCAGACTAACAGAAGAAATGGTCAGAAGAGGTTTATGTGAAAAGGCTTTAACCCTGGGGGCCGGACGTTTCTTTGATGACGTGGAATGTGGATTGATAACTGCGGACAACATTGAAGAACATATTAGTTCAGCGCCGGAGATTGTTGTGAATTTGACTTTATTATGGGCGGCGTTTTTAACCAGAGATGAATTGTTACCTGCGATATTAGATGGAGGAGCTGATATTCATTACACGGAGCCGGCTGGGCTCACAGCTCTGCACGTGGCGGCGTTCAGTGGCACGGTGCGATCTGTGTCATATTTAATTGCCAGTGGAGCTGATGTAGATTTCGCACCTAAATATTTCACACCTCTTCATTGCGCTGCTTTTGGAAACTGTTTGGAAGTTGCTGAGATATTGATTGCTAATGGCGCCTCGCTACATTCAGTGGTGCAGAGAGCCGGATGTGAAGATAATCTCGTTCACTGCGCAGTACGAGCGGATGCAGTCGAATGTATGGAACTTTTTATTGAAAAAGGTGTGGATCCGGCATATGCCACATCCGGTGGTCTGAACGCTCTTCATCTTGCGGCGGAACTTGGTGCACAACGTTGTTTAGCATATTTATTAAAAGAAACTAGAATTAGTGTAAATGGTGTTACTAAGCAAAGGGACAAGGAATGCACAGCTATACATTTGGCTGCCGCTAGAGGTTACTCCGAATGTGTGGAAATTCTTTTGGCGGACGGTGCGAAGGCGAATACAAAAAACTACAGAGGTTTCACGGCGCTGCACCTTGCAGCGAGGTGTTCCAGTCTTGAGTGCGTCGAAGTTCTGTTAAGGGATGGTAATGCAGATCCTAATTCCGAAGACTATGATAAAAGAACACCACTTCATGCAAGTATCTGTCGCTCGGATCGTGCCAGCGATATAATAGACATGCTCGTCAGTTGGGGCGCGCAGGTAAATAAGAAAGACGAATATGGATACTCCCCATTGCATCTCGCTGCTATGGATAGTTTGACTCAATGTGTAGAGACGTTAATATTTCTAGGAGCAGATGTTACTTCTAAATCAAAGAAAGGTCACACAGCGCTCAGTGTTATCGCTCGAAAAACTCCCAAGTCTCTTGCTATATTAAGACACAATCTAGACACAGGTATTTCTTTAAGTCGTCCTACAGAAAGTAATGAAGAAGTGCAAATAGAATTTGATTTCGGAAAATTATTGAAATTTTCTTATCCACGTGAGATAACTTATTTGAACAGTTTGATTGATGAGGGACAGAAAGACATTTTGCTCCACCCTCTTTGCTCAGCTTTTCTATTTATGAAATGGCGAAAGATAAGAAAATTCTATTTAGCGAGACTCATATTTTGCTTCCTGTTTGTTTCGTTCTTGTCTATTTATGCTTTAACAGCAGTAGTTAAGACTTGTAAAGGAAATTATTCCAAGAAATATGGAGTGCTCAACGAATTATGTCAGAAGCAATCATTACTCGGTGATATTTTAGAAGATAATCCAATAGAATTTGAACGATGGATTCTTATCGCTATCACGGCATTTGAAATAGTCAGAAAGCTTACAGGCATAACTGGGTACTCGAGCATATATCAGTACTTTAGTACATTCGAAAACTTGATGGAATGGTTTGTTTTGCTATCTGTATTTTCTTTGTACAACATACAGAAAGACTACGGTTGGCAAAATCATGTCGGTGGCTACGCTGTTCTTGGTGCTTGGACGAATTTAATGTTACTAATGGGTCAATTGCCGATGTTTGGTGATTATGTGGCGATGTACCAGAAAGTTCTGTCAGAATTCCTAAAACTGTTGTTAGCTTACATTTGCTTACTCCTCGGATTTACAATATGTTTCTGTGTCGTGTTCCCGAACGAAGAGATGTTTTCTAATCCGCTAATGGGTTTTATAAGTACACTTTCAATGATGGTTGGTGAGTTAAATTTGAATATATTGATAAACGATCCTATGCAGGATGATCCGCCATTAATTTTCGAATTGTCTGCTCAATTTATATTTATTCTATTCCTAATGTTTGTTACTATAATATTAATGAACTTGCTTGTTGGTATAGCGGTTCATGATATCCAAGGTCTACGGAAAACAGCAGGATTGTCAAAGCTAGTGCGACAGACTAAATTGATTTTGTTCGTGGAAATGGGTTTGTTCAGCGCCCTATTACCTAAGTGTCTACATAAGTATGTTTACAGAACGGCTCTTGTTTCACCTGAAGCTGGTAAAGTTATCTTAAGTGTAAAACCATTGAATCCCAGAGAGAAGAGATTGCCAACAGATATTATGATGGCTGCATACGAATTGGCGCAAATAAACAAAGTGAAGGCGGGGAGATCTGTGAAAGAAATTTTATATAACAATAAATATTCTTCGAAGTTTAAGAAGGAATCTCAAGGAAACGATCACGTGTTTAACATAGAATTACGAGGAATGCAGGAGAAAATCGATCAGACGACGTTTAATTTGAAGAAAATAGATCAAGAGATGAGACACTTGAACACTTTACTATTGGAACAACAAAATTTGCTTCAGAATATTCTGAAAACTACGGACAAAATGAATACGCATTCGGTACAATATTACCCGGAATCGCCAGTTTTCTTTCCAAGTAGTAATTGTTCAGATATTACATTGAAATAGAAAAACAAATGCTGTTTCATTTGTGTCCATAAGTGAAATTGAGCTATACCTGAGATTTCGTATTTATATTAGAAAAAGATAATCCTAGTCCAAAATTCATTAGGCTTTAATAATAATTTAATAACTAGAACATATTTGTAGTTAAGTAGTACTAAGGAAGCGTTAATGCAAGTTTACATATTTGCGCCTACTGTAAAAATACAAGCAAAAAATTATTTTGTATTCAGAATTGCTATTTTGAAAATAAGTATGTAAAAAATTGTTCATTCGTCTGTATAACAGGGTATGTGTTATATGTATACGTGTTGTTATTTATAATTTAATAAAGGAATTTCATTACTTTTAAAGATTTTTGATTTACTTATGTTTCATAAAAGACTAAATAAAATATTGTCCAATAATAGTAAAAACATGTGAGGGGGCTAATACAGCTAATATATTTTTTAAATATCACCGTATTATTTTAGTAGTCGGAATATCAGAAAAATATAGCCTACAACATATTTTACTTTTTATTAATTACATTAACAAAGTCACTCGAGTCAACAATATTTGCATCTCTTACTATCTCTTTCGCTCGTTTTGTGCGTAACTTTTAAACGCTTCAAGGTCAAATTGTTTCAACTGACGCGCGGCCGGGTGTACAAACGTTGATTTATTCTATTTTTAATATTTAATTAGTTAAGAAGAATACTGTGATCTCTTGTGTTGTGTTTCTTTACATAATTCAATGATAAGTTAAGTATTAAAGTACGGTTGTCGCAATGTTTGTTGTAAGATAAAATTAATGCCGAGTTTTCGTCAGTACACAATGGCAGCTCTGTTCACGTTCAAGGTGTGTGTTGCCTTGATATTCATATCATTCTGGTGTAAGATACAATCAGTTAATAATAACGAAGTAACGGCTCGTACCGAGGCTCCTGAGGCCCTCGAGCTTAGTTACTCATAAACGAGGTTTAGGCTAAGCGCCTGCGCTCGGCCACCTCAAGCCCGGTGAATCTGTAAATGCCTCTTCAAGGCAAACAGTGGCCATTCAGTGACAAAAAAAAATGGTGTAACCGTTTCAAACGCCCTGGAGATTTCTATCACTCCCCTTTTACGATGCTTTGAAGGGGGGTCAACAAGCTTACATGATTTACAGATTTTAAGACCCCTTTTTGTCCTGCCCCCTGGGCACCCTGGGCGCCCTGGGCTGCCTGGGCGCCCTGGGCGGTCGTTAAACCGCATTATAACCCCAATACCAGCTGTGTGTGTTGGGAAGTCAGTAAAAAATAATATCATTACACTTCTAGGAAGTCAATCATCTTTTATTGTTCAGTGACTTAACAGTTATCTTATCTTAATTGTATTATATTTGTCATGAAAACACATTTTTAATCTTAACTATATGAATTTTATCGCTCGCCATTCAGCCTTTTCACCTGAAATCAATCAATTAAATGCATTAAGGAACAAAAAACAAATGTAATCAAACAAATCGATCAAATTAATATTTGTCTGTATTATAATTAGTATAAAATCATATCTCTGTAATCTTACTAATATTATGCGAAAGTTCAGGTGGATGGATGTCTAGTTTGACGCCGAAACGACTGAACGGATCTTTGTTTTATTAATTCCAAGCGAATGGAGTTGCGAGCGAAAGTTAGTCAGAAAATGAATCCGATTTCCGTTCTTTTTGTAAGGAGCCCTTACTTCCAGCTTTTGCTTGCAAAAACGATTTTCTTTCCTTAACTGACAGTGACATTATTTTTAAGCTATCTGAGCCTCTATCAGCCAGTGGTGGCACAGGCCCTTATTCTTCAGTAATTCGTAAATAGTATTTTTACCCCTAACAGTAAATAGTAAGTTTATATAGGTGTGTTTTAGACAGAGATCTAAGCGTTTAAGAATTAACAAGTAATGTACATATTTTACACGTGTCCGGGATGTTTGTTTCTAATTATAACACGCATTAGGTGAATTAAAGGTTGGTTTACACGGCGACCCGCTAGACGCGTTCCGCAGAATGCGAGGCACGTCCGCCAATGTAAACTCAGCTTACATTCTTTAAATAATTGAATTTACTGTTGTAACTGCAAATTGGATATGTTCTAACCTATAAAATAAATTTAGAGTCGTACATTCGTTTACGATTAAAGATGATTTTATGATTTTTAAAACTAAAATTTGTCAAAAAAATATAAAGAAAGTTAATATTGTTTAGTAAACAACAATAATTTCGAACTATAATATAAGTAGGGGAATTATTTTTAATAAACTAGTTAAATTTATTACTAGACTAGCTTTCGCCAGCGATTCCGTCCGAGTTGAATTTAAAAAAAAAACAAAAGTATATATCTTATGTGTCCTTCCAGACTATCCTCTACATCTATGCCAAACATCAAGATTCGTTCAGCAGTTTAGGTTACAAACTCTAACAAATCATCCATCCAAACTTTCGCATTTACAATATTAGTAAATATTATTTATTGAAATTTTACAAATATAAAGAAACAATATAAAAAACCAAATCTTGGTTTGTCAGCGGGTGCGGTGTAACAATTTTATGTAAAGTGCAGTAGTGTTGTGTAAGATTATTTTATTCCTCGCGTACGAAGTCGCGGGTGAAAGCTAATTAGGAACTATCGGAAAGCAAGTAGCTAATCTATTAATGTTATAAGCATGTAATAAACCACTTTGTTGTTGATTAAACCTTCCGGAAATAGCTAAGATAAGCCTGATTGATAAGACATATTTATTAATTTCTTTTACATTTTTAATTATATTGAAATATATCTTTATTTGATCAGCATATATACCTTTCGATCACTTTCTTCATATCTTTTTATTAAGTATTTTGATCTAGAGTGAATATTAATATTGCTACGGTAAATAAAAAAGACTAAATGCTGGCAATCTAGGTGCCACTTCAAGAGTGACTGAATCATTTAGATGAAACCATCCCCTTTTCTATAAGAAAAGGGGGCAAACGAGCGGAGGGAACACAGAGGTGGTCAACGACGCCCACGGACATCCGACAATCCGTCGAAATTGTAGGCTCGCTTCTTGAACAACTCACCATCACAACTTCTTCATCACGGGCTCAGTTCATATTTGGATGGTTGTGGTCAAATGAACCCACTCTACAACTTATCTACGCTTAGGAACTCCTTAAATGACCGAATAACATTGAGGGGAAGTAGTCTAAATAATATAAAAAAAATTGGTTAATTTTTATGCTTGACGAGCTGTCGCCCTTTTAACAGCTACCTTCCAGTCAAAGTCCCGTCCAAATCGGTCCATCCGTTCCAAAGATAGCGGTCCGGTCGCCATTTTGACAGCGCGAAATTAAAAAAAGTAGCCTATAATATACCCGTCTGTGTCAGCTACCCTTCAGTGAAAGTCCCGTCGAAATCGGCCCAGCCGTTTCGGAGATTACCCGGAACAAACGCGACTTGCGGACAGACAGACAGACAACATTTTTTTAAATGTGATTTTAGTAATCAGCAACAAAATGCATCATCTTCCCGAAATTATTTCTTTGATATTACAAACAGACACTCCAATTTTATTATATTATGCTTTATAACATAGTGTATTTATAATTAAGTCTGAACAAGACTTTATCTAGCAAAGACCTTTATCTAACCTCATTCAAAGAGCTAGTTTAATACAATTAAGACATTACTTGGAAAGCAGCCTGGTTGAATTAATCTTAGTAAGTTAGTATTAACGATTGGCGATGCTTCTTAGAAATAATAGTAAAGTAAAGCGGCGCAAAAATTAACTTGCGATGCGGTGCGGCGTCGCGAGGCCTTCTTAGTACAGTCGCGTGGACAAGTTGATACGTGCAATAAAAAGATTTACATCTATACTAATATTATAAAGAGGAAAACTTTGATTGTTTGATTGTAATGAAATAACTCAAAAACTACTGGGTGAATTTCAAAAATTCTTTCACCATTAAAAAGCTACGTTGTCAGTGAGTAACATAGGCTATGTTTTATATTATTTTATAATTTCACGCGGACGGAGTCGCGGGCGAAAGCTAGCCTCTTATAAGATCCGTTGATAGTTGTCACTGTTTTCGTCGCATTAGTTAAAGTAACTTAACCAACTGTTCTTAATAAAGATAAAAAATAATTGTTCGTATTCATAAAATTCTTAACACTTTTATTGGTGTCTGTACTCATACAATTAAGTGGCATTGGCAGGCGCCGGCGCGTACGCCACGCTTTTTGCCGCATAGTACACTATATTGCAAGAGTACTGACTACGTCGCGCGACTTTTATCTCATGCCTCATATATCCAGAGTTACCGTTACACTGAATGACTAATAAACAATGAATGTAGGCAGTTATATATTCCTGTTTTTTATAAATAAAGAATTAAAACCATTGACGGTTCTGGGATAGTTAGCTAGAGGTGTTACATTTAGTTCTCTTTTTATATCATAAGGTGGCAAACGAGCAAGCGACCACCTAATTCCGCCAAACCAGCGAAGTGACCAATGCCAATAGACATTCGCAATAGCGGATGAGTTGCCTACCCTTAATCGACGGAGGAGGAGACGCACATAAAGAGGATGTTTCCCCTTCCTATGCGTCTCCTTCATCGTAACATCCACGTTTCTTATAAGAAAAGGATGGGAAGGAAAAGGGACTAAAGTTGGGCCTCCGGCACCACACTCATCAGACGAAACGCGGAATTACTCCCACTTCACGCCTGTTTTCTGTGTGGTCGTGGTATTACACCGGGCGAGCCGACCCATTCGTGCGAAGATGTTAAAGCGGACTCTACCACTGTTAAAATTCTCTCTCTAAATTTATCAATCTTAACATTGTAAGGAAGGCCAGGCATAAGCTCGCACACTTGACTAAACTATCGCACAACTGTTTAGTCGCACTTTGATTGCTATGAACTTATATGAGCGCACGATACTCGATTTTTAGTTGTGCAACTAAACAGTTGAATTGGCTGCAAAACAATCGACAGCACAATTGTGTGTTTAGTCCAAGGTGTGGCTACGCTAAAGTGAACTACTACCATAGTTGCATTACGGAAGCACTTTCGTTATCAGAGTGCGGGAGATCGGCCAATTCAATTTGTGTACTTTATGGGCTCGTAAGATGCGAATAAATTGGCCATCGTCTTGATCGATGTTGCAGTCAGACGGCGCCAGCGCCACCTGACGGCCGACAACAATCCACTTCGCGAGCCCACAGAGATACTGTCTATAAATTAATAATTACAAATTGAGATACATCAATAACAATGATTGAACTATCACAGTTGTAAATATGCAACAAGAATATATCCTTTTGTACGTCAAACATAAATTAATAGTGAAACCGATTTATTAACAAGGGGCTGTATTTACTAGTATTTTAAATGCGAAAATTTTGATGGATCTCCAAGATGGTTCAACTCATCTCGATGAAACGCATAATTGTAGATAATAGTTTAAAAACGCATAGGCTTCTTTTTTTTATTCCACGCAGAAATAGTTATAAAATAAGTGTGTAAAATATACTGCTGGCACTGCTTATGCATTAAATAACTCTGCGTACTGCATATGCAAGAAATGTCAACTAGTTACTTCACCTTTAAAACAACGAAACATTCCAAACGATTAGTAACATAAATACAGACCGGGGCTATATTCTAAAGCGCATATATGCATGCATATGCACCCGCATATGCATGAATATGCGCGTGCACGGCAAATATGCTTCGGATCAAACGCATCCCGAGAATACCAGGAGATCTAATTTAACGAATGACGCGCCCCTCACCTGGCTTATTAGCCTGGACACACAGAGATTCAAAATATAATAGAGAAGGCATAATTTACACTTCAATTGAAACATTTTTCACATAATCTCACTAACGCTATTGTAACATCCTTAATACCATGTCAATAATATATTTAAATTAATTGATAATAGGTGTCATTAAATATTATTTAAATAGTTATAGACACTGTTTAGTTTATTTTATAACAAAAGATGAAGCTTATTATAATTTTGTAAAATGTTTTATTCCATATCAATATAAGGACATAAGGTGGCACTAATCTTGACAACTGGTAGTACCTTTCAGAGAAAGTACCGGTAAAAATTATTTTCACTATGCCTCGTCTATATATTTTTTAAATGTCTGCTTGGACATAAATAATGCGGCCGACGGGCGATCAGTGCACCACGAACGTAATTAGCCGATATTTTATAAGACTTTAGGCGCCGAGACACGAGTCACCGAATGTTGTAGTGTGAAATATTTTATCATAGACTGTTTCCTGTTGGGTCGATTGATTGTATGGATTAATGGATTCGATCGGCCCAATGGGAAAAACCCAGCCCATCGGGAAACGCAAATATAATTTTAATTTATCACTAGAGCATGGTCTAGACCATGAACGCTGGTAACACTTTTGTTTTTTTGTTAATTACATACATTCAGAACTCGCACACCTTTGACTAAACTATCGCACAACTGTTAAGTCGTACTTTGATCCTATGAGCGCACATATTCGATTTTTAGTTGTGCAACTAAACAGTTGAATTGGATGCAAAACAATCGACAATCGCACAGCTGTTGTGCGATAGTTAAGTCAAATATTTGCGTCCACTGACTTTGATTGATGATTATTGTTCTTGTTAATCTTCTCTATATAAATTAAAGGTTTTTAGTGAAAAAAGACGAGAGATATTTATTATCAGTTATAATTTATTAATCGGATATTGGAGTTTTAAAGATATAGGATATCTTTCCGTTTTGAAACATTGACGGACGTTTACGCAAGAGTGATATCAATTGGTAATCTATATTAATACTAGCTGTTCCCTTGCGGCTTCATCCGCATGAAATAATAAAAAAAAAAATTATTGTTTACATTTGTCAAATAATTAATAGCAAATGTCAAAATGACATGACAAATCTTGTCAATCTTGCTTCCTTGATGTTGGCAACGACTTATGGTCTCTTTCCCACATTAGGTTTTTTATAATATCCAAAATATTTACCAGCTAAGTTTAATGGCGTGAAAATATATAGCCTAAAGCGTGACGCTAGTTTAGGGCTTTTTATTAAAAAATGAATTATTCAAAAATATGCTGTAATTGCTGACATCTTAGACAACAAAGAAGTGTGTGTTTACGCTTTATTATAATAGTATAGATATAGATATAGATAGTACAGATTATAAAGAAGGATTTGTATTTTTGTATGATTTACGCAAAAACTACTGGGTCGATATAAAAATATATTTCAACGTTACAAAGGTAATTTATCTGTGAGACATAGGCTATATTTTTATTATTTCTAATTTCACGCAGGCGAAGTCGCGGGCAACAGCTATAAATAATAACTCAACAGTGGGATTAATGCTCAGATATTTAGATTGTGAACAGATAATGTAAAATACAAGTATAAATTGTCTGTGGCAGTTTAAAATTTAATTCAAATCAATAAGAGGCCGTGCTGATAGAAACCAAGATGGCGACGACACAGGCTTTTCTGTTTGTGTTGTTACTCGCAGGTAAGCTAAATTGTTTTTTTAATAATAATTTTATTTTTATTTCAATAGTAATAGATTTACTACTATAATGTGTGTTTGTTCTCCATTTGATCGTTTGTGTTTAAACCATTAAATTTCACTTATTAGTACAGGATGTTTTATATATACTAATATTATAAAGAGGTTAGATTTGTGTTTTTGTATTTATTGAAATAACTCAAAAACTACTGGGCCGATTTTAAAAATTCTTTCACCGTTAGAAAGATAATTTATCAGCGAGTAACATAGGCTATATTTTTATTGTTTTTTTTTAATTTCACGCTGGCAAAGTCGCGAGCAACAACTAGTCTATACTAATATTATAAAGAGGAAAGATTTGTATTTTTCGATTTTTGTATGTATTGAAATAACTCAAAAACTACTGGGCTGATATCAAAAATTCTTTCAACGTTACAAAGGTAATTTATCTGTGAGACATAGGCTATATTTTTATTGTTTTTTTTTTTTAATTTCACGCGGGCGAAGTCGCAAGCAACGGCTAAATACACATATATTATTCTGGGAAAATGACGATGAAAAGATTTTTATTGAATACTAATTGTACTGTTATATAGATTTATTTTCTTTATTCCTTAAAAACATTAAAATATCTCTACGAAATTAATTAAGATTTTTCATAGTGATCGTATTTGATTCCAGGCATAGCGGTCATCGCTGAGAGCGGTCGTATCGTGGGAGGCCAGCCGGCCCCCATTGAACGATATCCCTCCTTAGTCCAAGTAAACGCACTTAGCATCTCCAATACTTGGGTAGAATTCTGTGGGGCGAACATTCTTACTACAAGATATATCCTTTCCGCTGCACATTGCTTCCACGGATTGTAAGTAAACAGCATTCTCAGGTTTTAACCTCAATCTAATTCCTAAGAGCGTGTGCACACATTTGACTAAAGTATCCCACAACTGTTTAGTTTCGCTTTGATTCCTATGAGCTGATATGGAGATGCGCACACTACTCGGTTTTTAGTTGTGCAACTAAACAGAATTGACTGCGAAACAATCGACAATCGCACAGTTGTTTCATAGTGTAGTCAAAGGTATGCGCGCGTTCTAAATATTACGGAAAAGTCAAGGGTTATTATTTTAAAATATTGGTTACATTATAAAAAAACAACAATTAAATTAAAACATTGCAACCATGATCAAAACCAACCACAGGACTGAAGAATATAGAATTGTATAATAAAAACACGTTGTCGTCGACTTACTGATGTATGTTTCCAGCCTATACGCGCCCACTAGACGACGTATAAGGGCGGGTACAGCGGAACAGCACGTCGGGGGCATGGTAGTGTACGTGGAGACGGAGTTCAACCATCCCAGCTACGGTCTCTTGGGTATGGACGGTGATATCACCGTAGTGCGGCTGCAGTCGCCTCTGGTCTACTCACCTGTCATCCAGCAGGCTACCATTGTCGCCCAAGGTTCTCAAGTACCAGACAATGTGCCTGTCGTATACGCTGGATGGGGCGCTATGTGGGTTAGTATACGTATTGAATTGTTGCAAAGGAAATAAGAGTAAGCGGATCATTTGATGTAAGGCAATATATGCTAGTATTTAGTAGTTGCTTGCATGTCAGTTCACGAGACTGTACGAGACGAGATGTGTCAGTGTGCTTCGTACCCCTCCCTCAACTTGCATGCCCTTAGCTATCTGAAAATCAAAATCGAAGGTCTCTTAGATACACAGTATTTACAATTGAGTTTTGTTATAGAGAATGCGTACATGGTATACAAATAAAAGTTTTGACACCCTTGTAGTGACGATTGTAGTCAGGATTGTTGCAATTAACCACTATATTCTTGATGTTATTTTATAGTCTAATGGACCATCTTCTGATATCCTGCTGGACACAACAGTTTACACAGTCAACAACAAGGAGTGCACGGAACGATACAAGACCGCTCCTCGCCAAGATATCGTCACCGAGAACATGATCTGCGCTGGTCTTCTTGATGTTGGTGGTCAGGATGCCTGCCAAGGCGACTCCGGTGGCCCGCTGTACTACGGCAATATCGTTGTGGGTATCATCTCCTTCGGCGAGGGTTGCGCCAACGCCACCTTCCCAGGAGTCAACGCCGCGGTCGCCTCATACACTGACTGGATTGTGGCAACAGCTGTTTAAGGATTATTGTGGATTTATTATTAATAAATTGAATGTTGAGCTTTGATGTTAATCTAATCTTGTGTTTTTTGTTCCCGTGTACTTGTTAACTATTAATTTAATGTGATCAGTGGTGTAGCAGTTTCCGAATTGGAGCGATCCTCTCAATCATGATCATTACCATTATCATCCTTTATCTGCCCATTATGGGGCATAAGCCTTTCCTAATGCCTTCTTCAGAATTCGGTGTTCCGCCTTCTTTCATTAAATAATCAGTACTTTGCGTATGAAACTTTAATTTTCTGCTTCCGTCGACAAATCTCTGTCTAAAAAACAAAATTTAAAACACGTGGAATATAGCTTAGAATGTTGATAAATTTTATAAAAACCGGAATATAAAAAAAACCCGAAGTGAGCAGATAAAGACTGATGACGATGAACATATAAAATTTTTAAGGTTTATTGAAATAGGTTTTTAACTGTAGAATTCACAGTTCCAACTGACATAGAATTATTTTTCCTTGTATGGACTTGCGTTTTGGTGCTGCAACTTTCAGTGCCCAGTCCTCAACCCAGCCAACGATTGGTAATTTTTTTTGGATTACTCATTGTCAGTGAGATAGATATCTACATTATGAGAGACTTTTCTCTTTTGTTTTTCTTACATTAAAAGCTCTTTATCTGAAACATAAAATTTATGTGGACAGAAATATCTGTTCCTTTATCAAGGTTTATCGGGTTTTCAGGTATAAATTATCAGCAGTATATACAAATTATTTAATTGCCAGTCAAACGCGGCCACACAAGCTGAAGCCGGATACGAGAATGGCGTCGTTTATGTATTTTATTTTCGTATTATTACTCGCAGGTAAGGATTATATGGTGAAGGAAAACATCGTGATGCAACCTGCATACTGCGGCGAAGAATTTCAAATATATGAGTGAAGTTAACGAACACGTAGTGGGCCAGCGTGGTTGACTAAGGCATAGGCACCCCTTACTAAGGGTAGGCTCCCTCAGTCGAGACGTATAGTATGCTGGTGATAGTAAAAGTATCTTAGAGATTTTTTGGCGTTTGTTGTTTCACCAGTGACTTTATTTGAAAATGTGAAGAATCAATGTAATTGAAACAAAACAGTTACCCCCTTGTCTTATAAAAAAGTCATAGCATAGAATTAATCTGTAATGTTATTATATCATACAAATATTACAAATGCGAAAGTTTACATGAATGGATGGATGTTTGTTAGAGTTTGTAGCCTAAACGGCTGAACGGATTTCGATGAAATTTGGTATAGATATAGAGGATGGTTTGGAAGAACACATAGGCTATCTACTCACTTTTGTTTTTAAATTTCACGCGGTCGGAGTCGCGGGCGAAAGCTAGTATTATATTTTTATTACATCTTATTATATATTTTCAGGCATTGCGATAGCCAATGAGAGCGGTCGTATAGTGGGGGGTCAGCCGGCCCCCATTGAGAAATATCCCTCTATGGTGCAAGTGAATGCTCTTAGCATCTTAAACACTTGGGTGGAAAACTGTGGCGCCAACATTCTAACTACCAGATACATTCTATCTGCCGCACATTGCTTCAGTGGTTTGTAAGTATAACATAATAGACGTTGCCGTACGGCTTCAACAGCATTTCATTATAAAAAACTTTACTTTACATTTGCAAATAGCAAAAGGCTGTAGCCATTGGCTCAAAATTAGATTAGGCTACTGTAGCAATATGCTTGTTCGTAGATCTCTATTCTTTTTAAAGTGGTGTTTGAAATAAAAGACGTACTTCTAGCTCTATATTCCGACTAAAGATAATTGTACAATACTTCCAGGATGTTAAAATATAACTAGTGGTAGAAATAACTCCTAGGTACCACATTTAAAACAAGACTTTATTTCCAGCCTGTACGCGCCTTCTAGACGCCGCATCAGAGCGGGCACAGCGGTTCAGCATGTGGGTGGAGTAGTGGTATACATAGACATGGAGTTCGTCCATCCTACCTGGGGCCGCCTGGGTCATGACGGTGACATCGCCGTAGTACGGCTCCGGGGTTCACTAGTCTACTCCCCTGTCATCCAGCAGGCTACCATCGTCTCCCAGGGCTTCAAAATACCGGACAACGTGGCCGTAGTAAATGCCGGCTGGGGCGCTATTAGGGTTAGTGTTTTATTTTCCTCTCATTTAAATTCTAGCTATCTCTACTTATTTATCTTATCCTTTTACCTGACTTGTATGTCGTGTCCACAAAAACATTATCTTTTATTGCAATTTGTTAGGCTCGTTTTTAATGAAAGTAGCTTTCACGAGCGTCTCCGTCCACGTGGAATTAAAAAAAAACAAATGTGAATAAATAACCTATGTGCCAAATATCATTGTAATCCATTCAGGCGTATACGCCACAAAATTTAACAAACAAAAATCCATCTATATAAACTTTCGCATTTGTAAGAGTATTATAAATGCGAAATTTTAGATGGATGTATGGATATTTGTCTGTGGTTTAACAGGTAGTTAATTTTTTTTAAACATTTTGTCTATCTACAGCACTACGGCGTTTCATCTGAGATCCTGTTAGATACAACAGTTTACACTGTCAACAATCAGGAGTGCGCCGAAATATACCGGAACGGTCCTCGACCAACCCAGGATATCGTCACCGAGAACATGATCTGTGTTAACGTTCCCGGCGGCGGCAATGGCACGTGCCAGGGAGACTCCGGTGGCCCGTTGTACTACGGAAATATCATCGTCGGCATCGTCTCGTGGGCTGAACGCTGCGCCAACGAGACCTTCCCCGGTGTCAACGCCGCTGTCTCATCCTACACAGATTGGATTGTGCAGACGGCTGTTTGAAAAATAAATTGAACTGCACTTATAGTTAAATCTTTCATTTTGTACCAGCATATAGATGTTTTACAATAATTATAACGTATTCTTAATATCAGGAATCCTTTAAAGGAAACTGAAAAAGATTTTGTAATGGAAAAGATATATTTTCAGTCTTATTTTTTTTTAATTAGCTTTTTTGTGTTTTCAAGTCTCGGTTCAGTCATTATCATGCGACATCGAGATAAGACAATAAGTTTTAAAAATAATAAAGATGACTAATAACTGTTTGCATATAATTTGTTATCAAGTGATTTCCGGCATAGATATTAGCAATAACATAACAACAACATAATATGTAACCGAGAGGGTTAGGCAGAGACCACGGACCTCCTTTGATTCAATCCTGACAAGCCTATCTATGCGAAAGTGTAGATGGATGGATGGATGTTTGATAGAGTTAGTAGCCTTAATCGTTTAAAGACTGATTGCAGATAAAACTAAAAAAAAAAGATTTTGTAGCCTAAACGGCTGAACAGATGTAGAGTATAGTCTGGAAAAAAACATAGGCTACTTTTTTTTTAATTCCACGCAGGCCAGTCAAGGGCGTAAGCTCGAGCTTAATTTCTTCAAGCTCTTAAATTCAGGGTTGGAAAAAAATTGCTCTGCTTGAAAGGAACAAAAACAACCAGCCGCAATAGCAGATTCAATGTTGTTGCCATAGAAATTTAAATTCTCAGCCAATACCAGCAGAGTCGTGGTTGCCATGGTTATTCAAATTCTGAACTATAAGCAAGGGCCTTCTATATCATTTGAGTAATCTTATTTTACTAATATTATAAATGCGATTGTTTAGAGGATGCATGGACGGATGGATGGTTCTTAGAGTTTGCAGCCTAAACTGCTGAACGGATCTCGATGAAATTTAGCATAGATGTTGAACATAGTCTGGAAGGACATTGGCTACTTTTTGCTTTTGTTTATTCTTTTAGCAGATTTGACAGATTTCTTTAAGGTCTGTGCAGCGCCCTACGGGGTGTAAAGTACAACAACAAATCGCTTTTCGTGCGAGGCCCTCTGTTATGGCAAACAAATTGGCATGTTTTAATTTCTTATTTAAATTCTGACGTCTCAGCGTAAGATTTGGCGCTAATAATTTTTCGATTCTTGATAAAAATAATGTTTTACATAACATCTATCTATCTATCTATATCTATACTTATTTATTTATTTAAAAAACCCACTTCGTACACATATAAAAACATATCATAACATCTAGTATTATGTGATAGTAAAACCAATGACGGCTTTTTATTTAAGCTTATAAAGTAAAAGTATAATATAATACAATAATAAAGAATATATATATATTCTTTACTATATTCTATTCGATCTATACTTCTATACTAATGTAATAAAGCGTAAACACACACTACTTCGTGGCGCAGGATGTCAGCAATCACAGCATATTTTTGAATAATTATTTTTTAATAAAAAGCCCTACACTTACGTCATGCTTTAGGCTATATATTTTCACGCCATTAAACTTAGGGGGTAAATATTTTGGATAAAAATCCTAATGTGGAAAAGAGACCATAAGTTGCTGCCAACATCAAGAAAGAAAGATTGCTAAGGTTTGTCATGTCATGTCATTTTGACATTTGACAAATGTAAACAATAAAATAAAGTTTTTATAATTTCACGCGGATGAATCCGCTCGCGTACAGCTAGTTTTTTAATAAAAAGCCCTCCACTTACGACACGCTTTAGGCTATATATTTTCACGCTATTAAACTTAGGGGTAAATAAATGTAAATCCGTCATGCGGGAGAGGGACAAAAACTAGCAACAAAAACGCCAGGTTACCATGGTTACTCATAGATAATTCGAATTTTGCCATTCAGAATTGAAAGTTTTACGGAATATAAGCAATAAAATACAGTTTTCTAATATTGTCATGTAAATGAAGCCGCAGGGGGACAATTAGTCTATATCTATACTAATATAATATTATAAAGGGGAAAGATTTGTGTTTTTGGATTTTTGTATGTATTCTATTCACGTAATACAACTACTGGGTCGATTTTAAAAATTCCTACAACGTTAGAAAGGTAGTTTATCTGTGAGTGACGTAGGCTATGTTTATTATTTTTTAATTTCACGCAGGCGCAGTCGCGAGCAACAGCTAGTTAATGATAACAATGATAACGAACAAATCCGAATTTCCTTAAATAGTTGTTTAGGTATCCATATTCGCAGAAATGAGATTAAATAATTAATCTATTTTCAGTAAGTAAATTATAATTGGATATTTAAGTGTCCATGATTTAAGATATCATTCTGTTTTGTAACATTATGATTAAATAAAAAAGGTTTTACGAAAGATCAATATCAATTATGGGCGTCGCTAAGCGGTAGCAAAGGCAAAGATAATACGGAATTCAGCTATAAATTGTCAGCGACGATTTTAAAATTAAATCAAAATCAATACGAGGTCGTGGTGACCACAGCTCAAGAATGGCGAAACCTCACGCATTATTATTTGTGTTGTTACTCGCAGGTATTTCTGCATTATTTTATCGTTTGCTTTTTATTAACTATTTCTTTAATTCTACAACAATAAGGGTTAAGTCTATCCTTTATTATTTAGGGATAATTTAGCATTCAAATGGTGAAAGAATCTTTACAATAAGTGCAGTTTCTAAACGGTTTTATTTAGTTCAATATTTAGATTTAATAAATACAATTTTACAATATTAATTTAACTAGATTTGTAAAAACGAAACTCATTTAATTCCAGGCATTGCGGTCATCGTAGAGAGCAATCGTATCGTGGGCGGTCAGCCGGCCCCCATTGAGCGATATCCCTCCTTGGTCCAAGTAAACGCACTAAGCATCAGCAATGTTTGGGTGGAACATTGTGCGGCGAACATTCTTACTAGAAGATATGTCCTTTCCGCAGCACATTGCTTCGCCGGATTGTAAGTATATACATCATCGTTACCTTTCATGTATAAGCTCACTGAACTCGCGCCTACCCTTCATTTGATTGCCCTCTAAACAATATGGATAAATGTCAATTACCTAAGTACACATACCGTAGATAAGCAAAAAGACTTCGAGATCAATCATTGAGTTCGGCTGTAAATTAACACATTGTCACTACATATATAAAAAGAGGTATGAAAATCATAAAATTTGGATTACATAGACTGATTGGAGTATGTTTCCAGCATGTACGCGCCCTACAGACGCCGCTTCAGGGCGGGTACGGCGGTGCAGCACGTCGGGGGCATGGTAGTGTACGTGGATGAGGTGTTCAACCATCCCAGCTATGGTCTCTTGGGTAATGACGGTGACATTACCGTGGTCCGGCTGCAGTCGCCTCTGGTCTACTCTCCTGTCATCCAGCAAGCCACCATTATCGCTCAAGGTTCCCAAGTACCAGACAATGTGCCCGTCGTATATGCAGGATGGGGTGATATGTGGGTTAGTATTGCACTATAGTACAGTGGTTTATTTCTAAAAAAATGCCGCTTTTTTCATTTCCAGCAATCAGCTCACTATAAGTCCCTACTGAGCGGCACGAACCCTACTCTAAATAGTCGGTGACTAAGCCCACGCTCTTCTATAAATGAAATATCTATAAGTAATCAGGTTTTGTTACCACCGTTAACCATCAATTATGCAACCTAAGTTACAAGGAAGTACATTGTCAGGGTTTTCGTGGATAACTGTCTTCGAGCAAATATCGAATGTAACAGTATATTAACATTTTCGGATGGATCAGATGGGGGGTAAAGGGGAAGAAGGGATCTTGTTAAGACCAGAGGCGGGTTTAATGTTAGAGTATCGTGGCTATATTAACTTGAGTATTATTTCAAATGTTCTTCTTCTTCAGGAGTTAAATATGATATTTAATATTTCTTGATTGGATAGGATTATGGACTATCTTCAGAAATCCTGCTGGATACAACAGTTTACACAGTCAACAACAAGGTGTGCACGGAACGGTACAAGACCGCTCCTCGCCAAGATATCGTCACCGAGAACATGATCTGCGCTGGTCTTCTTGACGTCGGAGGTAAAGACGCCTGCCAAGGGGACTCCGGTGGCCCACTGTACTACGGCCGGATTCTCGTGGGTATCATCTCCTTTGGCGAGGGCTGCGCCAACGCCACCTTCCCAGGAGTCAACACTGCGATCGCCTCATACACTGACTGGATTGTGGCAACAGCTGTTTAAGGATTATTGTGGATTAACTATAATAATATTATAATAAATAATGTGTTGAGCTTTGAAGTTAATTTAATGTTATTTTTTATCCCGTATACTTATAATTTTTGCAACTCCTAAAAATTTAATGCAATTTGTATGGTAGTGTCAAAACTGGACCGATAATGATCATTAAATCAGTATCTACTTTTTCTTTAAAGGAAAGGATGGGAAAGAAAAGTGGATTTGACGGTGGAGGAGACGCATAGGAAGAAGAAATGTCCTCTTTATGTGCGTCTCCTCCTCAGTCAATTGAGGGTAGGCAACGCATCTGCAATTGCGGATGTTTATGGGCAGCGGTCGCTTTCCATTTCGGTGGATTCAGGTGGCCGCTTGCTCGCTTGCCACCTTATATTATAAAAAAATCCTTGCATGGTAACATGCTCGTTAGTATCGGATGATCTGATTAATATGACCTTCAATCACCAATAACATAATAATATATTTTTTCGAAGGCTATAATCTACACTAGTCTTGCGATAGCATTAGCTGGGATCTTATTTATAGTAACAATAAAGCGTAAACATACAACTTTTTTATATGTAGGATGTCAGCAACGCAATGTTTTTTGTATCATGCTGAAGAAGCGGCAAGAGAACGGATAGTTAATAATTATGATGAAAGATGATTACTCCTACTACATTAGGAGCTATCCAACAAAAAATGTATTAGATTTATACAGCGCCTCATCAGAGCGTAAAACACACTGACAAGTCCCTTTTCGTGCTAGGCCGTCCAGTTTTATATAAACAGGCCCTCTGTTATGGCAAGCAAATGGGCATTTCATATTTAATTTCTTCTTGAAATCCTGATGTCTCAACGTAAGATTTGGCGCTATTAATTTTCGCTTCTTAATAAAAAAAAATTACGTAGTTAATATTCATGACGAGCTGTCGCCTGCAAACTTTGTCAGCGCGGATTCAACATTTCCGCGTGGATCTACCTTCTACCAGCTACCTTCCACTCGAAGTCTCGTCCAAATCGGTCCACCCGTTCCAAATATAACGGCCCAGTCGCCATTTTGACAGCGCGGAATTTAAAAAAAAGTAGCCTATAATATGCCCGTCCATGTCAGCTACCCTCCAGTGAAAGTCCCGTTAAAACAGCCCAGTCGTTACGGAGATTACCCGGAACAAACGCGGCTTGCGGACAGACAGACAGACAGACAGACAAAAAAAATTTAAATGCGATCTTCGTTATCAGCAATGCAAATACATCATATTCCCGAAATCTGGAATTTTTCATTTGACATTACAAACAGACACTCCAATTTTATTATATGTATAGATAGATAGACAACAGTAATTACGATAAAATCCATATTTCCCAATAAAGATTTATTTTCAGTAACCTGTAAATCATAATCGGATATTAAAGTGTCGATCACTTAAGATATCTTTCCGTTTTGTAAAGCCCGCTACACACGCTCATTTTTATCTGAACAGTCGGATCGTTCAGATAAATCTAACGTATGTAGACAAAGCTGAGAATTGAACAGATGTCAGTTATGTTACATTTATCTGAACGATCGTACTGTTCACATAAAACTGTCAGATAAATCTAAGCGTGTGTAGCGGGCTTAACATTACGATTAAATAAAATAAGTTTTACGAAAGATCAGTATCAATGTTGGGCGTCGTCAAGGGAGGGGGGAAGGGATAGATTATACGAAATTCAGCTATAAATTGTCAGCGACGATTTTAAAATTAAATTAAAATCAATACGAGGTCGTGGTGACCACAGCTCAAGAATGGCGAAACCTCACGCATTATTATTTGTGTTTTTACTCGCAGGTATTTCTGCATTCTTTTATCGTTTGCTTTTTATTAACTATTTCTTTAATTCTACAACAATAAGGGTTAAGTATAACCTTTATTATTCAGGGATAACTTAACATTCAAATGGTGAAAGAATCTTTACAATAAGCGCAGTTTTTAAACGGTTTTGTTTAGTTCAATATTTAGATTTAATAAATACAATTTTACAATATTAATTTAGAATTGTAAATACTAAACTCATTTAATTCCAGGCATTGCGGTCATCGTAGAGAGTAATCGTATCGTGGGTGGTCAGCCGGCCCCCATTGAGCGATATCCCTCCTTGATCCAAGTAAACTCACTAAGCATCAGCAATGTTTGGGTAGAATACTGTGGGGCGAACATTCTTACTACAAGATATGTCCTTTCCGCAGCACATTGCTTCGCCGGATTGTAAGTATATACATCATCGTTACCTTTCATGTATAAGCTCACTGAACTCGCGCCTACCCTTCATTTGATTGCCCTCTAAATAATATGGATAAATGTCAATTACCTAAGTACACATACCGTAGATAAGCAAAAAGACTTTGAGATCAATCATTGAGTTCGGCTGTAACTTAACACATTGTCACTAAATATATAAAAAGAGGTATGTAAATCATAAAATTTGGATTACATAGACTGATTGGAGTATGTTTCCAGCATGTACGCGCCCTACAGACGCCGCTTCAGGGCGGGTACGGCGGTGCAGCACGTCGGGGGCATGGTAGTGTACCTGGATAAGGTGTTCAACCATCCCAGCTATGGTCTCTTGGGTAATGACGGTGACATTACCGTGGTCCGGCTGCGGTCGCCTCTGGTCTACTCTCCTGTCATCCAGCAAGCCACCATTATCGCTCAAGGTTCCCAAGTACCAGACAATGTGCCCGTCGTATATGCAGGATGGGGTGATATGTGGGTTAGTATTGCACTATAGTACAGGGGTTTATTTCTAAAAAAATGCCGCTTTTTTCATTTCCAGCAATCAGCTCACTATAAGTCCCTACTGAGCGGCACGAACCCTACCCTAAATAGTAGGTGACTAAGCCCACGCTCTTCTATAAATGAAATATCTATAAGTAATCAGGTTTTGCTACCACCGTTAACCATCAATTATGCAAGCTAAGTTACAAGGAAGTACATTGTCAGGGTTTTCGTGGATATATCTTCGAGCAAATATCGAAAGTAAGAGTACATTAACATTTTAGGATGGATCAGATGGGGGGTAAAGGGGAAGAAGGGATCTTGTTAAGACCAGAGGCGGGTTTTATGTTAGAGTATCGTGGCTATATTAACTTGAGTATTATTTCAAATGTTCTTCGTCTTCAGGAGTTAAATATGATATTTAATATTTCTTGATTGGATAGGATTATGGACTATCTTCAGAAATCCTGCTGGATACAACAGTTTACACAGTCAACAACAAGGTGTGCACGGAACGGTACAAGACCGCTCCTCGCCAAGATATCGTCACCGAGAACATGATCTGCGCTGGTCTTCTTGACGTCGGAGGTAAAGACGCCTGCCAAGGGGACTCCGGTGGCCCACTGTACTACGGCCGGATTCTCGTGGGTATTATCTCCTTTGGCGAGGGCTGCGCCAACGCCACCTTCCCAGGAGTCAACACTGCGATCGCCTCATACACTGACTGGATTGTGGCAACAGCTGTTTAAGGATTATTGTGGATTTACTAATAATAAATAATGTGTTGAGCTTTGAAGTTAATTTAATGTTATTTTTTATCCCGTATACTTATAATTTTTGCAACTCCTAAAAATTTAATGCAATTTGTATGGTAGTGTCAAAACTGGACCGATAATGATCATTAAATCAGTATCTACTTTTCGTACGAAATTTTAATTTTCTCTGTCGTTTTAGTCAGAGTTACCTCTGACTAAAATTCAAAATTTGCAATTTCCTTGAAGTCCTCCTTTATTCCTTACTAGCTTTCGCTCGCGACTCCGTCCGCGTGGAATTAAAAAAAAAAAAGTGAGTAGCCTATGTGTTGTTCCAGACTATCCTCTATATCTGTACCAAATTTCATCGAAATACGTTTAGCCGTTTAAGCTACAAACTCTAACAAACATCCATTCATCTAAACTTTCACATTTATAATATTAGTAAGATTAGTAAGATGTATTCGCGGTCGCATCGCGTCGGATCAAGTACTGCGAACAATTTGAATATGTGTGCCAATGAATAAATTGAAATATCCTTATCTATACTTCTATACTATTATAATAAAGCGTAAACACACACTTCTTTGTTGCCTAAGATGTCAGCAATTTACAGCATATTTTTGAATAATTCCTTTTTTAATAAAAAGCCCTACACTTACGTCAGGCTTTAGGCTATGTATTTTCACGCCATTAAACTTAGGGGTTTAATATTTTGGATAAAAACCCTAATGTGGGAAAGAAACCATAAGTTGCTGCCAACATCAAGAAAGCAAGATTGCTAAGGTTTGTCGTGTCATGTCATTTTGACATTTACTATTGATAATTTGACAAATGTAAACAATAAAATAAAATTTTCATAATTTCATGCGGATGAAGTCGCACGGGAACAGCTAGTATTATATAATTAAGTCTTTTATTTTGTACTTGCTTTTGTCGTACAATGAAATAAAAAAAATAAAAAATTGCTATGTAATATCATGGTCTATTTAGTTTAACATCAAACAAGAAGCTTAATATAATATACACATGGAGCAGAGTGGAAATATAACTATGTACGAGTATTTTCGGTCTTAGATTTTTTACATAAACTATTTTTTGTGTCTTCAATCTTAGGTTCGGTCATTATCGCAAGACATCGATAATTCCACTTTAAATATAAATTGTTATCAAGTTATTTCCGGCATAGACATTAGCATGTTAATATAACAACATAACTCACGACTGTAGCCCAAAGGGGCAGGCAGAGACCAAGGACCACCATTTGGCTCGATTCTGACAGCTCTCTCGCTTCTATAATCATGATCATCATTTAACAGTGGTAGAGCCCGCTTTAACATCCTCGCACGAATTGGCCGGCTCGCCCTGTGTAAAACCACGACTACACAGAAAACAGGCGTGAAGTGGAAGCAATTCCGCGTTCATCTGGTGAGTGTGGTGCCGGAGGCCTAATTTTAGTCTCTTTCCCTTTCCACCCTTTTCTTAAGAGGAAAGGATGGGAAGGAAAAGTGGATTTGACGGTGGAGGAGACGCATAGGAAGGGGAAATGTCCTCTTTATAAGCGTCTCCTCCTCCGTCAATTAAGGGTAGGCAACGCATCTGCAATTGCGGATGTTTATGGGCAGCGGTCTCTTTCCATTTCGGTGGATTCAGGTGGCCGCTTGCTCGCTTGCCACCTTATATTATAAAAAAAATCCTTGCATGGTAACATGCTCGTTAGTATCTGATTAATATAACCTTCAATCACCAATAACATAATAATATATTTTTTCGAAGGCTATAATCTACACTAGTCTTGCGATAGCATTAGCTGGGATCTTATTTATAGTAACAATAAAGCGTAAACATACAACTTTTTTATATGTAGGATGTCAGCAACGCAATGTTTTTTGTATCATGCTGAAGAAGCGGCAAGAGAACGGATAGTTAATAATTATGATGAAAGATGATTACTCCTACATTAGGAGCTATCCAACAAAAATTGTATTAGATTTGTACAGCGCCTCATCAGAGCGTAAAATACACCGACAAGTCCCTTTTCGTGCTAGGCCGTCCAGTTTTATATAAACAGGCCCTCTGTTATGGCAAGCAAATGGGCATTTCATTTTTAATTTCTTCTTGAAATCCTGATGTCTCAACGTAAGATTTGGCGCTATTAATTTTCGCTTCTTAATAAAAAAAAAATTACGTAGTTAATATTCATGACGAGCTGTCGCCTGCAAACTTTGTTAGCGCGGATTTAACATTTCCGCGTGGATCTACCTTCTACCAGCTACCTTCCACTCGAAGTCTCGTCCAAATCGGTCCACCCGTTCCAAATATAACGGCCCAGTCGCCACTTTGACAGCGCGGAATTTAAAAAAAAAGTAGCCTATAATATGCCCGTCCATGTCAGCTACCCTCCAGTGAAAGTCCCGTTAAAACAGCCCAGCCGTTACGGAGATTACCCGGAACAAACGCGGCTTGCGGACAGACAGACAGACAGACAAAAAAAATTTAAATGTGATCTTCGTTATCAGCAATGCAAATACATCATATTCCCGAAATCTGGAATTTTTCATTTGACATTACAAACAGACACTCCAATTTTATTATATGTATAGATAGATAGACAACAGTAATTACGATGAAATCCATATTTCCCAATAAAGATTTATTTTCAGTAACCTGTAAATCATAATCGGATATTAAAGTGTCGATCACTTAAGATATCTTTCCGTTTTGTAAAGCCCGCTACACACGCTCATTTTTATCTGAACAGTCGGATCGTTCAGATAAATCTAACGTATGTAGACAAAGCTGAGAATTGAACAGATCTCAGTTATGTTACATTTATCTCAACGATCGTACTGTTCACATAAAACTGTCAGATAAATCTAAGCGTGTGTAGCGGGCTTAACATTACGATTAAATAAAATAAGTTTTACGAAAGATCAGTATCAATGTTGGGCGTCGTCAAGGGAGGGGGGAAGGGATAGATTATACGAAATTCAGCTATAAATTGTCAGCGACGATTTTAAAATTAAATTAAAATCAATACGAGGTCGTGGTGACCACAGCTCAAGAATGGCGAAACCTCACGCATTATTATTTGTGTTTTTACTCGCAGGTATTTCTGCATTCTTTTATCGTTTGCTTTTTATTAACTATTTCTTAACTTAAGTTTTAAGTCTATCCTTTATTATTCAGGGATAATTTAGCATTCAAATGGTGAAAGAATCTTTACAATAAGTGCAGTTTTTAAACGGTTTTGTTTAGTTCAATATTTAGATTTAATAAATACAATTTTACAATATTAATTTAGATTTGTAAAAACTAAACTCATTTAATTCCAGGCATTGCGGTCATCGTAGAAAGCAATCGTATCGTGGGTGGTCAGCCGGCCCCCATTGAGCGATATCCTTCCTTGGTCCAAGTAAACGCACTAAGCATCAGCAATGTTTGGGTAGAATACTGTGGGGCGAATATTCTTACTACAAGATATGTCCTTTCCGCAGCACATTGCTTCGCCGGATTGTAAGTATATACATCATCGTTACCTTTCATGTATAAGCTCACTGAACTCGCGCCTACCCTTCATTTGATTGCCCTCTAAATAATATGGATAAATGTCAATTACCTAAGTACACATACCGTAGATAAGCAAAAGACTTCGAGATCAATCATTGAGTTCAGCTGTAAATTAACACATTGTCACTACATATATAAAAAGAGGTATGTAAATCATAAAATTAGCATTACACAGACTGACTGGAGTGTGTTTCCAGCACGTACGCGCCCTACAGACGCCGCTTCAGGGCGGGTACGGCGGTGCAGCATGTTGGGGGCATGGTAGTGTACCTGGATAAGGTGTTCAACCATCCCAGCTATGGTCTCTTGGGTAATGACGGTGACATTACCGTGGTCCGGCTGCGGTCGCCTCTGGTCTACTCTCCTGTCATCCAGCAAGCCACCATTATCGCTCAAGGTTCCCAAGTTCCAGACAATGTGCCCGTCGTATATGCAGGATGGGGTGATATGTGGGTTAGTATTGCACTATAGTACAGTGGTTTATTTCTAAAAAAATGCCGCTTTTTTCATTTCCAGCAATCAGCTCACTATAAGTCCCTACTGAGCGGCACGAACCCTACCCTAAATAGTAGGTGACTAAGCCCACGCTCTTCTATAAATGAAATATCTATAAGTAATCAGGTTTTGTTACCACCGTTAACCATCAATTATGCAACCTAAGTTACAAGGAAGTATATTGTCAGGGTTTTCGTGGATAACTGTCTTCGAGCAAATATCGAAAGTAAGAGTACATTAACATTTTAGGATGGATCAGATGGGGGGTAAAGGGGAAGAAGGGATCTTGTTAAGACCAGAGGCGGGTTTTATGTTAGAGTATCGTGGCTATATTAACTTGAGTATTATTTCAAATGTTCTTCTTCTTCAGGAGTTAAATATGATATTTAATATTTCTTGATTGGATAGGATTATGGACTATCTTCAGATATCCTGCTGGATACAACAGTTTACACAGTCAACAACAAGGTGTGCATGGAACGGTACAAGACCGCTCCTCGCCAAGACATCGTCACCGAGAACATGATCTGCGCTGGTCTTCTTGACGTCGGAGGTAAAGACGCCTGCCAAGGGGACTCCGGTGGCCCACTGTACTACGGCCGGATTCTCGTGGGTATCATCTCCTTTGGCGAGGGCTGCGCCAACGCCACCTTCCCAGGAGTCAACACTGCGATCGCCTCATACACTGACTGGATTGTGGCAACAGCTGTTTAAGGATTATTGTGGATTTACTAATAATAAATAATGTGTTGAGCTTTGAAGTTAATTTAATGTTATTTTTTATCCCGTATACTTATAAACTACTAAAAATTTAATGCAATTTGTATGATAGTGTCAAAACTGGACCGATAATGATTATTAAATCAGTATCTACTTTTCGTACGAAATTTTAATTTTCTCTGTCGTTTTAGTCAGAGTTACCTCTGACTAAAATTCAAAATTTGCAATTTCCTTGAAGTCCTCCTTTATTCCTTATGTATTCGCGGTCGCATCGCGTCGGATCAGGTACTGCGAACAATTTGAATATGTGTTCCAACGAATAAATTGAAATATCCTTATATTATATAATTAAGTCTTTTATTTACTACTTGCTTTTGTTGTATAATGAAATAAAAAAATAAAAATCGTTATAATAATATCATGGTCTATTTAGTTAAGCATCAAACAAGAAGCTTAATATACACATGGAGCAGAGTGGAAATATAACTATGTATTTTCGGTCTTAGATTTTTTACATAAACTATTTTTTGTGTCTTCGATCTTAGGTTCAGTCATTATCGCCAGACATCGATAATTCCACTTTAAATATAAATTGTTATCAAGTTATTTCCGGCATAGACATTAGCATGTTAATATAACAACATAACTCACGCCTGTAACCCAAAGGGGCAGGCAGAGACCAAGGACCACCATTTGGCTCGATCCTGACAGTTTACTCGCTTCTATAATCATCATCATCATTTAACAGTGGTAGAGCCCGCTTTAACATCTTCGAACGAATGGGCCGGCTCGCCGGTGTAATACCACGACCACACAGAAAACAGGCGTGAAGTGGAAGCAATTCCGCGTTTCATCTGATGAGTGTGGTGCCGGAGGCCTAATTTTAGTCTCTTCCCCTTTCCACCCTTTTCTTAACACATTTACTGCTCCACAAAAAAATGAAAACAATAGCTGAGTGCCAAAACTTTTTTAGGCGAATTTCGATTAAGTAAATATAGATGTTTGAAAATATGGATAAATGTTTATTGTTATTATTATTATTTCTAAAAAAAACCACATTTGTCGGATCCGAGTGCTAGGGATGTCAACGGTTTAATTAACTATTTTTATAGATATTTGTTCCGTAATCGCATTTATGTGTACTAATATGTCACAAGATTTTGATAAACCCATGTTTTTTTTATAAATTTCAGAATTTTGATCAAAATCATCTATAATAAGAAAACTAATCAAAACCTGTTTTTACCATACTTTTTTTTCGGTTCTTGAGCAACATCTTGTAACATATGACACAAAAACACACACATAAAAATATAATACATACATACATTAGGTACATACAGTTCAGACCTTTCATCATCATATGAAACGCGTCTTGATATCTTTAAAAAACTTTAAAGAAAAGATATGAATTTATAGAATTATTTATTTAGAAAGACGCTTTTTTTTAGAACGAGGTGTTACAATCAAGGGTGGATCCAGCTTTGGCGCCAGGGGGGTCATGACCCCCATGACCCAGGGGGGATCCGTCGTTGGTTAAAATATTAGGTTTAATTTGACTTTTGGATGGCCCAGCCCTATTGTTCATTTTGGCATGAAAACACTTCCGTACGATCGTGTGTTCAAACCACTACAACACTATAAGAATGACGCCAATACTTATTTTGGTAGGTTGACTATATTGCCAGAGTGGCCGCACAAAGAAACGTGGATTCGCCTCAAACCCCGTGGTTTACTAGCTACTAGAAAATTAACGGAACGCTAACTCGGATCCGAGTGGTGGGCGGCGCTAAAGTAGCCCCACCACACTCGGTACCGAGTAGGCGGCACAGAATGTGTTAAGAGGAAAGGATGGGAAGGAAAAGTGGATTTGACGGTGGAGGAGACGCATAGGAAGGGGAAATGTCCTCTTTATATGCGTCTCCTCCTCCGTCAATTAAGGGTAGGCAACGCATCTGCAATTGCGGATGTTTATGGGCAGCGGTCTCTTTCCATTTCGGTGATTCAGGTGGCCGCTTGCTCGCTTGCCACCTTATATTATAAAAAAAATCCTTGCATGGTAACATGCTCGTTAGTATCTGATTAATATAACCTTCAATCACCAATAACATAATAATATATTTTTTCGAAGGCTATAATCTACACTAGTCTTGCGATAGCATTAGCTGGGATCTTATCTATAAATAATAAAGCGTTAACATACAACTCTTTTTATATGTAGGGTGTCAGCAACGCAATGTTTTTTGTGTCATGCTGATGAAGCCGCAAGAGAACGGATAGTTAATAATTATGATAAAAGATGATTACTCCTACATTAGGAGCTATCCAACAAAAATTGTATTAGATTTGTACAGCGCCTCATCAGAGCGTAATATACACCGACAAGTCCTTTTTGTGCTAGGCCCTCCAGTTTTATTTAAACAGGCCCTCTGTTATGGCAAGCAAATGGGCAAATTCATTTTTAATTTCTTCTTGAAATCCTGACGTCTCAACGTATGATTTGGCGCTATTAATTTTCGCTTCTTAATAAAAAAAAAATACATAGTTAACATTCATGACGAGCTGTCGCCCGCAAACTTTGTTACCGCAGATTTTAAAAAAAAGTCATCTATCACATTTCCGCGTGCATCTACCTTCTACCAGCTACCTTCCAGTCAAAGTCCCGTCCAAATCGGTCCACCCGTTCCAGATATAACGGTCCGGTCGCCATTTTGATAGCGCGGAATTAAAAAAATGTAGCCTATAATATGCCCGTCCATGTCAGCTACCTTCCAGTGAAAGTCCCGTTAAAATAGTCCAGCCGTTACGGAGATTACCCGGAACAAACGCGGCTTGCGGACAGACAGACAGACAAAAAATTTTTAAATGCGATTTTCGTTATCAGCAACGCAAATACATCATCTTCCCGAAATCTGATTTTTTTCTTTTGATATTACAAACAGACACTCCAATTTTATTATATGTATAGATAGATAGATAACAGTAATTACGATGAAATCCATATTTCCCAATAAAGATTTATTTTCAGTAACCTGTAAATCATAATCGGATATTAAAGTGTCGATCACTTAAGATATCTTTCCGTTTTGTAAAGCCCGCTACACACGCTCATTTTTATCTGAACAGTCGGATCGTTCAGATAAATCTAACGTGACAAAAAAAGACAAAAGTGAGAATTGAACAGATGTCAGTTATGTTACATTTATCTGAACGATCGTACTGTTCACATAAAACTGTCAGATAAATCTAAGCGTGTGTAGCGGGCTTAACATTACGATTAAATAAAATAAGTTTTACGAAAGATCAATATCAATGATGGGCGTCGTCAAGGGTGGGGGTGATGGACAGATTATACGAAATTCAGCTATAAATTGTCAGCGACGATTTTAAAATTAAATTATAATCAATACGATCTCGTGGTGACCACAGCTCAAGAATGGCGAAACCTCACGCATTATTATTTGTGTTGTTACTCGCAGGTATTTCTGCATTCTTTTATCGTTTGCTTTTTATTAACTATTTCTTTAATTCTACAACAATAAGGGTTTCTGCATTTTAAAAACAATGTTTCGTTTTTAAAAATCTTTTATTCAATCTAATTTTTAACCGCAAAGGATCTTAATAAAAAGTTTAGTTTTAAAACGTTTAAGTGTTTATTACATGTTTATTTACATATTTAAATTAATACATAAAAATAATTCCTCTTTACAACTTCTAGAAAAAAATTAACGCATTTAATTTCAGGCATTGCGGTCATCGCAGAGAGTAATCGTATCGTGGGCGGTCAGCCGGCCCCCATTGAGCGATATCCCTCCTTGGTCCAAGTAAACGCCCTCAGCATCGCCAATACTTGGGTAAAACATTGTGGTGCGAACATTCTTACTACAAGATATGTCCTTTCCGCTGCACATTGCTTCCACGGATTGTAAGTGTATACCTACATACATCATCGTCACCTCCGAATTCACTTGCATTAGATAGTAACTGAAGTATGTTTTCAGCCTGTACGAGCCCTCCAGACGTCGCTTCAGGGCGGGTACGGCGGTGCAGCACGTCGGGGGCATGGTAGTGTACGTGGATAAGGTGTTTAACCATCCCAGCTATGGTCTCTTGGGTGAGGACGGTGACATTACCGTGGTGCGGTTACAGACGCCTCTGATCTACTCACCTGTCATCCAGCAAGCCACTATTGTCGCTCAAGGTTCCCAAGTACCAGACAATGTGCCTGTCGTATACGCTGGATGGGGCGCTATGTGGGTTAGTATTACACTACAGTACAGTGGTTTACCACCAAGGTATCTTATAGAGACCAGAGCAAAGGCGGATTTTTATATTGGAGTATCATTACTATTTTTATTTCAGTAGTAGTTTCAAATGTTCTTGTTCATTTGGAGTTATAACTATATAATACTAGCTGTTGCCCGCGACTGCGTCCGCGTGGAGTTTAAAAAGTACAAAATTTACATTCGCCCCTTATTTTAACCTTTACATAGTAACAAAAATCTCTATGCAAGATTCCATATTTCTAAGTCCAGTAATTTGCGAGCTGATTTTTCCGTTATCCTTATTGTTTGTGTTCGCGATATCTTCTAAACTACTTGTCTAATTAAAATAGTGTGAAGAACAATTTTAAAATAACTACATTAAATTCTCCTCACAACCAACACATTTATTTGGATAAGGTTTAATATTTAAACCAATCAAACAACGCCGCAAATAGCATTCGGTTTTTAATTGCAATTTCTAATCAAAACATTAGTTATTGTAAGAAAACCGTTAAAGATAGATATATGCCATCGCAGACTTTTCTCTAGAACTTTTTGAGATCAACAATTCCTTCACACATCATTTTTATGTACATACCTCTAAAGGTTTAGGCAGCGAAAGTCGAGAAAAGTTAAAATATACTGATTTTTTAACGCGGGGTCCAGAAATACGCTGCTTTTTAATGGTTCACCAACATTACGCATATTCAAATATAGCCTAACTCATAGATAAATTACCTTTCTATGGTTCTATCTATGGTTGATTATTTAAATTCGGCCCAGTTGTTTATGCGTGAATCAAATACATACAAAAATTCAAATCGTTCCTCTTACAATATTAGTATAGATATAGATTTAATCTTTCTTAATTGAATAGGATTATGGACCATCTTCTGATATCCTGCTGGACACAACAGTTTACACAGTCAACAACAAGGTGTGCACGGAACGGTATAAGAATGCTCCCGAACCAGAGATCGTTACAGAAAACATGATCTGTGCTGGTCTTCTTGACGTCGGTGGCCAAGATGCCTGCCAAGGCGACTCCGGTGGCCCGCTGTACTACGGCCGGATCCTCGTGGGTGTCATCTCCTTCGGCGAGGGCTGCGCCAACGGCACCTACCCAGGTGTCAACGCCGCGGTCGCCTCATATACTGACTGGATTGTGGCAACAGCTGTTTAAGGATTATTGTGGATTTACTATTAATAAATAATGTGATAAGCTTTGAAGTTAATTTAATGTTATTTTTTATGCCGTGTATTTATAAACTGCTAAAAATTTAAAGCAATTTGTATAGTAGTTTCAAAATTGGCCCAATAATGATAATTAAATCGGTATCTACTTTGAGAGCGTCAAGTGATATATTTTTTTTTATAATATAAGGTGGCAAACGAGCAAGCGGCCACCTGAATCCACCGAAATGGAAAGCGAAAAAATTTCACTGGAATATGTAGTTAATATAAGTCCTCGACTGAACGTTGTGTTTCCTAGATTTAATAATGAAACTGTTGGCGATGCAATTAGCCTTTTTTGTTGTATTTTTACTTTTTATAGTTTTTTAAATTTAGAATACATATTATTTTCAATTTATTCTTTTTATAAACATTTTTTGTTTAGTCTGGAATAAACCATCATAACGGTTGCTAGGTTGTTTTCTTAATAATTTTCCTTTGTACATAAAATGTATATAATTTTCAGTTTAAGTTAATTTAATTTAAACATTTCTCCTTATTTCTACGCGCGCTCCTCCTTCTCGCTATTTGTCGGTTTCAGAAACATATATATATAATTAATTATTCCGATTTATTTATGACAGAAAAAAGTAGCCATTAGTTCCCTAAGTCGCTGCGAAAAAGGTAGATTCGCCCGTTTGGATATGTTTTGTTAGTTTGTAGATTAAAGTACTGTACCTATTTAGACGAAATTCGGCATAAATATAGAGGATAGCTTGGAAAACACATTGGGTAATTACTTTTTTTATTTTAATTGGACAGATTCGCGGGTGAAAGCTAGTTTACAATATTTATAATAATAGATGTTTTCTTTACCTTCAATTTAAATTACTCAACATAGCTTCGGTTTCGTAGTGGTTAAAAGATGGACTTATAATCTACAGAGTGCTTATCTTTACTAACATAATAAAGCATAAACACACAACAGATAGAATATTCATGAGAACGTTTTCGTAATGTCATCGATAAAATTTGTATTATATTTATGCAGCGCCCTACCGGGTATAAAGTACACCTACAAACCTGATATGAATTTGTCGTTAATGTTAGGAATACTTTTCGTTATCAGCAACGCAAATACATCATCTTCCCGAAATCTGGAATTTTTGTTTTTATATTACAAACAGACACTCCAATTTTATTATATGTATAGATATTTGTTTATAACATTCGATTTTTGAAATAAACAGAATTCGCTTTTCGATAAAAAAAATATTGTGAAATCCGTATCTCTAGTAAAGATGTTTTACTTCCCATATTCGCAAAAATGAGATTAAATATTTAATCTATTTTCGGTAGTAAAATATCATTAGATATAGGTGTTGATAACTTACGATATCTTTCCGTTTTGTAATATCACGATCAAAGACATTTAAGAAATATATAGAATAGGCATAGTGAACAAAAAAAAATCACCGGTAATCCCTCTGACTGGTAATATATCAGTTGTCAAGTTTAGTACGCACCTCCTGTCCTTGTATTGACATTTAACAAAAATATAATAAGCTCCATCTTTTATATAAATAAGCATAGAAAGCAAAAAAGACACCAAATTTCGTCACGCAATTTTGAGCTAAACTATTTAACTACGCCGTAGTCTTTGAATCCAAAAATCAAACAAAAAAATGGGACCCACCTGCAAGCACTACCTCTCGGATAAAAAAAGAATTTTCAAAAGCGGTCTACCAGGGGCGGAGTTATGCCGTAACACACATAAAAAAAAAAAATACATACAGACGTATTGAGTACCTTCTTCTTTTGGGAAGTCTGTCAAAAATAAACTAAACAGGGCCATAAAATAAAATATAAACATTTAAATATTATATAATAACACCTATTGACAATTAATTTGATTGATTTCTGTTGTTTCTAGGTTTATAGGCTGTCAACAGATAACGTTAGTGATCATTATGTGAATGTCTTAAATGAAGTCAACTATGCCTACTCTATATATTTTTTTGAATCTTTGATTACGATTAAACAAAAGAAGTTTTACGAAAGATCAATATCAATCGCTAATTAGTTATAACCAAACAGTAGGATTAAAGCTAAGATAGTTACGATTATAAACCGATAATGCGGAATTCCGCTATAAATTGCCAGCGACGATTTTAAAATTAAATTAAAATCAATAAGAGGTCGTGGTGAACACAGCTCAAGAATGGCGAAACCTCACGCATTATTATTTGTGTTGTTACTCGCAGGTATTTCTGCAATTTTATAATATTGAATAGTTATTTTTTATATCGTTTTTTCAATTTCGATTCTAATGGTAAAGTATGAAAGCACTTAATGTGTTTTCAATTTTTTTCTTTATCTCATCGTATGCTTTTAACCATGTTGTTTTTTATTTCTGTAAAGATGAGGGTTAATATTATTACTTTGTTACATAGGGATAATTTAGCATTCAAATGGTTAAAGAATTTGTACAATAAGCCCAGTTTTTAAACGGATTCATTTAGTTTATTTGTTACATATTTAAATAAAAAATACAAATATTTCCTCTTTACAACGTTGATTTCGATTTGTGAAAAAGTTAACGCATTTAATTACAGGCATTGCGGTCATCGCAGAGAGTAAACGTATCGTGGGAGGTCAGCCGGCCCCCATTGAGCGATATCCCTCCTTAGTCCAAGTAAACGCCCTCAGCATCGCCAATACTTGGGTAGAATTCTGCGCCGCTAACATTCTTACTACAAGATATGTCCTTTCCGCTGCACATTGTTTTAACGGATTGTAAGTATATCATCGTCACTTATGTCCAAATACCACGGATAAGCAAAAAGACTCCGAGATCTATCGTTGAGTTCAGTTGTAAATTGACACGTCATCATCACCAGCTCACTATACGTCCCCACCGAGGGGCTCGGAGCCTACCCTAAAGTTAGGGTGACTAGGCCATAGTCAACCACGCTGGCCAAGTGCGGGTTGGTTGACTTCACACATATCTTTGAATTTCTTCGCTGATATGTGCAGGTTGCATCACGATGTTTTCCTTCACCGTAAGAACGTCGGTTAAATTATGTACATATGACAATTCGAAAAATCGAAAATCACATTGGTACATGGCGGCGGGATTCGAACCCAAGACCTGTAGATTACAAGTCAAGTGCTTAAACCACTGAGCCACCGACGCTCTATTAAAATAAATTGACATGTTGTCAATACAAAATTCCAGAACCACATTTAAACGTCGCGTTCGTACAATTCTATCTGAAGGTATGTAAGTCACAAAACTCACTGACTTAACTATGTTTCTAGCCTGTACGCGCCCTCTAGACGTCGCATCAGGGCTGGTACTGCGGAGCAGCACGTCGGAGGCATGGTAGTGTACATCGACAGGGAGTTCAACCATCCCAGCTACGGTCTCTTGGGTGAGGACGGTGATATCACCGTGGTGCGACTGCGGTCGCCTGTGGTCTACTCACCTGTTATCCAGCAAGCCACCATTATCGCCCAAGGTTCCCAAGTACCAGACAATGTTCCCGTCGTATACGCTGGATGGGGCGCTATGTGGGTTAGTATTACACTACAGTACAGTGGTTTATCACCAGAATAGTGCGACATTCTTGTGAGATGGAACAAAGCCATAAAAGAAGTACGATAATGCAGGTCATCTTTTGTTATGTAACCACCGTTATCCATCAATTATTGAACCTAAGTTACAGTGTACATTGCCATTTATTTCGTAGGTATCTGTCCATTAATCTATTCCATTGTATCAATCAGATAGGACGTAAAGGAGACGGAGTAGGCGGATTTTATGTTGGAGTATGGTTGACTTGATTCTACTTCAGTAGAACTTTTAAAAGTTCTTGTTTGTTTGGATGTTATTTAATCTGCCTTTATTATCTAGGATTACGGACCGTCTTCTGATATCCTGCTGGACACGACAGTTTACACCGTCAACAACAAGGAGTGTACGGAACGATACAAGACCGCTCCTCGCCAAGATATCGTCACCGAGAACATGATCTGCGCTGGTCTTCTTGATGTTGGTGGTCAGGATGCATGCCAAGGTGACTCCGGTGGCCCACTGTACTACGGCAACATCGTTGTGGGTATCATCTCCTTCGGCGAGGGCTGCGCCAACGCCACCTTCCCAGGAGTCAACGCCGCGGTCGCCTCATACACTGACTGGATTGTGGCAACAGCTGTTTAAGGATTATTGTGCATGAAGTAATAATAAATAAAATGTTGAGCTTTTATGTTAACTTTGCATTTTTTCATCCCGTTTACTTATTATTTCCTAGTTTTAAAATTTGAGCGATGATTATCATTAAATCAATACTTTTCATATGAAACTTTAAGATTTTCCTTCTTCCAACTTCCAACTAACGCTTGGAAAATTGTCAAATTTGCAGACGTACTAACTAGACGTAATAACTCGGAATTTTCATAAATTAGGAATTTGTCTCGCAATCAATAAACAAAACAAGATTTACCACACTAATTAAAACCACTACTGAAATCACCTGTAGCTCTAGTATGTACAGACTAGTTTAGTTTCTTAGATCCATCTTTCAGTGAATGATAAATGGGTTTTATACGAGTATATGGTCGCGTCGCTTTTGGCACTGCAAGTCTGAGCTTGCAACGCGCGACTTGTCAGGGCGTGGACGTTGCACATTGGTCGCCGTGACGACGACGATAACGAAATTCAACATTGAAGTCTTCATGTCACTCATGTTGATATAGGTAGAGATACAGTAATTATGATCTTCTCTCATCAGATTTCTAGATACAACGTTAGACAAAACCTACATTATATGAGATTTCACATGTTTTTAAACATGTAACAGGTATGTGTCTCCTTGCAGGCGGGGTCGCGGACGTAAGCGAAAGCATGCCCGTGGCCCCGACCTAATGCGTTTGAGGAACCGAGGGGTTTAGTTGGTATGCCTCGCAAGAGGAGAATCCCACATAATGTGCATGCATAAAGCATTCTCCTCGGAAAAAAAAAGAAATGTGTCTCCTTAGGGGATTGCTTTGGGTTGCAAGCGAATAATATGGGGCCCTGGACAACCCGGAGAAGGGAAGTAAACACTTAACGCTTAAGGTGTCATGGTTGTGTTCCGTACGGAGATCCCATTTCCCCCTTTTTATAGCGATGTTGGTGACCACCGTGGGGTTTTAATCGGTGCGAGTCCGATATATTCCGACTCTAGGTCCCAATGAGGCGGAACATGCGTAGGCATTTCCCCACGTTAAAAAAAGGGTTGCTTAATCATTGCCTGGACGGAGTCGCGGGCGAAAGCTAGTCCTATTTTAATTAGGTCGGCGGTCAACTTTTGTCGCTTCACGGACTTTGCGGAATACAAAAGTCTTCTCTAGTTTCATTTTGTCAAACCCGTGTGACGTATCATTCTGATGTTCTGACGACAGGTTAGACGACGAAATCCCATCAGGACATTTTGCATCGAGAGCGTATAAAAATCCTCAATTGTATGTTGTTTTTCGTCAAATTAATAAAGAAACGTAAACTTAAGCTACTTTTTTCTGTTGTAAATAAATCAAAAGTTCCGTACGTCCCTGCGAAAAAGGTTAGTCCGGAAATGCTCGCCTTTGTGGGCCCCACAGTTTCCACACTGTCTAATCGGCGAAAATTTATAAGTCATTTAATAAACTCAAAGGATTATCGATTAGGTGGATATTGAAAGATAATATGAAGGAAGTTCAGGTATAAATTATCACCAGGATTTACAAATGACTTTAATTGCCAGTGACACGTGGCCGCGGAAGCTAACACCGGGCACGAGAATGGCGTCGCTTCAATGTTTTCTTTTCGTATTGTTACTCGCAGGCAAGTATAACTATTCCTTTAACTTTTTTATTGATGACTATGAAACGTAAGTATCTATAATGATGTTAATTAAGAAATAATTTAAAAATATTGTTCCAGGCATTGCGATAGCCAATGAGAGCGGTCGTATAGTGGGGGGTCAGCCGGCCCCCATTGAGAAATATCCCTCTATGGTGCAAGTGAATGCTCTTAGCATCTTAAACACTTGGGTGGAATACTGTGGCGCCAACATTCTAACTACCAGATACATTCTATCTGCCGCACATTGCTTCGGCGGATTGTGAGTAGACTATATACATACTTTGTCGAACACCACATATATTATAGGATCAGATGTAATCATAAAAAAAAATAATTCAACATTGCTCGGTTGACACCACCAATGCCGTACTTTAGAGTAGCTTTGCTGTATAACAAAGAATTATATTACCAACTGGGTTGTTAGTCCCCCTAACGTACGGTAGGCTCCAAGCCCCACAGTGGGGGCGTATAGTGAACTGGTGACGATGATGATGATATTGCTAAAAAGAAGCTATTAGAGCAGATAAAATAGCTGTTGCGCCATAAATATATGTACACCTATTTATTTGTTCTTTAAAATAAAAATCGTAAATTTATTTGCAGCCTGTATGCGCCGTCTAGACGTCGCATAAGAGCGGGCACGGCGGAGCAGCACGTCGGTGGTGTGGTGGTCTACATAGAGAGGGAGTTCGTTCATCCTACCTGGCGCAGCATTGGTGCGCATGAAGGCGACATCGCAGTGGTGCGGCTGAGGACTCCCTTGGTCTATTCCCCTGTCATCCAGCAGGCCACCATCGTTTCCCAGGGCTTCAAAATACCGGACAACGTACCCGTAGTCAATGCCGGCTGGGGCGCAATGTGGGTTAGTATTTTACACTGTTCTATCTCTAACTCTTGCTGTCCATACTTACGAAACTTATACTATTCTATGGCTTATACCTTCCCAAATGCTGTGCCGAAAATACATTGTTTTTTTTCTAATTTTTACTTCAGTTCTACGGCCCTTCTTCCGACATCCTGCTAGATACAACAGTTTACACGGTCAACAATCAAAAATGCGCCGAAATCTACTTGGATAGTCCAAGACCAACCCAGGACATCGTCACCGAAAACATGATCTGTGTTAACATTCCCGGCGGCGGCAATGGTACGTGCCAGGGAGACTCTGGTGGTCCGTTGTTCTACGGCAATATTATCGTTGGCATTGTCTCGTGGGCTGAACGCTGCGCCAACGAGACCTTCCCTGGTGTCAACGTCGCTGTCTCCTCCTACACAGATTGGATTGTGCAGACGGCTGTTTGAATATGTGTACTAAAGAATAAATTGAATTGTCCTTAAAGTTGTCTTTTATTATGTACCTGTGTGTTTTGCAATAAAATTTCAAATGTGATCTTAACTAGTTAATATCAGGGTTTATTGAGTTTAGCATTATAGTAGACTTGACGTGGAAGTTAGACATACAGAACATATAGAGCCGTGCTTTAAGGGCAGATTACTAAGTAAAAAACGGTTATTATAAATACACAAAGGCGTCAGATTAAGGTAGGATGAGTTGTTTACCTGGTGACGCTTTTTTACTTTATGACTCATATTTCCATACAGAGAGTGCAAATGTATTAACCAAATGTAATTATACCAACAAATGTCGGACAATATTGTCAATGACGACCAGCGAGGTTGGCTAGAGCTCAGTCACTCTAGCTAAGAGTAGGCTCTGGCCAACGGTGGCGACATACTTGATCGACAACCTCAATATACAGATTTTTTTCTTTATAGGGAACAGGACAAACGAGTAACGAGTCGCTTAAATTCGTATATAAGTAAATTTTTGGCACTCGAGGCCGGACTCATAGAATATTTTTCATTCTAAATGTACTCTAAAAGTCTCCCTTAGGGACTAATTAACTCTGTTTCGTAAATTCTAAGGACATTATTATCATTGTGCTGTTAATTCGGAAAACAGCATTAAGATATTATAATTACGACAGGAAGAAGTTTTATATAAAATGTTATCATTGCTTAATCAACTAATAAACGAATTTTGTGAAAAATGGATTAACTTTTATTGTAAATAGATTATAAGAATATTTAGCTATAAATAGTCAGTTACGATTTAAAATTAAGTTAATATCTTTTAGGACGGAACAGTATAAACAATGGCGTCAGCTAAGGAGTGTTTATTCGTATTCTTAGTTGCAGGTATTATCTCCATATATTTAAATTATTATTCAATACTAGCTTTCGCTCGCGACTCTGTCCGCGTGGAATTAAAAAAAACTAAAGTGTTGCCTTTGTGTTCTTCCAGACTATCCTCTACATCTATACCAAATTTCATCGAAATCCGTTCAGCCGTTTAGGCTACAAACTCTAACAAACATCCATTCTTCGATCACTCCATCCAGCTATCTAAACTTTCGCATTTATAATATTAGTATGATATATACAATAGATTTAATAGAAATAAATTGTATTAAGTCATGGTTAAAACTCGAATTAACACATTCAGTTCACTTAGATCCAAGTGGGACGTGTTAAGTCACGGTGCCTCCCATTTGTATCTATGATCATCCCGCTTATTTTAGTAGATTATTTATTAAAATAATGATACAAAAATCCATACATAAATTAAAACATTTATTGAAAGAATCAAAAATCATTTTTTAAATCGGTTCCCATCAATGGCACAATGATACACATGTCAATAAATTATCAACTAGATTACAGAAGACGGGACGTGATTGTGAAGCTTTGTACCCCTCAGTCTTACCCTCATCTTGCATGCCATTGTCACAATATCCAATATAGCCGTGCCTTTAGCACGTGTCAGTGCAAGTTTACCAGCTACTGACGTGTATTCCCGGTATTTCGTAAAGGGACAATAGCTATTTTTTTAAATTCTTATCTGTGGCATAACTTTAAAAGTACGCATTGTTTCCAGGGCTTGCGGTAGCTGCAGAGAGCGGTCGTATCGTGGGGGGTCAGCCGGCCCCCATTGAGAGATACCCCTCCATAGTGCAGGTTAACATCCTCAGCAACAGCGGTGTTTGGGGAGATTGGTGCGCTGCCAGCATTCTAACCACCAGATATGTCCTTTCCGCCGCACATTGCTTCGATGGAGTGTATGTAAAAGATGGAGTATACATTAATGTTATCTATACTAATATTCTAAAGAGGACAATTTTGTTTGTTTGATTGTAATGAATAGGCTCAAAAACTACTGGGCCGATTTAAAAAATTCTTTCATCGTTAGAAAGGTAATTTATCTGTGAGTAGCATAGGTTATGATTTATCATTTCCTTTTTGTCATTTTTAAATTTCACGCGAACGGAGTCGCGGGCAAAAGCTAGTTAGGTATATGTACATAAATGCGGAGCTCTGAGACCTTTTGGTCTGCCTCTCCCCCTCCCCCTCCCAGATCAACGGCTGGCGGCAATTATTTTACAGAATTATATTAGTACATCGCAAATTGATTATAACGCCATCTAATTTTAATTCGATAAACTAATTTAGTTGTAAATTTAATTTTGATCCGCCTATTTAGTTAAAAATTTTATAGCCATTCTGTCGGTATGCATTTTTGCTATTTTTGTCTAATAAATAATTAAACAATTTTTCCAGCCTTTTCGATCCTTCAAAGCGCCGCATCAGAGCGGGAACAGCACAAAAGAACGTCGGAGGGATGGTAGTGTACGTTGAAAGGGTTTACAACCACCCTAGCTTTGGTCTGCTGGCTATGGACGGTGACATCACCGTAATACGGCTTCAGTCTGCTGTGGTCTACTCCCCTGCCATCCAGCAGGCCACCATCGTCGCACAGGGATCACAACTCCCCGACAATGTGCCCGTTGTATATGCTGGTTGGGGCGCTATGTGGGTTCGTACAAAGACTTTAAATTGGAGAGACAGATTCAATATTTATAGAGCAACGTTTATCTGGGCAGGTAGTGCCAGTACAGTATAATTACAAACAAATTACTATCATCATCATCATCATCATCATCATCATCATCATCTTTCTCCTTATCCTACTCCCGCAGGGTCGGCGCAACAGGTTTTTGTCCTTCACATAACTCTATCACACGTCATCTCAGTCATCACTCCCTTTTTGATCATGTCACCTTCTATGCAATCCATCCATCTCTTTCTAGGTCTACCTCTACCGGTGTACCCTTCCATACTCATAACTAACGTTCTCCTTGTAACATGCGATTCATCCCTCCTCATAACATGCCCATACCATGCTAACCTTTTACTCCTTACCTTCTCTACCACTGAGGCTACTCTCAAACTTCCTATTACTACAAACAAATTACTATATTGGTATTTTAAAATCATACTATTGAAGCAATTGAACTCTGCTGCTATAATAAGGATTATTGACACTACTGTCGTGTCTCTTTTGTTTTGTACTTTTTCTTACTTTTTCAATGTCATACCATCACATCTTATCGAATAGATTCTTCTAATAACATTAATTCTTACAGGAGAACGGTCCGTCTTCTGATGTCCTGCTCGACACAACTGTTTTTACCATCAACCGTGAATTGTGCGCGCAACGTTACGAGGAGAGTCCTTTCCCGTTCGTCGTTACCGAGAACATGATCTGCGCTGGTATTCTGGACGTCGGCGGTCGTGATGCTTGTAATGGAGACTCTGGTGGCCCGATGTACTACGGCCAGATCCTCGTTGGTACTATCTCCTTTGGTATTGGCTGCGCCAACGCCACCTTCCCCGGAGTAGTCGCTTCGATCGCATCTTACACCGACTGGATTGTCGCGACTGCTATTTGAAGATCTGGGATTTGATATTTAATAAAGGATTTTGCTTTTTTATTATCTTTTATTGCTCTCATTGAAGTACCATAATTCCTTGCCTCCTTTCCTTTTCTTATTGTATATCCCTAGCTAGTTTTAAACAATTAATATAATTGTAACTAGCGATATTAATTTTAACCCCGCACTAGAGATCTCGTCACTCGTCAGGAATGCGCGCGAATATCCCAATCCTTCTAATGACATTGACAGCTGTCAGTTAGAGATGTGACGTATAAACGTCAGAATTATTCTACAATTCTACAGCGCGGTACTATTTTTTTTCTTAACACTAGCAAGGAAACGTAATTTACCTATTGTTTTGATTATTGCGAATTCTATCATTCTATTTAAGTATTTATGTGGCTTAACATAAAGGATTAAAGTTAAATGTGAAACAGTTGTGCATATTGCAATCCAAAGAAACGTATTTGCAGTTTTAGGAACATTTCATTTTGGTTACCAACTGTTTGGATTGTGTTAGTTGATATTCTGTTAGCTGATTTTTTGAGTTTTAGCTGATTATTAGTTGATTACTATTAGCACATGAATGGTATCATAATCACAATAAATTAATTGGTATTAACTGATCATTAGGTTTATTATTTCTGATAAATTGTACTATAAATTGTTGGCATCGATAAAACATTCCATCTTGCTGTTCGCGTGGTTACAGAAGCTTGAACATGGCGTCTCCTCTGGCTTTGTCCGTGTTGCTGCTTGCAGGTAAATGTCACTTAATCATTCCTTGTACATCTTCAGCTCACTATACGTCTCAACTGAAGCTGAAGCTACTTTTAGTTAGTGACAAGTAGTCAACAACGTTGGCTCAATGCGGGTACGCTATTCTTCGGAATTCCTACGCAGATATGTACAGATTGCATCACGATGTTTTCCTTCAGCATAATGAACGACAATGGCGAATTGCTGGACCATTGGGCTGTTGATTCTAATATTATGTTAATGACGAAATCATCTTCTGGAGATGTACCCTAGGTATTGCTATTCTGCACTTATAAAGGACGGTATATATAATAAAGTTTACATGCATCGAAATTTATACCTAAACTAGCTTTCGCCCGCGACTCCATCCGCGTGGCATTAAAAAAAACAAATGTGAGTAGCCTATGTGGTCATCCAGACTATCCTCCACATTTATGCCAAATTTCATTAAAATCCGTTCAGCAGTTTAGGCTACAAACTCTAACAAACATCCATCCATCCATCTAAACTTTCGCATTTATAATATTAGTAAGAAGTAAGATGTGAACTAAAGTGCATGTTCGTATTTTGATAGTCGTAAATATGAATTTTGCATTAAAACGTATTGTTATCACAGTTTTTTGTAATAAGAGGGAGAGGGACGACAACATTTTCTACTGAACTGAGACCACAGTGAAATACAATCAGAATTAGATGTTGGTATTCAATATTTTTATCTGATAATTACAAAAGGTTACAATATTTCTTCAAATATATTTAATATCTTAATCCCGTCTACAACTTTATTTGCATTTATTGCTTTTTATCTAACAATTTTATTGCAGGATGTAGATTAAACGATAAAGAAACAAAATACAAGAAACAGTACAATAGACTTCTGTCAAGTGACGATTTTTAAACTAACAATTAAAAACAAAAATAAAAACTGAATATATCCTTAATCTGCGACTATAAGAATGTTTACATTATTGATTTCCATTACAATTTGTTATTTTGGAATTTTTCTCTCGCCTCTTATACGTTTAAAAATTTGCTCTGCAGACGTGTAAAACATAACAATTTCTATATCTCAGGCTACTTTATGGTTTTATACTTTTTAATTTGAAATGTATTTCCAGGCATTGCAGCGGCGAATGGTGGTCGTATAGTAGGAGGTCAGCCGGCGCCCTTAGAGCGGTACCCTTCAATCGTACAGGTGGACGGTTTGGGAGTATTCACGGGCACCTGGTCGCAGAACTGCGGCGCCAACATTCTCACCACCCAATACGTCCTGTCCGCCGCACACTGCTTCCATGGATTGTAAGTAATGCAATTTTACAATTGACAACCCTAGCAAATTATCACCTACAATCATTAGATTTCAGATTCTAAATTAGTAACTTGTTGGTTTCAGCCTCTACGAAAGATCGCGTCGTCGTATCAGGGCTGGCAGCGCCGACAGGAACTTCGGCGGGTCTATTGTGTATATTGAAAGGGAGTTCAATCACCCGAGCTACGGTCTGCTGGGTATGGACGGCGACATCAGCGTGGTGCGCTTGCAGTCGGCCCTGGTATACTCTCCCGTCGTCCAGCAAGGCACCATTGTCGCTCAGGGCACACAGGTGCCGGACAACGTGCCGGTTGTCCACGCCGGATGGGGCGCTACTTCGGTTAATATACGCTGTATTTATACTACCATTTAGCAATTCAAGTTAAGAGAAAGAATGACTAAGTCAAGGGTGACCAAGCTTTAGTCAACCACGCCTCAATGCGGGTTGGATGATTTCACGCATATCTGGAAATCTCGCTTTGATTCCTATGAGATTATATGGAGGTGCGGACACTACTCGATATTTAGTTGTGCAATCAAAAGGTTAAATTGACTCCAAAACAATCGACAGTCGCACAACAGTAGTGTAATAGTTTAGTCAAAGGTTGCGCTCGCTCTAACAATCAAACATTTCCTATTCTTTCACAGCAAGGAGGTTCCGCGTCAAATGTTCTTCTCGACACCACAATCTACACTGTCAACAACGACCTTTGCCGAGAGAGGTACCTTCATAGTCCGCGACGAGACATCGTCACACCCAACATGATCTGTGCTGGTCTTCTTGACATCGGAGGCCGTGATGCTTGCCAAGGGGACTCCGGAGGTCCTCTCTACTTCGGAGATATTATCGTCGGCGTCGTCTCCTGGGGCGAGGGTTGTGCAAATGCCACCTTCCCCGGTGTCAGCACCGCCGTCTCACCCTACACTGACTGGATTCTTGCCACTGCTGTGTGAAATTTTATTTAAGAGATAAAACTCATGTTTGAATTTAATTTTTAGTTCTTGAAATAAAATATGCTTTAATATTGATAATTGTTTGAATCCTTTAACTCACGATACTAGTAAATGTGTAAATAAATATCATATTTAGAGCGCCCAGCTTTGACTAAACTATCGCACAACTGTTTAGTCTCGCTTGGATTTCTATGAGCTTATATGGAGGTGCGCACACTACTCGATTTTAGTTGTGCAACTAAACAGTTGAATTGGCTGCGAAACAATCGACAATCGCACAACAGTTGTGCGATAGTTTAGTCAAAGCGTTGCGCACGCTCTTAAGGTGGGCTATGAAACTTGACACTAACAAGTACTGTAGCGTAAATTGACATGCAATTGTTTTATTTTACCGGCACTTGTTTTCTCGCCCTTATAAAGTAAAATTCATATCGCCTATTTACCTTATTTTTAAGTGGCCCTTGCCTACCATCTCTAGAAATTGTAACAACCAATAAATCGCAATGACAGCTTTTACTAATAAAGGCTTGGTTTAAAATAAATTATCAAAATTAAAACAAACACGGTCCGTTAAGAAATTGAGCAAGACAAGAATTCTTGAACCAGTAGGTAAATACTAAATACTGTCTACTCCACATGTGCAATAGCATCCTTATTACAGATATTCTTAGGTTTAGTGCTCTCTATCGGACATTTTATGAAGCTTGTTAGTTTGATGTGATGCTGAAGAAAATAAATATAAGCGCCATCTATGTTTTAACGTGAAAAACTTGAAAATTCATTTGAAAAAGTTTGAAATAGTTCTATATAATACCGATAGAGGACAGTGTAATCAAGAAACATTAATGTCTTCACGAAAGTTTCGAAATTGTATTGAATAAAATAATTTAATTTTTATTAAACGAGAATAATGTATTTAAAAAAGACGAAATAATGTAAAAAATTATACTTAGGAGTCTTTTGGTGAAATAATTTGAGGTTTTATATTTTGGTGTAGATAAAAACAACAATTATTCTGAAAATAGTGGGAGGATTAGCAAATTTAGATTTTTTTAACGCAGTTAATGAATTTACTTATCTAAAATACGAAACATCCTTAACAAAAGAAAAACAAAATGAAAAATCTCATCTCTCGCGGTCACTCAGGTCTCGTGTCACAACCTACCCTAAGACTATGCATGTAGTGACGCATCATATTATAAACAGGATGAAGTGGCACTTACCAACTCGATGCCCCGTTCATCAAATGCAGGTGTCTGGTCACTGTCGGTGTCAATCGAGTCAAGTCCCTATCAACATTCTATAGGTGTTAGCGATGCTGCCGTACTGATGTACGCTATGCACTGCTTCCCGGCATATAGACCGCGTCCTTATGTCCGAACGCGAAACCGAAATTCAAAGCGAATTCCCTAACAAAACTGACACGTCCAATGTGGCGATGTCTGAAAATCAATTCCGATGACCTTCAAGCGAGGACTCTAGAAAACTACTCACAACTCTTCGCAGGCCTGTGCCCGATCTATCCGGAGGTGGATTCTAAACCTACACTCTTGTGCGGGAGAATATAAATTGGTCTGGCATTTTAACCCTATGTAATAACCACGAAATTTCTATAGTTCGCCACCAAGGCGAACCCATTTCATCTGTACCTTTCTTTTGTTTTAATCTAAATTTATTTTCATAGCAACTAAATCACAATAATTATCTTACTAATATTATAAATGCGAAAGTTTAGATGGATGGATGGATGGATGGATGGATGGATGTTTGTTAGAGTTTGTAGCCTAAACGGCTGAACGGATTTTGATGAAATTTGGCATAGATGTAGAGGACAGTCTGGAAGAACACATAGGCTACTCGCTTTTGTTTTTTTATTCCGCGCGGACAGAGTCGCGGGCGAAAGCTAGTTAATATTATAAATGCGAAAGTTTAGATGGATGGATGGATGTTTGTTAGAGTTTGTAGCCTAAACGGCTGAACGGATTTTGATGAAATTTGGCATAGATGTAGAGGACAGTCTGGAAGAACACATAGGCTACTTACTTTTTTTTTAATTCCACGCGAAAGGAGTCGCGGGCGAAAGCTAGTTATCCTATGCTTTTCTAATCTTTTAGATTACCGACAATTGTATGCTGCAATAAATATTCATGATAAAGCGATTAATGCATGTCGAAAAACACTTGATGCAATTTTAGTAAAATTAAACTAATAGAAGTCTGGAATTTTCTGGAATTAAAAAAAAACTGTTACTTAGTAGAGACGTCAATAAGTTCAGGGTCCATATCAAAATATTAGATGTCCCTATTTTAAGGTTAAAAAGATTCAATAAAATCATCAATTTTTACAATTATACCAAAGATAAAGATAAAGTTTACAATTATAGTTAGATTAAATAGACTGAAATGCACTTGAGACGACGAAAGAAGATACGACAAATTGTGCAAATTAGAAAAAAAACAACGATTTTATTTGAACGAATTAAAGCTTACATAAGTAACAAATGCATATATACAGGTATCAAGGCTAAAAATAATCTAGTTCTTTGTGTAATCTCGTGATAAGCCACCACCAGCGAACTGCCACATCCTTTGCATAGCTCTATCACGAATGTATTAATTTTAATATCAATGAACAGTTAATTACCGTATATTTAGGGCTGGCACTTGGCAATACCAGCATAAACGATCAACGAGATTTAATACTCGAAATTATGGGAAAACAAGAAACTAACGATATTTAGGGCCTGTCCCACCACTGGCTGATAGAGGCTCAGATAGCTTAAAATGACGCCACTGTCAGATACGGTACCAAAATCCGATATTTCCATCACATATTGTACACGTTCGATAGGTATCAAACGATTTACAATTTGGTGGGACAGCCCTTTAGCCGCTTCTCCTCTTAGTAATTTATCCCAGGTTATTGCGAGGCCAAACATAAACTTTCTTAACCGGGATTATTCGTATCTAAGAGTTAACTCATCTGAAATTTTGTCTGTGAGAAAAACATTTGTAATGTTGACTTGTCTAAAATCTAGCATAAAAAAGTTGCAATACAGCTGGTAAAATGAAGTGAATTTTCTAGTCGAGATTGGAGATAGTTTTGTGTTGTCAAATTATTAATTTAATTTTATCCTAAGTGACAACCCTGAAGTTATTTTCATGATATCTCAAGTTCAATAAAACTTTCGACTTCGGTGTTAGTATGTTATCGTTAAGAATGAATTTCCTTATCAATAACCTAATTATATCTTTAATGCTGTAATAGATTATAGAGTAGGTAGCGATTATAAAATCAAAGGTTATAAAATTATGATTCTATTTATGTTCTTTAAAGCGTTAGGGTTAGGTCCCCATCCGGTATGAGAAGGTACGAACGAACTACGAATTCTATATGTATATTTATATGTTGATAGTCACCCCTAACGTAGGGTAGGCTCCGAGCCCCTCATTGGGGACATATAGTGAGCAGGTAATAATGATGATTTATCTGTTGATAGGTAATGTAATGCGAAGAAGGTACTAATGGCCATCTGATTGGCGTTGCCGGGGTGGAATTTTTTTTTTATATTACAAGGTGGCAAAGAATTAAGCGACCACCTGAATCCGCCAAAATGAGAAAACGGGTCGGAAGGAAAAGGGACTAAAGTTGGGCCTCCGGCACCACACTCATCAGACGAACCGCGGAATTGCTCCCACTTCACGCCTGTCTTCTGTGTGGTCGTGGTATTACACCGAGCGAGCCGACCCATTCGTGCGAAGATGTTAAAGCGGGCTCTACCACTGTTTGCAGGAGGGCAGCAAACTCGCCCTGTAGAACTCTAAAATTTAAAATAGATATTAAAAATAAATAAATAATCTTACTTCAAAGAACACTATAAAAATGGTAGCTGACTTATAATTAATACACTTATGGATAATTTTAGGATTTTGAATAAATTTCCTTTAAATTTCCTTAGAGCGGGCGCACACCTTTGTTGTTGTGCAATAATCGATTGTCGATTGTTTCGCAGCCAATTCAACTGTTTAGTTGCACAACAAAAAATCGAGTAGTGTACCTCCATATTAGCTTATAGCAATCAAGGCGAAATTAAACAGTTGTGCGATAATTCAGTTAAAGGTGTGCGGTGTTAATGTTCGACCAAAATAATAAGTAATAATAATAATATTGGAAAGAAAAATAACCGAAAGTTTGATATTTTAGCAATTATTAGTCCACAGATCAAAGTTTACTCGAAGTTACTGGAAATGTGAATAATTTTACAACTTCAACGAAAACGATGGAAGCTGATTAGATACAATAAAGTTTTATTATTTTAGGATTCTATATTTTAAACCTCACTGCGGTTCACTTTCTAGATTATTAATCTGTATCTATACTAATATAATAAAGCGTAAACACACACTTCTTTGTTGCCTAAGATGTCAGCAATTACAGCATATTTTTGAATAATTCTTTTTTTAATAAAAAGCCCTATACTTACGTCATGCTTTAGGCTATATATTTTCACGCCATTAAACTTAGGGGGTAAATATTTTAGATAAAAACCCTAATGTGGGAAAGAGACCAAAAGTTGCTGCCAACATCAAGAAAGAAAGATTGCTAAATTTTATCATGTCATGTCATGTAATTTTGACATTTGCTATTGATAATTTGACAAATGTAAACAATAAAATAAAGTTTTTATAATTTCACGCGGATGAATCCGCACGCGAACAGCTAGTATCAATCTATATTAAAACTATAAACAGAAAAGATTTGTATTTCTGTATGTACTGGGGTCACTTAAAAACTCATGCGTTACAAAAAAAATCTTATTTCCCTTAGTAACATGCTATATAAATATATTTGTTAATTCCGCGCTAATTATTAAAAATATTACGCAATATCTATTCTAAATTTACAAATTCACCTTATAGTGGAAGTCGATTATAAATGCATATTTAAATATAAAAGCTACAAACTAACATACATCCATCCATCTTAACTTTGTGGTTTAAGATATTTATTTCTCTAAGAATATACAATTCACTTAACGAGAAACTTTTTTCTTTTTTCTTTGTAACTTTCGCATTTATAATATTAGTAAGATTAGATTTTGGTTTATGTTTTAATTTCAGTTCTCATTTCGAATTTGTTTTTTGCATAATAATCAGCGCTTAGCTACTATTATCTTTTATTTTTAACGTTCAATGCGGTTATTATAGCGCTTTGTAAGACAACTGCTAACACCCTTAATGCTCATATCCGATAACAATAATCATATAAAAGTCACCAATATCACCTCAGCATCATCCAGTTACTAAAGCGCAATACAAAATGGCACACTTGGCTTGGGCTGTCCTTTTCTTGGGTAAGTTAATTCAGTGATAATAAGAGGCCTACAATTAATTATCAATTAATTAATTAACAATTAACTAACAAATAAGCGAGCCTACAATTTCCTCAAAGGCCGGCAACGCATCTGTAGTTCCTCGGGTGTTGCGGATGTCCATGGGCGTCGTTGACCACCTCGGTGTTCTCGCCGCACGTTTGCCCCTTCTCTTATATGAAAAAAGGGATAGTAAATGATGCAGTCATCCTTGATTACCTGTTTACGTCAGCAAGTTAATATAGGTTTGACGGAAGGGACGCATATGAATGGAAAATATCCTTCTATGCGTTTCTTCTTAAGACGGCTAAAGGTACGCATTTGTTATTGATGCCTATGGGCACTAATCGCTTCGCTATATCCTCTTTACTCTTTTGCCGCCTAAAAGTAAAGTGTTATTCCAATATTTAAAAGTGTTAGAAGTCTTTGAAGGGTGTGTTTTGGCCGACATCTAGATTTTTAATCTCTAAATAAATGATTAATAGGATAACATGGAAATACTAGCTTTCGCCCGCGACTCCGTCCGCGTGGATTAAAAAAAACAAAAGTGAGTAGCCTATGTGTTCTTCCAGACTATCCTCTACATCTATACCAAATTTTATCGAAATCCGTTCAGCCGTTTAGGCTACAAACTCTAACAAACATCCATCCATCCATCCATCCATCCATCTAAACTTTCGTATTTATAATATTAGTATGATATTTTTTTTCAATGATGTTCTTCAATAAATTGTGACGGTGTATAAGTGTAAACCGGATTGGTTTAGATTAAAAATAGTTAGTTATCAATTTTTTAACCAAAATTTGCAAAAAGAACCCACTGTGTTATTGTGTAGTAACAATAATATTTATGTTACGTTTTCCGCAGCCGCTTGGTGTTCGGCCACCGACGCCAACCGCATCGTGGGTGGCAAGCCCGTAACCATCGAGGAACATCCTTTCATGGTCCAAGTTGAGAACTGGATAGCGTTCGCCATCTGGTCTCAACGATGCGCCGGTAACATTCTCACCACCAGATATATATTGAGCGCCGCCTCATGCTTTAGGGAATCGTAAGTATTTTTCAAAGAGAAGTGTCCACGATGTTTTATTTAACATGTGCACTAAACCATTCCAGAGTATATAAACATGTTTTATTTGAAAGTCAATCGCTGTTAAGGATTTATTGACTGACTATTTATCTTGTTTTTTTACTTTCCAGTCTCGCGCCCCCCCAGGTCCGTCGTATCAGGGCCGGCAGTACCTACCGTAACACCGGAGGTTCCATCCACGCCGTCGAGCGCATCATCAACCACCCGTCCTTCGGACAGAACGGTTTCGATGGTGATATCTCGGTCATCAGGCTGGAGACTCCCGTCGTGTACTCCAACAGCATTCGTCAAGCCACCATCATCGGTCAAGGCGCTGTTATCCCCGACAATCTTCAAGTTGTTCACGCTGGTTGGGGCAGACCTTCAGTAAGTACAACAAACTGTTTGTTTTTTTCTTATGAATATAAACACTACAAACTCTTACAGTCTCTTGTCATACAACTAATTATATTTCCAACTAATACGGAGACCCAGATAATCATGAAATAGTGTTAGTCAATTATAAAGCGGGCACACACTTTTGACTAAGCTAACAACTACGAGTATAGCGATTGTCGATTGTTTCGCACCACATTCTACTGCTTAGTTGCTCAACTAAAAATCGAGTAGTGTGCGCACCTCCATATAAGCTCACAGGAATCAAAGCGAGGCTAAACAGCTCCTCTGCATACTTACAAATGTATTTCCTTCTTACAGTTCTTCGGTAGCCGCGCCGAATACTTGACCGATGTGTCCGTGAGGACGATCAACAACGGGGAATGCGCGCGCCGTTATCTCAACTGGCCCCGCCCTCACACCGTCACCTCCAACATGATCTGCGCCGGCTTCCTCGACGGCGCAGCTGACGGTACCTGCTTCGGTGACGCCGGTGGTCCTCTCGTCTTCGACAACATGGTCATCGGTATCGCCTCCTGGGGCAAGACTTGTGCCAACGGTACCTACCCTGACGTCAGCACTTCCGTCGGCTCCTACACCAACTGGATCGTGGAGAATGCTGTCTAATTGTTCCTATTTTAATACCAGCTATTGTCAAATATGTTCAATAGTATTGCCATAAAGTAAATAAATTTAATATTTACATACATAGTTACACTTTTATTTATCACTGGCTTTATCCGGAGACTCCGTCTGGGTGGAGTTAAAAAAGAACAAAAGTCTATGTGTTCTTCCAGACTTTCGTCTACATTTAGGCCAAACATCGAGATCCGTTCAGCAGTTTAAGCTACAAACTAAAACAAACATCCATCTAAACTTTCGCATTTGTAATATTAGTATGATATGTTTTTTTGATTTTGTTGTTACTTTATACTTACAATAAACTTTTTCTATAAAGTTTAGTAGATCTTCATAATGAAGATAATTGACGTAGATTTCTTTCTAGTCATTGTTGACTGGGACATGAGTTTGCAATTAGATTAATTAATCCAGTGTACCACAGGTTGAATACACACCATACCGTGTACACAACCAAGCTGACATGTGGTTTTAGCATATCATGCTAACATTACCTCGACGTTAAACAATTGAAGTACGAGTGCAATTGTTTAATTTATAACCACTCCTTTCATTTACATATAAATGTGAATAATAACAATAAATGATTCAATAAATATTTAAGAATCAGTGTAAATGGTAAATGTAAATAGTAATTTACCGTAGAAATTCAACGTAAAATTTTTATAATCTATTTTAATTCTAATGACAGGAAAAAAGGCTTGAAGTATCGAGATAGTCTCCACCAAGGGGCGAGTCTACCCTATCTGAGAGAAACAAAATATCCAATAGATTTAAACTGAGTATTGATTATCCTTCTTCGCGATGATAAAATTTATTACCAAAAAGTATTAAGGTTAGCACACTCGTAAACTCCTTTCCCACTCGACACCTACTCTCCGTCAATCCTGCCAGAGCATTGCGTCGACGTTCCGACGTTGCGCGCGCTGGTAATTCGTGTAAGCCAAATGGCGTATCGTTTTGCTTTCGCTGCACATGTGCCAACAACATCCACAAAATACCACTGGCATTATCTACTATTTTAATACATTTTTATGAACACGATTGCCAGTTGTATGGCGATTCTTAAAACTATCGTTTTTGCTTGCACGGGTTGACGGCACGCGGTCGATGAAGCCTCGGAGATATGCAGACGATAGAGAGGTGGGTGAGGTTAGGAGATAAGTTTGCCAGTGTGCTATAACCCTTGCGTGTTACTTGATATTTAAAATAATGTAACTAGTTATCATCATGAGGATTTTAAAATTTATGACCACTGAACAAAGCTTGTATTAAAATTATCTAAATTTATAGTATGATATTATGAATTATCGATGAATTGATAAAATAATATGTTACGTATAAAAGAAGACATCGATAAATCATTTTACCAGCAAAAATGTTGCCATTAGGCGTATTTATTTTATGTTACTCTGGTATGTTGTTTTTTCTATGTATTTTTTGTTTATTGAATTGTAAAAAATATGCTATTATTTCTGTATCCTAGACTTTAATGACGTATAAATATGGGGACAAAATCTCGATTTTTTCTTTTATACTCGAGAATATTATTATTAGAACGCGCCCACATCTCCGATTAATATATCGCACAACTGTTTAATCGCTTTGATTCCTATGAGCTTATATGGAGGTGCGCACACTACTCGAATTTAGTTGTGCAACTAAACAGTTGAATGGGCTGCGAAACAATCTACAATCGCAGCAGCTGTGATAATTTAGTCAATGGTATGTGCCCGCTCTTAGAGAGGTTTAAGTCTGATGTACGAGTATATAAGAATTAGTTAAATAAACAACGTAATAAAACTACTCAAGTTCTTTGTCATTCCAGTTTTGTCATGTGCTGCCAACGTGAACCGTATTGTAGGGGGTGTGCCCACAACCGTCGAGAAATACCCTGTCATTGTGCAGGTGGAGTTTTTAGTCGATTTTAACCTTTTCTCTCAAATGTGCGCCGGCAGTGTGCTAACGAGAAGAACCATAGTATCTGCCGCTCATTGCTTTGAGGTTGGGTGAGTAGTACAACTTTATTTAATTTAGTGAATACAGAAAGGTAAAAGAGAGAGAGAGATTGCTTAAGAGCACTTGGGCCTTTATCGTTTATTAGTAGACTTAACTCTGTGTTGTGTTTTATCCGTAAGATAAGACCGTTTCATTAATAGATAATATAAAGTATTGTGAACAGCGCCATCTACCAAAAACTTGAGATATCATTAACTTATTATTGATAATGTTATCAACAATAGGTAAAGTAAATATCAGAGCGAGCGTACACCTTTGATTAAATTATCGCACAACTGTTGTGCGATTGTCGATTGTTTCGCACTGTTTAATTGCACAATTAAAAATCAAGTAGGCACACACCTTCAATCAAAGCGAGACTAAGCAGTTGTGCGATAGTTTAGTTTTAGGTGTGCGCATGCTTTCAATAGTATCAAATATAGAAGTCTTCATCAAACAGTCTTTTAGGTACTTAGTGTTGGCATCTATTCATATTTTTATGTTTAATTGTCTTTATATATGCATTTTAGTCCGACATCTACTCAGCGATACCGCATCAGGGCTGGTAGCGCTGACCGTAACTTCGGTGGCATCATCAGAGATGTGGCCATCATCCTCAACCACCCGACATACGGTGAAAATGCCTTTGACGGGGATATTAATCTGCTTTTCCTGGAATCTGAACTAGTTTACTCCAATGTGATCAAGCAGGCAACTATTGTGACTAGCGGTTTCACCGTACCTGAAAACTGGCCGATCACTCACATTGGTTGGGGAATGGTTTCGGTTAGTATAATATAGAATGTTCTTTAGCCATTGCTAGACAGTAGTGGGACTGGAAGATATTTATTTAAGTTAAAAATAATTTAGGGCCAAGAATACTTCCCTGTGGCACTCCACTATTTTCGTTATCCAAAATCATTTGGGATATTTTATAATAATAGATTGTTGTATAGTTAATTACTAAATTCTTAAATACATAAACGCCTCATAATATCGTAATATTTATTAGGTAGTTCGCAAGTAAATAATGTAGAAACGCTATCAAGAGCTATGTTTAAAACTATTCTCAACAAAGGGATCACTGCCTTGTATTTACGATTGGTTTTAAATGGTTTATTGTTATAATAATTTAACTACTTATATACTAAAACATACCATCCACATTTTACTCGATAAAAATATCAACAAATGAAAGAAAATTAATGAAATTCGATTTAATTTCAGTATCCGGGTGACCGTGCGCCAATTCTTCTTGAAGTCGGAGTATTATCAATCAACTTAGACGTATGTCGAGAGCGTTACGCAGATATGGCTACGGCAGTCATCACTGATAACATGTTTTGTACCGGTATTCTTGATGTTGGGGGCAAAGGTCCTTGCTATGGGGACTCCGGAGGACCTGTCTTCTATGATAACATTGTTATTGGAGTTGTCTCTTGGGGAGAAGGCTGCGCTAACAAGACTACACCTGCTGTTAATGTTGCTGTGTCGTCATATACTGATTGGATAGTTGAAAATGCTGTATGAATTGTTAATTCCTTCAGTCTCCTTTTAATCTTCGAATACTTAACAAGAAGCTATACTTGCACGATTAATGTATTACTTTTTTATGTTAAAATTGTTTTAAATGAGTTATAAAGTATCATTGAAATTATGAGTTTTTATATTTACTTATCTATTTATTTGCCTACGAAAATTTTACTAAAGTTTTAGACATCCATCCAAGAATAAATTTCATTTCCTTTTGATGACGGCGCCTTACTTCCCAAGCTTCTGACGAGGCAAACAGCTTCCCAGACACTTTAACAGTCCGCGCGGTTGTTAACACTAAAACATAAATAGTAGAACTTTAAGTTTAAAAACTTAATTTTCACACACCTCACCACCTTCTCTAAGTTCTTGAAACGCAACGCTATTGTTCGAAGTAAGTTACTTATCTGATAATGGCGTCGCTGTGTTGTCAACACACGTCATTTACGTTAATTTATATAGAAATTCGCTCTTGAAGTATTTTACTGTAAACACGATATCAAAACTTACTTTAAAATAAAAAACAAATGAAAAGAATCATTAATTACCCCTACTTGTACTAGGAATAATGAAAATGAATCGATTTTTGACTTTTGTTGTTTTTACATCGAAGTGACATTTGAGCGAATGTCGTGAATGAAATGAATGAAATGTGACGATTGACGTCATGTGTCTTAAGCCAACTCCGGTCGCGTTTTAGTCGCACGGAAATGATCGTATTATTATTTTATTTTTTTAGCTCAACGGTTGAATTTTTTCGAGTCAATATTTATTATAACAAATAGAATTCTATAAAAAAGAAAAAAAAATCATGCATATTCCCTATTTGTTATTGTTATTAAACATTCCATAACATCTTACAGTCATGTCCCGTAATCAAAATAAACAGGAAACTATCAGTCTCGAACGCTTAAAGTATTTACAACCTTAAAATATTAGCATTAAGATTAAAATTATCTAAATTCATTAAACGATGTACATTGTAAATCATCAATACATAGATAATATGATAAGTATAAAAGAAGTAACGAATTAACTAATCGGTATCAACAAATATGTTGCCGTTAGGCATTCTTGTGTACCTCTCTGGTTTGTATATGATATATAATACTTTTTCTCCTACTTAAATATAAAGTGTCCTCAGTATTTATAAGCTATAGTATCATAGACGTTTATGTTTAATAGTATTTATTTAATTTTCATTACAGTGGTGGCATGTTCTGCTTCCCAAGTGAATAGAATTGTGGGCGGTGAAAACACAACCGTAGAGAAATATCCCATCATAGTCCAAGTGGAGCATTTGATTGGTTTAAATGTGTTCTCTCAAATGTGCGCCGGCAGTGTGCTGACGAGACGTACTATACTGTCAGCTGCCCATTGCTTTGATGTCAGGTGAGTGATAGAAAATATCGTAGTAAGTTCATATGGGTAGTAACAGTGGTAGAGCCCGCTTTAACATCTTCGCATGAATGATTCGGCGCGCCCGATGTAATACCACGACCAAGTGGATGAAATTCCGCGTTCCATGTGATGATTGTGGTGCCAGAGACTTAATTTTAGTCCCTTTCTTTTCCTACCTATTTCTTAGGAAAGGTTGGGAAGGAAGAGTGGATTTGAAGGTAGAGGAGGCGCATAGGAGGGGGAAATATCCACTTTATGTGCGTCTCTTCCTCAGTCAATTAAGGGTAATCAACGCATCTGTAATTGCAGATGTTTATGGGTTTTACAAGGGTATGGTAAAATGGTTTGTGATATATTAATATTACACAGAACTTTTAGCATGAAACGTTCTACTTCTTGTTTATATTTCTGATCTAGAAGAAATTGATGATAATCTGAAATAACACTGATCATTCCTAACATTTGTTGTTAATAGTTTTAACTACCAACCAACGAATTGTCTATATTTTTTTTATATTTATTACAGCCCTACATCCCAGCAACGCTATCGTATCAGGGCTGGCAGTTCTTATCGTAATGTCGGTGGCATCATCAGACAAGTGGCCATCATCTTCAATCACCCGACATGGGGTCTGAATGACTACGATGGTGATGCTACTCTCCTCTACCTTGAGAGTCCACTGGACTACACGGATGTTATCAAGCAGGCAACTATAGTGGCTAGTGGATTTGTCGCCCCTGATAACTTACCGATTACCCATATCGGTTGGGGAATGACTAATGTATGTATAACCAATATTCACTAAACACCAAATAGTTCTAGAGTAGAGTTTTGTTCATTGATTCCAATTTGTTTGGTCTTTGTTTACAGTTCCCTGGTGACCGTGCGGAAGTTCTTCAAGAAGTCAATGTTTTCTCTATCAATAATGATCTATGTCGTGAGAGGTACGAAGCCAATGTTCCTCCCAGAGTGGTCACCACTAACATGATCTGTGCCGGTCTCATCGATGTTGGGGGTAAAGGCCCTTGCTGGGGAGACTCTGGAGGTCCTGTATTCTTTGAAAATATCGTAATTGGAATCGTCGCTTTTGGTGAAGGATGTGCCAACAAGACTACCCCTGGAGTGAATACTGCTGTTTCATCGTATACTGAATGGATTGTTGCAAATGCTATTTGATTTTAAATTTCGTTCTTGTTTGGATGTCGTTGATATTGTTTATTTGGTAACCAAAACCTAGTTCCTATTCAAATGTTATAAAAATAAATATGTACTTAAGTGTTTAAATGTTTATTTTCTTCCTTAAGTTTATGCAATAAAATGGTTGGAGACTAGTGAGAAAGTTGATGTTAAGATTTAAGTTATTTCCAATTCACGTTTTTAACAGTACCATTTGAACAGATAACGAAAAAGTATAAAGGTATAAGTTTAAAAATATCCAACAAAGGGCGAGGATAATGAAGTAGCTATACTAAGTGTTAGCAACCTATCTAGACATCCACCGAGCTAGGTATTCCCGGGCTCTCGATCAATAATTCCCGCATATTCCAGGCCGGAAGCGCGCATGCGCGGCGGCCATGTTTGACAGGCAATGGCGGGATAGGCTCTATGGTACATTTGCAAAACATCGCCACAAAAATATTGTAAATAATCAGTGAAAATGAGCCCTGAAAGAGAAACACAAGGTAAGTTTTAGTTGTTATTGTCTAGTTTGTCTTTTATTTATTTTAGATTTTAAAAAAGGTTCTTTTTAGTAGACAATAGAAATTAAAGGTTCTTTTTATGTTTTATTCTTGTTGGGAATTTGCTTTCTTGTTTTGATTAGTATTTCCCTGATATCATTTTGTTGGTGTGTAGGTATTTTATCTATGTTTATCAGTGTAAACATATTATGATGTAATTATTATGTTCGTAGTAACCTACAAATATATATTATCATATTTGAAATCGTGATATTCTTGTACTGAAAATTTCATACTTAAACCATTTTTGTCAGACATTTAAATTTTTTTTTTTCAATTCGTTAAAAAATTGTTGTTAAATATACTTCTTAAAGAAAATTTGAGAAATCGAGATTGTTACTTGATTTCTTTGATAAATTTATTTTAATAACATTTATCGTTAGTTTAAAGTACAAATAAAAATTACAATAAAATAAATAATTTTATTATTGTAATTTTTTTATCTCTGTCAGTCGCCATTTAAATAAAGAATGTAAGTCAAATATTTATTTCGTGCCAGTATTTTGTATCATTAAAGTACGACAGGCATCAGTTTCAGGGAAGGGTAGGGGACAGTTCCCAATCTGTACTAAAGACGCCAATCTCTGTCACAGACCCTCTTACATTTTGACTGACTTGTCTGCAAATTGGATCGCGCTAAACTGAAGTTCTTTTTCCTTGATTGATTGTTATTTCTTAATGATTTCTTTCATTTACCCAAATATTCTACAATAATTTAATTTATAACTAGATATTTTTAACCACAATTAATTTAATTTTGATATATCGCTACATAAAATAAAATTAAATGACTTACAGAAACTTGAGAAATTCAAAAAGACGACTAACATTTTAGCGCTTTTAAGCATACGAGTATTAAATGAAGTTTAACTTAACTGAAAGTTCTTTACTTAAACGCTGTGAACTGTGAAAGTTATTTCGTTGATGTTGAAAGCTACTAATTTAAATGATTTTGAACTAAAGTTTAATTGATAAAAGAAAATTAAACGCTCCTTAATTAAGATTTTTTTAAATTTAATTATCACTAGATTTTGCCCGCGACTCCATCCCCGTGGAATTAAAAAAAAACAAAAGCAAGTAGCCTATGTGTTCTTTCAGACTATACTCTACATCAAATTTCATCCAGATACGTTCAGCCGTTTAGACTACAAACCCTAACAAACATCCATCCATCTAAACTTTCGCATTTATAATATTACGATTTTCCAGAGTCGGAGGATATGCTCGAATCGATTGATGAATTAAAAGAGAGATTGACTTCGATGAAGAAGATGATGGAAGAAAGAAAGGCAACAGGATCCGGTACTAAAGACCTCTTTCAAGGTCACGCGCGTAGCCTTCAAGGCACCACAATGATAGACGGGAACTTCCTCTCTTTCGTCTTCGGTGGCTCCCTCTTTGTTATTATCAGCGTGTCTGTCTACGCCTTCTATAATCTATATCACGCTGTCCTAAAGAAGTTCCCATCGACACACACGGAGTTGTAAAATGTACTTTAAACTGAAGAACATGAAGTCGGTAATGCAATGTTTGGTGATATTCAAGTTATGTTGTAATGCTAGTTGTTGGTGAATGATAAATATTTGACGAGTCATTTATGTTTTATTTTACCATTTAATTCAACTAAATACATAGTTAAGTTAATAAAAATAAGACATCGTTGAACCCAAGTCCGTCCCCTCTAGGTTTAGTTTTAGAAAGGGTGCACACCTTTGACTAAACTATCGCATAACTATTGTGCGATTGTCATTTGTTTCGCAGCCAATTCAACTGTTCAGTTGCACAACTAAAAATCGAGTAGTGTGCGCACCTCCATATAAGCTCATAGGAATCAAAGCGCAACTAAACAGTTGTGTTTAGTCAAAGGAGTGTCCGCGCTCTAACAGTGGTAGAGCCCAATAACATCTGTTGCACAAATGGGTCAGCTCACCTTGTGCAATACCACGACCACACAGAACACAGGTGTGAAATGGAAGCTATTTGAGTTTTGTCTGATAAATTAGCGTGTTAGTGAATTCATATTATTTCACTTCTTGTTGTCACTCTAATAAGGAAATGATGCAAAGAGAAAGTGAATTTTTGAGTAGGGGTGCATTGGGAGGAGAAATATCATCTTTGTGTGCCTGTCTTCAATTAAAGATAGGTAACGCATCTGTAATTGGGGATTTCTATGGGCAGCGCCTCGCTTCGCTTATTCTGCGAATCTAGTTGGCCGCTTGCATGTTTGCCAAATTATAATAGAAAACAAAGTCATTTTATGAGTCACGGGAAATACAATATTATTTTATTTGTATAACTAGTCGCATAATTTGTATTATCTTTTATCTATTTTCTTACATAACAATTTTTTTATATCTGTACAAATAAATTAATCTTACTGGCTTACTTTTGTATCAGAAGTCGCTTGATAAAATTGTTTACTAATATATTATTACTGTTTTAATACAATGTTAATCAAAAGTTATTGTATTCATATAATATTTTCTAAAATAGGAAAGTGTTAAAAATATAATTAATCTTTTTTTAGTTTAAAATCATTTTTGTTTTAAAATTCAAGCAATAGATGGCGCTATTTCACCAGTAACGCGTCAGACGGATTTTTCGTTTTTAATTCTATTTATGTGTGTATTTTTTTTCCAAATATGTGATGACAATAAAAAGGCAAATCTAACAGCGAGCGCACACCTTTGACTAAACTATTGCACAACAGTTGTGCGATTGTCGATTGTCGATTGTTTCGCAGCCAATTCAACTGTTTCGTTGCACAACTAAAAATCGAGTAGAGTGCGCATCCATATAAGCTCATAGAAATCAAAGCGAAACTAAACAGTTGTGCGATAGTTTAGTTTCAGATGTGCGCACGCTCTACATATTCATCCAAGAAACATATTAGTCAAGCCTCAATACACAATCAAGGTGTATTCAATCTCCAATTACGTCGCCAACGCAGCTATTTGCATAACGTATTACAACCAGACCGGGGACGTACTATTTGATATTCTCTTTGGGAATTTCCTCGAAACATTTCCCTCTGTTCTAGGATTTGGTTAATAAATCGTGTAGGCGTCAGTGATGTGTAGGTGTTCTAACATCAATAGCTTCTCAGAAGCTTCGTTATTAAAATGTACTGCAAATGTCTTTTACCTAGCATTCGCCTGCGACTCCGGTCGCGGGGAAAATCTATATCTATTTTCATAAACACCCGTGTACGTCGATGTGAATACTTAATTACTACTTGGAAGCGCGGCGTGTCGTATCGATTAAACACCTACGCTACAATACGGTACTTTTTACTTAAAAAACCTATGACGCACGTGAGTTTTTTATTTGAATTTCATACAACGTATGACGTTTTAAGGAATGAATTATGTTTAAATATTTCTCTTATATGAACATAGAAAATATATACTAACATTATAAAGAGGAAAGATTTGTGTTTTAGTATGTATTGAAATAACTTAAAAAATTAGTGGGTTGATTTCAAAAATTCTGTCACCGAAAAAGCTACGTTGTCAGTGATAAACATGGTTTTTTATTATTTTTTTAATTTCACGCAGGTGAAATCGCGAGCAACAGCTAGTATTTTGATAAATCTTTTCCCATATAACCTATGCTCTTGTCTGCTATAAAATGTTTTAGAGAATAAAAAAATCCGATAAAAATTGCTAATTTCTTAAATAATTAAAGCATGCTATTGCGTAGCAATTATGTAACGTAACATACTATTTTATTACCTTGTTAAATTCGTAGAATAACATTCTTCAAATTAAAAGCTAATTAAAACACACTTTACTTAATTACTGAAGCCTAAAAATCTCGCCTGATCCGTAGACCTACCGTAGACCTGTCGTAGACCTTTCGTAGATCTTTCGTAGACAGTTCATTTAAAATGTGGTCGCACCAATCACGGGCCACGTATCATAAATCATAATGAAATATGTTGACTTTCTTCAACACGGCGAGAAGACTTCATAAAAGAACATCCTTCAGTACAAGTTAAACTTTACTTGTGTGTTCACAAAGCAGTTTCGACTTTATATCGCTGTGTTTAGGTTTATTTTTGTTTGTATGTTTTAGAAAACGTACGTTTACTGTGTCGTCGTTCGTACAGAATTACTCTAAAGTTCTTCAATTCGAGAAAATTTTAAAGCTCCGTTAAAAGGCTACGAAAGGTTACGTACTTAATTTTATTTTATCTGATTAGAAACAGACATTATAATGTGGAACTTTTACATGTAGAATCTACGGTGAAACTACCGATTGTTTATAGCTACTGCTAATTATCTATTTCTTCAATTGATGACGGGAAAGTACCTTTAACAGGGAAAGGATGGGAAGGGGAGAATTATAAAGACACAAAAAGGATGGTTTATATACCTATCTATTCACTCTTTAAAGAATTCACTGTACAAATTGTTTGTACATTGTTAAAACAACAAAATACATTTCAATAAAAATAAAACGAGAAATAGTTTCAATACTAGATTATAGTAATAGTTAAAATCACGCCGTTACGTCTGTTCCGAACTGGGTGATAAAACGACACCCTCGCACCCTCCCTTACCCCCTGTGAGGGGTGGAAAGTAACAGGTAAGGGTAGCAGTCGCTCCGGCAGCCCCGCAGTGTCGCTGGGTCGACCATCGGGGCAAGACGCGTTAGCTCTATCACAGTTTCATTTTAAACAAAAAGAAACACAAATTGTGATCGATTTTGTATCTGCGATTCCATCTGATAACAGGTACGTGAAATATATAAGATAATTTAGTAAAAAATGAACTAAAAAATAAATTTTCACGCATATATGACGCATATTATTAATAGGATTTCGCAATCTTTTAAATATTTTTTTTAATTGTCATTTAAATAGAATTCTTATATTTATGTTAACAAATTATAGTTTTGTAAAACTGTTGCGCGCAATAATTCAACAAGTACGATCTCTACGACGTAGTCCTTTTGTAAGAAAATGCCCTTTCAGTTCCTTATGATAGAATCTTTTATATACGCCTTCATCGAATGAAATTGACTTCTTTGATAGAAGCTTTAGGAAGGAAGCTTACAAGAAAGTTCTTTTTACTACGAGATAAAGAATACATTTTTTTTAATTATTTATAAGCTTCATTAATAAACCCCATATCTGGATGTGAATTTCTTTTGTCTGTTAATAAATGACATTGATAAGTATGTATATATATACTTTACTTATATACACTTAGTTACATTGGCATTAGATTTTTGAAAGAGATCTGAATGTGCTGCGTGAGTTCTTTGTCTCCCGTTATTGTTGTTTCGATAAACCAACTTAGTAGATTTCAATAATAAATATAATGGATAAGAAACATATTGAAATAACAAAGAACGTAATTACTTCCTTGTTTTACAGACTCATGGGAAATAAAGAACAACGGTAGGAAATTAAGATTTTTCTTCCGTAAACAATATTTTATATCCCAATTATCATGAATTTATTTGTTTTTGAAATTCGATGACATTTTAAATGTATACCGAATTGGTTACAGTCTAATAAAATTGAGTTTGTTTTGATAATTTACGGTAACATTTTTAATAAAAATTAAACGTATGAAAGTCAAAAATACTTAATTTTTTTGTAAGATATCCATAAATTAAATTTTAATTCTTAATGTCCCGTTTAAATGATGTTGAAATAATGTTCTTTTCAAAGTTAATTAAATAGCTTATCGAATCGATTTCAAATTCGTTTTTACCTTACAATATTCCAATAAACTAATTAAGTTACCTATGTGTAAGATAAGTTAATAATGTTATACGTACTTGTTTTAAATATAAATCTAATTAATTCATGAGAAATTAAAGTTGAACTGAAAAAATGTTGAACATTTAAATTGGAAATATATATTTATGAGACATTAAGGAATCGGGTAAACTAAATTTCCTTCCAACTCCGAAATTAAGAATGATAACGACCTTATAAATATTAAGTGGCGATAAAAAATCGAGGGATAAGGAATTTTTGTTAGGCGATAATGGATCGGATATACTCGTAGAAATCGAAACGTTTTCTAAGGTATAAGAGAAGCAATCTTAGAGTTTCTTTAAATATTTCCCTTCTAATGAGGCCTTTTTGGCTTCCACTTTTGTTTCTCATAAGAATTCATTTTATAGCGCATCTACACTTTTGACTAAACTATCGCACAACTGTTTAGTCTCGCTTGGATTTCTATGAGCTTATATGGAGGTGCGCAGACTACTTGATTTTAGTTGTGCAACTAAACAGTTTAATTGTCTGTGAAATAATCGACAAAAGTATAACATTTTGTACATTTGTAACAGATAAACTAAAAAACTACTTGGCCGATATCATAACTTTTTACACCATTAAAAAGCTATGTAATCACTGAGCAACGTCAAGTATAATTATTATGTGATAATGTTTAAATTCCGCGCGATATAAACATATTAAAAACAGATGAAGTATTAAATAATTTGTACTTTAAACCATGTTCGTTAGGGTCATAATTACATTACAGTATCCCACTTTTGAAGCAGCAATAAAAAAACATACAGTTATCTCTTTTTAATCAACGGGAAAGAAAGAGACAATCTGAGAGCATAATTAAAAGCAATAAACGCGCGGTGCTTTTTATTAATTCGTCCAACGCACACACACACACAATGTGCACACACGCAACGATATCGATTGCCATTTCATTGCGGACATCTTTCACGTTATATCTGATCTATGCCATCTAAAGCACGCGACACACGCTCAGTTTAACGTGTGTAGCCAAAACTGAGAGTTGAACAGTTCTCAGTTATGTTAGATTTATCAGAACGATCGGACTGTTCAGATAAAACTGTCAGAGAGCGTGTGTAGCGGGCTTAAGCTTTTGATGGATTTGATTTAGCGATGCATTTGAATTGTACAACCAACTCAGATATTAAAATGTGTTTTAGACTAGCTTTTATTGCATTTTTTGGACATCAGGGGAGCGTTTAACTATTTTAATTTATTTTCGCTTATCCATCAGATTTTATATGACTTTTTTTTCAAATAAGGTTTTGTCGCTGATAAATTATCAAAAAGCTATTAAACATAATAAACAAACCGTGATTGTAAAGATTGAAATGTCTCTACAAACAGAATTAACGTCTCTAAAATGTTTCGACAATAGTCAAGACAAATTCAAATACCAGCTTTGAATGAATTTTAATGAAAGAACGCAAAAGTTTACCTTCAGAAAAGCTTTTTGTGAGTACATTAATTAAAAAAGGACACATTAATTTCTTTAAGAAATTGCTTAAAGTGTAAATACTGATTATACTAGAACTGTGTAGGCTTAGTATACGATGTACTTGGTAAATAATTTAAAACTCGGTTATGTTTAATGAAAATCTATACTAATATTATAAAGAGGAAATATATTTTTGTATGTATTGAAATACCTCAAAAACCACTGGGCCGATTTAAAAATTTCTTTTACCATTAAAAAGTTACGTTATTGTAACAAGTCAAAAGTAAAAAATCTATCATACTCACACTAACATTATAAATGCGAAAGTTTAGCTGGATGGATGGATGTTTGTTAGAGTTTGTAGCCCAAACAGTTCTCGAATAAATTTGGCACAGAGGTAGAGGATACTCTAAAAGAATACATAGACTATTTACTTTTTTTAATTCCATACGGACGGAGTCGCGGGCGAAAGTGATACATATTTTTATCTAGAAGAGATACAAACTTTAAAACAATGTAGCAAAAAAACTATGAACCTTTTTGTAAGATTTTCTTGCAACTAATTTTACTTTCTTAAACTTTATTCATTCTAAAAACATGTTAGGTAGACAATTCCACAAAATGGTAGCTAGAGTTCTACGATCACAATTTAGCTAAACGTTCCAATGTCTAGTGGAAGTCGTTACTAATAGAACATTAACGATAAACGCCTCACGATAAGAAAGTTTCTTCGATTGTCGAATAACTATTATGATAAAGAATACTTTTTATAATAAACTTACTGCTAAAGGTGTTATTGCCTTAACTTTAAACTGAGAAACTTGTCTAAATTTACTATATCTAAGCTAAAGGGCTCCCTAAAAGTATATTTAACAATTGAAATTGGGCTCCAGAATATTAAAAAATATTTGAATGATTAAAAGGCGATTGTCACTTTATTTTTTGCCGTTGTAAATAGCAGAGTTTTTAAACAGATTCCATTAAATTATGGAACTGGTTATTATTTAATTACATTATTTTAATCAAAATACTAAATCAATTAATAATATTAGTTCATTTTATTTCTTTTATCCGTATGCGAAAGCTACGAGCTTTTTAAGTTCAGCTGAAACTGGCATTTGGTAGCAAATCGATATTCTATTTCTGTGCTAGCCAGAGCTAGGTCGTCTAGACTATTATTTAAGGCCTTCCGTGAGCTTGTATTCAAATATTTAACCGCACTGCTTGATAAGTTGTACGAGGCTTTTATTACTTGTAGATTTTAGTGTAGTGTTAGGTTGTAAATGTTAACGTTCGTTTTCTTAACACTATTACATATACTTGAATTATAACCTATAAAAACAGGAAACCCCACCCACGTAGTGTTATGAACCCTTTCAGAATAGACATTTTTACAAACTTTTGGCATATTCTGTTATCTATATCTATATCTATATCTATATCTATATCTATATCTATATCTATATCTATATCTATATCTAATATCTATATCTATATCTATATCTATCTATATCTATATCTATATCTATATCTATATCATATCTATATCTATATCTATTCTATATCTATATCTATTCTATATCTATATCTAGATCTATATCTATATCTATATCTATATCTATATCTATATCTATATCTATATCTAGATCTATATCTATATCATATCTATATCTATATCTATATCTATCTATATCTATACTTCTATACTAATGTAATAAAGCGTAAACACATACTACTTTGTGGCGTATGATGTCAGCAATCACAGAATATTTTTGAATAACTCTTTTTTTAATAAAAAGCCCTACACTTACGACACGCTTTAGGCTATACATTTTCTCACTATCAAACTTAGGGGATAAATAAATTGGGAAAAAACGAAATGTGGGAAAGGGACCATAAACTGCAACCAACATCAAGGAAGCAAGGTGGTTTGTCATCACGTCATGTCATTTTGACATTTGTAATTGATAATTTGACAAATGTAAACAATAAAATAAAATTTTCATAATTTGATGCGGATGAAGTCACACGGGAACAGCTAGTAGTATACTAAAATCCTAACGTTTGGGAATACATAGCAAGTAGCTACTTGTCTCGTCTCACACAATCTCGTTGAAATTTATTGGCATTTGCGAACACATCATACCAGTAGCTGGAATGCTAGCTACAAATCCGTTTCGCTGGCGAGTGTATTAGATAAGGACTGTACGTACATTCCTGTTTATTTTATTTAGTACGATAAAAACAAGAATCTTACATTATTTATGTGTTGAAATAGTTTTAGTCGGTTAGGGAAAAAGTAAATGTACATTTGAGTGTTATAAATTATACGTTGACAGCCCTATTACGTCTACATGAAAGAAAAAAATGCTTATTTTCGTGTTAGTTTATTTATCTTTTACGAAAAGAAATATGTGGTGGAAATATAAACTCACATAGTATCAGGTGGTGGATAATCTTTACCTATGAATATTTAAAGCTTTCCCTCCAAAAATAACGTAGGGTTGCCCTAAAGCTTATGGTATGTACAAATCTGATTATCTGATAATCCTTTTGACGGCAATATTTGCTTAATTTTAACTAATCTTGATTAAATTTAAAGAGAAATCTTAACAATAAATTAATTTAAAATTAATGACTAGCTTTTGCCCGTGAATCCGTTTGCGTGGAATTTAGAAAAAAAAAACCTGTGTCATATTTCATCAAAATCCGTTTAGCAGTTTAGGCTACAAATCCTAACAAACATACATCCATAACTTTAAACTGTCGTGGTTTTTACAAATAAACTGTCCGTAAGACATGGGTTTCTTACCACGATTTACTATGAACATGGCGCATGCAACTGTGCCGAAATATCGGGAGCTAAAACTAGTAAATCGTGGTAAGAAACCCGTGTCTTACGAACAGTATAAACATACATCCATCTAAACTTTCTTATTTATATTATTAGTAAGATTATCTCCGATATTTCAACGAAAGTTCTAGAGTTTTTAAATGTCTATTTAATAAGATATCTGTTGAAGTACGTTTTCACAATATTTTAGCCGACAATTATATTTTTTTTATGTGGTAATAAATACTCTTTAGTGAAAATAACTGTAATTGAATGTTATCAAAACAGTCTTCGAGTATCGATCGTTTTATAAGGTTCGGTACGACGATACCGTGATCGGCCTTGGCCTACTGACACGACGCTGATGGAGAGTTTAATGTTTTAAAATAAACATAAACGTTATACAATACACATATAATATATAACATATCTATACATATAATAAAATTGGAGTGTCTGTTTGTAATATCGCATTTAAAAGTAGCCTATAATATGCCCGTCTATATCAGCTACCCTTCAGTGAAAGTCCGGTCGAAATCGGCCCAGCCGTTTCGGAGATTACCCGGAACAAACGCGGCTTGCAGACAGACAGACAGACAAACAGACACACAGATAAAAAGAATGAAAGATATTTTCGTTATCACCAACGCAAATACATCATCTTCCCGAAATCTGGAATTTTTCTTTTGATATTACATATAAACACTCTAATTTTATTATATGTATAGATTTGTTGTACTTTCAATGACATAGACATTCTCACGAAACAACCTAAAAACCACGGCATATTTATTGTTTATATTAGAAACAATTTCAATTAAATTATTCTAACAAATATTAACATCTTATTGTTCCTCTTTCTTATAATCTTACATTAATCTTGGATTTATGCTTTTGTTTAATGAAAGGATTTCTATGGAAGGTTGAAATTAATGCAAATCATCCTTGCTGTTTAATCAGCTAGAAGCAAGATACAAGGCCAAACACAATCAATATGCTGCGAGCAATTTTGAATACCTAATATCCTTTCGTATAAATTGAATTGAAATGAAACAGAGCTACGAATTTATAAGGACAAAGACTACGTTACTCTATAACATAGCAATATTTTTTGTTTTATAAAAGACTAGCTTTTGCCCGCGATTCCGTCCGCGTGGAATTAAAAAAAAAAAAAGTGAGTAGCCTATGTTTTCTTCCGGAATATCTGTGCAGCCGTATAGGCTACAAACTCTAGCAAACATCCATCCATCTAAGCTTTCGCATTTATAATATTAGTAAGATTACAAAAAGCCCTTGTTATCGCTCTAGGGAGGGGGGGCAATAATCTATATCTATCAATCTATACATATAATAAAATTGGAGAGTCTGTTTGTAATATCAAATAATATTTGCATTGCTAATAACGAAAATCGCATTAAAAAAAATGTTGTCTGTCTGTCTGTCTGTCTGTCCGCAAGCTGCGTTTGCTCCGGGTAATCTCCGAAACGGCTAGGCCGATTTCGACCGGACTTTCATTGGAGGGTAGCTAACATAGACGAGCATATTATAGGCTACCTTTTTATCTTAATATTGCGAGGACGAAGTCGCAGGCAACAGTTAGTTTAAAATAAAGAGTGAATTCAGTTTGGATTGGACCATTCAATTGTCATGTACTTACCAAAATATATTTTTATTTCAGTTATTTATGAAATATAGAAAGTGAGAAAGTATGTCAATTTAACGTTTTTAAAGTTGTTTTAATTATTAAATAACATTTATAATTGCTACGTTTTTTAACTTCAGACAAAGGCTAGCAATTAATAAAGATACAAAACTTTCTCAATTAGAATTAAAGATTGCATTTCTCTTAGTTCCGTGAGTAAAGTTGAAATGAGTTTATCTGCGTAACAATGAAAACTTTGAGTATTAATTAGGTCTTTCCAAGTTAAACCACCTTTCTGTAAATGTGTAAAATACTGTTGCCCGCGACTTTGTTCGCGCGGAGTTAAAAATAAATAGTAAGTAGTCGATGTGTTTTCTAGATTATAATCTCCATCAGTGACAAGTATGATCGAGAACCATTAGACGGTTTCGAAGATACGTAGTAACGAACATCCATCTATGCATTCAAACTTTTGCATTTATAATATTAGTGTGAAATAATATGAAATTTGATATTATTTAGGTCAGTGATAACCCACTGTAGAACAGTTAAGTCAAATTTATATATCTTAATTTACATTCATGTACGTTAACGCTTAATTAAACAGAATTTACATAAGGTTGCCAATTTTGTCCATATTTTAAAGATAAGTGGTTAATTAATCAATTGTAAAGGTACTTCATATCTTTAGTTTTATTTTAAACTAGCTTTCGCCCGCAACTCCGTCCGCGTGGAATTAAAAAAACAAAAGTAGCCTATGTGTTCTTCCAGACTATCCTCTACATCTGTACCAAATTTCATCGAAATCCGTTCAGCCGTTTAAGCTACAAACTCTAACAAACATCCATCCATCTAAACTTTCACATTTATAATATTAGTAAGATTGAAATAAATTTATTAAATTACACCAAAAACATCCGTAACACGTGTAATGGAAAATAGGTTAATTATAACACATGTTACTGAATTACCGAGTCCAGTTCACGACATAAAATATCGACCATTGTTAAGGAAAACCCACATATTTGCCTCACAGCGCGCCCTTACAAAAGCCTATATATCCACATTTGCGTAGCCCGTAAAAGGCCTTTGTATATTAAATTACACAGCCCCGACATTCACAGGCACAATCCTTTTTTTGTCACACTGTTGTTAACATATGACATTTATTTAATATTGTATAATAAAATTCTTTTGATATCCCTTATAAACCTTCAGAAGTTTTCATGAAGCTTATCATGCTTTGTTCCTTTCTTAATGGAATTTAGTACAAGACGGGTTCGGGTCCCACAGAACACCTACCCTGAGACTACACATGCAACGGGTGGGCTCGTTCAACGTCTGGAGGTGCCTCGCCACTGTCGGTGTCAATCGAATCAAGTCCCTATCAAAAGTCTATAGATCCCCGCGATGCTAGCCTACTGATGCACCCGTTTGCACCGCTTTCGCGCTTATAAATCGCGTCGTTATCGGAACTAACCCGTAACCGTTTTTACAGTGGTAGACCCCGCTTTACCATCTTTGCATAGGCCGGGTAACATACACGGACAGCTTCAAATTTCACGCTATACAAGCAACGCAGTTTGTAGTCGCCGCTACTAAATGCTATACGCAGGCGATAGTATAAAACTGTTTATATGAACTAAGAGCGGGCATACACCTTTGACTAAAATATTGGACAACAGTTGTGCGATTGTCGATTGTCGATTGTTTTGCAGCCAATTCAACTATTTAGTTGCACAACTAAAAATCGAGTAGTGTACACCCCCATATAAGCTCATAAGAATCAAAGCTAGGCTAAACAGTTGTGCGATAGTTTAGTCAAAGGTGTGCGGGAGCTCTTAATATATTGGTTACAACTAAATACCATATCTTAAAGAGCGATTGAGAAAAACAAATTTCCTTGACATTTGCTAATTTTAAACAACTAAAAAAAATGAAAGGTTCATAAAATATTGATGAATGGTGTGGTACAGGGGCAAAGCACTCTGCTTAATGAAAAATAAATACACGACGAACGAAGTATGTCGTATTACTTTGAGTGCTATGTAATTGGGTTTATCCGTCTACCCTCTGCCCCCGCGGTTTATTTGAGAACTTTGTCATTGTAAGTTTACGTGCGTGGTAAGCGCTGTTTCCTAGAAAAATATTCGAAAAATGTCACGAAAACATAACGTTGTATTCTATCGAAAATGTACTTTTACCTTTATTCTTTTCCTCTTGCTACTCTAGAGCACTTTAGAGTAATTTTAGTGTAAAGGTCTAAACTGGTTAAGTAAATTAATGATTGTAAGTACAGTAGTTTTGTAACAACGGTGCTTTTGAGCGTCGGTGGCTCAGTGGTTTAAGCACTTGACTTGTAATCCCGCCATGTACCAATGTGATTTACGATTTTTTTCGAATTTACACATGTACATAATTTACCCGACGTTCTTACGGTGAAAGAAAACATCGTGATGCAACCTGCACATATCGGCGAAGAAATTCAAGTATATGTGTGAAGTCAACCACAACCCGCAGTGGGCCAGCGTGGTTAACTATGGCCAAGTCACCCTAACTTAGGGTAGACTCCGAGCCCCTCGGTGGGGACGTATAGTGAGCTGGTGATGGTGCTTTTGAAGTGCTACATAGCTTTTTCTTAATCTTAAACGCTACTAGAATTAGTATTGTAACTTTGTTAAAATAATATTACTACGAACAAAGAGTTATTTTACAAAATTCAAAGCCTCAAATGGAAATTTATTAGCGATCGTTTTTTGTTAACTTTCCCGAGCATATTTCATTTAAACGTAACTAACTTAAGTCCCTTGAGATTTCTCCATGCAAGTTGCCTTTTTCATATTCCATGACTAATTTCCATATTTAGTTTTTGCATGCATTCAGTTTAATTGAATTAAATGCATCTTGCTTTTGCTATAAAACGAACAATAATGACGTTAATGAAATCTAATAGAGCGGACGCTTTTGACTAAACTATCGCACAACTATTGTGCGATTGTCGATTGTTTCGTAGCCAATTCAACTTTTCATTTGAACAACTAAGAAGCGAGTAGTGTATGCACCTCCATAAGCTCATAGGAATCAAAGCGAGATTGAACAGTTCATTAAAATTAGTAAGTATTACTAACGATCCGCCCCAGCTTCGCCTGGGTGGCGAATAATGATTAGGTTTCTAGTGGTGAAATAATTTTTAAATCGGTTCACTAGTTAACCTATTCAATGCAAACTAACAATGAAATCTTTCGTCTTTATAATATTACTAGTCCACGCGGAATTAAAAATAACAAAAGTAGGGTAGATAGGTAGGCTATGTTTTCTTCCAGACTATCATCTACACATATAACAAATTTCATCGAGATCCGTTTAGTAGTTTAGGCTCCAAATTCTAACAAACATCCATCCATCCAAACTTTCGCATTTATAATATTAGTAAGTATTACTAACGATCCGCCCCAGCTTTGCCTGGGTGGTGAAAAGTGATTATGAAGGTTTCTAATGATGAAAGAATTTTTTAAATCGGTTTAGTAGTTACGGAAGCTATTTAATGCAAACAGCCTAACAATGAAATTATTCGTCTTTATAATATTACTAGTCCACGCGGAATTAAAAATAACAAAAGTAGGGTAGATAGGTAGGCTATGTTTTCTTCCAGACTATCATCTACACATATAACAAATTTCATCGAGATCCGTTTAGTAGTTTAGGCTCCAAATTCTAACAAACATCCATCCATCCAAACTTTCGCATTTATAATATTAGTAAGTATTACTAACGATCCGCCCCAGCTTCGCCTGGGTGGCGAATAATGATTATGTAGGTTTCTAGTGGTGAAATAATTTTTAAATCGGTTCACTAGTTAACCTATTCAATGCAAACTAACAATGAAATCTTTCGTCTTTATAATATTACTAGTCCACGCGGAATTAAAAATAACAAAAGTAGGGTAGATAGGTAGGCTATGTTTTCTTCCAGACTATCATCTACACATATAACAAATTTCATCGAGATCCGTTAAGTAGTTTAGGCTCCAAATTCTAACAAACATCCATCACTGTCGCATTTATAAAATTAGTAAGATTGATAATGACTGAATTGAATGATCGAACGAATGAACTCTACGACAATCACTGGTGAAATCAACTTTTGTCAGAATAAGGACATTAAGGTCATGATCTTATTATAAGTTTCTATTCCGATGACGATAATAACACCGTGAAACGAAGTGCTTATAAGACACATACATATTTAGCAAAAACTTCGATTCTGAACCAAATTACCATAGTGAAAAGTATTATTCAAATCTCAGGAAATAGAAGAATCTTTTAAGTGTAACATACCACTCAAGTTAAGTGAAGTAAAGTGCTTCAAAAGAAATGTACCATCAGTACAGAAATGTACATTATGGTCGCTGAATAAATCGTGGACGCGTTGAAAGTACAATAAACAACACGACGTGTCTGTTAACTAAATTTTATAATATATATTCAACGAAATATGTTCTGTAACAAGATTTTGCATAGAAATTGCAATAATTCCCTGAGGTGCTTCTACCGGTTTGTTTCAGTGTTGCATTTTTGATATAACATTTACGTTAACATTCGCTGTGACTCTACATTATTTTTTTGTTTAGTGTAATTGCATCAATAACGTGAAAATAGTAGTAATTTAGAGATTAATGGTTGTATAAAATAATTGCTTTCAAGCATATGTGACAAATATGAGAGAATTCCATATATTACAATTTAGTAAGCTTAAAGTCAATTACAGATTTCCGGGTAACAGAAATTACTCTAAGAATTTTGTATTCATTGTTACACACAAAAGGGTGTAAAGACATAAGCTTCTTCCTGACATAAGTTTACGAAGAGGTTTTGTTGTAGGACGTAAACACTTCGAATTTACAATGCTATTATGAGTGTGTAAAGTATCGATCATGATTATATATAATTTTGTATATAGCATTTCGTAATGCTGGGTTGCTGAAGTTTCCATTTATTTTATCATTATATACTGATTCATTAGTACGTTGTTGTTATTAGTAGTTATGTTGAACTAAGTTTCAAAAGAGTAAAACTTAAGCAACGTTCGGAAACGTATTTAGTGAAGTTATGGAACCATTAACACTAACGAATGCTTAAAAGTAGCTGGGAAACCGGAGATAAATTGATTTGTGTAGTCTTTTATTATTTTTAAAATGTATAAATAGGTTACACACGGTTAACTATACTAGTTAAGAAACATTTTTGTTTTATTATTTGACTCATTAAAGATATTTCTATTTGTACGAACATTGCGTTACAGGAAAACATATGTCCAAAGTCAGTCGAACGATAAATCTAGTTTGACGAGCGACATGAATAATACAGAAGGAGGTTAGTATTGGCATTCAGTAGACGACCTTTGCGGGCCTTAACAAGTACCCTAGCGCACAGTTTATGCTGAATACATCTGAATCTTATTTTCTTTTATTTAGTAAAATAAGGGCATGTTAGATTAATTTTTAAACCAGCTGTAGACGCTCAGTGCTAACCAAATTGTGAGTGTTGTTATGAACTAGTTCCTTCTGGCGTAAAACATTACCAGCCTTAAAATTTGTACTAATATTTACTTATACTCAGTTTATTTCTAAGTTTAAATTTATACCGCGTTTATTTGTAAGACTCATCGTCAATAACCTCCATTCGATTCCAATGTTATAAAAAGGTTACATGCCACAACGGGGGAGTCCAATAGTCGTTAGTAGTAAGTCTACAACCTTTAGATTTTATACAATAAACTTCGTAGTAGTTAAGGTGTGTGTGTTTTTAAAAAAGGACCCATAGAACGCCATCCTAACAATGTGTAGGCAAAATTTCAACAGTCAGTTGAACTGTACAGTTAAATTGCTAGTCATTAACTGAGCGTCTGTAAAGATTTATGCATAGATTTTGTGCGATTATTATTTTTGGAAATACATGAAAATCGATAAAAAATCGATCAGCAGCGTACGTTATTGTGACTCTTTATTTTTTTTAGTAAAATGAATGTGAAAACTGTTAAACAATGAAAATCTATAGCTAAGTATATCGTAGCCGATACGTGAGTTAAGCACAAAGCAAGGTTGACCACACAACTTAATTAAGGTCAAAGTAAATCGTGTTCGGAAAATTTATGTACTCAACTTGTCCCTTGTTAACTTAAGCTTCATTTTGTAAAGATATATTGTGGCTATTGCCAATTTTACGACCTCTGCGTTGTTCATGAAACAGATCAAAATGTTAGGGATTTAACGGTGTAGATATAAATAAAATTATTTTAGTTTTATATACTTGCGTAATATAAACAATTCATAAGGTATATGGCCTAATTCTGAAACGAATCTCTAACGATTTGTCATTTGACAGACGTCAAAATTTAAATGGAATTTGGAATTTAAGCACGGGCTTATAATATTTACACATTTAAATGCCGTTTCAATATTTAGCCTATAACCTCTTAAATCAATGTCTTAAGTCAATATCGTGTTGTAAAAATCGTAGCACGCTTTACTTGTATCTACGTCATCGTAGACGTGCTACGTAAATGTCTACGCTGTTCTGATTGTACGCAGTTAAATTTTGCGTTTTTCATTTGTTTTCATGTATGAACGAGTATTAAAAGATACCAAATTAAATGGGAAATGTACGTTTTTTATTTCACTCATTTCATTTTCCGTATAAAGGAAACCTATTACGATTGTTAGTCAATAAACGAACTGACTCTTTGTTAAGGTTAAAAGTGACTGCGACGTTGCGAACGAGCCTTTGTAAGGAACGCCTTTTGCTAACAAATTGTACCTTTACCAAAGGCTTTGTATCGTATCTTTTATGGCCTTCTTACCTTATAGATACAGTATTTATAAAACGCAATACTTTTTAGAACAAGTTACATGTAGCGGGCGACATACTGATTTATTTAAATGTCTGAAAATTATCAATTCTTTTTTAATGTCAAAAAATAAAATGTCAATAATATCATTTTAACAGTGGTAGAACCCGCTTTAACATCTTCGCACGAATGGGTCGGCTCGCCCGGCGTAATACCACGACCACGCAGAAGACAGGCGTGAAGTAATTTCGCGTTTCGTCTGATGAGTGTGGTGCCGGAGGCCCAACATTAGTCCCTTTTCCTTCCCGCCCTTTTTCTTATAAGAAAAGTATGGGTAGGGAACGTGGACATGACGCTCGAAGAGACGCATAGAAAGGAGAAATATCCTCTTTATGTGCGTTTCCACTTCCGTCGATTAAGGGTAGGCAATTCATCCGCTATTGCGACTGTCTATGGGCAGCGGTCACTTCGCCATTTTGGCGAATTCAGGTGGCCGTTTGCCATCTTATGTTATAAAAAAAGTCTAACCTATTTAGGTTACCCTTTCTTGTACTCTATCGTTAAAATATTCATTTTAAATAATGAAAAACCTTTTGTAGAATTCGTATTCTGCGCTGTAATTGAAGCGGATTGTAAACGGTTGTATTACAAAGGGTGTATTACAACGACCTTTGTTTGACTGAACACAATAGCAAAGTGTTTCTTTGTAACTTGATCAGAGTAAAGTGTTCACATTGAAATTGGAAACTTCATATTAATTTGTACTTTACTATTTGTGTTAATATTTTTAATAACGCAATATCAGACTGTTTGAAGTTTGAATACTGTAAATCAATCTTACGAATTTTAAATGCGAAAGATTAGATGAATGTTAGACTTTGTAGAATAAACTGCTGAACGGATCTTGATGAAATTTGGCAAAGATGTAGAGGTCACTTACTTTTGTTTTTTTTTAATTCCCCACGGACGTAGATTAAATTTTGACATATTCGAAAATACTCTTGATGTCGCTAACAAATCATTAATAATCCTTCATTTGTTTTCGTTTTTAATGAAATAGTTTTGAATGTAGTTTTGCTTTATGACTGTTATTATGTATTCTATTTTACGTAGCTTTAGCTAACATAAATCAAAACCAATATTAACAAAATATATGTTACATTTTGCATTTAAATGTACTACGTAATAGCTAAACCCAACGTCATAAATTGCAATTAGCGTGGGCGTCGACATGGCTTACCACTACAAATTCTGTTACACTTTGAACTTTCACAAACTTTATTTAAATGTGGAGACCATTTAAATATCCGTACATAGAATAACCTACTACGTTTACTGCTGTCTGAAATAACTTGCTTTATTATTCAAGATGATGATTTGATATTGATTTATATCGATTGCAAAACTAAGAAGCATTTAATGGTCAGTAAAAGGGTCTCTAAGGTACGATTATTACCAATATTCTAATATTCTGAGTATATTAGAGGAAGCTTGAGAGTAGGCCCAGTGGTTGAGAAAATAAGGAGTAAAAGGTTAGCGTGGTATGTACATGTTATGAGAAGGGATGAATCGCATGTAACAAGAAGGACGTCAGTTATGGATGTGGAGGTACACCGGTAGAGGTAGACCTAGAAAGAGATGGATGGATTGCGTGAAAGGTGACATAATCAAAAAGGGAGTGATGACTGAGATGACGGATGATAGAGTTATTTGGAGGACAAAAACCCGGTGCGACCCTACGGGAGTAGGATAACGCAGGGGAGATGATAATGACTAATATTCTGTTCAATTAACGATTAAAAGACACTTAAAGTGGTAGTAAGTTAGTTAAATAGTCCAAAAATAATGTGTAAACTCATAGAAAAGCCACTTAAAATTGTTATTTTAAATCATTCGTGATTTTACTAAATATTTTTAATTCAATCTTTGATTTAGTTGAACGGTACGGGTATTTGTAGTGCTAGCGTTAAGGGCGATGACTACACGCCCTTTTACGCCCTTAATTATTCATCATATTATACAGTATTCCTCCTACTAGTTGACCTTTAAGCTACATAATTAATTATATTTAGTAAAACTGCTTAAATCATTATTCATATAAAAAGTTTTAAAGAGGTAAAAGTCAAAAGTAATTTGTCCGTGGAATGAATACGTACGACTGCCATTTACACCAACGGATGCTCATTTTAAAAATATTAAATCTACATTCATAAACTAAATACACGAAGCATAAGTTCCCAGTACTTTATAATTTAAATGGTATTTATAAATGTGACCTTTCAACGTTGCTTTTAAAGTGACGCCTTTGCTAAGTTTTATGCGAAGATTTAATACAAACTTATATTTCAAAGCTATGAATTTAAATTAGAAACATTAAACAACTCTAAGCATATTTCATTAAGTTTCACTTAACTTTAACTTCAATAGACAAAGTTTACTTTTTGAAATGAAATCTAATATACTAGTAGTAATGTCGATGTGGGAGTTACTATTAAAAAAATATCTAATTGTCTTTTTTATTCTTTACAAATAACAGAAGTTTCAGGTTAGCTAACCCACGTTCTTCAGTATATTTTCGTAACAAAACAAAGCAATAAAACAGAAAGGAAAAATAAATGGAGTGTTATAGTTAACATTTTATTATCAACCCTTAACACTGGCTGCGGTGTTAACGCGTAAAAATTTAACCGTGGACTTTCATTGTTGAAACATCTGCGCATAAGTATATTATTGTTATTGGAAAAGAGGGAAGTCTCAACATGTTTTTGTATATATATATTTCAAGAGCGTGAACTGAAAGATGGGATGATTAACAACACTTCGAAATTTTCTAATTAGTCAACGTCATGGTATTGTTAATAATTAAAAAATAAATAAAAAAACGAAAGTGAGTAGCCCATGTGTTCTTCCAGATTATCCTCTACATCTATGCCGAATTTCATCGAGATCGGTTCAGCAGTTTAGGCTACAGATTCTACCAAACATCCATCTAACCTTTGGCATTTATAATAATAGTAAGATATACAGCAATATGTCTTTAGCTCACAAGTCTTATATAAGACGAGCTGTCGCCCGCAAACTTAGTTAGCACAAATTTGGACCACCATTTACACCATTTAGACAGCGCGGAATTTAAAAAAGTAGCCTATAATATGCCGGTCTATGTCAGCTACCCTTCAGTGAAAGTCCGGTCGAAATCGTCCCAGCCGTTTCGGAGATTACCCGGAACAAACGCGGCTTGCGGACAGACAGACAGACAGACAAACAAAAAAAATGCGATTTTCGTTATCAGCAACGCAAATACATCATCATCCCGAAATCTGGAATTTTTCTTTTTATATTACAAACAGACACTCCAATTTTATTATATGTATAGATAGATTAGATTGATATTTCGTAATTATTATCGTTAATTTGCTAATTATCTGTACAAAATCCCTTAACATCAGTTTTATTGACTGTACCACGCTCGTACATGGATAATAATTAATTATTAATACATATATAACGCTATAAACGGATGATTATTATAATAAAATCATTATTATAATAATGTCCTCGAGCCGCGCTCGTTAATACATCTCTAAGCTTTTAACAACGCAACTAAACACTCTAATTGGAACCAAACTAAATGCTTAATTAAGACATAAAGTGATATAAAAGGTATAACTCTTATATCATATATTTGCAGTAATTATTAACAATTTAAATACTGTTAACAATCTATCTTAAGAGCGTTATCTAGAAAAAACTAAAACCCGTAGCTGCTCTACTTTTAATACCCTTTTTACAAAATTAAAAGTACACTTAGATCTTCTTTTAGAAACTTTAGTAGGTTTAATATTTAACGAAGATAATTATCAAAGAAAAGCGAATATTATAAACTAACTTTCTTTCAAATTGCTATCCATAAATACTATTAAGAGCGAGCGCACACCTTTGACTAAACTATCGCACAACAGTTGTGAGATTGCCGATTGTCGATTGTTTCGTATGTCATTCAACTATATAGTTGCACAACTAAACATCAAGTAGTCTACACCTCCATATAACCTCATAGAAATCAAAGCGAGACTAAACAGTTATGCGATAGTTTAGTCAAAATTGTGCGCACGCTCTATCAATTAATATTTAGATAGGAGACTAAAATAATAAAATTTTAGTTTACAAAACGAATACATAACTATAAAATCTCTTTTTAAACGAAAAGCAAAAATTCCCAGAGCAATTTTCAGGCAATTTCGAGTCAATTTTGCGAGTAAGTGCTCGTTACATTTGCATTGAGAGTTGACGAGCGTCACGAGGCTTGTAGTGACGGGAACTCTCGACAACAGAGAGGAATAGTTGATTGCCCACGTACGGCTTACGTATATACTCGTACTTAGCAATATGAAACGTATGTTCATAGAGAGCTATTTATTATGGCATAAAATATTCTATATACTAACGAGTAATAATAAGGTTGTATTTTATAAACTTACTGTCACCCCTGACTCCGTCGGCAAGTAATTTAAAATAAGAAAAATATTTCAACATCTCATTACATCTGTCCCAAATTAGATAGTATTAAACATCATAACAGTGGTAGAGCCCGCTTCAACATCTCCGCACGAATGGGTCGGTCGCCCGGTGAAATACCACGACCACACAGAAAACAGGCGTGAAGTGGAAGCAATTCCGCGTTTCGTCTGATGAGTGTGGTGCCGGAGGCCCAACTTTAGTCCCTTTTCGTTCCCACCCTTTTTTTTATACGAAAAGGATGGGAAGGGAACGTGGATTTGACGGTGCAGAAGGCGCATAGGAAGGGGAAATATCCTCTTTATGTTCGTCTCCTCCTCCGTCGATCAAGGGTAGGCAACGATTCGCTATTGCGAATGTCTATGGGCAGCGGTCGCTTCGCCATTTTGGCGGAGTCAGGTGGCCGCTTGCTCGTTTGCCACCTCATGTTATATAAAAAAAAAATCCATTCATCCAATCTTTCGCATTTATAATATTAGTATGACAGAAATATCTAAGGTTAATACACAAAAATCTTAATAAAATTGTTAAAATAAAACGTAGAAAAACCTAATTGAGGAGATTGAATACAGTTAAAAAGAGAGCTTTTTATCTCACAAATATAAAAGACACTTCACCTGAAAAGTTCAAGTGAATGAATTCAGGTAAAGATATTCTTAATTTTGTAATTCATCTTGCTTCCCAAACTCTCCCTTAGGGATGGCGAACCTTTTAGAAATACCTTCCTTAATCCCTATCCAGTGCTCTGAAAAAACAAAATGTAAGGAAAAGATAAAAAACTAAGGACTGTAGGCGTTTTGTTAGCAAGAAAAAAATTTTAACTTAAACAAAAGGAAATTTTATATAACTCTATAGAACTTTTGTATTAATGTACATAAATATTGAGGGAACAAAAGAGGTTGTTTTTGAATCTAAATTAATTGTTCGTTTCCTTTTTAAATATCTCAGTTAGTTTGGGAAAATATTTACCAAAGTAGACTTTAAACAATTTTACAATTTCTTCAAAGGTATCAAAAATTTAGCTAGCATTTGTTCAAGACTTCGTCTGCGCGGAATTAAACAAAAATCAAGTAATAATTTTAGGCTATATCACTCGGTGATAATGTAGCTTTGTGTTGATGAAAGAATTTTTGAAATCGATTCAGTAGTTTTTGAGTTTATTGATAACACACAAAAAATGACAAATAAAGATTTTCTTTACAATATCAGTATAACTAGATCCAACATTAATCGGAAGTCTTATTTATTATTTCACATGGATGGATCCTTCGTATTAAATTATCAATTGTGCTGAATTCTCCCTTCACATCCGAATAAGTAAAGAAAATGATACTATAGAAAATTAAAGTAATAAAAGAAGCCTTACAATGAAATGACTCTTAAAGATACAAAGTTTAATAGGAATTTGTTAACGGTTAACGAGTTTTGAGCAATTCAATGGCAGGTCGACCTCTTTATGTTAATCTCTGAACCTTTGCGGACCCTTTTGAAGACTAAATAGGTAAGGATAATATTTTCTTCACTTTGTGTCGACCCCTTTTATATTTTCTTAGGCTATGCTAAAATTTGATACCCTTTATCTTGGGTTGAAACTGTATCATACTTCTATCCCGTTCTGTTGTCTTCGAAAATATTGAGACAGCGATATATTTTTAGACAACGGACATCCATCATTACAATAGCATAATTTTTATATGGTCCTTCGAGTCGGATTTTTAAATTTTTGAAGCGTTAACAATTAAATTTCAACTTGTTTATTTGAAAAACAAATTAAAGATTAACATAAAATTGTTGATATAACAAATATTTTACAGTAAACGCGTGCTAACTTAAGTTAAAATTTATGTCTGTTTCATTCGATAAGCTAGCACATAAAATCATTATATCTTTAGACACGCAAATCCGGTTGTGTTTGAAATATGTTTCTCGAGACGTAAATAATCCGAGAATTTACTACTTTTAAAGTTTTATTCAAGTGCTTTATTTTGAATAAAGTAATTTAAAATTTTTGGCGGAATTTTGAATTATAAAAAGTTCATTACAACTTATTTAACAGTAATTTTGAATTAATATTACAAATAAAATTGTAGTTTACAAACGCTTGTAATTTCCGACCTATATTGTAATTGTTCAAATAATATACAACGCATTTACTTTGCTATTTAAAAAAATAAGTAAAGTATGAAAGTAAGAAAATTTCAGTACTCGTTATATTGACTTTTGTTGTGAAATAGAAGTCGGAAAAAATCTACCAGAAGTTATTCAGGTAGGCTTACGGTTTACCGACCGTGGTTCAATAATGCCCTTGTAACGACAGTAAAAGCTCTGTGTAAGTTCTATAGTTAAGCCAAAGATAGTAAAGCCTCATTCATAAAACCTTATTCTTATATTCTTTACTTTGATCGTTTTTTACCCTACTGACAGGAGGGTAAGAATTTTTATACCACTAGTTTTACTCCTTTTACTTCTGAAAATAATTTTCAACGAAAACTGGAACTCAATTGTTCATCCTTGTAGGTCTATAACCGTCTTTTTTTATGGCATTTTCTATGTGCCTATTTATATACATTTTGTACATTTTCACAGAATGTACATTTTATTTTAGACATGCCAGTGTTATAAAATTATCCAATATAACTGTATTATATTTAACTAATCATTAATTATAAACTAAGGGGTTCGTCTTTGAATTTCAATCAACTTAGTTTAGGTCTCACTTGGTAATTAGTTTTGAGCAAGTTGGGATCGTAAGTGAATTAGTTTACGCGTAATTCCTTTGTGATACAACCTCTTTGTATTAAATTAATTACTTACTAAATATACATGCGGCTTATTTATAACACATAACTTTAGCCATCGACACCGCATGCTATTAAAAAAAAGTAAGCAACCTATTTGTTCCTCTAGACTATCCTCTACATCTATGCGAAATTTGATCGAGATCCGTTCAATCATTTAGGCTACAAACTCTAACAAACATCCATCCATCTAAACTTTCGCATTTATAATATTAGTAAGAAGTAACTATAATTTTCTATCAATAAAGAACTAAGTATACAAGTGAAAAAGCTATAGAAAGATACTTAGGTAACCTAAATTTCTTAGTTGATAATCGCGTATAATTTTCAAAATCTAATCTTTTTTAAAGCAAATAAAATCATGTATTTTATTAATAAAAACGAAAACCTTGTATAAATTAAAAACTAAACTATCATAGACCAAAATGTTTTATGTTGGAAGAAAATTGTAAAAGTATTAAGCTAAGATTTTCTTGTTCAGATTTGATAAAAGCTTTAATTTTTAAGTAACTATTAAAAATTTACTTAGAAGTTTCACCTCACCTGCCTTTAGCATGATTTCTTAATAAACTTTGCTTCTACAAAAAGTAAATTAAAAATATAATGAAATCTACGGAGAAATTATCTTGGGAATAAAGAATATGAATATCTATATTATAAAGATACTGGGATTATGGAATTAATCATACTAATATTATAAATGCGAATGTTTAGATGGATGGATCGATGTTAGAGTTTGTAGCCTAAACGGCTGAATGGATTTCGATAAAATTTGGTATAGATGTAGATGATAGTGTGGAAGAACACATAGACTACTCACTATTGTTTTTTTTAATTCCACGCGGACGGAGTCGCGGGCAAAAGCCAGTATACTATATAAAAAAGTGTACATGCTTTTTAAATAAGGTAAACAAAGTTAGAAGCAACGACTTTTGAATACGTTAAATGATATTTTATTCACTTCCAATAATGTAACATCAAATCAATTCACATTTCATATTTTCATTCGTACCTTTTTATGTCAGAATATTTCCCAAGTGGTCTGTAAATTTGTCGAATCGACTAGAATATTGATATATCTACTTATGTTTTTGCTGATAAAATATTTTCTTTGCTGAAACATTTGAGTATCGACAAATAGCACGTTCCAAATCTAATTTCATGATAAAATTCAGTTGTAAAAATATAGTTCGTTATTTTAGTTCAATATTTATTAAAAAGTTGTAGTTATTGAATGGAATATAACAATGAATACAATGTTTATCGAATTACAGTATTTTATTACTATTTATACACTCGATGTCAAAAATAAGTAGGACACTTTTATTATAATTATATCTCCTAAATATAATACTAGAGTTACGAAATAAAATGAAGTAATTAGGAATGGTACATTAAGCCATATCTGAAAAACTGAAAAACCGTTTTATTTTTTAAATCAATTCGAGCTTTTTACTTGAATAGTTGGACACGAAAAGAAATTTTAAATATAGTAGTTCCATAGTTTTAACTTCGAGTACAATTTAAATCTGTTTTTAATTTCCTAATCTATACTTATATTATAAAGAGGAAAGATTTGTATTTATGTATGTATTTAAATAACTCAAAAACTACTGGGCCGATTTTAAAAATTCTTTCACCATTAAAAAACTACGTTATCAGTGAGTAAATATTTATTACTTTTTTCGAATTTCACTGGGGCGAAGTCGCGAGCAACATCATATAACCTAAATAAGACATTTTTATGCAAATATCAGCAAAAAACATAACCCAGTATTATAAATGTATTACACAGGTGTCCCTCAGGGGACTACAGTGGGTCACGCTTTGCTTGTTTTGTTTACATTACTCACATGTAAAGGTGGGAAAAAGTTGGTTACATATTACATTTGCATGTAAAATATACACCACAACAATACACTATTAAATTTTACACCAGTACTTTTAAACTATTGGCAATTCATGGAGTTTTGTCTCAAAGATAAATTCGTAACGGTTTCATTCAACGGCCATCCATCATCGCTTTCATACTTTTATTGTCAGTACTAAAATGTATTACTTTTTAATCAGTTTAGGAACTGGAAGAACTTGTAACGTATATTTTACATTTATATTAAATAATCCATCCTTTATCTCATGGGCATATGACGAGGGTGTAACAGACTGACAGAAGGACTGAAATATCTGTAAACAGCACAATTCAAAGTTCAAAAGGATTTTCACATACTGACGTCTTTTATCTCAACAGATGTTACTTACTTTGTTACAATTAAGTTGTAATGTTATTCTAGTTTTTGTTTTAATTATTTTCACAATATAAAATCATCCATACATCTCTATCAGCTCTTATATCTTTTTTTTTATAACATAGGGTGGCAAACGAGCAAGCGGCCACCTGAATCCGCCAAAATGGCGAAGCGACCGTTGCCCATAGATGTCTATGTCCGCTTTTGCAGATGCGTTGCCTACCCTTATCCGACAGAGGAGGAGACGCACATAAAGAGGATATTTTTTATACTTCTCCTCCACCGTCAAATCCAATTCCCTTTCCCATCCTCTTCTTATAAGAAAAGGGTGGTAAAGAGAAAGGGACTTAAATTAGGCCTCCGGCACCACACTCTTCAGACGAAACACGGAATTGCTTCCACTTCACGCCTGTCTTCTGTGTGGTCGTGGTCGTCAAAACATTCCCTTTTAGATCACATACTTTATATAATCCATACTTCAGTATTCCTATGCCTTTGCCATCTACGTTTAAATATTATTATTAACTATCCAAATAATTATAAAACATAATATACTTTATTCATATAGAGTTATGTGAAGGACAAAAACCTGTTGCGCCGACCTTACGGGAGTAGGATAAGGAGATGATGATGATGATGATGATGAATATACTTTATTCAATCTTACTTCTTACTAATATTATAAATACGAAAGTTTAGATAGATGTTTGTTAGAGTTTGTAGCCTAAAATGCTGAATGGATCTGGATGAAAATTGGCATAGATATGAATTATAGTCTAGAAGAACACTTAGGCTACTCACTTTTGTTTTTCTAATTACACGAGAACGGAGTCGCGGGCGAAAGCTAGTCACGATATAAAATATTAACGTAATATTACTTTTAGCAAACTAAAGCCTTAATTAAATTAGTATAGGACGTGACTACGTAACACTGATATCAAATAAACTTTTCTGACCAAATCCTTTGAATTAGCTATTCTAGTCACGATATTTAAGGCGAGAAACGACTAACGTCACTGAATATTTTCAGGTATAAGCTGGTTTACAATTTACCCATATCAACAGATAGTGACCATTTTGCGTTAATGTAACAAATTATATAATGACAAAAGAACTATGTTTTCACATAATTGTACATACAAATAATCTTCATTTTAATTTAAAGATGTCGTCTTTGTTGGACGGCTTTTCATAACTAAATTTATCTAAGAATCTATATGATCGGTTATTTATAATACTTTTCTGTTAAAAATTTACTAATTATTAAATTATTTCTATACACTTAAGAGTACGTACACATTTGACTAAACTATCGCATCACTGTTGTGCGATTGTCGATTGTTTCGCGGCAAATTCAACTGTTTAGTTGCACAACTAAAAACCTTCATATAAGCTCTGAAAATCAAAGCGCGACTAAACAGTTGTGCGATAGTTTATTCAAAGGCGTGCTCTATAACGAATGAGGCTTTATTACATTTAACAAATTAATACATAGAAATAACGTTTAATTACAAGGTACGGTGAACTTTTCCTTCATTTTAATGCGACAAGGTTCCTCCTGTCCCCGCGGGGCGGCGCTGAGAGCACTTTGCGTTTACTAACCTTGTTATATTTTATTAGACGTAATATTCTTGTTACGGTCTGTGTGTAATTCAGTGTCGCTAACTTATTACTTAAAGTACCTAACTTGATTAGCTTGACAGTTAAGTACGTTACATTAAAGGTGAACGTGACCGGGTAATAGTTATTAGGATAAAAAATGTTAATAAAAAAAAATTGGTGGAGGAAATATCTTCTTTATGTGCGTCCCCTCCTCTGTTGAATAAAAGTAGGCAACGCTTCTACAAATGCTAACGTCTATGGTCAACGAGCGCTTTACTATTTAGGCGAATCCCGTTGCCGTTAGCTCGTTTGCCCCTTATATTATAAAAAAGAACATATGAAATGATTTCTAAGCACTGCGTACCTCATGCTAAGTGCACATCCTAGTTTTAGTAAAAATTTCTGTTTCTTCATATGTTTTTGTCCCTCTCACAGATAACACAGAATATAAAAAACAAACATTTTCAATTTTCTCGTTATACAAATAGAAATTCAATTATAATAGGTAACCCAAGAGAATCTATCAAAGGAACTAAGCTCTAGGGGAATTCCAATGGCAAGTCTATAAAATGGAATCACCAAAAGCTCTACTCGTACATTCAAACGATACGTAAATCACATTTCACGGGACCTTTTATGAATAACAAATTGATATTTTCATATTACTAAACTTTCCCTTTGGACTTTATCGGTTCAATATTTTATTTGAAAGATTTATTGAACAGTTTTTATGAAAGACTTGTAGAAAACGTTCCCTTTAAATAATTGATTGGAATATAATTTACTTATAAAGTCCTGATTTTATTAGTTTTTGAATATGGATGGCTACAAAGGAAGAGGAAGACCGAAGAAAGGATGGATTGTGTGAAAGAGGATATGCTTAAGGAGTGGATTCAGATATGACGGCTGATAGAGATGTATGGAAGAGCAGCACATACTGTGCTGACCCTACATAAGGGATAAGGGCAAGTTGATGATGATATATTTGTAACTTTTTGACTTTCTAAGGGAGAGGGCGCTACCCCCCTGTTCTTCTAACGACGCCCATGGTACTTTACACTAAGATATTCACTGTTTTGTTCTACTTTTTTGCAGATATTAATTAAAAACAGAAAAAAAAACGATTATTATCGGTAAGCAATTTTATTTAGCTTATGCAGTCTGCGATATTAAAGCGGGCGCAAACCTTTTTTTTTTTTAATATCAGTAGATTTTTGTTAACCCTCGACCGCAAGATCGGTAGTCCGTACCCCAAACCATTAGGCTATTGGCGCTTTAACTAAACAATTGCACAACTATTGTGCGATTGTCGATTGTTTCGCGTCCAATTCAACTGTTTAGTTGCACAGATAAAAATCGAGTAGTGTGCGCACCTCCATATAAGCTTATAGGTATCAAAGAGAGACTAAACAGTTGTGCGATTTAGTTTCAGGTGTGCCTAGGCTCTCAGTCAGCTTTCTTCAAGTGTATCAAAATGAGAACATTTGCGTATATTTGAGTAGAAACATGGATAACCTCAAATATTCTTTAAATATGAGTCATAAAGTTTGTTCTGTATCGTAAAGTTTTACTGCCAAAAGGAATTATATTCCAGAAAGTTATGCTTCCCGCAGTCTCTTTGTTTCGATTTCAAATAACAAAGGTAATATCGTAATCGAAATTGGTTCTTATTATGAGTTACTCAGTGTTGTTTTTCCTTTGAGTTTCCATTCCAACACCTGTAAAAACATTGTTGTCTTTATTTTTTACATGAGAATGAAAGAGAAAACAATATGTTCTTACACAAATGTTATAGTGGAAGTTTGGTTTTATATTTGACATATGATAAAAAAAAACAAAGATATTTAAACTCAAAGAAATTGTAAAACAATAGTTCAACATTTTATCAAATATAAGTAGGTTGCCTTTAACTTACTGTTACATTCTCAATGATTCGTAAACAATGTAATAATCATACTAATATTATAAATGCGAAAGTTTAGATGGATGTTTGTTAGAGTTTGTAGCCTAAACGGCTGAACGGATTGCGATGAAATTGGTATAGATGTAGACGATAATCTGGAAGAACACATAGGCTATTCACTTTTGTTTTTTTTAAATCCACGCGGACGGAGTCGCGAGCGAAAGCTAGTTTGAAATATAAGTAAGTTTGTAAAATAACTTATTTAATACTAGCTGTTGCTCGCGACTACATCTGCGTGAAATTGAACAATATAGTCTATTACTCACTGATAACGTAGCTTTTAACGGTGAAAGAATTTTAAAATCGACCCAGTTTATGAGTTATTTCAATACATACAGAAATACAAATCTTTCCTCTTTATATTATTAGTATGTCGATAACAGATAGAATATACTAGATGTTTTATATACCAAGATAAGGTTATATAACAAAAGTTTCAGCAAGGCTTTACCATTCCTAAACCGGAAGCTTATATCATCGTAGATACAAGTCACGTAACATTTTTATGACTACGCGAAAAATATTTGCACAGAAGCCACGGTCCACTCGGAATTATACAATTTGCATCTTATAAGTTTTGAAATTGCACGTTCTGGATAAAAGAAAGTTTTACCATTTCCTCAATAAATTGGGATAATAAGGTGATATAAAAATAAAAAAATCAAATGCATTTGTGTCATGTAACAAGCAGAGCAGCTAATTAAATAAAAATGTCGAAAACTTTATGTAAAAGATAACTCTACCAAATATCTATCATACTAATATTATAAAAGCGAAAGTTTAGATGGATGGATGGATGTTTGTTAAAGTTTGTAGCCTAAAGGGCTGACGGATTTCGGAGGCATTTGGTATAGACCTAGAGGATAGTCGGGAAGAACACATAGGCTACTCACTTTTGTTTTTTTTAATTCCACGCGGACGGAGTCGCGGGCGAAAGCTAGTTGTAATTAAAACAAATATTAAGTATATAAACAGACAATAATTATGTAAAACTTACAACTATCCGATTACTGCGACTTATGCAGTTAAGTTTCTTGTTAATGAACTCCGGTTAACTAAGCTTAGTTAAGACTAAGGTAATGCGTAGTTATATGATATTACGGGTAGTTAACTTTAACTGCCGTGTTAACTTCTAAACTTGTTGAATATTAGCTTTTGTGGTACGTTTTACCGAGAAAATGCAAGTCATTTTAGAAAAAACCATACAAATTACTATATATATTTATAGTTATATATACAGACGTGGAAATCCGCTGTTTTAATGTAGAAAAAGATGCCTTGTTCATTGCAATGAGACAACCTCTTTCTACAAATAACTAATTAGATAGGAGTGAGTGCAAACGAAGAGATAATAATAAAAAGAAACTACTCGTGTATTACTAACCGACTTTTTTTCGTAGACACATTTATTGTAGATTTTTAAGTTGGAACTTGACTTCTTTAACTTAAAATACCTGACAGATTTTGATGAGTGGTCATTCGATGTTTTGCTAGAACTTTCTAGCATTCTGCGAGTCGGTGTTATTGTTAATCAAATAACTTAACAGTGTTAACCGTTAATAATTTGTCTTAAGGCCGGTTTCTCAGCTTAATTTAACCATTCGTTAGTGTTTTTGGTTGAAATTCATGAAATGCGTTTCCGAACGTAACTTGAGTTTTAATTCGATGAAACTTAGGTCAACCTAACATGATCACTAGGTTATGATACAATAAATGGCAACTTCAGCAACCTAGTATCAGTTCTTTGTTTAAATTTTAGTTTAATAGTACACAATAGATAAAAGGTTTTTTCATATTGAAAGTATGAATAATATTGCATTGCTTTCATTTAATGTCCATTGTGGAAGATACTTTAGTATTTTATATTTTAACAATCTGAAGCAGAGATTTAACAACATCCAATTAGTGAGATGAGATTGTTGGCTTAAAATTTAATTCAACAAAAACATCGCGTGGACTTTATTTTGATTTTTTTATACCAAACTGAATGCTCCGTTCTGTTCGTTTTTAATTAAAAGTATATTCGATGTATACGAATTGAGTATAAATTATTTTTTGTTATTGAAAACGTTTTTCTGTTAAACAAAATCCGTTGATCCAGCATTTTAACGTTAAGGCATAAAAATAAGTTCATTAAAAAATATATGAATTTCTAGGTACTTAAATGCTGATAATTCTTGCAAGTTTGAATTAAAGTCTTTGTTAAAATTTTGTATTAAATGTATTGGGCAAAGAGCATCCATAATGCATTAATTCAACAATCGATCTTTATTCTTTGAACCGAGTACCAGGAGAAGGGGAGAGACGACCCTTCCCTTATTTTACATCTAAGGCTAACAGGGAGTTAAGAAAAACGTGTTATTCGCATATATTATAGTTAAAAAGCACTTTTATTGTATAATAGGAGACTTAACAAAGCGTTCTCATCGTAAAAATGTGGAATACCACAATAACAAATGCTTGACACAAACAAAGTAAAAGCAAAGAGCACCTGTCGTTTCAACAAGTAGAATTGCGCTTGGGAAAGGGAAAATAAAAGCTTTACCTCAGTACAAATTCTACGAGAGCTTTTGTAATACTCTACTATGAATGTGCTGCAAATTAAAATATCTTTCAAAGTTTACATTTAAATTATAATTTTAAATATAATATAATAATTGGAAGAGATACAATACAGTAACCGTAATCGAAATTTTGTGTCTTCAAACAGATATTCTTAAGGTTGTCATTTGTTTATTAAAAAAGTATATCCTAAAGCTCTTCACAGACGTTTTAACTGATCGGTTCGTCTTCAGTTAACACTGTCAGATCGTAGATATAGCGGGCTTTATCCAAAATTCTATGAAAATCAATATTTATTTAAATGTTTCTGAGAAATTGAAATACACCGCTACGTAGTAAAGCCATTATGTCAGAAGCAAACAAAATAAAAATAAGAAAATGTCTGCGCTCGGCGTAAGCTGAATCTTTCTAAGAAAATGTAGCGAACAAAATCTCACATTTCAGACATTTGTTCAGAGTATAATATAATATTTGTATTACTTTTCAGACGGGAACACTGTTTATATAATACTTAACTTGGACCTCTGTTTCATTGGAATTTATTTTATATTCTCTTATATCAATTTGGTTTACTTTACATTAAATTCATAATAATACAGATTATATTATACTTAGAGCCTACTCACCACTGGCTGATAGAGACTCAGATAGCTTAGAACGACGTCACTGTCAGATAAGGGATCAAAATCCGATATTACCATCACATATTTTACACGTTCGTTTGTTATCAGACAATTTACAATTTGGTTTCTCTAGATTTCTGACAAATACTTTTTATCAACTCATCATCAACTTGCCCTTATCCCTTACGGAGGGTCGGCACAGTATGTGCTGCTCATCCATACATCTCTATCAGCCGTTATATCTGAATCCACGCCTTTTTTAAGCATATCCTCTTTCACACAATCCATCCATACTTTCTTCGGTCTTCCTCTTCCTTTATAGCCATCCACATTCATTCTTAACACTTTCTGGTTTATTTCATCTTGTTTATCAACTAATAAAATTAATTGTGTACTATTTACATCCGTCATATTTTAAATTACTTAAATCAGTCTCTGAATGAAAATAAAATCTAACAAAAATTTACAACAGAAACAATTATCATTCTACAACATAAAGTTTCATCACTAACCACAGTACACCAGAGGGATCTAATTAAAACTTAGCAGAGCGTACGACCGTCGTTACTCTGTGCACTTTGCGGCGCCAATGCCTCCGGGTTCTGCGTAGAACGTAGAGCGGAAATGACGTCACCCAAACTGCAACAACTCCATTAACTGCGACTAAACGATGTCGACAGAAACTAGCTCAAACCAAATTCAATTTGAGAAGCGAAAATCAAGCTTTACTTTAGGTATTCGTATTGAAAATTCTGTTTAATTTTAAATCGGTTAAAGTGAAATGGGTGAATACGAAATAGACTTAGACAAGCTTAGACTAACACATGATGGTGGAGATTCAGTTAGGGTTAGTTTGTGCAGACCGAAGCTTAGAACACAATAAATATTATATCTCAAATCAAATTGAACTCTTCACACTTGTAATAATGTTTAATTTAACTTTTTACGTTTATTTTTATCAAGAGGAAGCGTAAAAAAGACTTGTAAAGAAATTGAAACCTTGTTTAATCGTATGAAGCTCAAATTTATTTTCGATAAAAATCTGGCATAACGATTGAACGTCTCTGTAATAAAAAAAAACACATTTCATGCATATTATTTATTTGTTTACAACACAAAAACAATTTCTTTGCCTTTTGTCTGTCTATCCGCATTAATAAATGCGGTGTATACCCGGGATTCTTCGAAATTGACGTAGCTTTAAATTCAGAATTTATTTTCTTTTTTTTCTACGCTAACCACGTTTTAAACAACAGCTAGTTATAAAATAATTTATATATTAAAGTTAAAGTCAACCGCTACTTTGTAAACAACTGTGTTATTGCATCTTTAAATTACCCCCTTGGGATCTAAAAGAGATGAGTTCGTTGCAACAAGAATATTAAAAGTTCTCAAGTTTGTGGAGAATATTAACATAATATAATATGCATTAAAAATACAAAAGCTTTATGTGGAGCTTTTTCAATTACTTTCCTTTGTTAAGTTTATTTACCTTTGTAAGAGATCAAGTTATTTAACTACTTAGCAAGTGTTTCTCATATTAACTGTTTATACAATTGTATGTACTCGTAGTTATAACTTAATTGTATAATGTAGCTATTGTTAAGAACAAAATTAGTACCGTGCTATAGAAATGGCACAACTCTAGATTATCGGCATAAACGTCACGTCCCTAGCTGACAGCTGTCAATGTCACTAGAAGGATGGATTGGCGCGCATCGGGAGTCACGACGAGAAGTGTTGCTCTGAGTTTAAAAGCTACAGTATCAATTAAATAAGTTGCCTAATACTATCTAATTGTAAAAGAATTATTGAAATCAGTATTTGAGTTTATTCGTTACATACATAATTACAATCTCTAATTAAGTATAGACATATATAGAAAGAAGATTACTTACATGCTATGTTTTGTTTTTTTATTCTTTACCTTTTAATAAGATTATCTATACTAATATTATAAAGAGGAAAGATTTGTGTTTTGTATTTTTGAAATAAATATGAAATAACTCAAAAACTACTGTGCCGATTTAAAAAAATCTTTCACCGTTAGAAAGGTAATTTATCTGTAACACAGGCTATATTTAATCTAGTTAATTATATTTAAAATCGAAATAGGTATCAAATCATATTAATAAAGTCAAATGTTTATTTATAATGTGAAATGAACGGAGTAAATCCGCTAAAACCCGTTAATACAACGCTCGAAATGTGTTTAGCAGTAAACGAATTGCCCAAAGCGTTATGGAAATCGCTTTGAAACATTAATTTCGAAACATTGTGAGAAATTATCGCTACTATAGTGAGGTGGTATTCATTTGTTTCATTAGAAAATGTAGCAAAATTATTTAACCTTTTAAATTGTAAATATTTAAAAGTATAGTCTAACAAGCTAATGTGACCCGTTGGGTCAACATGATTCATTACAATTGCTCCTAACGTCTCAGTTAATCAATGTTAAAAAGGGTTCTTTCTTACTAAGCTGAACTATATTATTATATTATAAAGTAGCTGTTGCTTGCGATTTCGTACGCGCGAAATTAAAAAATAATAAAAACGTGGCCTATGTTGCTTACAGATAAATAACCTTCCCAACGGTGAAAGAATTTTTAAAATCGACCCAGTAGTTTTTGAATTATATCCATACATACAAAAATACAAATCTTTCCTCTTTATATTAGTAGAGAGTTTCATTTATGCCTAAGTGAGTTTTACATATTTTATGACAGAACTAACCTCAAAATCAGCGCCGAATTCAAGGATCCAGATGAATTCGTCAAACTTTTTTTAACCTTTTTAATTACAATTTATATTAAGCTACAAGTGTTATTACTGAACGACACCTTATGGAGCTTTGAACCTTAATACGAATGTAATAGAGTCCACATTATTTTATGACAAAATTCACGACGTAATTTCTCTTTGCATTTGTTAAAGCAATTAATCATTTAATACTGAAGAAATATTTAAAACCCTCGAGGACTTTGCGATGAATGAAATTGTCGGGCGTCGCTCGAAGCGCTTCAAATGAAAATATTCAAAGCAATTCCACGGGATAAATTAGGCTATTTTTCAAAGGTGATTTCAAAGTCAAACGCTATAAGAATGATTTATTATTTCATTTATTTACGAAAATGTTAACGTAAAAATAATCGTTACACAAATGTTGAATGGTCACAATTATGATAAAAAACATTTATTTTTTTACTAGCTTTCGCACGCGACTCCGTCCGCGTAGAATTTAAAAAAAAAAAAGTGAGTAGCCTATGTGTTCTTCCAAACTATCCTCTACATCTATACCAAATTTCATCGAGATCCGTTGAGCCGTTTAGGCTACAAACTCTAACAAACATCCATCTATCCATCCATACATCTAAACTTTCGCTTTTATAATATTAGTAATTAGTAAGATGTTTTTTTTTAATCGAATTTTCAGTAGTTTGATCTTATTATTTATTAATATCGGTAAATTTCTTATCAAGGTAATAAATTAAGAGAAAATATTTGAAACAAAAATTCTTGAATAAGTAACAACTTTCATCGGAATGCTTTTAGATAAGTTGAACAACTTAATAATTCAAAGTTCTCGAGCTTTCTATTTTATTTGTATATTCAGTCTCGTCTGAAACTATTCAATTAAAATCAATTCCTATTTTTAACCTTCAAAAATCTGTTATTATAACTTTTCTGTTTCATTAGTCGTTTCGAATTCTACCATGTTCATTGCTGGTTATGTTTGGTTACCAATAACATGTATTGTTTGTAATGCAGCAATGTGCGGGTGCCGTGTGGCGGCCTGCGTTGCCGCGCTGGCGGCGGTGAGCGTCGCACTACCGGGCGCCGTGCTCTCGCTCGACCTGAACAAACTCTACGGACATCACTCCAAGAGATCCGGTATTTATTAATGACTAGCTGTTGCACGCGACTTCGTCCACCTGAAATTTAATATAGCCAATGTTCCTTAGTGATAACATAGCTTTCTAATGGTGAAAGAATTCTTGCAATCGGCCCAGTACTTTTTGAGTTATTTCAATACATACAAAAATACTAATCTTTCCTCTTTATCTATACTCTATACTTATACTTACTTACTTACTATTATAATAAAGCGTAAACACACACTTCTTTGTTGCCTAAGATGTCAGCAATTACAGCATATTTTTGAATAATTCTTTTTTTAATAAAAAGCCCTACACTTACGTCAAGCTTTAGGCTATATATTTTCACGCCATTAAACTTAGGGGTAAATATTTGGGATAAAAACCCTAATGTAGGAAAGAGACCTTAAGTTGCTGCCAACATCAAGGAATCAGGGTTGCCATGGTTTGACATCATGTCATGTCATTTTGACATTTGCAATTGATAATTTGACAAATGTAAAGAATAAAATGAAATTTTTATAATTTCAAGCGGATGAAGTCGCATGGGAACAGCTAGTAATATTAATATAGACTAGCTATCCTCGTACGGCTTCATCCGCATGACATTATAAAAAGTATTTGCTTTGCTATCAATTGCTAATGTCAAAATTCAAATACTTAAATTATAATGAAGAGACTTACTACGGGGTGAGAATTTAGATTGATTGAATGAGTGAAGAAACGAATGAACGAATGATAGAGCAGTATTATTTCACGTCCATAACGTAGTCGTTCACTTAATTACCTTTCTTATCATTACCATTCCGATTCCAACTTCGACTAGTCAGCTCCTAAAGGGAAATTACCGTTTCAACGTTGATTCAGCCAGAAAGACCAGTGATGCCAACATAACGACCCCGGCCGTCTAATGACAAGCAGTAGTGCCAACATAACGACCCCGGCTGTCACTTAATGACTCCTAAGGTGTGGCCAAGTAGGTCGCTTCTACCGACTTTTATAATGAAAAAGAGTGCCTGTTATTTTGCTAGTAATATTCAGGACACGAGTTACGTTTATAATTGCACTATGCTGTACGTTTATTCCTCTTTGAAAGTGTTAGTGTTGCTATTTTTACTACGCGATTGATTTTTAGAAATTACACAAGTTGGATTATTTATATCGATATCACAATCGGATGTTAAATAAATTTTGGCAAAAGTTTAAAAATTACAATTTACAATTGAAGGAGTATTTATCTTTCTTTAGAATATAAACTGTATATTTTATTGGGATAGAAACAAACGAAAACTAAATAATAGATCAGTGTTACTTAGAACAAATATTATTGTTTAAACGTTTTTGTTAATTTATATATAACTAGCTTTTTCCCGCGACCCCGTCCGCGTGGAATTGAAAAAAACTAAAGTGAATAGCCTATGTGTTCTTCCAGATTATCTTCTACATCTATGCCAAATTTATTCGAAATCCGTTCAGCCGTTTAGGCTACAAACTCTAACAAACATCTATCCATCTAAACTTTTGCATTTATAATATTAGTACGATTATTTGTATTGCGATAAAAAATAAATGACATTTAATTTATTAAAACATTTGATATATTTTCTATCAAAAACAAGTCACTCTCGCAATATAAAATTAAGTTATAAATAAGTTAAGTTAACTCAAGATGAAAGCGGAGGATGCAAATTAAAGCTACGTTCTTCTCGAGAAGGAAAACCACTTTATGTTAATTAAAAAAATAAAAAAGGTGTTTTCATTTTGCTCGTTTCCCTCGATTTGTTTGACGTAGTTTTATTTCTTGAAAAACGAAGTAAACATTCAGTTTACGTGGAAAAATATAATTTTTTCATTACTTAATTAATATACAAAAGTACTATCTCTGTTTTAATTTGAAGACTGTACATTTATTAAGGTGGACAGAGCTAAAAAAACAATTTAAATGTACGCCATAAAAATGTTTCGGACCTCATACGACGTACTTAAATAACTGAACATACAAAAACCTTCATTATTTTTATTACACTGCGAAGGATGAACGTGTATTTGATAACAGATAATATTAAAAAACAAAAGATATGCTTATCTATACTAATATTATAAAAAAGATTTGTATTTTTGTATGTATTGAAATAACTCAAAAACTACTAGGCCGATTTCAAAAATTCTTTCATCATTAGAAAGGTCATTTTTCTGTGAGTAACATAGGCTATGCTTTTTATTTGTATTTTAAATTCACGCGGGCGAAGTCGCGAGCAACAACTAGTTTAAATAATAAAATCAATAAGTTAAAACATATTTGACAAACGCTACAACTTCGCTTGTTTAATTTATTTAATTCTGTAACAAACATTCACTGGAGACCAGTAGTTTAACGTACAAATAATAGATGGCGCCACCTGTATTTTGGAACACGATGTTGTTTGTACGCAAATGAGAGAAGAGAAGAAGAGAAGAAACCAAAAGGAGATAACAAATATTGTCTTCTCGAGTTAGTTCCTACGACGCGATTCTGAGTATATTAGCTTGCTGTCCTGTGACTAATTTTACTCAGAACTTGCACAGTAGTGTAGCCGGATTAGGTTGCTTGCGGTAGTGACGACCTAATTCAGCAGATAGCCGCTTGCTGTTGTGACGGCTATCCGATATTTTAACATTTTTTGAATCTGCGTGTGGTTCCCAGCCTGGGGTCCGCGCGCAGACCCGACTACATTGGTACTTCAGCAGGTAACCGCTTGCTGTACTGTGACGGTTACCCCTGCTCATCTTACAATCTGGCGCCCAACGTGGGGCAGGGCGAATCAGCAGGACGAGTCAGCCGAGAAACAACAGAAGATCAAGACAATGGCACTAGTTGTGTCGTTGAAGTTAGGTTGCTTGCGGGACAGTGACGACCTAATTTCAGTAGATAACCGCTTGCTGGATTGTGACGGTTATCCATAACTGTATAGTGACACTGATTTTAGGTTGCTTGCGGGACAGTGACGACCTAACTCAGTAGATAACCGCTTGCTGGATTGTGACGGTTATCCATTATTGACATTTTGTGAGATGACACAGCATTTAGGTTGCTTGCGGGATAGTGACGACCTAATGCAGTAGATAACCGCTTGCTGGATTGTGACGGTTATCCACAGTTGACATTTTGTGTAGTAACACTGAACTTAGGTTGCTTGCGGGACAGTGACGGCCTAATTTCAGTAGATAACCGCTTGCTGGATTGTGACGGTTATCCATTTTTGGTAAACAACGGGACAACGTATTGACATTGAAGTCAGGTTGCTTGCGGGACAGTGACGGTTATCAATAATATACATTTTTGTAAACAACGTGGAAGGAGTCGACAGTCACTACAATCTGACGACCAACACAGAAGCTGTTCCAATCCAGGGGGAGGATGAAGACGACAGCGTGAACAGAACAGTGAATCTTCCAGTTTCATCGTCGGGACGACTTCAGAAACTGAGGGGGAGATTGTAACAAACATTCACTGGAGACCAGTAGTTTAACGTACAAATAATAGATGGCGCCACCTGTATTTTGGAACACGATGTTGTTTGTACGCAAATGAGAAGAGGAGAAGAGGAGAAGAAAGAGAAGAAACCAAAAGGGGATAACAAATATTGTCTTCTCGAGTTAGTTCCTACGACGCGATTCTGAGTATATTAGCTTGCTGTCTTGTGACTAATTTTACTCAGAACTTGCACAGTAGTGTAGCTGGATTAGGTTGCTTGCGGTAGTGACGGCCTAATCCGGCAGATAGCCGCTTGCTGTTGTGACGGTTATCCGATGTTCTAACATTTTTGTACCTGCGTGTGGTTCCCAACCTGGGGTCCGCGCGCAGACCGAACGCATTGGTTATGTAAAACCAATAAACGACTTTTTGTCCACCTTGTTGTTTCCTTAGGCTGATTCGGCTTACGACACACCCGCTCTGTTACAATTCTTAATAACTGAATGACCATCGTGTTGAAACAATATTTTGCCTTCATTTACTTAAGCGAGCATTTATTTCTTCGTGTTTTTTCGTCTATAAATGTTCTATAAGGTTTTTATTTCTCCGATTATCTTGTAATAGAGTACTGTCACCCGTACGAACCGTTCAAGTGCCCAGTGGATGGTAACTGCATCTCCATCCAATATCTGTGCGACGGCGCTCCTGACTGCATCGACGGGTACGACGAGGATTCCAAGCTGTGTACTGCAGGTAAGTCAAATTAACACTTATTCTTTAAGTTAGAAAGTTGCATTTCGCTTGATCGCAGGGTCGATCATCCACAGTAAAATGGCACGTATTCTTAAAACCGAAGGTAGCGTACCCGGATAGTGTTACGAATGTATCGTAGCTTTCTTTTGTTAAAAGAGGGATAGGCTTAACAAACATTTAGGAAGGGTGAAAAGGACAACAATACTTTACCGATAAGGTGATACGCGGAAAGAATATATTCGAAGAAAAACGAGTAGTTTTAATCTAATTGATTTTTATACTCTTATAAAACCCTCTAGCTCGCTTTAACTCAAGCATTCATAGCAGAATTGATCTATTAATTAAATTAATTACTATGACCTAGTTTGTGTTTCCTCGTACGTATATAATCAGAATATAATTATCATTAACAGGTTAGATGTGATCGTGTTAGTGTGCATTTAGATGCAATATTAAGTTATGTGTAAGACGAGCTGTGTCAACGAAATTAATAGTTAAATAGTTCCTGTTCGTCAAAAGGAAATATGAAATCAGACTAATATTTGGACATGGTTTTTTTCGTAGAACTATCTACGACAGCGTTACGCGGCTACGAAAGAGCTACGACTCCAACAAACGTACACAAACATTGTTCCTCAATATGAATTCGAGATACAAGCACGTTTCGGTCAATTCATTTTTTTGCCATGATATACATTTGTACAGTCTAACCAAAAAACATGAGATATTCTAACCTGCGGGCGCTTCAATCGCCTTCTTTATAACAATACTTTCTTGTGTGCACAAATGTTTAGTGCCACATTTTCCCGCAATATGATGAGGGTTTTATATTTCTGGTCAGAATATACTTTGATACATTACAATGTGTCACAAAATCATTTTGATGTCTTTTTATATATAGAAAACGAGATGGATGTATTTATTTTGCACAGGTGTTTCGGCAATATAAACCCACGTTTATAATAGGCCGTGTGACCTTTGCAAACGCGACGACATGTTAACAATCGCGTATCGGTTGACCTTTCACGAACCACTCGATGTCTGCCCAATATAGATTTTTTCAGAAATCAGTACTGTAACAAAGTTTTTCATGTTAATTTTAAATAAATTAAAATAATAGAAGATATCTTTAGACTTCACTAAGGTTAATTTTTGTGTGTCAACAGAAAATGAGTAGAGAAAATTACAAAATATACACTAACCGTAGATTTTTACAACAACAACATAAAATAATAGTACAATCTCTCTAATTTAAATAATCTGGGATAACATTAACCTGTGAAAACCTACGTTATCGTAAATGCATACGCATGCAAATAATAAGCTAATTGTTTTTTATTATGATCCCGTAATTTGTCCAACTACATAATTGTAAGTAGAAACGGAGTTTGGCTCGTTGCAAAGAAAGTGGACCACTACAGATTTCCGCAACAACATTATCGTGTGTATATTTCCCTAGTTTTCACAGATAAGTCACATATACTCGTAGATTGATATAACCAATTTGAATATAACAATAACTTTTGTAAACTCCCTTCCCTTTGCGGGACTCGGTATGATTTATGTCTCGCAAAGTTTTGAAGTACTGGTAAATGTTAAAGCTCGGATAACAAAGACGAAACGAGACGGTTAATGGTTCCCAAGGGTGTATTAACTTTGGTACTGGTGATGGGGAGCTGTAAGCCATTAAAGTACGGCATAAACAGGGATATTAAAGGGAGTTAGGGGCCTATTTAGAAGGGTCTATGAAAATAAAATATTAAAAAAAGACTCACATAGTTTTGTTTTTTTTTTTTAACATTAAACTCCACATTTCAATTGAAAAATGATGATATATTAGTCCTATCTTTGAATCGTATTGTGTATTTATAAATTATATGAATTTCCATAATGTTAAGAAGAAAATTAGTACTGCACTGTAAGATTGGCGCAACACTAGATTATCGGCATAGACGTCACGTCCCTAGCTGACAGCTGTCAATGTCATTAGACGTATTAGAATAGCGCGCCATCCTGACGGGATCTCTTTCTCTGAGTGTTAAAGTTAATATCGCTACTTACAATAATAATTATAATCTTCATATAATTAGTTATAAGTGTTTAATTTCCTTGTCCATACGTCGATAGATATCTGTATTAATTGCCGGAAACTATTGGCCTATTTTCGCGCTCTATTTCACATCACTTCCGCACAAGGAACACACGCAAACAACGAAGTGAAATTACGCTATTAAAAACATGAACCTAGTCTACATCTATTATGAATGTTGCTTTTTCATTTAAATTTAATAAAACGTGGGGTTTAAATTACATTCGTCGTCCTATAAATTATAATTGCAAAATTATTTCTCAACAGGAGTGCAATTTCCATTAAAAATAACAGCGTGTTCGTACCCGGTACAGAAAAGCTATCAGCAAAAGGAAATTATGTTCTTTTATTGTTTTATTTCGAACGCTTCGAATCACATTTCAAGAGAGAGCTTTGAACACAAAGTGGAAATTTCCAGAAGCAATTTCCTAGCGTATCTTTTGCAGGATTACGTGTTATTTCAGAATTCATTAATAACGCATTAATTCTATTAGATTTATTTTTAACATCTTACTTATTAATTCTTCTGATGTCTTTTAGAGCGGGCGCATACCTTTAACTAAATTATGGCACAATTGTTGTGCGATTGTCGATTGTTTCGCAGCCAATTCAACTGTTTAGTTTCACAATTAAGAATCGAGTAGTGTGCGCTCCATATAAGCTCATAGGAATCAAAGCGAGACTTAACAGTTGTGCGATAGTTTATTCAAAGGTGTGGGCGCTCTCATCCAATTAAATCAACTTTTACCTACTAATTTATAAAGAAAACGCAGAGCCTTATTTTAGTCGCTTTCCCTTTCCATCCTTTTCTTAAGAGGAAAGAATGAGAAGGTAAAATGGATTTGACGGTGGAGACGCATAGGAAGGGGAAATGTCCTCTTTATGTGCGTCTCCTCCTCCTCCGTCAATTAAGGGTAGGCAACGCATCTGCAATTGCGGATGTTTATGGGCAAAGATAGAGCGAGCTGGCGGCGTGCTGTGGATGCCCTTTACCCTACAACGTGGATAAGTCAATAGAAAGTACTCAGTACTTAGTTATGAATCCTTGTTTTCCAGCTAAGAGACCTCCGGTGGAAGAAACTGCATCCTTCTTGCAATCCCTGCTGGCATCCCACGGGCCCAATTACCTGGAGAAACTGTTCGGCAGCAAGGCGCGCGACGCACTGGAACCTTTGGGTGGTGTTGAGAAGGTCGCCATCGCTCTTTCTGGTTAGTACAAACTAAATTATAATATTATGACAATTTAAATAAAGGAATATATAAAATATGAAGTAAAGGGTGAAAAGAATGCGATAGTAGACATAGACTTCAAAACCCTTGTTGAACACTAATGTAAAAACTAAACAAAACTCCAAATTCTAAATTAGTACAGACGGCTTTGGTAATAGCCTATGTCCAACAGTAAACAAAACATTTTAACAATGATGATGAAACACTCTAAATTGCATGACTAATTTAGACCATGGTTTCTATCTTTCATAGTTCATCAATGAAAGTGTTTAATACTCGTGTAATGTTTGTCTCCATTATTCCAGAATCCCAGACTATCGAGGATTTTGGCGCAGCTCTCCATCTGATGCGGTCTGACCTCGAACACCTGCGCTCCGTATTCATGGCGGTTGAGAACGGCGACCTCGGCATGCTCAAATCTCTCGGAATCAAGGACTCGGAACTCGGAGACGTTAAGTTCTTCCTCGAGAAGCTCGTCAACACCGGCTTCCTTGACTGAATAGCGCCGGAGTCTGCCTCTGAATACTACCACGTCGTCCAATATGCTCCCATCAGCTCATCCTTCTATAGCTACCTTCCTTACGACTTCTATAAAAGGAATTAGGAATTCGGAACTCCCTTTTCTCTAAATCCTTGTGCGATTGATGTTTGATTGAGTTCTAATTTGAGATTTTACTCGTTTAATCAATCGATTTCTGCAACCGGCCACGCAGACTCGATTTTTAAAACGATTAAATCTCAGTTGCCATCTAAAATTCTTGATGTAAACGGAGCAATAGTTAACAGTTCTTGTAGATGTAATATTTTATTTAAACTCTATATTAGGTTAGGTATATTTTTATAAAGCTTCTATAACTGTTTAAGAAAAAGTTACATCGGGAATTAATTATCGCGTCTATTAATTGTGAAATGCTAGCGATAATCGATATCATGACTCAATAAAAAAAATAGTCAAAACATCATAAAATAAATACAATGAATAAAGATCAAGATTTTCGCTTTAGCATTTCCAAGCCTTGATGTAACTTTTTAATTTTTATGTATGTATGGATTATGAATGTCGCCCTTTCCCCTCTCTATTTCGGAAAACTTGTCCCATGACGTATATAAAATTTCAGAGGCGACTCCATCGGCGCGTCCATTCTGAGCTAGATATAAAGCAAAAGGAAATTGTCCCTAGTTAGAAATTATAATAAGAAGTGGTAAAAAAGATAAAAGAATGCATACGCTTTATATCTGGCTTTTGAAAAAATCCAGTTTAGGACCACGGATACATATCATTTTTAAATTAAGATTAAAAATATATTAGTAGATGTATCAGTAATCGTATAAAGTATCATTATTTTAATATCGGTATTGTAGTTTACTGACATTTTTAGAACACCTTTTAAATAAATCGAAACATATCATAAAGTATTAAAAGATGCTTGAAACGAAACATATCAATATTATGTGATTATTAAATCGATATATTAAATTAGTAGCGCTGCTATTTCACCTTATTAGAGTAATTTCTATATCTCTATTTGTAGTGTTTAAATTTTATCTTCGATGTTGTAAGTGAAAACTACTTTTGTCAATGAGGGCTGCAGACAACGAATTATTGGATATTGTTTGAAGGAATCACTTTTTTGAATAGCATTATGCAACATCACATATAAAATGCGATAATCATAACATTGTTAAATGTAAAATATAGTAACAATTACGAAAATATCAAAGAAAATGAATCTTAAATCAAAACAATTCTGTGTCTGACAGTTTATATGCAGTCGCCAAATCTATCACTCTTCTAATATAAGAAACTATACACTATTCTTAAAATATTCTACTCACATTAGAAATAAGTATATGTACGTAGTAAAAGTTTATTCTATTAGTAGTGTTATTAAAACGATCCTTGGATACAGATATCTTGCGTCAGATCTTACGTAATATCGATTAAATATTTATCAGTAGAAGTTTTAGCTCTAAATGTTTAAGTATATAGCTTATTTGTTCTTGATTAACGTATAAATAAATGAATCATCAAACCGTTAGTTTCATTTCTAACCTAATCTACCTTCACATTATAACATAACCTAAAAAAAAAATAGAGAATGAATTCTTGATTCATTTGATGTTAACGTCACTGGTATCCATAGAATTATTCAATTAAAAACAATATGTAGAAAAAGAAGTAAAATCCAAGTTAAATGGTAATAATAATTGGAGAAAAAAAATTCAAATATAGAAATAAAAGAAACTTCAATCACTTTGTATCATATGAAATTTATTTAAATGGTTAAAACTAAATTTATTTACATTTGGCTTAAAACATCTTAATTATTTACATTTCTAACTTAGTTCAACAACTAATATTTAGCATAGAATATTTCTTAATACATAAAACTAGTTACCAATCACTGATTACATACTTTAGCACACTATTTTCTTATTAGGAGGACTGTTGGGTGTTTATGGTTTTTATTACAAAACCTATCTTTTGGCTTTTTAGTATATGGCAACACTGTCACCCCAGCATGCCAGCAAATCTATCCTCAAGGCCACATGTACTGTAAATCATAGCTGCTCCCGTCGGTGGCTCGGATGGCTGTCTTTCTGGCATACTGGCATGACTGTAGAACAATGTTGCCATACACTACAAGCTTCAAGACACTTATAAATAAAAAAGACACTTGTTAGGTACTTATCAAATAAACCAAGATAACCAGTAACATCTTGGTTGCCCCATTCAAATGCGATTACAACAAAATTAAAAAAACATAAGTTTAAACATAACTTAACAATGACCACAATGTACTTGATACTGGGGAGATTCTACGCTAACGTGGCCTAATAACTTAAGGCTTGGAGCTTTATTATTGTACAAGACTATAAAGGAAAATAAAATAAAGAAACACAAATATCTTCATAAACACAATCATTGAAGCAAGCAAAATTTAAAAGTTAAAACCATTATTGTGGCAACACACAATTTCAATTAGTCTTTAAAACTCATGAACAATAAAGCTAAACTAAGGGCCTGTCTCACCAAATTGTAAATTGTCTGATAACAATCCAACATACAATATGTGATGAAAATATCGGATTTTATTACCTTATCTGACCGTGACGTCATTTTTAAGCTATCTGAGCGTCTATCAGCCAGTGGTGGGACATGCCCTTAGGGTAGTAAATATGCCAACAAAATGTTCATTAGATCATTAGAATGATTTCGAACGTCCCCCAACTTACCCTTAGCTGTCACAAAAGGAAATATCATGATAGCTACATGTATGGAAGACTGGTCTAATACTGAATACACAAGCCAGTCACTGGCATGTGTATTCCAACTCTGAACGGTATTAGTATGGTCTTAACAAGGGAGCTCATTCACATTTGTCAGAAGTGGTGGCCGATTTAATGTCGGCCACTCTATTGGCTGGACATTTAATATGAAGGTTTTCATATTAATCTGAAAACGATTGTTGTCGGATGTGACACAAAATGTCGTGAGTTTAGCCAATATGCATATACTGTAGAAATTGTATTTAGGACCATATCCTTGATCGGATCGGACGACCGACAAGTGTGAACATACGCGCCGACAAATGTGAACTGATTCTCAAAAATATAGTGTTCTGTTTTAAAATATACAATAGCTCAAATGTCATTTACTTTACCTTGACATTTGTCAAACTGACAATGCTTCTGTCAAGTGATTAATTCTCATATAACAATTAACTCCTATTTAGACTATCTTCAATTTAATATAAAGTAGCCAGAAATATGAATAACATCGAGTTATTAAAAATACTGTAAATCACTATTTGACTCATTTACCTTAACATAAATTATAAATAACAAGTTAAAAACCATTCACAAACACTAAACTTAACAAAATTGTTCCAGACGTAAATGCATTTTCTCTTTAATAGTCATAAAAGATCACTTTTTCCCGCGCTTCTTCGGTGGTTCTTCTTCAAAGTAATCATTGCTTAAATTATAATGAGAATTAATGTGTGTGCTTAATTTCTTTTCTCTATTGAAAATTTCTCCGCAAATATTACAAGGATATTTGTTATTTTCACTGACAACACTTTGAGCTTTAGCTATCTGTGTGGATGTTGTTATTTGCGATTCTTGTATAATACTATCTGTTGGTAGAACATAACTGGGTTGGAGTAGAGGATCAACATTTATGAATGTAAAAAAGTTAGTATCTTTGTTAGGTGTTGCTTCATCTAATATTACTGAAAATGGTTCTTTACTCACTGATGCTGGACCTGGTTTCTTTTTTAATCTTTTTTTTGACGCATCTTCATTATCATGAGATTTTGTTGATATTAAAAGTTTATTGGGATTCCCTGTTTGAACAACTGTGTAGTTTTGTTTCTTCATAGCAGGTGTTGTAAATGACGCTTGGACATTAGTCTGGAAGAGTCCTACGGGATATGGTTGACTTGCAATTGAATCTTCTGTTCTAGGCTTTATGTTAGAAACTGATTTCGGCATTGGCTTATTAATAAGGTTAGTCTTTTTGGAATTTCTATTCATATTTCTTGAATCGTCTTCTGTGTTCTCAAGATCTATAATTACGGGAGAATCATTTTTTATATTTTTGGAAAATGGTTTATTTGCTACGGAATTTTTAGGTACGTTATTGTCTGTTTCTGATTTATCTTCGACTAGAGTAAATGTATTGTTTGGTCCAGGTACAATTTTATACCTACTAGACATATTTGGGACCGCAAGAAGGTTTAATTGTGATGGATTTTGTTGAGTTTGTTTTGGAATGCTTTTATTTGAATCATCACTTGATTCAATTTCTGTAACATTTGAGTTTTCCGAGCGTCGTCCAATCTTACTTGCGGGGCCGATTTTTTTTTTTACATTCTGATTTGCATTGCTAGATTGTGAATTATCAATATCTATTGCAGGTTTGCTTTCTGCTGTTTGATATTTATTATCAGATACTCTTGTATTTATATATTTAATAGTACTAGGTTTCGGTGGTTCAGGTGGGATGTACATAACAGATTTTCCAATTTTGGGTATTCCAGTTTTTGCACAGCCATGTCCTAAAACTACTTCTTTTTTCAAAAAGTTTCTGTTACATAGTTTACATTGAAACAGTACGCCTACACCATTAACTTTAATCATAGTAACATGATCCATTATATCAAAAATTTTTGAATCATCGCTACATTTAGAAGTAGAGTTAGTCTCATCATTATCTTTTTTAGTATCTGATAAGTCAGTATTCAAAGCTTCTTTATTATTCTTCATATTCAATCTCTCTTTGTTAGTGACATTTTTAGTTTGCAAAGGCGTTGATTCATTTTCTACAGCATTTTGAATTGTTTTGTTCGAACGTAACGGTCTAACATTACTTTTATCATCCTTTTTAATACTTTTTCCTTTATTTACTATTTCATCATCATCTGATTCTTCCTGTTCCTCAGTTGTAGGCTTTGGCTGAATTTTAGCATTTACATTTCCCTGAACAGTCTTGTCACTATCTTTAGAAGGCTTAACAATATCTTTAATTCCTTCCATAGCTTTTTTTATAAGCGCCTGACAAATATCATCGTTTGACATGTTTGATTTATTTAACGATTGCTCCCAAAGGGCCCTTGTATTCTTTTTCATTTGAAGTGGCTCAGTGTTTCCTATCGTTTTGCGTAAACTTACTTGTGTTCCGACACATTTTTGTACAAACTCATAAAGTTCCTCAACTTTAGCAGAACATCGGAAACAGATCTTGTGTGGGAGGTCATCATTCTCTGCAACCTGGAATAAACACATTGATACTTAAAGGTAATCTTACTAATATTATAAATGCGAAATGCGAAAGTTTAGATGGATGGATGTTTGTTAGAGTTTGTAGCCTAAACGGCTGAATGGATACCTATGAAATTTGGCATAGGCGTAGAGGATAGTCTAGATGAACACATAAGCTACTCAAATTTGTTTTTTTTTAATTCCACGCAGACGGAGTCGCGGGCGATAGCTAGTAATTTCATACCTTTTTAATAGTTGAAGATAGCATAAACAAGTGGGAGTGGATTCAGATATGACGTCTGATAGAAATGTATGGAGGAGTAGCATACTGTGCCAACCCTCCCTAGGGACAAGGGCAAGTTGATGATGAAGGTAGCATAAACAAGCAGCCAATGGAATTTGCAGCGTCTATATCCCTTCCCATCCATTCATTGTATGAAAAAGGTTAAGAGAAAGGGGAAGAGGATTAAAATTAGGCCATCAAAACAATGAATGATGAAACATGGAATTGATTTCACTTAACACATATTTATTGTATGGTTGTGGTATGGCACAAGGCAAGCCAGCTTCAAGCAGACATGCAGATACTAAAGGCTCTACCATTGTCATAATCTCTTATAAAATTCTTAGATATCCGCAAATTACCTGTTTTCATCCGTTTGTTTGAATAAAAACCCTTAATGAGTGACAATGTGGTATGTGAGTGTAGATAACAATTTTTTTCTCTGTCTATAAGTTCCAACCAAGAACTAAATTATGAAATCAATTTACTAAATTAACAATGAATCAAACCAATTTAGTAAATCATTGCAGTTGACACATTTTTTCCCCTTAAAACGTGAAAACTTGACATGAAACTTGTTTGTTAACTAGGTTCGTTTTTCTATTATAAAGGGTGCATTTCAAGTATAAAATCTGTTGTAATGTGCCTACATAATTTCTTTAATCTTACCCAGAAAGGCATTAACTCCTCAATTTTCTTCGCAGTGACTTTTTCTGAGTCAAAAATATTGTGAAAAGGGCCATCTTTAGATTCGCACAATCGACACACTTTTAGAATTGATTGGTTAACACTGGTTATAGTAGAAGTAATGGCTTCTTTGTTAATTGCATCAAAATCTGGTGTGCTCACTACCTTTGTAGAATTAGATGTTTTTGATTTACTTTTTGTCTTTTTCTTAGCCATTTTGTTTTAAACTTGCTAAAACATGGACACTCTTTTCCTAATATTATGATTAGCTAAAAACGTTTTGTTATTTTAAATCTTGTAGCTTATCTCTATTATAAATGCTTTTTCAATTATTTCCATAAAAACTAATTATTGAAGTTACAAAAATATTTGATACGTGATTGTACGAAAAAAAAACCTTCCTCCGCAGGTCCACAGCCAATAAGGTAAAAAAAAAATTTGACATTTCATTTAATAATTACTCAAAGAGTATAAATTTTAATCTATGGAAAGCAGATAATAATAATGATTGCAAAAGACTTGAATCCAAAATTAAGGATTTTTATAAGAAAGGTACAGAAAGGGAGGCAAACGAGCTGCGAAAACACCGAAGTGATTAACCTGATCAACGACGACCATGGACATCCGCAATACCAGAGGAACAACAGATCCTTTGCCGGCCTTGAAGGAAATAGTAGGCTCGCTTCTTGAAGTACCCGAAATCGTATTAGTTTGGAAATACCGCCTAGGACAGACCATTCCACAAGCGGGTGTGCGAGGCAGAAAGTTTCGCGAAAACGTCAAGGTTGTGGAATCCCAGCCATCGAAATGCTGAGGATGGTACCTGGCGGTCTGTTGTGTCGTCCGATAACAACTCGGCGGCAGGAATCGTTCCTAATAGAAGAAGAAGGTATTGGGGTGCTTCTGTCCAACTGCCTATAATGATTACAATATTCGAAGATGGTGTAAACAGTTTTTCATCTTATTATATTAAAACTTATTTAGATTGTACCATAAATAATATGCCATTTTTTGGATTTTAACAAGGCACTTATTTTTAGAGTGGCAATTAATGGTTTTGGTCAAGTCGTCCGCCATCTTGAATTTAGTACAGTGCCAGTCGGGGGGGCGGTGACATACTTTACCCGTCATCGTCCTACATAATTATTTTAGTGGATTTGTTAAAAGGGAAAATAAGTGATTAATAGTGTAAATAATTAGTTTATGTCAGGTCTGAACGTGAAGATGGCGGGGCAAACAATTAACGACAGGCTTTTAGCCGCCCGACACAGCATCGCTGGGCAGGGACTGGCGAAATCCGTTTGTAAAGCCACTACCGAAGAAATGATTGCTCCTAAAAAGAAACACTTAGACTGTAAGTATTATGAGGAAATTGATTGAAATATCGTTTTTATCTTATCAGTATATAATATACAACTTTCACTACATTGCGCGACATCCGCGAAATCTGCGATGTGGTCGATAATTCATGTATCGATATTGTAGTCGACATTGACCGCTTCATTTCACAGCAAATTATAATTCGAGAAAACTACTTTTAAATACACTATTAATTATGAAATTGATTTATATAATTTTGTCTTGTGATCAGAATGCAATCTGACACGGTTTTCTTATTATGTCATACGAATAAATTTTCCGTAACTGGACGGTGTAACGAAAAAACAGTAAACCCCCTTCTACAGAATTTACTATAAAGTAGTTTTATGCTGTAAAAGATAAAGTTATATGTACTGTTTGTTACATATACATAAAATATTCAAGTCATGAAAAATATGTAGCATTTATTATTATTCCCTACCTTTATTCCAATAAGCATAACACTTAGTAGCATTTAATGTTATTTTGAAATAAATATCACTGTCTACTGACGCCAATTTTCAAGTGTGCTTGGGTTTTTACATACAAAGAAACAACCTTACATTAATATTTAATATTCACAAAATCCTTTGCACCTCATCATTTGAAGATCTGGGAAGTATGATTTGTTGTCTGATAAGCCATTTGTAACCATCATTCATATTTGGACAGCAGTGTTAAATAACTGGACTGGTGTCCAACTGGTATAAAGAACACTAACTGGCATGGAGTCCATACTATATATCCCTAACCTAGCACTACTGGTTAAGTGTGAACTAGTCACATTATAGAAGTTAAGAGTACCTACAAATTTTGTATAGACAAAATGTATTACTTTTTAAATGTATACTGACTTTAGCAGCAACATTGGCTTATCTTTTTTTAATTATCCTTTGTCATTGAATTGATATAAAGTGATAACATGATAGTAGAGATAATTTTAATGTTCTTTTTAATATAACATTAGTAAAGATTTATAAGATTAAGATTTTCCACAAAAAAATCTATAAATGTGTAATCTTACTAATATTACAAATGCGAAAGTTCAGATGGATGGATGGATGGATAGATCGATGGATGGATGTTTGTTAGACTTTGTAGCCTAAACTGCTGAACGGATCTCGATAAAATTTGGCAAATATCTAGAGGATAGTCTGGAAGAACACATAGGCTACTTGCTTTTGTTTTTTTTTAATCCCATGTGGACGGAGTCGCGGGCGAAAGCTAGTTAAATTATAATGAAAGATTTATTAGCTTTGCTGAGAATGCTTTATTTCTATAATCCTCTTTTATACATTGCAGTGAGAAGTATATTAAATCCCCTTTAATACTTATGCAGTTACTATATCAGGGGTGGTGAATTTATGCATCAAAGTGCCATTTTTTTTAAAGAAATGTTTATGCAGTCTTAGGTGTGGTATTGAATAATTTTGACTGTGATTATTATGTTAATTCCCCGGTGCATCTACTGCAAAAAAAAATTGTAGTGTTTGTATGATTATTGAAATGCTGAAAATATTAAGTTGTCATCCATTTATGGCACACATGCCAGTGGTTTACCACCCCTGTACTGTACAGTGTGTAATAAGCAAAATTTTGATTCATTGTATTGTAATAATTGTGTTTTTGCATCTACAGTAAACTCAGTGTAATTATTATTTTATCAATGGCATAAAAATTTTATCTTGAATTTGATTACACATATGAAAATTTAATTATAATTCAAATGCAGTATTGGATTTATCACAAGGTATAATATTTGGTATAATGGAAAAAATGGCAATGATCTAGAGATAAAAAAAGATTATATAAATGGAAAAAACACAATCTTCCAAGATTTTTTATGTTGCAATCCTGGTGCCCTTAGCAATTTTTTCAAAACATAATCTTTCAACATTTTTTTATTTCATCATTAAAAAAACATTAACAGCCTTACAAATAAACACAGTTTAAAGTTAAACTTAGGAATAAACTGAGAATAAGCAAATATTAGTACAAATTTTGCTTATACTCAGTTTATTCCTACATTCACATTTCCTTTATACCGCGTTTATTTGTAAGGCTGTAAGTTTTTATAATAATTATGGCCTTAATATAGAGGAAAAGTTGCAATATAATTTCTTTAGTAGACTCAATATTGGCACTATTTCCAACTGGAATTTATCCAAATAATTATGTTGTGTAAAGACAGTTATTGCCAAGTACAGAAATGAATCTTCAATACTTCACTTCTTAAAAGCGTTTCTTACAATCTGATAGACATAGAAATTTGTAGTTTTAGAATAGCCTTATCATTTAACCTTTAAAATCCTGTTTTTTTAAATCAAATTACAAAATGTATAAGTGTACCCTTTACTGTGTTTTTTACTAAAGGGGAAAAATTAAAAAAAAAATCATATTATTATATATTTTTGTGATATGCTCCTTTTTGTTTTCTAACTTGAAGATTGTCAGTCAAAGGTAACATGTAAACAGCCAAATAATTTAAATAATATAACCCCCATATCAAATTTGAAATTTCATGTATTTAGGGGTTTTAAGCTGTTTGGTGAACCCAATAAAATAAATAAATAAATAAATAAATAAATAAATGAGGTTTAAATTTATGGATTTATAATTAGCATCAATTGTAAGATATTACATTATTATTACACCTGTAGATATAGACCTAGAAAGAGATGGATGGATTGCATGAAAGGTGACTGAGATGACGGATGATAGAGTTATTTGGAGGACGAAAACCCGGTGCGCCGACGCTACGGGCGTAGGATAATGTAGGGCAGATTGTAAGATATTAGGAATCTTAAATAAGATAAAAGAAATTGTGGTTGTGAAATATCAGGGAGTGGACAAATATTGCCAGCGTGGAACACCTATTTCGCTTGGCACAAGACCGGAAAAAGTTCGCTGAGCTGACGGCCAACCTCCATTAATGGAGAGGCACTTACAGACAGAGAGAGAAAGAGAAATAAGTTAGTATCTCACTCTAAAAGACAACTACATTTCTTTATTTCCTATATTACAGATTTTCAAGGGCATTGGATGACTTAATTTAGGTCCACTGATTATTTGTCCCTTTAAAACCTATTAACATGTTTTATAATAGTTTTTTCCTCTGACATTTTTATTCTGGTTTAGTTTTATTTCCTTAATATTAAATGTGGTAAAATATATTTTGAGTATTTAATTTTTAATTTTCCTCATTCCTTCATTACAAATTGAGTCGATAATAATTTTGGTTACATTCATCAGTGAATGACTTTCGGCGGATAATGATGATGAACTTGAATGAGACAGTATTTGTTTTAGTTCTTTCCTTGGAGTGTCACAAGAGAAATAAAACTCTAGAAAAGCGAGTTTTAATCTGACTCCTGGTAATATTTTTTTCATTGCCAACTCATTTTTATATATTCTAAAATAATCAAGTGAAGTAAAGTTACGATTTATTTAACTCAATTAACGAATTTCAAAATTCGAAATTTAAAATGCAGGCAATAGACGGCGCTATTTCATTGATTAGAGCATCAGTCTGGTTTTTTTAAGTATTAGAAATCGTTTGACTATATGAATAGGGTTTTGGCATTCATCTGTAAATGTCAAGTAGACAGGTCGAGTACACATTGAATGGAAACCCAATCATTTTTTTTATTTCCGTTTTCAAACGAATATTTGAATAAACAACAAATATTGGAAATTATAACCAACAATTCTATGCATATTCATAATTTATCTAGGGTGTGTGCATTTCTCGTATGTAAGGTCGAAACCTTGGGTAAGATACACTACAATATTGTGTTTTAACATGAATAGCTACAATTAACAACACCGCAATTCATAAGTCAAGAATGTTTCACACAAGAATTGTTTATCAACTATGTGATTGACTACTCATAGAATACGATTCTATACTTTGATCCTTTTTGAGCCTCCATTCTCGGTATGAAATCAGTTTTCATCGTGTTTTGAATCCTTTTGATCCTCCAATTTCTGGTATACGAAAGGAACTCAAAGATAGCTTATAAAGCAGGGTTTTTGAAGTTACGTCTACGACCTCCTAGTGGATCACGAAATCTTCAAGTTTTGACTTGACCGACCTCTAAACAGCAATGGCGATATTAAATCGATATTTTTCGTCTACCAAATTCGTATTTAAGAGTGTTACGAAATATTTAACGTTGCTCTAAAGGAGTTCTAATCATACTTCATACTTTAACATTATAAATCCGAAAGTGTAGATGGATGGATATTTGTTAGTTTGTAGACTAAACGGCTGAACGGATCTGGATGAAATTTGGCATAAATGTAGATGATAGACTGGGAGAACACATAGGTTACTTACTTTTGTTTTTTTTATAATTCCACGCGGACGAAGTCTCGGGCGAAAGCTAGTTAAAAATAACTTATACCTGTAACCCAGAGGGATAGATACATACATATATCCGTTCGAAATACTGTGCTAAAATCTTTATACAGTTCTGGTTTCCTACTGCTATTCTTTGTGGAATGTCATCTATTAATGACAAAAGGCTTGTTTACCTAATATGAACTTTTTATAGTCTGTGACTGAATCACTCTTGCTTTGTTATGAAATCACTCCTTGTAATATTTGCATATAATTAGATATCGAAAGCAACTATAACGATTTCCACTTCGGCTAACTGCTAGCCGAAGCTAGCCGCTAACTTAATGGAAGTAGACATTAATATCGATTCGACTGAATATATTCTGATACTTTGCTAAGTTTTAGAATAATTAAATTACGTTTCTTCTTAATAAAAGAGATGTTTAAAAGTGCCTAAGTATCTTTTTCACATTTTTGTCCACCGAAGGTTTTTCGAACGAGATCACTTCAGTCGATATCGTTGCTTTAATCAATTTAAAATTGTTGAATTAGAATTTTTGTTCTAATGTTGGAAGCGATTATGTTTATACTCTTTTAATCCTAATAAATTCAAACCCCAAAGTCTCCTTAAGGAATCTTTTAAAAATCTTTTAAAAAATAGTTAAATGGTAACTTAATGAAAAATGTTTTTATCAACTTAATTTTAGCTGTTGCTATTTTAATTTTAATGTTATATTAGTAAAAGTGATGTCATAAAATGTTTATAATGTTTCGAGGAAACAGATTTCCTGTGTACGGACTTCGGAATTATGTTAGCGGGAAGGGCGCGAAAAATCCCAATATTCTAGATTATACAAAAATACCATATAACATGCTGTATATGCAAAATTGTATAGAATTCTAAAGACCCACTTGCTAAAATCTTTATGAAGTCCACTTAATACTTAACATAAAGGCGAAATTTACATCGCATCAAACAGCTACCAAGAAGTGCATCTAAAATTAACAAATTAATACAAGCCACAGAGTGAAGCGTTAACTAGACATAGTTGGGACAATCACTGGCAATTAATGCATACAGGATTCCCTGGAAATTCATCATCAGACTGAAATAGAAGACTAAAAATAACATACCCTTCTAACTAACAGTCTAACTTAATGAATTTGAGTAAAAACATAAAGGAATGCTACCAGAACCAAAATCTTCCCATTCGAGAAGTCTCTTATTGGTCCAGGTGAATCCACAGGGGGCCTGGCGTAGGTCCAAGAAGATTTTTAATTTTTTTAATCTTGGTTGGCACGCCCTTAGGAGTGCTTATTTGTGAACCAACAAAATGAAATTAATGTAAAAATCAACCAAATTATTAAGCATTTCTTCAAATTAGCAAGCAGTCAGCAATTTTACTACAAAGTCTTACAGTTCTATGGTCCATGATCAACGAAAAAAAATAAGGGAACCTTTGAGATAGACAATCTTTACTACAGACGCAAAAGACTCTTTATTTACAGCATGCCTAAATAAAACATACTAATAGCTTTGATTTTCAAGTCATAGTTGCTAAACTATATCATAACATCTGGGAAAAGTATTGACGTGTATCAGTTTTACAAAACATGGCAACATTGTTGCCGTGGTGATAAGATATCGCAGGAAACTGTTCTGTCCGTTCATTTATCAGTTCCACGCAATCACGGCCACAACGGAGACCAGATGGCCAGGCCCAGCCTAAATTGTACGCATGTTTAATTATCAATTCGATATTCAATTAGTAATTGATATTGACCTGGCGTTGATAGAGGTCATGGAATGTGTTTGAATTTAAAGACCAATGCTTTAGTAATGGGGACTATAATTTGCAACTCCAGGACAAACACGTATTTTGACCAATGCCTGTTAAGAATTTGGATAATTTAAAATATGAGAAAAGTCGTCGTAAAACAAGGGTTTTTATAAATCATTGATGATGGACAATTTGTTTTATTTTATTGTCAGTCTTTCTGTAAGAATAAAATATTCCCCTCCCCCATTAATGTTGTCAAATAGACTGCACTCCACTACGAACTATGACGTCATAGGATTGGAATAGGGAAAAAACGTAAAATCGGGTTTTCTATGCTGCATGTAAAACCCCAAGCCGGGGGAGCGACTACCCTTCATTACCTAGACAACATTACTTAGCATGCTAATAACATGGTAAAATCCAATAGGGTATCTGTCTACCCCAAATTAAAATAACTCGGATGTAAAACTAGTTTCTCATACAAATTGTGTTATGTGAATCACTTTCAATTCTCAGAAATAGTTTGCATATATTGTCATGAAGTCATTGTTTAATTTGGTTTAAAAAAAAATCTGTTTAGATATTGTAAATTTGGCATAAATGTAGGGTCGAATATATTATTTTTCCAAGCACTATTTTGTGGTTTATTCCTCTATCTAGAAATGTTAATGTGAATTTGTCAAAATTGTAAATTTACATGTCATTTGCAACCACACCATTAGAACTACGTAAGATATTTCAATAGGTCGGTGTTAATTTGGCTCTCTCCCGCCAAGGCCGCTTCCAGTGAGGTCGGTGCCATTACGTACGGTCTTGACCTGATGCATTTGTTATTAACATACGATAATTGACTTATTACAGACGTATCTAGTATTAACAGATATAGATCTCTGATATTCTCGATACTAGTTACGTTTCGTCTGATTACTGTGATGCTTGGATTCCGATTCTGTTACTACAAGAAAGTGATACGTATCTTTTTTCTAAACTCTGTCATTCGAGATCTATTGATTCGTTTTTTGAGATACCTAGTTTTAGGCATTCGCATTCATTTTAGAACACTAAATCCTGCCAGAATAGGCCGCCATATTCCTAATACTTCTGACACTGACAGATGTCATAGGGCCGGGACGTGTATACCGATGATCTAGTGTTGCTCCGATTTTCTTAACACTAGCGACAAATATCCATCCATCCATATAAATATTCTCATTTATAATATTAGTAATATGTGAACATATCTTAAACATACAATATTTCATATTGCAACCAAGAAATAAAATGAACAAGGACGTTTGAAAAAAACAAGTTATTAGTGTGAAACATTTTAAATGTTAAAGCAACGCGCATCCGTGTTTTTTTTTTTATTTCATATGTTATAACTATAAATTAATATTGTTATTGATAATTTAGAGGGAATACCTTTTTCCTGACTGAATGTGCAAAAGTATTGAATTCACGAACACTTGAGATAGCTTACTAATACTGGGTCACTCAATAGCGATATTTGACGTCATGTTTTATTTCTTTCAGATCTCGTCCACTGCACAAACGAGCCTAACGTATCGATACCGCAGCTGGCCAATCTACTCGTGGAGCGTACGCAAAACACCAACTGGGTGGTGGTGTACAAAGCATTACTTACGGTCCATCATCTACTAGCGTATGGCAATGAGGTAAGGACTCACGCATTGAATAGACAGGTCTAAAGACTCAGTCTTCTAGGGATAAGACCGAAATTGGAGAGAGGAAGACTCAATGCAATGTAACAAGACTTAGGGCCTGTTACCAAACTGTAAATTGTCTGATAACAATGGAACGTGTAAAATATGTGATGGAAATATCGGATTTTGATCCCTTATCTGGCAGTGACGTCGTTCTAAGCTATCTGAGCCTCTATCAGCCAGTTGTGGGACATGCCCTTAGTCTTAATGACCTTTGTTCCCGTGTGAGGCAGAGGGCGTCCACAATGTGCTCACAATATTACAACGTGTTCACAATATCACAGTAGTATCTTTATCTATTTCAAATTTGTTGACTCTCCGGGCAGGTAGGGTAGTGGAAGCGTATGCTCTGGCAACTTACAAGACTCGTGTCCCGAGATCTCCAAATAAATGAGTCTCATAAACAAAATCCAACCTGCTACCTTGTTGACTGATATCCAAAAATTTGTTTATGATTCGATTATTTTTGAAGCGTCTGTTATTTGAACAATCGTATCAAATTTCATAATCTATAGGTAATTCGAGTTAGATTAATTGCAAATTATAATTAAATACTATTAATTAGCGATAACAGGACAATGCAATAAAGTAATTTGAAATATTCTTCTAATTTACCTGCATTGTTAGTAAATATAAAACTGTAAGGGATATTGACATCTACGATGAACCACACACTTATAGCTATACTATTTGTTTATAATAGTTTTGAAAACAGTTTTAGGCAAAACATCTAACAATTTGGTAATAAATCATGTTATTCGTAATTCACGAATTAACACATCCGCAGTGTTGTTACTCTGACGTATTGGTCAAGGATTTTTTTTACATCTGTTCCTATCTATTTAAAATGTCAATTGCCATATTAAGTAATATTTGGTAACTTTAAGTTGTTACAATCATACTTAATTGCACTTGCATTACTTGTATTTAGTCAGATTATCGGATTATTCCCAACCGTCACCCCGCTCTGTCCCCACGTGAGAATAAAAAGTTTTATCCGTCCCACCTTTTAGTCCCACTAATCACCAATAACGTAACAGATGCAACCTTTATGAAATAAAATAAGTTCCAACCGTCCCCTCGTCGCAAAAGGTGGGACGGATGAAACTTTTATTCTCATTAGTCTCTACGTGGGGACAGAGCGGGGTGACGGTTGGAATTAATCCGTATTATCGATGTTTCTCAATTAGATATTAATTTTTAATCCAACCATTTCTAATTTTTTCTTCTGTTTTAATCTTTATAAAAATTTCCAGGCGATATCCCAATATTTAGGTTGCACAGTAATTTTTAAGAAACCTTGAAAACCTCTCTTCAAATATCTTTTTAAATGTGCCGCGTGATGAATCTCCGCATAGCACATTATGTAGGCGTTTTCTATTAAAAAAGAAATGCAATTCTTGTATACAAGTTTTCCATACAACGGGCAAAGTTGATGTAGGTCGCGGTCGACTTTAAATGTCGACTGATCTCTTAAAGTTGTACTATATTTAGAACTTTAATACTGCAGCATAAGTTATAAATTTGCACATCAATGACCTATTACATTATCTAATTCTATTGTATTTGTTCGATCGTCATTTTTTTTAAAGCGTTGATAGCTCAGAGGTACATTTGACTTGTAATTTACAAGTGTTGATATCGAATCTCGCCACACCAAAGTTTATCGAATTACGATTTTCTTATGTACATCTACCCGACATTTTTATGATGAAGGAAAATATCGTGATGCAAACTACACATATCGACGAAGAAATTCGAAGATATGTGCCAACCCTAGTCCCCTTGACTTAGTCACCCCTAATTTAGAATAGGCTCCTACCCTACCCCAAAATATTTTAACAAAAAATTAGATGACACTACTCAAACTCCTATAAAAATATGTTTTCATTATTATTTTAACTTTAGAATGTTACTCGTATTGACACAAGTGTTATGTGACGCAGACGTCGGGCGCCAGCCGGCGTCGCATGTCGTACCTTCGGACCCAGTTCAATTATTGTTCGATAACGAATACAGTATGATTCTGTACGTTTCCACAGTATAAATCTTACTTCTTACTAATATTATAAACTAGCTTGTGCCCGCGACTCCGTCCGCGTGGAATTAAAAAAAAGCCAGTAGTCAATGTGTTCTACCAGACTATCCTCTACATCTATGCTATATTTCATTGAAATCCAGTCAGCTGTGTAGGCTACAAATAACAAACATCCATCCATCTACACTTTCGCATTTATAATATTACTAGCTATCGCCCGCGACTCCGTCCGCGTGGAATTAAAAAAAAAACAACAAAAAATAGCCTATGTGTTCTTCCAGACTATCCTCTACGTCTTTGCTATATTTCATTGTAATCCAGTCAGCTGTGTAGGCTACAAATAACAAACATCCATCCATCCATCCATCCATCTACACTTTCGCATTTATAATATTAGTATGATGCGAAAGTTTAGATGGATGAATTTTGTTAGAGTTTGTAGGCCAAATCTAGCATAGATGTAGAGGATAGTTTGAAGAATACATAGGCTACTTTTGTTTTTCTAATTTCGATAGTTCACTATAGTCTCGTTAATCTACCATATAGCTAGTAGAGTTCACGATAAACACTTCGGAATATGAATTTTATTAATCCACTATTTGTTACAGCGTTCTTTGTTCGTATCGTTGATTAAAACGTGGATTTTAAGCATTTATACTTCATGTTAGCACGCAATGCTGCGTGGATATTATTACAAAAATATAAAGAAATAACTCTGTCCGAATATAAAAAATATACAATTAATAACTTACTCAAATTATTACTAGTAAGAGTCCTTTATTAATCCACTTGTTTTCGCTCGCCACTCTATTTGCGTGGAAACAAAAGAAAGTAGTCTATGTGTTCTTCCAGGCTTTGTTTTAAATCTATGCCAAATTTCTAAACTAAACTTTCGCATTTATAATATTAGTGTTATAGATAGAATATGATACAATTAATAAATTGAAGTGTTGTATAACATGGAAAATTAAATATTTATTGATATATTATTTATGTTGCTTATTAATAAAAACCATTTTAGTTTTCGGCTATCTGACCGCAAGTCTTTGTCTCGATAATCTCTAAAACGCCTGGACTAATTTTTACGGGACGTTCAAAGGTAAAAATTAATAAAATAATTACTGACACTGAAGTTCATAAGCCCAACCAACGTAAAATGTGTTTTATGGCCTTGAATTAAGGTGTTGTTAGCAACAATTATTGCATGAGATGAATTGATGCACCTTTGAGTTAACCTCCCTTATCGAGTTGGTACATCGGACTTCCATGAATTTTAATTGTACTATATTTTTACTAAACTGCAGTCTCCAAGCTGCCAGTGCGTAATTTTTTATGTTACGTAGATTCAAAATATATCTTTAGAAAAAAAATCATGTTTTGTTGTGTGCCTGATATATTTTTCTAATCAGATGAAAATAATTATACATTTAATTTAACAAGTAAAGAAATCCAATAGATAGATAATAATAATAAAAAAAAATTATATAAGATCATCATCATCTCCTTATCCTACTCCCGTAGGGTCGGCGCAACAGGTTTTTGTCCTCCACATAATTCTCTCAAGAGTATCTGTACCAAGACTCCATCACGAAAACGGTTATAAAGTAATTTATTTAAAGCTATATTTGTAGCAAATTGAAAATTCTAACTTGACCAAGTTAGTAACTTAATTATCCCGCCTGACGACGCGTAAGTACCGCGGACGCTTCACAACCTAAATATAAAGGCATCTACTGTCGGGCCATTAATTTGACCTGACTGGAAGTGACCTAATTTCTCTTTGCAGTATTGAAAAACGAATTCAAGATTTATAATTAGACATTCTCCTTTTTCTTTTTTAATATTCACATACGTCAATTTGACTAATGTTATCAAAGTTTATTAACGTACTAGTTGTTGCCCGCGACTCCGTCCGCGCGACATTAAAACAATTAATGGCCTAGTTTATGTGTTCTTCTAGTGTTCTACATCTATGTCAAATTTTAGCGCGATTTGTTCAGCCTTTCTGGAAATGCGTAGCAACAAACATACATCTATCGAAACTTTCGCATTTATAATATTAGTAAGATGATATGTTAGACTACATGTTTATTTTTTTTAAATAGACATGACTAAATAGTCATCCAATGGACTTCTTCTTCTTTAGCTCTAGTCTTTGTCGGCATTGGCTTGGTCCAGCCACTTCTTTCATTTCGGCCTATCTCTGGCCACGGTCCTCCAGTTTGCTATGCCAACGTTTTTTGCCCCGCTCTGTCCCCCCACGTGAGAATAAAAGGTTTCATCCGTCCCACCTTTTAGTTCCAATATCACCAACCAATAAGGTGACAGATGGAACCGTTTTGAAATAAAATAAGTTCCAACCGTCACCTCCTCGCAAAAGGTGGGACGGATGAAACTTTTTATTCTCATCTTTTCCCACGTAGGGACAGAGTGGGGTGACGGTTGGGAATAATCCGTTTTTCGCATCTCGATTTATGCCATCTATCTACCGAAGCCTTAGCCTCCCTCGACTTAGACGACCAGCGGGATTACTCGTCATAACGCAATGGACATATATGGTTATAATCGTGAATACCCAATAATCTTTTGGGGATTTTTTAAAACTACGATTTAAAAAACGAGAATAAAAATACAAGTTCAGATTTTTTCTTTGTAATAATTACATAGTTAAAACGATTTGTAGAAAAGGTCAAATGCATTTTATTAGTCAGAGCGAGAGACACAGAGGTCAAATGTGGGTTATTTTTGTCTCTATCACAATGTAACTATTCTAAAATCGAACAGACACGAAAAAGACAAAAATACGTACTCAATATTAGCTAATGGGAGACTATTATTTCGAGATTGTAACTTCGGATCCCTTACTATTGTGTTCAAACTCGAACAAACAATTAATAAGAATTAAAGATACAGAATTCGAAATCGTGTATTTGTACAAATGATTTCGGTAGTAAAATTTTAGAGTTAAGTTAATATATTGCTCATTTCAATATTTTGCACCTGTATTACATCTAGCCTTGATTAATTTTTATTATAAGTATGAAATGAAATTTGCAATGGTAATTACGTTTACTTGAAACAAGTTATTTCCGCTTTACGATAAGCGTATTGCAAGCATGTTATATAATTTAGAGGTTAAGCTATTAATATTGTTTATTTACTTCCGAACAAAAATTTCCGAAAAATAAAGTTTTGTCGTCGTTCTGAACTGAAAGGATCTCGATGAAATTTGACATATATGTAGAGCATAGTCTGGAAGAACACATAGGCTACTTGCTTTTGTTCCTTTTTCATTCCACGCTGACGGAGTCGCGGGCGAAAGCTAGTAAACTATTTAAGTTTGCGACTTAGGGTCAAGTAAATCAATATAAAAAGAGAGTACTTTTCCCTTAAACAGCAACGCATACAAATGCGATGATATATATGGGCGCATAAAAATCACTACAAAGTCCCTCTGGTGTTGTGGATGTCCATTGGTATCGGGTCAATTAACATTAAAGAATCCTTCTACCGTTTGCCTCCTATAAAAATCTCTGTATTAATGCATAGTCCTTGAATTGCTTTTTTATACCATTTTAAATGTCATAGCCAAATATTAAAGATCTATTTTTAGCTTTCGATTGATGCTAGAGTTGTTTTATTAATATAATAATTGAGATATTATTTCCATTTCAGAGATTCACACAATATCTGGCGTCGAGTAATTCAACGTTTCAACTAAGTAATTTCTTAGATAAAAGCGGGGTCCAAGGTATGTACTGAAATCACTTTTTTACTTAGCAAAATTACTTCTTAAGGTCCTAATAATTAAGTCTTAGGTGTTACCCATTGTTTAATTAAGACAAAGACGAACAGTTTGATTAGCTGTGAAATAACCATAGTTAACTTTGTATGTATGAAATATATTAGTAAACCAATTGCCGACAGTAATTTCCTTTCGAAGGATATGCTGAGGATATAGAACTGAAATGACATGTTAACACTTACCATTGGTTTTAAAACAAAACCAATGAGAGTTTCGTTCGAGTTCGAAGTTTTCGAGTTCTAAAAACTTTTTTTACAGCACTAATTAAATTACCATTATTTTAGGTTTGCTTGGTAGTTCAAATAGGTCAAAATAAATAATAGTACTGTAAGCTTTGATATAAAAATATCTCATATCGTTATCCGTACAATTGATTCTTAATTCCGTGTATAAATAGTGAGCGTTTATCTGTCACCGTTTTCTATAGAAAATAATAAAAAATACCCACGCTTAAACATTACAATGAATCAAGTAATAATGTAATTTCCTCGTCATGCGACAAGGCTGTGAGAACCGATGGTAGGGGATATAGCCGGAAGTCTTATTAGGGTTGTCGTATACCATTTTATGTGAATTTAATTTGCGTAAATCAAGTTAAAAACATATCTTTAAAGTTATAAGACCTTTAAGGAAAGACTCAAAACTTAGTTATTATTCTTAATCGATATAACCGAAGGTTTCTTGGCATATAGATGTAGGAGGGGGCTATAATTTATGTTCAATAGACATTCTGTCTGCAAAACGTAATAAACTAGACGCGTCAGCCCGGCGTATCTTGGCGCACGAGACGATTAATGTTAGCATTTACGCATATCCGCCCTTCAGTCTGGGGTGGATAAACCCTACTCTTAAAATCAACATAGAAATGCAAACATTTATGACTAACAAGTTACGATCGTACGAAGACAGTTTTTCTCGTTGGAATAACTAAATTGAAGGGAGGTCTTTATGTGCAAGACAATAATATAGCAAGCCTTGAAAAAGAAAAGTAAATTGTGTAAAGTAAATGTTTCGAGAACCTAAAAATATGAATCCGACATGACTGCCTAGTCCTTTCAATTAGAGCTCGATGTTTTTATATCATTTTACATATAAGCACTGCCGGGGACATCCTGTTAACAGAGTGCGTCGACCTATCTCGCCTACAAACAGCTGATTACATCATAGATTACACAGTCCTTGGTTTTGTCATTGCCACATTATATAAATGTATTGTTTGCGGCGTCTGCCTCCATTTGTAAAGCAAAATTATTTGTACAACGTACAAAATAACTTTGTTTCTGTCCTTGACACTAAAGTTGTGCCTTCTATCTTTTTGTATGTATTGCATCTGTTTAAAGTAGATTTTGGCTTTCAGCCATGATTAATCAAGGCCTTTACTGACTGAATTTAACGCTTAAAGTAAATTTTAGCAACGATATAACCACAAGCGATTAACTCTATGATCCAAAGGAATCAAGGGCCGTTGTGTCTAAACTAAGTTAATACGAGTTTTGATTACCATTTGGCTGCACACTATACGCTATTTTGTCCGTTTCCTGGACTTTTTCATATAATATAAATTGTTACATTTATCTATAAATGTTAATATCCGGCTCAAAAGGACCAAAACTAAACTATCGAATAGAAATCATATCTTCATTACAGCATTCCAGTCTAAAAGTCCTGATTACGTGTTAGATTACGCAAAATGAATAAAATTGCGTCACAAGCGAGAGGCTGCCAAATTTTGGCTCCGCAATGGAACCGTGTCAACTCGTACCCCAATGACCCGAGGACGATGACCTTTGTAACAGCTGACTGAGATGGTATGACGGAAGGAAAGAGACGAAAGATATATGTTTTTTTTATTATACGTTCATACCATCCCTGTGTTTGTCTACAACCACATGTGGTTAATGTCGTAATTGAAATATGATATCCACAAGTTTTTTATATCTTTGATTTAATTTCAAAGCTATTTTTAATCAATTTATTTAATTTAAATTGATTCTAGAAGCATAAATGAGTTATTTTCCACAACCTGTTCCATTATCTTGTTTAAAGCATTTAAATGTTTTTATGTTAACATAATTTTATATGTTTTCATGCACTTGTATGCACTCCTGGTAGAATCTCGTGATTTCTGTCAGTGAACTATGCTATCGTAAGTGGTAATAAAACACCTTACAATGTAATCGGTTACCTCTAGTGCATATGAACGTTATAACAAACAATAACATTAGCTCTCGAGTCTAAGGTCAGGGGACCTATTATGGGTCAGCTCTGGGCAAAGACCCCTAGCACCGCGGGAGTAGAATGTCCCTTTCCTGCATTTGTTTTATATGATACGATTGAACGTAGACGTGCTTGCTTGATATTTAGATTTTAGACTATTTTTTTCGGAAAATAAATATGAATTCCTTGTCTAATCTCGTAAGGAATTATGACAATACTAGCTTTCGCCCGCGACTCCGTCCACGTGGAATTAAACAAAACAAAACTAAGTAGTCTATGTGTTCTTCCATACTATGCTCTACATCTGTGCCAAATTTTATCGACATCCGTTAAGCCGTTTAGGCTACAAACTCTAACAAACACCCATCCATCTAAACTTTCGCATTTATAATATTAGTAAGATTCTTAACAGTTCTTACTTATTTTTTTTTTGTTAACAAATTTTTATCGATCTCAGCGAATCCAATCTCTTCAATTAGTCTCATACAAAGGTGCAAACAAGCAAATATTCACGTCACATAAGATAAAAATAGCGTAGTGACGTCATAGCGGAGCAACACACCAGCCGAAAGTGACATTAGAGAAATGAAATTGATATAAAATGTGACATTGTTTTTGTCATGATAAAATAAGTCCAATGAACGTTGACACAACTGGAAAACAAACAATTACTAATGTATTTATTGAATATTTTATTGCTCCGTTTATATACGTGATATTGTGTGGCAATAAACGCATTTCTCAATGTAACATGCGAAGGACTTGGAAAGACTCGCTTAAAATATTTGATCTTGATGAGGTCATTTAAACATATGTCAAAAGATTTATAGTACACTATAAATGGAATGTTATGGGGTCCTAAAAATGTGCTCAAAGCTCCGGTATTCCAAAATATCTCGGCCTTCGCTAATTACGACTGATATCGTAGTCTGTAAGCGAAACAAGAGAAAGAATTGAAATATTTATAGAAATGTTAGACAATAGAAGAAGTATTAGTATCTTTTAAGCTAGTTATTTGCGAATATTCTTAATATGATATAATTTATTTCATTAAATCGTGTGCTGATATTTCACAAATCATTATGTATCTGTAAAGATGTAACTAATTATTTTCTAATTTCTATCGCTTTCGGGAAGGCGCGGCCGGTGCGAGGATCGGTGAGTTAAAACCACGCTTGTCTCAGTGTTCAGCACGCTTATGGATGTGGGTGCAATTTTGTTTACGTTTTTTCACAGCTTCCAAAAAGGTTGCATATCTGTTTGTGTGAATACTGGCCGCAAAATTTGTTTTTTTTTTTAGATAAAACAGGTATTGTCTATAGTTCATTTATAAGGCTGTGGCCGAGAGGTCACCTTAATGACCATTTAACAGCCCGCATCGTATTGGATTTATTGGCAATGAACGTGGTAGTACTTCGTAGTATAAAACAAAGTCGCTTCCCGATGTCTGTCTGTCTCTTTGTATGCTTAAATCTTTAAAACTACGTGACAGATTTTAATGAATTTTAATAGATAGAGTGATTCAAGAGGAAGGAATTTTAGAGGTTTATAATATAAAACGTTTTCATATTACCCGTGTGAAGACGGGGTGGGTAGCTAGTGTGAAGGTCTACATTTCTAGATGTTTCTAGATAATATGGTAGCTTTTGTATTTATATCTGAAGAGAATGACTCTAACTCGTGAATAACTTGGCAATTTTACTATTGATAATTTCTTTATATGTTACAATGTTTAAAAATAAAGATGTGACAATAAGTAATTTCATTTAGAATAATCTGATTTAGGTTTTGTTTAAACCAAAGGCTAAAAGTACCATAATCAAGTAGAAAGGTTTGTACGTAATCTCTTATTTATTTTAAATGTTGCCCAATCCATGTTTTTCTTTAGTTTATATCCTTGATAACGTAACGTTCTAGGCATATGTGAGATAGCTGTTTCAATTCTCGGATACAGTATGAACAGGAAATCCGAAACTGATGAAACTGGTTAGATTTGTAGAGGTTTTTTTTTTGTTATGTTATTTACCATTTTAGTTGAGTGCACTCGGAATTTGGGATTTCGAAAAACTTACAGAGATTTCATAGATTTGTATAGATTTTTGAAATTGACGTACAGTCGAAGTCTTAGTGATATTTCATTTAATTCCAAGATACTGCTGCTACAATTTTTCATCCTAAGTGGGTAGTGAGTTAAATTCTTTGACTTTGCCCAAAATTTTTTTTTTTTTGTTTAGTGAAGTTTTGTCGCGAAATCTCAAACCGAGTACACAATTAGTTTTCGTTCAATTCGTTTTTAGTTCATTTCATTTATTTTTTTTGCATTAATGTAACCTGATACAGATGCCCGAATATTCTTATCTTAATTTCGTTGACATTCGAATCATGTGCTCTGTAAATGTAGATTAAAAAATTGCCTAGGGTTGCCATCTCAACATTGTTAATAACAATCTGTGTTTTTCTTAAATTAAAAAATATGAATTCCTATCGAGTTTCACAAAATGTTGATCATCTCTTTATCTGGAAATTTTGAAAATTTTTCTGTAGTTGCTTTTTAAAAAAATCAAGGTTATTTGAATTACTATAAAGTCAATCTTAGCTGGTGTTACAAAACCCTATGTTTATTGTATATTTACTGATATCATTTTTTCTTGTTCTAATGCTTCACCTTAATTCCGTCCGATAAGGCGGTAAGTGGTTTCGAATTTTGATCGTTTAATTTTTTTTTACATATTGCACTACTTAAAAGTATGGCTGGCTTAGTTTTTTATTAGCTATGTTGTTGTTGTTTTTTTGTCATGTAAGCGAATACTTTTTATTTTTTTATTTTTTTTGCAATGATGGCAACCCTGCACTGCATCCCGTAGATGTAGTTTCAGTCTTAACAGTTTAATCATTTCATAGTTTGAGAACATCGCACGTTTATCAGCTTAAGTTAAATTACTTGAAACTTAGTTAAGTTATTTCTCTGTTACTCTTTTTTCACAAAAAATGGACATGTACATATTACGTGCAAAAAAATGTCAAAAATTTGAAAATCGTTTTAAATCGCCGCTTCCAGCTTTATTTAAATTGAATTCACCTTGATAATGCCTTTTGCATTGTTTGTTATTTTGTCCAACGCTTTGTATGTTATCTACGAAAAACAAAAGGTCATCAAAAGGTTTGTTAAATACAAAAGCAGGTATTTGCTTGTTTGTTTAACATGCACAATACGCTATATTTTCTCTTCTAATTGCACTCAGGGTCCTTTAATGGTTACTAAGTCCGTTGTAATAAATATTAAGGGACTTCTTAAGTAATCATTATACGGCTTTGTTTGTGGTAGTCACTTCATTCTTCATGGAGCACGATTTCAATTAACCAGTAGGTATTGTATTTTGAGTTTTATTTTCTAGGTAATTGGGTTGAATTTGATGTTGTATGTGACAGGCTATGACATGTCTCCGTTCATCCGGCGCTACGCCAAGTACCTGAATGAGAAGGCGTTGTCGTACAGGACTGTTGCGTTCGACTTCTGCAAAGTTAAGAGGGGGTAAGTTGTATTTGATACTTGATACTAGCTTTAGTCCGCGACAAAAAACAAAAGCAAATAGCCTATGAGTTCTTTCAGACTATGGTCTATATCTATACCAAATTTCATCGAGATCCGTTCCGCCGTTTAGGCGACAAACTCAAACAAACATCCATCCATCTAAACTTTCGCTTTTGTAATATTAGTAGGATGTATAGAAAATTAGAGGAACACGTTGAAATTAGAAGAGGTAGGCCTAGAAAGAGATGGAAGTATTGCGTGAAAGGTGACATGATCGAGAAAGGAATTATGACAGATGACGGAATATAGATTAACCTGGCAGAGGAAACTACGGGAGTAGGATTAGGACTGGAAGACGATGTTGATGTATGTTGTCAAAATGTGGCTATAGATTGTATAGTATCGAATTTAATATTTGATCTCCAACTATTTTTACTTATCAGCGGTTTCACTAATAGTATTAATGCATTTGGCTTAAAATTTACACATTTAATTATCACTACCATCAAAAAATATCATAGAAAGTAATTGAAATAATTCTCAGATCGTTTGCTAATATCTTATATTCATTTCGTTTTGTGATGTATTTGAACGTTGTGTATGGTATCCTCAGCAAGGAGGAAGGCTCTCTGCGTATGATGAATGCGGAGAAGCTGTTGAAGACGCTGCCGGTGCTGCAGGCGCAGCTGGACGCGCTGCTGGAGTTCGACTGCACCGCCAACGACCTCACCAACGGCGTCATCAATATGTGCTTTATGCTGCTCTTTAGGGACCTCATCAGGTAACTTCGACACAAGCAGTGGTTAAAAGGACTTGGTTTTGTAGAAGATAGTAGGAAATTAATAATTTGTGTTTTCAGATTATTTGCGTGTTATAATGATGGCATCATCAATCTTCTGGAAAAATACTTCGATATGAATAAGAAGAATTGCCGCGACGCTCTAGATTTGTACAAGAAGTTCCTCATCAGGATGGATCGAGTTGGTGAATTCTTAAAGGTGAGGAAAACAGAAAGGAGAATCTCAATTCTAAAGAAGGTTTATTTGTAATGATTACGTTAGGAATGCTTCCGGATGAGGTTTTTAAAGCCTTTTCAGAAGTCACATTTTTGCTGCAATCAATAGGAGAATCATAAATGTGTTCCTATGCGTTATTCCAGACTATCCTCTACATCTATGAAAATCATCGAGATCCTTTAAGCAGTTTAGGCTACAAACATCCATCCATCCAAACTTTAACACTTGGAATATTAGTAAGATGTATGGAAATGATTCTTAATAAGGACTATAAATTGTCAGTTGCAATTTTACGCTTGTTTGGGGAGCTGTATTTCTCAGGAGCAAGATTATTTGAAGTTACAATGGTTTAGGTGGCGGAGAACGTGGGCATAGACAAGGGCGACATCCCCGACCTGACCAAGGCTCCCAGCAGCTTGCTGGACGCGCTGGAGGGACACCTCGCCTCGCTCGAGGGCAAGAAGGGGTCCGCCGCCAACACGCCCACGCAAACCGCTAGGTAACACATTATGGCTTACAGGATAAATATACGAAAATGTATAGTAGTGCTAACGCCAGAAACGTCACCTGTGGGGAATTATTATAAAAAAAACTTATTAATAATTAAAACTTATTCATATGAATGAAAGTTCTAAAATATCTATCCACTGTTACCTAATTGACTATTTAAGAATGGGCGGAGTTTGTCTCCTTGCACGAAATAAGACCGTTTTCCCGTAAGCAGATTTCCTCTACTGTACAAAATTTCCGCAACGCATCGGCAATTGTGGATGTTAATAGGCAGCGATCGCGTCGCTATTTCGGCGAATTAAATTAGCCACACCCTCGTTTGCTACTTTCTATAAAAATACCCGACATTCTTACTGTTCGGATCATCTTGAAGACGCACTAGGCGTTGACTATGGCTTAGTCACAAACTTAGGGTAGTCTGCGGATTCCAATGATGATCCAGTAACGAGTTAATGATGTACTGGTTTACTGTAGTGCTCAAAAGAACGTGGCAAGCGTGATGGGCGCGCTGTCCTCTACGTCGTCGTCGTTCGGGCACGCGGCGGCTTCCTCGCGACTCGACACCAACGCCTCGCTGCTTATAGACGACTCGCTGCGGCAGCAAGCACTCGCTGAGGAGGAGGCAGCTATGACACAGTATAAGGTATGACAACACCAACATCAACATCGACATTAACGTCAACACCAATACCAACATTAATATCAACACCAACACCAGCGTTGACATCGACATCAACACTAACACCAATATCAACATCAACATTAGCACCAGCTTCAACATTTACATCAACACCAACATTAACACCAACATCAACATTAACCCCAAACAATCTTCAACACCAATATCAACACCAACACCAACATCGTCACTAGTTCTGAAGGACTCAGATTTTGGACTAATCTTGCAAGCTATAATTACAAAGACATACTTTAATTTGCTTAATAAAATGGATGTATTGTTTTTGAAAGCAAACCCCTACCGTTGTTTAGTTTGTAAACATTTTACAGGTGCATTTATTGCAAGGCGATGAGTTGACAGGTGACGAAGACCTGTCCGTTATTATAGTAAGATATTCAATTGACGTCTGTTTGTTTGTACTGTACATGTGGGTTTACACTGTTTGAACACTTGTATTAAAACATATTCCCTTCTCGCTCACTCTTGGAGATATGCAAAATGTAATGAGCAATCACCCTTAAACAATGTAATATCTTCGATATATTGTATCTATGGGAGGACCTGCCTCCCCCTTCCCTTTGGTGACTATTATCATATATGTTTTGTTACAAGTGTGTACAGTGATAATTGGTGCCACGGAAACGCTTGACATGGGATCGACTTCATTTATTGAAAGGATTTTGTCATTGTTATGTTTATACGCTTTCCATGTTGTTTGAAATTTCGGGTTTTTACGTTCATTTTAAGGGAAATTTGTCAAATATATTTGAAATGTATGTCATTCATTTCAGTCCATTTTGTGAACGTTAAGTCTGGGAAGGTCATTCGTAAAAACATTTGCAAACACATATTTATTACATAATGTAATACAAAGAAAAGGTTAATGTGGGATTCCATAGCAAAAGAGATATATTTACTTTAATATAAATTGGATTGTTTTGTTTCAAGGTGTCGGAGGTTGTCTTAACAGAACACAATCTAAAACCGACCTTAATTCTTTCAGAATAAGGTTCAATCACCGACCAACTCCGCGGCTAACAATCCATTCCTGTCTACATCGACACCTCAGAACCAGAACCAGAATCAAAATCAATCCATTGTGGATCTATTTGGACCGACTCCGGCGGATACTGTTAGCACTAACAGTAAGGCGTCGGATGATCTCTTGTCTCTCGGAAATCCATTCGCTGATATGTTTGGTGGTGAGTATTTAATTTCAATTTCATGATTACTACTAAGTCATGATTAGTACTGCTAAATCATGATCAGTACTGAAAAATCATGATCAGTACTGAAAAATCATGATCAGTACTGAGAAATCATGATTAAGAAAATATATCTCAAAGCGTCTATTTGTTTGTAAATAAGTTTAATTGACGTGTTCCTTGATTATTTCTGTACATAAGTGCCGAAGAAATTCGTAATAAAATTATTTCTTATTTATTTTTATCTACACATTATTGGAGTTACAGGAGAAACAAACCGCAGATATCTTGTAACATACTAGTATAGATATTTAGTTTAATAAATGTTTAAATGTAAAATAGTAAATATAACGAAGGGATTGTAGTTTAACAGGAGTATCTAATTAAATTAGCTTAGACGCACTGTACAGACGCAAATCCCACGCTTTTGGGATGGTACGCACATACCGTGGGTTTACATTGACTAAACACGTACAAAACACTAATTATTTTTACACTTTTTAACTCTGACCTCTGATTGATGTTATGGACTTTAATGTTATGTGTTTACTGTGTTTTGTACTTTATTATTTGTTTGTTAAGATCACTTTTTGCAAGCCTAAGAATGTTTCAATAATTTGTCAATATTAGTGCAGGGCGCTATTCATGGTATAAATGGGTTTGAAGTGTTAATGTAAAATTTCTTTAAAACACTGTCCATGTTTTTATATGTATAAGTATATTTTTAATTAAAACTGAAATCAATGTTTTTCTACATGTTTTTGACAATGTAAGTCCACGGTTAACGATCACAATACACAAAAGACCCTTTTTCAATATATTTCATTGACAAAAGTCTGCTTAATAAAATGGCTCTTAATTTCCCACTTAAAATTGCCTTTGTTTTGGAATTTGGATAAAATTTGCTTACTACATGTATTAGGAAAATTAATTTACTTTCACTGAAATTCTATTCATATTAAACACAACATTGGTACAATCGAACGCTATTCACAAATAACGGTGACGTCACTAAGAAAGTGCCTTTGGGTCGCTTGTAGCGCCGGCCGCGCCCGCGCCCCCGCAGGGCCCCGCCCCCGGCGCGCAGGGCTCCGCCCCCGCCGCGCAGGGCCCCGCCCCCATGTGGGGCTCCAACGGGTTCGCCTCGTTCCCGCCAGGGCCCCCCACCTCCCAGCCGCAGAACAACACATTTGTGTCCGAAGCTAACTTCTCTAACGTATTCAATAACACCACCGACTCTGCAGGTAAGGAATGCACACGACAGGGTTGCCACAAATGCTCATTAAATTATAGTACAAAAAACCTTATCTTACTAATATTGTAAATGCGAAAGTTTAGATGGATGGATGTTTGTTAGTCTGTAGCCTAATCTGATGATTGAATCTCGATGAAATTTAGCACAGATGTAGGAGATAGTCTGGAAGGACATATAGGCTATTAACTTTGTTTTTTTAAATCCACGCGGATTAAGTCTCGAGCGAAAGCCAGTATTGAATATTTTCGACTTAGTTTTGCTTAAAATCTGAATTCGTTTAAAGTATAGAGAGAAATAATTCCCAAATAACAGCATTTTTATGGTTTTATTTCTTTAATGCCTCTATGTTTAGGTGATGTTTCAGTTTAACTGCGTCTAGTGGCAACCCTGTTTAACTTTTTTTCTCAATTTCTCCACTAGTAAATAACAATAGAATGGTGATGGTGATTAATATTGTGTAATATAGCTTTAATGTGTAATTCCGCAAGCTGCGAACCCGTTCATGGGTATGGGAGACCCGACGCAGCCGATGACGGCGTCCCCCGCGCGCCCCCCGCCCCCCAACCCCCCACAGCCTAAATCAGCTTTCGATGACCTTGAGGACGTGATGCGTATGTCCCTGGGGGGTTCGCCCGCGCGCCACCCCCCACCCATCACTCAGCAGCCCCTCGCCCAGACCTTCGATATGCAGCACGCGCCGCAGCCGATGATGTTCAGCTCGCCAGCAAGACAGCCAATCATGCCAATGGCTATGGGTTCGATATTTGATGTGCTTGTTTCTCATTTTAATGGCGTTTAATGTGTTTTTATTTTGTCTTCCTTTTTGGTTTGAGTTTAGCACAACGAGAAACCGCAGTAACCTGTAAATAGCCTTTTAGTGCTTGTTGTTAATTTGGCTATTTTGTTCTTTTATTTCAGATTTATTATGTGTTGTTTTGTGATGTTTATTTTATGTCGTCCTCATTTTAAATGTTATTGACAATCACATTTTTTTCTCATTAATATAAATATATAGATAAGACTTAAATATTCAAAAGATGTTTTACGAATTGTACAAGCTAAATAGTAAAAATTCTTTCAAAATTTGGCACAAATCTCACTAATATTATAAATACGAAAGTTAAGATGGATGGATGGATGTTTGTTAGGGTTTGTAGCTTAAACGGCTGAACAGGTGAAGGATGAAATGTGGCACAGACATAGAGGATAGCCTGGAAGAACACATAGGCTACTCACTTTAGGTTTACTCAATTTCACGCGGATGGAGTCGTAGGCGTCAGCTAGTATGGCATAAATGTAGAAGATAATCTGGAAGATATAGACTACTTACTTTTTTTTATTTCCACGCGGACGGAGTCGCAGGCCAATGCTAGTATACTATAAAGTCTTATCTCTATATTTTATCTCAATTTTAGCTACGTCATACAAGTTTGCACTCATTGCATGCAGTTAATGTTTGAAATAGCACCTTATGTGTATACCAATAAGTTTGATATCCGCAGGCCAACAGCCGCAGCAGCCGGGTAAGGTGCTGACAGGCGATCTGGACTCGTCTCTCGCACAACTCGCTAATAATCTTACCATCAATAAAACTGCAACAGCCCAAAAGTGAGTAATTTGTGCTTTATCTATACTAGATATAAGGTTCAATTTGATCGTTGTGCTGAAATTATGAGTTATTACTAAGTATAGAAGTTACCTTTAGTATATTTTACGTTAACGATTTCGTGTGCTTTTGTGCGTACCGTACGCACGTGCGTGCGTATCTTTGTATGATTTTTTTTTAGTTTTTTTTTTAATGCAATCATAATTTCAGCATTACCTGTTTGAGTTTTTGATAATGCCAACTGTTTATTGTAGAATAGATTTTTATTCGAATTTCAATCGGTTAACGAACGATTTTTAACTTTAGATTGTTTGGGATGGATTCGTTCTAAAACATTGTCAAGTGAAGCGAATGTATAATCATCTAGCTAGAGAATATTAATTAAAAAGTGTGATTTTTATATACCAATACAAAGACTTTTCACATTTATTATAAATTTAATTAAATGTTTAATTTAAAAAGAATGTGAAAAGGAATTGTATTCAATATTTACAAATTTTAAGTTATGAATACATGACATTTTACATATATTTGTAATATTAAAAACAACCATAGTTTGTGTAAAAAAATCCTTAAGTTTTTTTAAAACCTTTGTATTCATAACTTACTAATGAAAGCATCAACATATCTATAAAAATATAGAGTTCAATATTGTTTAATTGTAGTCAACGCACGGTAAAGTTAGTAAAAGCTAGAACAACGCACGGTTTGTTGAAATAAATATTTCCATACGATCACATTCATTAAAAATAGTTATGAAGATGCTTTCATATATCCTTTCATTGTTTGTAAGACGGGTATTCAAATTTTAAATGGACAAATAAAATTTTGTTACACCCTATACATGGACTGACAATCTTATCTATACTGATATAATAAAGCGTAAACACACTACTTAGTTACGTAAGATGTCAGCAATCACAGTATATTTTTGATTTTTTTTTCATAAAAAGCCCTACACTTACTACACGCTTTAGTCTATTTTCACGCAATAAAACTTAGGGAATATATAATTTGGCAAATAACGTCATGTGGGAAAGGGACATGCCTTCGTTGTCATTTGTGCATTTGAATTTTGAAATATGCAATTGAAAATTTCACAAATGTAAACAGTAAAATAAAGTTTGTTTATAATTTGCGGATGAAGCCACACGGGAACAGCTAGTGTTAATAAATGCCTATAGCACGTAGAGGTTCTCTTAAACCGTTTACCCTAGTTTTAGTCACTCTGGAGCTATAAAGTTCTGCCTCTTAAGTTTACTTAAGCACAGTAAGGCTTAGTGACCTAACTTGTCCACTAAGGGTGGATTGTCCCTTTAGAAGTGTCAGGCCTTGGACCCTAAACAGTTTGATAGGAGCGGTTTAAATAACACAGTACATAAGCCCCATCTTACAAACAATGTTTGCTATTTCGCACGCACATTCATTATCCGCGGCATGGTAGGCCCATGCAGTGGTCGTCGCCGAAGAACGCGACCAAGCCCGGCTGGAGCCCTCAGCCAATGCAGGCCACCACCGGCGCTGGCTACCGGCCTATGGTAAGTACAAACACTGCAACATGACACTCACGTTACCTACGAATAATAGATTATACAGGTTGATGATAGATTTACTACATTACATATTATACAGGGTGATTGGTAATCTAATGGTATTTGACAGTCGTTTAATTTTTCTAAATTTTCTTATGAACGAGCTGTCACCCGCAAACTACGTTAGCGTGGAAGTTAAAAAAAAATGGTCGTCTATTACATTCCCGTGTGCATCTACTTTTTACCAGCTATCTTCCAGTCAGAGTCCCGTCCAAATTGGTCCACCCGTTCCACAGATAGCGGTCCGGTCGTCATTTTGACTGCTCGGAATTTTAAAAAAAAGTAGCCTATTATATGCCCGTCTTTGTCAGCTTCCCTTCAGTAAAAGTCCGGTCGAAATCGGCCCAGCTGTTTCGGAGATGGAGTGAAGCATTACAGTAAAGTAGACCGCTACCTACTACAAGGTCTTGTCGTAAACAGTAAATAATTAGGTAAATAACGATTTCGTGTTGGCCGTATGTCCATAAGTTGCTTAATAAATTATTAAGCGTTTGGTTGTTTTTAATGTTATTTTTTCGTATATTTTCTAATTCGAAATAACTTTCTCAAAAAACTTTAGTGTTTTCTCAATCACCCTGTATGTTCTTTGGTCAATTAAGTCGTTTAATTTAGATTTCCCGAACTAAATGTACACTAATAGACTGATTTAAGAATAGAGAAATGAATTTATAGAGTACATCGATCTCTCGCTCGCCGACATTATCTATCCCTTTCGCTTTTAATGTTGCATAATTTGCTAGCTATTCTAAATACGACTTAACTACTTTGACATTAAAGCTCGTTATCCTATGTTTATCTTTTGCTATCCCGTAGCATGCCAGCATCCCTTTTATTTTGCGTTTTCCAGGGCCCCGGTATGGCATTGCCACCAATGCCACACACACTGCCCCATACATACCATCCCCCGCATTATGTTATGGTAAGTTGCTAATTTATGTTGATTCTTTTCTGCTTTTTTACCTTACCTCTTTAATTTTTTTAATCTATGACAATTTTTTCGCTTGACTCACTAGAGTTCCTATCATTTAAATAATCTTCTAATTGCAGATAAAAGGTAAAGTATTAATGTATGCACGAGTGTGAAGCATGGCTAGGAATTTGTGTGTATGATGCCATACAAACTGTTTACGTCATGCATTTTCAACATGTTAACTTATGTATGGTGTGCATAAAAAGCGTTTAAAAATAGACTTAAACTGTAACCTGAAAGAATGGTTTTCTTCCATTAGTTTTTTTTTTTTTTTAAATTCAATAACACGTTTTTTTATTAATAAATGAAAATATAAATGTTAAATTTGTTTGTAATTTGAGTTAGAGTTCTTTAAAGTTTGATATCTTCAAATGTATAACTTTCTATTAACCAGTTTAAAAAAAGGCTATAAAAATCTAAATTTAAAACTTAGTTTTGACTTTTGTTGCCACGAAACATTTTATCTCTCTAATTTTTTGGTAAAAAAGACCGTAAAGTATTAATTCAGATATCTTTAATGTATTAAAGTATAAAATATTGTTTCCCCTTCCAGCAACAACCGGGGATGGTAATGGGGATGGGCCCGGGGCTGATGGGCGCGATGCCGCCCATGCGCCCAGCCATGCCCACGCAGCAAACCAACCAGTTCAGCTAAACCCGAAATCTTTTATATTGAGTTTGTCGTAATCCTTAGAACTTCATCGGGATCATTTGGATCCGTCGGAAAGTTAGGACTCGCCCGAAAGTTCTTTTCTGCTTGTTTATTCGGTTGGAAATTTTATTTTTATATAAATCGTTAATTCAGCATGTATGTCCTTTAGATATAGAGAATTCCACAATTTGTACTGTATTTGTCTATGTTATTTTGATACCTAATTGTTCCTGTGTCACCGAAGACTATAAAATGCATAATTTAACAAGTAATAAAAATTATAGATCTCGATGATGTTCGATGGCAAATATCCGACCTGACTACTAATAAGCTATATCAATGCATTCTGGTATAAAAAGTTGTACATCTGGTATTATAAAGTTCAAACTTTATGTTGGCTCGATGTTCGTAAGTGGGCCCTTCGTAGGCGCTGTCCTGCATATTGAGTCGCGTCTATAAAATTGTGTTTTATCGTCTCGTGTGAATCGAGCATTCATAAAGTTTGCATAGTACTATATCTTCAGATTTCTGTGGTCAGGTAGCTTTATTTGCATTGTGTGCTTTATGGTGCACTTGGAAGTTTTAGTTAACTTAGAGCCTATAATTGGCCTGTACATAAGTCAGTAATTAATTTTTTTTTTATTTTAAAAGTTACTGTTTATGCTAACCTCACTTAATATGGTCAATACCTTCAAAATTATCTTTAGTTTGGATTTTCTTATGTAAATTATGTTTGAACGTAATGCAGGTTTAGTTGTATGTTTTAATTATGAAATGGTGCGTACTATGAGAATATTTATTCGCGAAAGATAACATTCCATAATTGTACAAAATGTCTTTTTTGCTTTTTCCCAACCATAATGCCAAAGTGACAAGTCAAAGTGGTTTGTTTGACAGATTCAAAGATTAACGTCGTTTTATCTATGGTTCGCGAATTTAATTTCCACAGATTCGGGGTTGGAAATCTATTGATAACTGTTTGTCGATTTATATTCTGTAGTGAAATTGTGTAGTAGCTAAAAACCCGTTAATGTATTTAAAAATACTTATATCTTATGTATAAAGGAAAAATATATAAAGTTTTATGCTAGGAAACACGTATTTTAATGGCTAACAGAGATTTCAAAGGCAAATTCCATATATAATCGCTAAAACTGTAAAGAAAGATTTTTCTTGCGGACATTCTCGATCATAAATCATAGAGTATTTGCGATGGTTTATTTTATACCTACACATGTTCGTAAAATTGTGTATATTTTAATGTATCAAGTTATCATTGTTATGAAATTAGTCGTTATAAATGTATATTGCTGTTCGTACTGAATATATGGACTAGGTGCTTACGTAGTTGCATCAGTGCCAACGTAGGGCGTAGGCAACATATCGCCTTTGAACCCATATTGACCGCTCTTTAAATAATTAATCTATGTTATTTACAAGCGGCTGGTCCGTTATTTGAAAATCTGTCAGAAGGGATCCATGCCGCCATGTTTTTAGAGTTACCAGTTAAAGCTCAAATTTACTAAAATGGTAGAATAAATATCAATTGCTTAGTTTGTTAAATTAAATACACAACAATATATTTGGATTAATATTAAAAATGTAGTTGTCATAAAAATTAATGGATGCTAATTTCTTTTATTTCTAATTACACTAAAAATCCCAGTTTCACATCTGTTACGTTTTAATATTTTGCATGTATTTCAATGTTTATATTTCAAAACGGATACAATACTTTGTGCTAACATTTCCTTATAATTATGCTTAAATTAAGATTTGCTATGTGATATTTTATTTTAAGACTGCATAGTAATTCCTAATATTACAATACATGTTCTTAAGAATTATTTTTAAATCCCTTATTTTTTTCAATATACTTGAACTTTCCCGTTTGCACAAAGTATTGTCAAATGTTGCCATAACGCTCGGTTTTGGAGACTTCGGTAGTATTGTTACAGTAGAAGAAAGTATATGGCAACACAGTTAAAAATTGCAGTTTTTAGAAGGATACGTTTGCAATTATTTCCATGTTTCGAGTACTACAGAATACGTGTGTATATAGTTTGCATAGTACGTAGTCCTGTTTTGTGAAATAGCCAATGTTATAGGAATGAGATTTTGAATTTTAAAACGAATATTCGCATCTACTTATATTTGAATTGCTGAATTATGTATTGATTTAATGGTATTTAATATCATTTGCGATCTATTTGAGATCTTGCTATATCTGAATTTAATAGAAATTAGTATGACTATTTTGTGCAATATTATGCAATATCAAGTTTTTTTTAACGTTCATGCTTTGAAATATCATAAATACATGAAAATCACAGTTTTTATTGTTTTCCAAACTGGCCATACATATATTGTAAAACTGTGATGTGTGATTGATTCGACTGATTTGTTTGGATGTACGGGCTTGCCTGTTGCATTATTTATTTAAGTTTTGATTTTATTTTTAATGTAATACAAAAACAATGTTCATTTTTGAATTGTTTTACACATCATTTGAAAAATTTTTAGTTGTACATTTTATTTTATGGATATAATTTAAAGGTTTTTTTTCGTTTTTTATGTAAATAAAACCTTCGTTATGCTACTTTGCTAGCTGTTTCGTGCCTTTAGATACCCAATTTAGTTTATTTATGAAATGAATAAAAGAATTATGATGCACTTTTTTGTTTTTTTATAAACCTTTTTTTTTACACCTCCATGGGTCCAGGCAAGTTTGTCGCACAGGAAATTAGTTCAAATATTTAATGTTTTTTACTGTTAGAAATAATCAGCAATTAATATAATAAATGTTAGTATTTACCTCTTATTCCCTTGACAATACTAATTAAATACTTTTTATTACAAGATTTATTATAACTAGTAACACTACTACCAAAGATTTAAATATATATTATAGCTAATTGGTTTATTTATATACTATTTAAAGTAGCGTGTCATTGTATGTTATTGTAACTATATCATTTTAATTTTACTGTAGATTCCTTTTGCATCGTCATTGTCAAAATGTATATTTTAAAACAACTTGTATTTAAATCTTTGGTTGAAAAATATCTTGTTACATATGGTAGTTATCGAGTAGAAACTAAAGTTAAATTCATTAACGGTCATTAATATGTAAAAAAAGAACTGTGAAAAAAGGTTGGTCTGTTCTACATTTAAAAAAATATCTCTAACTCATACGTCACGATTTTCATGTCGAATAGAGTTAGATTTGATTAGATAATCTAGAAAATACGACAACCCTAGTCATATATTCAAAACAATCACAGTATTATAGTAGAGATATCTTACAGAGATTATTGTATAGCTGTTATGTTTAGCTGAAAATAGCGGTTTGTGACGTCATATTATATTGTTAAGACGAAAATTGAAAATAGTTTTTTCATGTCCGAAAAACCTGAAACAGTTTGTAATTTTAACTTTTCCATAGATTGTATTGCCGAGAACTAAATATTTGAGTTCGATTCAAAAGGATGCGAACCACTGCGAACTTTGAATCACGTGTTGCCAGGTAAAAAAAATCTACCTTGATTGGTAGATTTCTGTGAAGTGAGCACAGTCGCAATTAACGATAAAAAAAACCAATTAATCGGTTTATCGCTACATTACGGTTAACTTGGCCATAGTGCGATATCTGTAAATGGCTTAAAACTATACAGCACTAAAATAATTTGCGACTTTGCGAAACTGTAAAAGTAAACTGTTAAGTTCAACCTAATAATATAATATGGTGTCATATTTTGTGAAAATCTATATTTTTGTTAGAAGCAAACTATTCTGTATATCTATTGTATAATCTGTCCTTGAGCGAAGAATATTCTAAATAACGCTTTTCAAAGTGGTGTATAATTGTGTTTTGTTGGATCGTGATAGTAGCAATTGTCTATTTAACATATAATAAACGATTAAAGTTTAATTAGTGTTTCATTTTACATCTTCATACACAAAAAGTTTCTTAATCGACGACGGCGACTTCTGAATTCCTTATTCTCTTGAAGATATATAAACTTAAACGTCTAATTTGATGCGCCAATAGCATCTAGGTGAAGGGTACAGACCGATCTTGCGGTCTTGGATTCGAATCCTGCATTTATTCTGTCGATAATAATTAAATCGATTTACAAGCGGACCCTAAACTTTAAAGAATTAAACATTACTTTCTTATATATTTATTTCATAAATATACAGTTGCAGATAGCTGCCTCTTCGAGTTTTCGTGAACAAGGTTCATGGACAGTCGTCGCTAGAGGAACCGTTTCTTTTGTCGACTTTGCTCTTAAAGTGTGTTCTAAGATCAAGATCTGCAATTTAATCGTTTTTAAAAAGTAAAGCAGAGGTTTTTTTCTTCTCTCGATTTCGATTTCCTAGCATAACACTTACACCCATAGCCCATTAGAGTATGCTGAGGTTACTAATGTTATTACCATTTATTTAATTCACTTTAAATTACTTTTATACTTAAACCACTAAATTGACCATGTTAAATTGTTTACGCTTACAATAACGTTTATTTTGAGGAAAATCCAAAAAATTTAATTCGTAACAAAACAAAAAATATTTTTGACGAATGGAAAACTCGAACGCTTCGGTAAATATTTTACTTTGATACTGGTCACACCGAGAGCAAATCAATCGATGACAGCGACGGTTTTGTGCAGTTTGTGGGAGTGACGACATTTTGTCAATAAATTGTAAAATTTTTCCTAATTCGTATTTAAATTTGTATAGTGTTAGTGTAATAAGCCATAAAGATGGCAGACAATGAACAAAAGGCGATGCAGCTAATTGCGGAAGCGGAGAAAAAATTAAGTTCTTCGAAATCTTTCCTCGGGTCTCTTTTTGGGTAAGAACAATGATTGTCCATTCTTTGTTGATTATTTAGATTTCACTTTTTACCTTGTTAGTTAAATTTTAAGTTTAACGTTATAATAGTTGCACAAACTGTATTTTGAACACTTAATTGTACGAAGAAATCACTAAATTATTTTACTATCTTCCAGATGTTTTAATTTGTTAATCGTTATTTCATTAGTCTTGAATATTGTATTAATGATGATACCACATAGTAACTCTTTATTTACTTTACTTTTTCATCTATGCTACATACTAGCTATGATTTGTAAATTACGAGACATGAATCATAAAGAACCCTCAACTCTGTACAGTCATCTTTAATTAATATCTCTTATGATATCATATAATTTACTAAAAACGTTTATTACACTTGCAAATATTTCTAAACATAAAAATGTATCTGAATTTCCACTCTACAGTAAAACTTTCTCTTTTCATATCAGATGAACAACACCTTTGTAATACTTAACAATGTAGCTTATATTTGAAATCTTACTTGATATAAGCCTATTAAGTTATTTTCTATTTATTCTGATTTATTATTTATTTCCTAAATGTTACGCAAAGAGATAAATGCTATGCTGTTAAGCTAATTATACAAATATGTTTATAATTCTCTTATTCTTATTGGAATTATTAAAAAAGAGTGATTAAATTTTCCTTATATTGTGCCACATAAGTAACAAAACAAGATATAATTGTATAGAGAAAGGTTAGTAAGAAAAAGTTAAAATTGTTTCACAAATCTGATTACCCTTCTTACCTCAGAGGATCGTCAAAAGTGGAGGAAGCAGTTGACTGCTACCTCCGAGCGGCCAACTTATTCAAGATGTCGAAGAAGTGGTCGCAGGCCGGGCAGGCGTTCTGCAACGCGGCGCAGCTGCACCTCAAGGCAGGTGTACGTCATGATGCTGCTACTAACTTTGTGGATGCCTCCAACTGCTACAAGAAGTGTGATCCTAATGGTATGTCTTATTCTCTATGTTAACAGTTTTTTTCAAATTGATTATATTACTAGCTTTCGCCCGCAAATCTGTCTGCATTGAATTAAAAAAACAAAAGTAACTAGCATATGTGTTCTTCCAGACTATCCTCTACATCAGTGCCAAATTTAATCAAGATCCGTTCTGTAGTTTAAGCTACAAACTCTAACAGACATCCATCCATGTAAACTTTCGCATTTATAATATTAGTAAGTAAATATTCAAACTCACAAATTGTAAATATGTCTAAAAACTTCCTTAAGAATTGTTCGATTGGTTGTGAGTATAATTTATGGTACTAACTTTTTAATCTAACTAGCTGTTGCTCCCGTCTTTGTCTGCGCGGAAATATTTTTTATTAATATAGCCTATGTTACTCAGTGATAACATATTTATGGGTGAATGAATTTTTAAAATTGGCACTTTAGTTTCTGAGTTATTTCAAGACATACAAAAATATTAATCTTTCCTCTTTATAATATTAGTATAGATCACTTTGAGCTGCCAATTTAGTTGTTGAACCACAATGGTTCAAGTCTGCGTGACTAGAAGTTTTGAGCTAGTTGATTTACATATGTCTAGTAAACTCAGATAGGTCAATAACCTTAAAAGTAATTAAGAATTTATTGTGTGCCATAAAGATGTGTTACATAGAGCAGTTAGACTGTCCAACAATGCCTTATGTCTACAAAGTTAACTGAACTCAAATACAAGACTATCTGGCTTAAAGCCAAACTGAAATTCATTTATATAATGTCTTTCAAGTTACATTTTGTAACGGTTTTAGAGATACTAGCTTCGCAGGCGCGATTCCTACAGCCCCCTTTTTTCGGTACTTGTGGGGGGGTGTAAATAGGGTTATTTGAAACTGATTCGCAGAACTGTGCCCCTTTTTTGCAGCGTCCTGGACGTTCGCCCAACCACGCCCGACAATCTCCGGCCTTGACTTTATTTTTTTTAACTTAATTTATTATGTTTAAAAAAAATTATCAGATCAACTGACATAGAAAGCTCTTTTTAATGAGTTAACTAGGCCATTTATCTATTTACTAGAGTAAAACTGTTATATCGAAAATAAAGTAAATAGATAATATACAATCATACTTCATACTAATATTATAAATGCGAAAGTTTAGATGGATGTGTGGCGATGTATCTGGCATGCGGAAACTCGACGGCGCATGTCAGTGAAGAGAAAAGAAAGAAATGTCATTATGATAGTAGACTAGATCGAAGACGAATATATGTAAATAAAGGAATATTAACATATGTGTCTTTAGATGGATGGATGGATGGATGGATGTTTGTTAGAGTTTGTAGCCTAAACGGCTGAACGGATTTCGATGAAATTTGGCATAGATGTAGAGGATAGTCTGGAAGAATACATAGGCTACTCACTTTTTTTTAATTCCACGCGAACGGAGTCGCGGGTGAAAGATAGTATACAATATTTATCGATTTCTTTAAGATTAGTTTTTTTTATCTCGTATCTTATCAACGCGTAACTCTACATGTTTTGATTAAATGTATTACATCATACAGAATTCAAACATAATGATAGATTCAAGGCCATATGCACAGTATCAGTCACCACTTACTAGATTTTCAAGAATTATGATTCATAAAACAATTATTCCACACAAAAAAGAAGGCCAGCTGCAAGTGGAAATTGATTTTAACCCTTGATTTAAGCATTCTCTTTTTAATTGGTTATAGCTCTCGTGATATACTTACACGTAATGGAATAGTTTTTTTTTATCTATACTAATATTTTAAGTTTGAGAGTAGCCCCCGTAGTAGAGAAGGTGAGGAGTAAAAGGTTAGGTATGGGCATGTTATGAGGAGGGATGAATCGCATGTTACAAGGAGAACGTTAGTTATGAGTGTGGAAGGGTACATCGGTAGAGGTAGACCTAGAAAGAGATGGATGGATTGTGTAAAAGGTGACATGATCAAAAAGGGAGTGATGACTGAGATGACGTATGATAGAGTTATGTGGAGGACAAAAACCTGATGCGCCGACCCTACGGGAGTAGGATAAGGAGATGATGATGATGATACTAATATTATAAAGAGGAAAGATTTGTATTTTTGTATGTATTTGATTTAAGTAAAAACTACTGGGCTGATTTTAAAAATTCTTTTACCATTAGAAAGGAAATTTATCTGTGAGTAACATAGGCTATATTTGATTATTACTAATGTCCAAGAACCAATAATAAACGGCGTAATTCTGGACACCGGCATTAAAAATTTCTCGGCTTACGCTGCCTAAACCGTTAGAGGTATATCTATACTAATATTATAAAGAGGAAAGATTTGTATTTTTGTATGTATTGAAATATCTCAAAAAGTACTGGGCCGATTTTAAAAATTCTTTCACCATTAGAAAGGTAATTTATCTGTGAGTAACATAGGCTATATTTTTTATTATTTTTAAATATCACGTGGGCGAAGTCGCGAGCAACAGCTAGTGATTTATAAATCGTCGATCGCCACTCATGCATTTGATACGCAATGCGGTAAAAATTCACGTATATCATATGCTTTTAAGAAACATTGAATGCAAGCTGAGATCCTGTAAGGTTTTCAAAAATTAAATGTCAATTACAGAGGCGGTGTCCTGTTTGCTGAAGGCAATTGAGATTTACACCGATATGGGACGGTTCACGGTTGCAGCTAAGCATCATCAGGTAAGTTGATAACATATGTAGCCAAAAACATCGATATATGATCAATTTTACGTTATAACGTAATAGTTTTCGCCCGCGACTCCGTCTGCGTCGAATTAAAATAACAAAAGTGAGTAGCCTATGTGTTCTTCCAGACTATCCTCTTATTGTGTCGTGTGCCATTTATCCTGACCTCATCCTCATCACTGACCTTTTTGATAGTAATATATCTGTATTGGTTTAGAATATCGCGGAGTTGTATGAGACGGAGTGCGTGGACGTGTCCCGCGCGATGCAGCACTACGAGCAGGCGGCGGACTACTTCCGCGGCGAGGAGTCCACCTCCTCCGCCAACAAGTGCATGCTGAAGCTGGCTCAGTACGCCGCCCAGCTGGAGCACTACGACAAGGCTATACAGATATACGAACAGGTAGGGTAGGGACATTTCGTTGACACCATGTAAGTCACTTTTTGGCTATTTTTGATGCCTTGTGTCAGAGTATCGGAAGACGCATCGTTTCAGCTTATCAGAAACTTCTATAATTCATTATACACAGACAGTATTAGTATAATATCTTTACAAAATTATGTAGTACTAGCTTTCGCCCGCGACTCCGTCCGCGTGGAATTAAAAAAAAAAAAAAACAAAAATGAGTAGCCTATGTGTTCTTCCTGACTACCCTCTACATCTATGCTAAATTTCATCGAGATCTGTTCAGCCGTTTAGGCTACAAACGCTAACAAACATCCATCTAAACTTTCGCATTTATAATATTAGTAAGATTTCTCTCCTGAAAAGTTGCTATATTTAACATTCGTGGTGTTAATTCAACGATTTAGAGATCCTGAGCATCATCTCAGTTGGCAACAGTGTGGTTTTAGTCAGTGGAAACCCAACATAAAACTTGTATTCACAAAAGTGAAAAGGGCATGGCCTTTGCCCACAATAAAGGGAAAAACTACTAAAATTTAAACTATTGTGGAAAATCAAGGTGATAGAGGGCAAAGAAAACGGCTAAACTGATTTTCGAAACGTTTTGTGCGTGGTTTTAAACCATTTACTTTGATAGGCCAACACATTGATTCCTCTTGTATTGCGAATATCTAGTCATTTGTCCCGTCACTTATATAAAAAAAGAAATTCCAAACCGCCATTTTTTTTTTTTTTAACAAATAAACCAGCGCTTGACCACGACTCCACCTAAGCTATTCTATTCATTTTATCTTTTACGATGTTTTTGTTACTTGAATTCTAATTTAAACGTGTTTTCCACTAGATAGCGAAGTCTTCGCTGGACAACAGCTTGCTGAAGTACAGCGCGAAGGAGTACATGTTCCGCGCGGCGCTCTGCCACCTCTGCGTGGACTTGCTGAACGCGCAGCACGCGCTGGACAAGTACTGCTCGCTCTATCCAGCATTCGCTGACACGCGCGAGTGCAAGCTCGTCAAGGTAAATCTTCATATCCGACTCGAAGGACCAAATCATTTTTATTGCTGGATTTCCGCACTTTCGGCTCAATACTGAAACAGTTAATGTAACAGCGATGATTAGGTCACGTTTAAACTCCTAATTTTAATAAAACCTTGACTTCTATCGATTCAATACTCGGCTGTTAGATATGTAAATCTTTATAGTTGAAGTAAATTGAAATTTTAATTCAATATACACATGTAAAAGTTGATTTAGAAAGAAAGGAATTCATTCATTCATAAGAAAAGGTGTACATTCAGCTTGCCTGCGTAAGTTTTCAATGAACGCTATAATAGCGAAACGCGTTATTTATACAGAAAGAAGAAAGAAATCCAACTACTTCACTTAGTCACTTGTAACACTTCAATCTAAAGAGAAAAAACTTAATTAATTAATTATTTCAGGAGCTTATCGAACATTTGGAGGATCAGAACGTGGACGCGTTCACCGAGGCTGTGAAGACGTACGACAGCATATCCCGCCTCGACCAGTGGTACACCAGCATGCTGGTGCGCATCAAGAAACAGATCAACGACAACCCCGACCTGCGTTGAATGCACCCCCAGCACACAACACGCGTGTACTCGCGTGCACGTGTCTAGACACGCGTACACGTGTCTAGTGACGCGTAAAAGTGTCTAGTGACGCGTTCACGTGTCTCTAGTGACGTGTATGCGTGTCTCTTGTGACGTGTACGTGTCTTATGACGCGTACACTTGCCGTTAGACACTTGTGTGCGTGCCTAGTAACAAGTATACGTGTCACTAGTGAGGCGTATACGTGTTCTTGGAAACGCGTTTATGTGTTTTTAGTGACGCCTACTCGTGTCTCTAGTGACGCGTATACCCGTTCTTAGTGACGCGGACACGTGCCCCTAGTTACATGTTTACGTGGTAGTAAGCGTTTACGCGTTTGTGTTATTTAGTAGCTTATTTCCGTGTTTTGAAACTTCCAACACTCCAGTATGCGACGTTTATCTAAAAATATCCTTATAGTAGTATTTTTCGCATCCTCTACATTTTTTAGACTTAAATAAACAACGGCGATTATTTTAGTGCAATATTATCGTAAATACCGTTATACGACAAAAGGGAGAAATAATCTCATTTTGTATTTAAGAATATTTTTCTTATTCGTTCGCATACGGATTATTTAATTTCTGTTAAACTTAATAGAAATTGTTTGAAAACTAAAATGTTCGTAAATGTATGTTTGATTTACTTCCTTAAGATAGCATCATATTAAAAAAACAAATGTCATTATTTCGGCGCCATTTTTTTAGGTTAATATTTGAAAAGGAATTGTGGATCGGGTTTTTTCATGCGACTGCTCAAAATCAAAGGATTGGATAAAGACGATGGAATTCATAAAATATCTAAAACTTATGCCTACTCATTAAATATTAGGCTCGATTTTGATACAGGAGCGGCCATTTTGTAACCATAGACAACGAATTTTTTTTTTAGTAACGAACCCATTTTTATTTTTTCTTTATTATTTGTGGCCGTTCTTGTTAAATAAATCGATTTAGTATTCAATATTTAGGTGATAAAAAATTAGTTTTTAAGTGGTTGGGAGTTTTTTTTCCTATAATAATTAATCTTGTACGAAATGCACTTCATAATGACTCGCTAAGTACACTAAGCAAATAAAACATAGTAACTTAGCATATTTTATATCTTTGCGATACACTTGTGGATTAAAATATAAGTATTTATTGGATTAGAAGTTTTAAACTATAATCAGTTTGAAAACTCATAATTTAGAAGAATTAGTACATACAGCTGTTTGTAGCGTATATGTACATAATACAGTTAAAAGACATTTTTCACATAATTTCGTTTTTTTAAAGTATCTGTTCAAAACAAAGTTTTTATTGCTTAAATATTCCATCATCGAAAATATCAAGCATTTAAAAAGAAGAGTAGAATGTTTGTGAATTAAAAAAAATAAGTTTGTTTATGGATAGTTTATCTGTGACAGTTACTGAATCTGAATTGTAGATTAAAAATTGAATTAAAATAACATTTTCCCTTTTTAAATTTAATGTGCTTTTGCTTTTTCTATCCTAAGCTATTTTAATCTGTCATTCCGTTTGAACCAATTGTAGCAATAAAAATATATATTTGTTGTTGTAAATATTCTATGTTATGTTATTTAAAATCGTTTTAAATAAACATTATTTGTTTTTATTTTATTTTATTTTTCCTTTGGTTTTTTTCGATAGTTACATAACTCAATATCATCGCAATCGTGTGTTTTATATAGATTAGTATTTTGTAGATTTGAACATTATTAATAAGATAATAATAAAAAATATCCGTGTATACAGATGTCCCTTTAATAAAAAAAACATTGAAAAAGATGAAATGTTAACCTACAGGTTAAAAGTCGAGTAAATTAACCTCAAAGTGAATGACCTTTAAATTAAAAATATTACTGTTATAAATCAGAAAACAATTTTATTTAAATCAGTACGTTTTGGTGCCATTGATATTTTTCTGAGAAGTATTTCAATTGATTGAAATTAACTGTTCTCGTGCATTTTAATTAACATTTAAAACAAACTTGACATGACATTAAAACAAAAAAGTGTCACTGGTGTTGCCCTATTGAATGGTCTTTTTAGGTTATGACGACTGTCATTGAGTTTAACATATCTAACTAAAATGTTCACAAATGCATACTAAGTTATTGGAGAATTTATTAATATAAGTTACCGTATTGTTTTCTTCATTTAATCAGAGAGAATGAGGTCAAATACTTCAAAAGTGGAAAACTACAATTACGTCTAAAGTTTCTTTACTAATGACGTAATTGATAAAATAATGTTACTAATTTAGCTGTTTTAAAAACCTGGAACAGAAATCATAAGTTGTGTTTTATATTTAAACATTAAAATAATGGGACACGCTGTATGTATGTTACAAAAGTTCACGCATTGATTAACAGTTCGAGTAGCGATCGCAGTTAAATATTCAGAAAATTGTAACCACACTGGCATTTGTGTAATGTAAAAAATAAAGCGTTAACAAATAAAGAAACCATTGCTTTCATTTATTTGTATTGTGTAAGGCACAGGTTTTTCATTCCTACCATTTTCTTATAAGAAAATCAGGGGAAATAATTTGATGGAAGACGGACAAAGGAAGGGAAAATATCTTTTTGTGAGTCCTCTGATCCGTCAAAAAGTCCAAAAGCCCGGGTGCGATCTTTCCCCAAGTATAATAAAACATGATGCAACTAAACCATAATAAGCAATAAAAATATGTGTGAAGTCAATCTCCAGTGGGCCAGAGTTAAATATGGCCTTGTCACCCCTAACTTAGGGAAGATCCTGGCCTCTCAGTATACGAATAATGCTGACTACGTACAAAATCATACTTCTGCATAAAGATAATGAAAATTTTAAAATAATAAATTAGTTTTCCCAAAAATTGTCTATTGTACAGAATTTTCACACGGATACAAAAAATAATTTAAACTTTTGTAGTAAAATTTTAGGTTATAAAGACTTGCTCTTCCATTTTTAGTTTTAAAACACAATATTTATGATTTTAATTTTAATTGATTCAAAACATTGATATATAAACGAAAAATTTTACGTATCTTGGCCGGACAAATAAAATAATAAATATGTTTAAGGCAATAAGTCTACAAAGAATGTATGTTATTATAGATTTCATCACCATGGCCGTGTTGACTTTCGTGTATTGCATATATTTTGTTATCTGTGGCTAGTTCGTTGAGCATTTTTTTTGGCGCGTCCTCGGCCTTGGCTTGATCCAGGGTAAACATTTTTGCATGGATATCCCCTAAGTTCAGGCTCAAACCTCCAGCCTGATCCTGGTTCTCGTTAGGTTTCTTCTGGAAGAGCTGATTATAAATAGACCTAACCAATGTCGTCATTTCTTCACCCATTTCAAAGTTGCCTTGAATTTTTAAAGTGTATTCTTGTGAAGCGCCTGTTAAAACTGTGCAAAACAATCATTTAAAATGTGTACTAAATGCAATAATTACTACGGCATACAAACATATGCATAAAAATCAACTTTTTTTCTCTGCAATCCTTTATGAATATCTCGACAATTATTTACGAAAATTACCTCGTTTAAAACTAATTAATTTCATACATATAAAGTAATACTCACGAAAGAAAATCAGTAAATAACAAAGCATGTTCGCGTCGCAAATATCGCATTTCATTTCTAATGCGTTGCAAAGCGACGATAAAATATTCTTACGAGTTAAATCGGGTTTTATAGTTTTTTGAGATAACGTGTAATGAGTTTGTAAACAGTAAATATAAATGTTTAATGCCGAAAAAATAATCAATGGTTTTACGACCTCAATCTTACTTGGTTATGAAAAAAAAACAATTTAGGATTTACTTTCGTTAAAATATAACTGAGTTCACAGTAATAACATTTTAAGTTTACAACAATCTTAAAAGACATTCTAATATTAAAAATTAAACTGAGTTTACAATTCTGATCTGTTTTTAAAAAATCCTTAAACTCTTTCTTATTTAATTAAAAAGTTACATAAACCTAAATGGTTTAGTTGAAACTGAAGGTGTGTTGCGGACTTATTTTTTTATTTGTTTTTTTAAATAGCTTTTTATGTAATTTTATTACATTTTTTAGACACAATCCAGACTGTCGATTGAAATTAAACAACATATTTGCAAATCAAATAATGTGTTTTTTACTAAGTTCACTTATATAAAAAATCAAATAAAAAGATTTACATATTCGTAGAAAACTACGACATAAATGTGCAAATAGTCAAATTCGATTTGTAAAACACCTAATTTAAAGTTAAAACTACTACTACTAGACTCAATCCGTGTGGAATTAAAAAAAAAACAAAAATAAATATGTGTTCATCCAGACTATCCTCTACGTCTATGACATCGAGATCTGTTCAGTTGTTTAGCCTACAAACTCTAACAAACATCCGTCCAACTAAACTTCCGCATTTAAAATATTGGTTAGTTTAAATTTTACACAAACTAACCTAAGAATTATTTGTATAGCCTGTCCGAATCAAAAATCTTTGATCAACTTTTCTTGCTCTGAATATCTTCATTTAGTTTATTTCTAGTCTAAAAACTAAAAGTCTAACATCAAAGATAACTTCGTTACAGTTAGTGATTGAACAAAAACATATATTTATTGAAAAACCAAACTATTGCTGCCTTCAATAAAAACGCTAATTACTTTCTGATCTACAGCAATTATTTACATTGTCTAGTTACCTATAACAAAAAGAAAAAAACCTGTAAACCGAGACGTAACAATTACGTATCTATACTAATATTATAAAGAGGAAAGATTTGTATTTTTGTATGTATTGAAATAACTCAAAAACTACTTGGCCGATCTGTGGTTTCGATAATTAAATACCTATTTACTATTGAAACCATTTTCACAAGACCCCTCAATCTCTGTGTATTAACTAAAAAACTGCCAGCTTCTCATAAGACTGTATTATGAATCTTCATCATCATCATCCTCCTTATCTTACTCCCGTAGGGTCGGCGCAACAGGTTTTTGACTTCTAAATAAATCTAACATACGTCATCTCAGTCATCACTCCCTTTTTGATCATGTCACCTTTCACGCAATCCTATTCTCAAACTTCCTCTAATATACTCATTTCGTATCTTATCCACTCGTGTTACCCCATACATCTATCTTAACATTCTCATTTCCGCCACATGTAGTCTTCTTTCATCCTTATGAATAGCATTGAATAATATCTAAGTAGATATTAATTGAGTATGGTCATGATTTAATTGCATTTCGCTTTGCATTATTATCTCTTATTGATAAGATTATATAATCTTTAGGAAAATATTAGAATTCATAACTATACAATGCACTCCCATCAATGGATTTTTCATGTCTACAACTGATAAGACTCCGGATGTTTTGACAATAGAGTCCACACCTCTTAGAAGTTCTATGAAACTGGCCATAACTTCTCTAGTCTTGGAAATATTCTGATGAAAAATAAAAACAACAAAATATTATCGCCGTTTGCTAATTATCTTGCTAATACAAATGCGAAAGTTTAGATGAATGTTAGAGTTTGTAGCCTAAACGGCTGAACGGATCTGGATGAATTGGGCATAGATGTAGAGCATATTCTGGAAGAACACATAGACTACTTGTTTTAATTTTTTTTAATTCCACGCAAACAAAGTCGCTGACGAAAGCTAGTTGACCATCAAGTTCATTGACCATGTAGACATAAGTGAAACTAAATTATCATGGCTCATTAAATTAATATTTACCATTTCGTCCATATATTAGGTCCATGAAGGTTTTATATATTTTCTGACAATACCAGCCCTTCTGTCATCTGACATCTAAACAATGTCACTTTGACTGTAGAACGTCGGGTACAATTTTTTTACATTTACAATTTTTAATTTACATTTTTATATTTATTTTACAATTTACAAAGTTAAAGATTTATCTACAAAATCTGAACACAACAAAAGTTCTATTGAAATCTATTCAGGGAGTCGCACGAAAATACAATAAGTCAAAATTTGAATAACATAGCAATCAGTTACTGTTATCAATTCGTCGTTGGATCTTGAGGAATACACGTGTCGGAGTATTAAAGCCAAACGATTGTTATCGAGTTCATAGGTGGACTCATTGAAATGCGGCAATGCTAATGAACAAAATCGCTGGAGGAAGTAACAGTCAGCGCAGTGCGGTCGGCGACGGTATCGGGTGCGGTTCGTGCAGTCGGGATCATGTATCAAGATGATGGTATCACCAAGTTACAGAACAAGTTCGAGTCATCTATCAGTGAACTCAAGAAGAAGACCTTTGTAACCGCGGCTGATGTTGAGAGCTTTGGTGAGATTTATAATAAGTCGATCATTGAACTGATTAACTTATCTTGCAATTCTGGTAGCTTTGCCTATGGCCTAATGACATCACACAGTAATGAGCAGCCAAGCGCGGGATGCAGTTGGTCTTATAATATTCAAAATCAAAAGAAAAGAAAATTATATATACTTTCACTGTCTGAAAATTTTAATTTTTCGTCTATGGTTTTATTGTGGAAAGTTTTAGTTTTCACTGTTTCAGTTTATAAATTTATTATAATTATATTATTCCAAAGAATTCTACTACGTTGACTAAGTTTTCATATCGTTACGCGTGCTTTCTACGTTACGCTGCTACGATAATGCAGTGGTTTAGACTTATATCTACTAAATTACATCTTAAAATTTCTGCCACGTACTGTATTCCATATATCAGTTATTATGTGCGTTATACGACGATTTTCCAAAAAAAATATCATAGCCATCATTTCCTTCTACAATCATTGGATAAAACACTGGAGTACCCATCTCTAGTGTGGATTACAAAAAAAACGTTGTACATTTCTAATCGAATAGACGGATCCTGTTAGAGGATTAGCTCTTGAGGAACAAAGCTTTGTTAGGTCTTCGTTTTAAAATTTAACCATTAATAGAGAAAAAGCGCAAACCTTATTAATGGAAGAATGTATTACATTAGCAGCTACCTCGCTTTTTTCGCGTTGAAATTTACGAACAACTGTAACATCCCGCGAATGTGGAGGGCATGACTTGTGCTGCGAATTCGCCTACAAATGCACGCCAGTACTTTGTTATTTATGTCAAATTAAAGTGGCTGCTATTTGTCACCTTTTACTATAAAAAAGCATTGTGTGTGTTCATATTTCGTCATCATTCATCATCATCACCAGTTCACTATAGGTCCCACTAAGGGGCTCGGAGCCTACCCTAAGTAAGGGCTGACTAGGCTATAGTCAATCACGCTGGCCCACTGCGGTTTGACTTCACACATAACTTTGAATTTCTTCGCCGATATGTGCAGGTTATCACGGTGTTTTCCTTCACCGTAAGAACGGGTAGATTATGTAAATATGAAATTCGAAAATCACATTGGTATATGGCGGGATTCGAACCCAAGACCTGTAGATTACAAATCAAGTGCTCAAAACCCCTGAGCCACCGACGCTCGTTGTCAAGTCGTGAAAACTGTGATAACATCTTGAATACGTGGAAATTGTCTTCAAGGATAACTGAGCCTCTTTAACTCTGTAAGCAACTTCAGTAGCTATTGTGTTTGGGGTAGCGATCACAATCTCACTAATATATTCAATTTTAGCCGATAAAAAACTGCCAGGAACGTTTACGATGTTATCTCTATTTCAAATTTACATTCGCATTGTTATAAAAATGTCAAAGATTTAATACATTGTCGTGGGATAAATTATTCTAAATTAAAACAACATGATTTTAAATGGTTATATTATGACGTCTGAAATTAAAATTTTATATTTATGTTTGAATTTTTTAATGTTATGACTATAGAAAGGAAAATCATTAATTTAAAATAGTTTATTGAAAGATAAAACCTTCTTATACTTAGATCTAATTTAGTTTAATTAAAATCTAAAATGCTTTGAATTAAACGATATTGATCTGCGATTTCTTTTACTTCTAAATATTGTGATTCTACTCGTGCAGGCGACAGTGGAGTTACAAAGGAGTACGCCCTCGCACACCGGAGGTCCCTCGAGGATCCTGAGGGTTTCTGGGCTGATGTGGGACACGAGCTGATCTGGACAAAGCCATGGGACCGCGTGCTAGACAACACCAACCCGCCTTTCACCAAATGGCAAGTAAACTATTCAAAAACGCTATAACCACAAATAATATAAACATTACCCTCTTTGTCAGTCGGGTAACTGGTAGGTAGGTAGGTACTAACTAAATGAGATAATTAAAAAAAACAATAAACCCTAATGACTATTTCTACTCGAAAACATAAAAAAAAATGATTTAGGAAATTAAAGTAATGGGGAAAGAGGTTTGACCTCGGTTGTTTTTCACAATTTCAGATATTTAATTCTCATGCCCACTGTAGGTCTTTTCCAATGCGTATACACTATGACACCCCATTTGTCTAAATCGGTTCAGTCGTTTAGGCTCTAGGCCGTTATAAAGGAATTTAAATAAAAACAAACTTATGCGCGAAAATCTACCCTATTCGTCAGTTGGGTAATAAAAAATATATTTACCCAGATATAGAAGTTAAAAAATAATATAACTATGATTTGGTTGGTGACGACTGAAATGACGTATTAGCATAGAAAAATTTAAAGGGCAAAAACGTGCTATCTACTGCAGGACATGGAAATCGTGTTTCGTTCGTAATATACGAGTATGTAGTGGGGGTCTGATAGCGAAGGAATCTTGTCTGTTCGACCAAGAAGGTTGAGTGTACTATGCTATTACAGGTGGGTTGGTGGCGAGATGTCGGTGTGCTACAACGCGGTGGATCGACACGTGCTGGCGGGGCGCGGGGAGCAGCTCGCCCTCGTCCACGACTCACCGCTCACTGATACTGTGCGACGGATCACTTACGCTGAGCTATTAGATCAGGTGAGCTAAGACTCTGTACCTGACGTCATCATCGTTGAATCAGTTAAAGACAACGTCCAATGGCAAAATCTTCCCTCTATTTCGTCGTTTTGGTCTTGTCTAAAACATCTGAAGACTAACCACTTAATAATTAGAAGCACCATCATTACCTTACTATATGTCCCACTGAGGGGCTTAGAGCCTTACATAAGTTAGGGATTACTAGGCCATAGTCAATAACTTAAACATTAAAATAGAAACACCAATAGCTTATTGCCTCATGGTTAAGAATATGGATATCCGATCGTAGATTCCAATCTCACCATTCGATTATTGTCGTAAACCACATTTTAGCAAAAACCTAGATCTTAGTTGGTCTGGTTCCAAGAAATGTTAGTAAATCTATACTCATATTATAAAGAGAACAGATTTGTATTTGTGATTTTTTGTATGTATTGAAATAACTCAAAAATTACTGCTTCGATTTTAAAAATTCTTACACCATTAAAAAGCTACGTTATCAGTGAGTTACATAGATGTTAACGCGAACGAAGTCGCGAGCAACGGGTAATAAAAAATAATCTACTGATATAAAAAAAAAAGTCTTGTACTGACTTCAGTTTCTACCTTTCATCTTAGCATAAACATATTTGACGTCCATCTTTTTATTTTTGGCGTTGGATTTGAATGTACTATTCTAGGATTATCTTTAAATATCCGAAGGTGTCCAGACTGGCAGGCAAGCTGCGATCTCTGGGCGTGGAGCGAGGCAGCCGCGTACTCATCTATATGCCGCTCATCCCGGAGGCAGTAATCGCTATGCTGGCCACCATTAGAATCGGAGCTATACACTCCGTTGTCTTCGGAGGTGAGTGATTGGACGTGAGGATCTTTTTAAACTGGTTACCAGTACATTAGAGCTTCGCAAATGATATCTCTAAGATTATTTTTCATCTCCCTTCATTATTGTATAGGTTTTTTATTTTACATTCGTAAATGCTACCAGGTTTCGCGGCTCGTGAACTTAGAACTCGCATAGAGCATGCGGAGCCAACGGTCATAATAGCGGCCAGTTGCGGTGTGGAGCCTAACAAAATAGTAAGGTAATTTGCATCACAGTATTATTTAACTAATACATTTTTACTACGACTTGAGCAGAAATATAAAACATACTAGTTTTCGCCCGCGAATCTGTCCGTGGAATTAAAAAGTAAGTAGAGTATGTGTTCTTCCAGACTATACTCTACATCTGTACCAAATTTCGTCAAAATATATTAAGCCGTTTAGGGTCCAAACTCTAACAAACATCCATCCATCTAAACTTTCGCATTTATAATATTAGTAAGATAGAACTAATTTCCTTACACACATTAGAAATTGATGGAATAATGGGTGATGGTCAACTGGCATCGACTCGGATTTATTAATTGAATTAATTAATTTTGTTAATTTAAATGCATTTGAAAGTTGAAATAGATCGAGGATTTAAACTTTACAATATAATTAAATAAATGCTAATTATTTTATTTGACAAACAAAATGCAACGAAGAATGATTTATTGAAATTCTAAATTTAAAAAAAAATATATTCCGTTCATCGTAAATGACCTTTTACTGGATTCAACTGTATTGTTTTTCCAAGACCTAATTATTTCAGTTCCGCATAGAGTAGTTACATAGTAATATAAAAAAAGCATACAATTAACACTTAGCAACACTATTCTATAGTCACTATTTACATAAATAAACTAGCTGTTGACCGCGACTTCGTCCATGCAATATTAAGATAAAAAGTAGCCTATAATATGTCGTCAGCTACCATCAGTGAAAGTCCGGTCGAAATCGGCCCAGCCGTTTCGGTGATTACCCGAAACAAACGCGGCTTACAGACAGATAAAAAAAATTAAATGCGTTTTTCGCTAACGCAAATACATCATCTTCCCGAAATCTGGCATTTTTCTTTTGATATTACACACAGACACTCCAATTTTATTATATGTATAGATAATTGTAATTATCTTTTAATCTTTATAACACAGACTTTAAAACTTTATGTTATTTCATAAATTGTGACGTCACATTTCTATCCTGATAGATATAAAGATATATTAGACGAGGCGCTCTGCCAGAGCTCACATCAGCCACGCGCCTGCGTGGTATACCAGCGGCGACGCGTTCTGGAATGTTCTTTGGAGCCAGGCCGCGATGTCTGCTGGGAGACTGCGTTAGACTCGGAGCCTGCGCCCTGCGTCTCCTTAGAAGCTAACGAGCCTTTATATATATTGTATACTTCAGGTAATAGATATTTGTTTATAGCTTAATTGAACCGACAGGGTCTTACTACAAATGGCAAATCAAGTTCAATGTACAATTGGAGTAATTGGCGATGTTCTAAAACTAAAAAACAATTATTTGAACATTTTGAAATTACTCGTAGTACAGAAACAAATACAACGCAGATTATAAATGTATCTGTACGGAAAGCTAGTTTCTTTTTATAATAATCTCTTCGTTTGCACTTACTGCTATCTAAGTTATTTGTAGGAAGAGACGGAGTTGGTCTCGTTGCAATGAACAAGGCGATTTTCCTGAAGTGGTACACCGCGGATTTCCACTACTGTACTTTTTGCTAAACGAGTCTTTAACGAAGATTTTTTTAAATTATTTAATGATTGATTTATTTCAGTATACTAGGGGAAGTAGACATTGTTTAAAAATCTATTTTTAAGCAACCAAGCATCTCATGTCCCCCTTTAAATTACTTTTATACCATAAGCTAAATAGGTTGAAATACCTGTTGTAACTGGCGTCTAGTTGTTAATCTTACGTATTGTAGGCACAACCGATGACCCTAAAGGCATTCAGCGGCCAATTGGACATGCCGCTACTTTATGCTGGACGATGCACGCTGTCTACGGTCTTAGAAAGGGGGTATGCTGGACCGCATCTGACCTGGGCTGGGTGGTGGGACACTCTTACATCTGTTACGGACCTCTACTCGCTGGTCTCACCTCTGTACTGTATGAAGGCAAGCCAGATAGGACTCCTGATCCGGGACAGTATTTTAGGTTAGTGGTTATATTGTTTAAGTTAATAAAATCATTTTGTCTCCAATGAAAAAGACTTTGCTTGTAATAAATATAGAAAACAAAAGAATGTTAAATAAAGAAGTTAAAACAAATGCATGCATACAGTGACTGGTCATTGGTGAAGAATTAGAGAAGAACAGACTAGTATATATCTTATCATCATCTCCTTACCTTACCCGTAGGGTCGGGGAACTGGGTTTTTTTACCTCCAAATAACTCTACCATCCGTCATCTCAGTCATCACTCCTTTCTTGATTATGTCAGCTTTCACGCAATGCATCTATTTCTAGGTCTACTTCTACCGGTGTACCCCTCCACACTCATTAACTTCTTGTTACATGCGATTCATCCCTTCTCATAACATACCCATACCATGCTAACCTTTTACTTCTTAATTTCTCAACCACTGGGACTATCAAACTTCAAAAGACTAGCTTAGATTTTTTTAAAACATAAATAAACCAGCGCTAGACCACGACTCCACCTAAGCTAAGTGAAGACGCGGCCGAAGGATAGAGCGCGCTAGTTCAATAAGTGACGATTCACCCTTTCTAGGTATTTTTAACTTGAAGTGATTTCACTGACCTATGTCCATTACCCTGTCTCACAGGATAATAGAACAGCATCGTGTGAACGCGTTGTTCACGATCCCGACCGCATTCCGCGTGCTGAAGCGAGTAGACCCAAACGCGAAGTACTCGCGTCGGTACTGCAGCAAGTCTTTGAAAACTGTCTTCATCGCTGGAGAACATTGTGACCAGGATACTAGGGTACGTTTAGATTTAACCTCCTTTTCCACTAGACAGCTACGCGGTTATAGCTCCGTGTAACGTGTAGTCGAAATCAGTTTAGATTTTTGATTATTTGATATTTTTACTTGTCATTGATATTACAATAAATATCTATGCGATGTAAAGAAAAAATGCATAGTTATTAACGCTCTGCGTGTATAAAACAATGCTGATTAAATAGGTTAATTTACATGTAACAATTTTAATTATTGTAAAAGAAAAAAATAAATTCTTGCGACATACGTAATTAAAGTGTAGTTCTTCTGGTTTATTTTCTTGTAAATATTTGTTCAAAGGTTTCGTATAAAAATTAATACTTCCTGGAAATACTTTTGCTTTTGTTATAATTTACCGCTAGATGGCGTCTCATGAAAAATCTATTTGGGACAATTTGTACTAAGTTTTGTTCATTCATTACTTTTGTTAGCAGGAAACAAAGTGAAAGCCTAAGGGTCAATCGAACTGTTGAATTATTTACAACAGAACGGTATCATTTTGATTAACAATTGTAATTAAATTTTACAATGACTTGATGAAGAATTGTATTGTTTTTTTTGTCTTATTACTCAAGGAAAACGTTGTAACTAATCGTGTTTTAAATATGCATATGATATAAAAATGACAATAGGAAAGGATAATTAAAGACGGAGCGATTTGCGTTTTTAGGGTCATAAAACTACGAGTATGTTCAATTGAAAGTTAAAAATCAAGACAGAAAATTGTCTGTGAGAATCATAGTTCATACTAATGTTATAAATGCGAATATTTAGATGGATGGATGAATGTTTGTTAGAGTTTGTAGCCTTAACGGCTGAACGGATTTCGATGAAATTTGGTATAGATGTAGAGGATAATCTGGAAGAACATATAGACTACTCTCTTTTGTTTTTTATTCCACGCGGACGGATTCGCAGGCAAAAGCTAGTAGGTAAAAGAGTGATATATCTGTACAGGTGTGGGCCGAAAGGGTTCTAAATGTGCCGGTGCTGAACCACTGGTGGCAGACGGAGACGGGATCGCCCATCACCGCCGCCTGCCTCGGCTACGGCGTGCAGTGCGTACCTCCACACTCCGCCGGATACCCAGTGCCTGGGTATGACGGTGAGTAGACCGAAAAGATTGAGTAGACCAAGTAGACCGAAAAGACCGAGTAGACCGTAACATTTAATTGCATTTATAATCACAAATTTCAATGTGGTAATACTAATTGTTGCATTTGAGTGATCTATTTATTGTCTACTTAGATTTAGAACCACTCGTCTGTTGTCTTGACGAAAACATTTGGTAATTAACGTCATTTGTTCCAAATTATATATTTAACTATTCAGCATTGTTTTTAGAGATGAATGTATATTGTAGTGCGTGCTCTACGCGAAGACGGCACGGAATGCCACCGCGGCGAGGTAGGCAGGCTGGCGCTGAAGCTGCCGCTACCACCGGGTTTCGCGTCCACTCTGTGGCAGGCTGACGACCGCTTCAAAAAGGTCTACTTCGAGTCTTATCCGGTGAGCATTTATTATTGCACCCATAATGCTACTTTAAATGGAGTTGTACATTAATTTCTTGAAGGATAGTTCTTCTTGCTGGACTATTTAAATTACTATCCTTCTGTTTTAACATGGATGTGCGGGTTACACGAAAGATACGAAATGAGTATATTAGAGGAAGTTTGAGAGTAGCCCCAGTGGTCGAGAAAATAAGGAGTAAAAGGTTAGCGTGGTATGTACATGTTATGAGAAGGGATGAATCTCATGTAACAAGAATGACGTTAGTTATGAATTTGGAAGGGGGGTACACCGGTAGATGTAGACCTAGAAAGAGATGGATGGATTGCGTGAATGACGACTGAGATGACGGACGATAGAGTTATTTGGAGGACGAAAACCCGGTGCGCCCTACGGGAGTAGGTAGGGAAGATGATGATGATCCTTCTGTCTTCGGTATGCAGGGCTACTACGACACGCAGGACGCGGGGTGGGTGAGCGCGGAGGGCGCGGTGTGGGTGGTGGCGCGCGCTGATGACGTCATCAACGTGGCGGGTCACCGGCTGTCCACGGCCGCGCTCGAGGACGTCGTACTCAAACATGCTCGCGTCGCCGATGCCGTTGTTGTGGGCGCGCCAGATCCCACCAAGGGAGATGTCCCACTATGTCTGTATGTGATGAGGCCACCGCAAGATGGTAAGCATTCAACCAATATAAATTACTGACGTTTTATTAGATATCTATACTAATACAATAAAGCGTAAACACACTACTTAGTTATGTAGGAGGTCAGCAATCACAGTATATTTTCAATATTTTCTTAACATAAAGCCCTTCACTTACGACACACTTTAGGCTATTTTCACGCTATTAGACTTAGGGAGTAAATAATTTGGAAAAAACTGTCATGCGGTACAATAACTACAAGCTGACAACATCAAGCAAGGTTGCCATGGTAACGGTAATTGTTATCGAATGTCAAAGGCCTTGGTTGTCATTGGTGCATTTGAATTTTGACATTTTGCAATTGCGGATGAAGCCGCACAGGAACAACTCGTGATTAGATACATCTTTTTCCTATTTCATCAGATGAGGAGATGGTGGAAGAAAGTGCTGTGACACAAGAGTTGATCGCTTTGGTGCGACATCTGATAGGACCTATCGCAGCATTCCGCAAGGCAGTTGCGGTTCCCGCTCTGCCTCGCACCAGGTCTGGTAAGGCACTACGAGGTGCCATAGCCAAGCTTGCCAGGTCCCAGTTGGTTAGACTACCACCGACTATTGAAGATCCTTCAGTCTTTAAAGAAATTAAAACAGCGTTGCAGAAGTTTGGTTACGCGATCGAGGCGCCTGACCCAGAAATTAGTACTTAATAGATTGTCTGAAAATGATAATTTAATTTCATTTTTTATGATTGACATTTATTAATGTTCTTAAAATGTCAATGTCTTGCGTCTTTGTACAGGAACTGGCTTAATAAAGACGAAATCATTTTGTACATCGATTAGTAAATATTTATGTATTAAATATTTATGCATATGCAAAGATTTTCTAGTAATCTCTGGTAAAAAATGAAATAACCTACAAAATTTTGACAACAGTAATTGTATTTATCAATTTTATTAATAGCAAATTATTAATAGTTTCTAACTTTCGTCTCTCTTTTGATTTGTCAAATAAATATTGTAGACCGTAAATGTTGATAAATCAAAGTATTTATTTTAATCTGTTAATAATTAAATTCTATTGTACGTTTACGCAGAAATATTGCTTACAACGGCATAAACATAATTTTATTTAAAATAAAACTTATTTAAAAATATTTATTGTGACATAGTGTCATGGAAACCAGACATTTATTTAACCTCATTTGTAATTTATAATTGTATGCTCATTGTTATATTTAAGTCGCATATTGCATAAGTCATGTATTTCATACAGGTCAGCTTCATAAATTATTCAAAAGAACTTTATTGTAACGGCACTGTATTAAACGAAAAGAAATACAAAAAGAAATACAATTATTTCTAATTTTCTCTATAGTTAGCCGATTTAATTTTTAATATTAGCGATTTTTGTTGTTTTTAAATTTTGGATAGTCTTATAAATTCTGCCAAGCAGGAAAATAACTATTTCTGGGGTCGATATTAGTTTAAAATGGGATTAGGCGCTGTTAAGTATTAAAATTTAATTTAATGTAAATGAACACAACTATTCCTTCTGGAAATTGGTCGATTGAACAATTTTACATTTGTTCGTGGCGCTGAATTTCCATCAAGCATCAATCTTGTCTTTTCTAGCGACGACGATTTTGCAAATATCTTGTTTTGCAGCTTGTATCACGTCTATGAGCCATTATATGTGCTTTTTTGTACCTTATACCTTTGCATGAAATAGACGGAATTTTATTCCACTAAACTAATTGATTATACACTTAGCTTAATTTCAAACCAAATTGTAGATGTAAATAAATCATTGAATAAAAATGTTTTTTGTTTTAATTTCTAGTGATCAGGGATAGTGTTACTATCTTCGTCAGCGAGGAATAAAAAAAAATAGCCCCAGTTAACCCCGCATATACATGTTCTACCATCCAGTAAAGAACCATTCAGTGTAGTGGACCTTGAGTCCTACCATCCACAGAAAAATTGTATTTTTGTATGTATTGAATTACCTCAAAAACTATTGGACCGATTTCAAAAATTCTTTCACCATTAAAAAGCTACGTTATCAGTGAGTAACGTAGGCTACGTTTCACGCGGGCGAAGTCGCGAGCAACAGCTAGTATTGTATATAGACACTCCAATTTTATTGAATGTACAGAATTTTAATCACTAACCTTTACAGATGATGATCAGTATTTCTAAAGCCATAGTATAAAACTATTGCATTATTTCTAGTTATTTTGATCTTGAAATACCATTTTAATTTTAAAATTGATTATTTTTTTGCACAATTACAGTAACATAACTGAGTATAACGGAGTAATTTTAGACTTTTAAATGTCATTTGCGGTTTGACAGTTCATTGACGGTTTGACATTGACGTTTGGACTTATTCAATGACGCATAGCGATTGAGGATTTATTTCCTTTGATAACATAAAACTTTCTCCTCCCTTATATAAATAAGTGAATAAAGTTCAATCGTTTTACCAAGATATTTGTTATAAAATTTCTCTGTGGTTTAAAGTTAATGATATTTATCTAAATCTACGTACTTCACGGGAGTCCACCTGTTGTTTTCTCTTCAGAACCGGCTTTTAAGGTAAATTAAACGATTTTTATTTTGTTTATGTTTTAAACACAAGCATAAGATTAATGTTAAAGTCTTTAACTTTGGTTAGTTTATTAACTTATGTATATTACGCATGTAATATAATCTTTTTGACAAGATAACATATCAAGTATTTGTATTAGATGTTTTTAAAAGAAAATTCATTTTATAATTCTTATACATAGTTAATGTTTTAGTTAATAAATGTGATTTATCAGATCTATAAATAAATATTTTTAAGTAGTATTTGTTTTGATCATACGATTGTTACGAAATAATCATTACTACTAGTGTTGTAGTCTTTAAATGAAGGTCCACTGCTGAAACTTTTAGTAAAACACATTCATCATCATCTGAGGCACTACATCTGCGGGTGGGCCTGGGCCTGGTCCAGTAAACTTCTCCAATTCTGTCTATTTTGGGCCTTTTGCTTCCAGCCCTTGACGCCAATGTTCTTTAGATCGCGTTCGACGTCATCTAGCCAGATGGCTTAGATAAGTTTCGGTCTACCATGCGCTCTACGTCCATCCGACTTACTTTCTAACAGGCGTTTTGGAACTCTGCAATCATCCATGCGGGCAACATGTCGTGCCCAGCACAGTCGTCCAATTAAAACACACAGTAAAGCACATTGCCACCCCTTTTTCCCATTTAAAAAATGGAAACAACTATATTTTGTACAATCATGGAATCTGGCAGTGTTCTATGTTAAAAGCTACAATTGTTTGAACATTTGAGATGATATGGTAAATGGGACATACATTTGCTTTTAATCTTATCCCATTTTTGCACAACTCATTGGTATAATTCATGAGAATTGGAGTTAATCTTGTTGCAAAGAATAATTTTTCTGAAATGGACAATCTCCGAATTCCATGACTGTCCTTTTATAAGAGAATCTTACAACATTAAACTGTTTGTAGATGTGGAAAGCAGCTACAGATGTGACAGCTCCCGCACCAGCGGAGGCTGATGATTGGGAGACAGACCCGGACTTTGTTAATGATGTCAGTGAACATGAACAGAGATGGGGACCTGGCGGGAGAAATGTTGAAGCTATTGAGTAAGTACTTTGGACTTGAAACTACAAAATATTGACTTGGCACTTCTGGCAGAGCTAAATGTTTGTGTTGATGTGCCAAATCAAATCTTATTACTGTAATTTGTATACTTGACAAGTCGAAATAATTGCCAGGAACTTTAGAGGTAAAGATAATTATTATTTTGTCTTAAAATTTATCATCAATACTTTTATTTATTTAAATTACATTACAAGTGAGTTTGTTATTTATTTTAAAAGTAAATATAACATAAATAAATGACTCAATAGTAAAAAACATGCATTAACAGGATATTCAGAAAGTTATTACAAGGAAAATTTATTTAAATTGAAAATGGTAACTGGTATTTTTATATCATAAAGTGGCAAATGGACAAGTCACAAACTTCGCCGATATAGCGAATCGAACGCTTCCCATAGACATATACAAACGCAATTTATTGCATTCTGTTTATGTATCTAACTCGCTCTGTTTAAGTCCTATTTCCACTGGTGCTTTCACTGTACATAAAAGTGTTAAGTGGAAATGAGTGTTATCATACCTCCTTTGGTTCCCCATTTGAACTCATATGAACTGTCCATATTTACTCTACGGCAGGAAACCTGTGAATCACATCGACACAATGAATCATTTATTTAAATGTAAACATGCTTTGTTATTTACATGCATTTTCTATACAGTTGTGAGAACTACAACTAAATATATGACATATAACCTGTAAAAACAAAACTTTTCGTAAACAAAAGACATGAGAACACTAATCTAGGTGAATGTTATATTTGCAGTAAATACACAAATATTAAAAAAAAATATACTAGCTTTCGCCCGCGACTGAATTAAAAAAAACAAAAGCATGTAGCCTATATTTTCTAGGCTATACTCTACATCTATGCCAAATTCCATCGAGATCCGATCAGCAGTTTAGGCTTCAAACTCTAACAAACATCCAATTTAGTAACATTTTTTTATATGCAAACTTTTCGCCGACTTCGTTTGCTCGGAATTAATAAAAATTATGTAGCTTATCTTCCAGACTGTATCCTACATTTGTAACAAACATCGAAATCTGTTATGTCTTTTGGAGATACCTAGAAACATCCATCCATCCAAGCTTTCGCGTTAATATTATAATTATGTTATTTTACAGTATGGCGAGGCTAAGAGAGGAGGTGCTTCAGGAAGACAATCAGATAAAGAAGAAACAGTATGAACAAGGACCTAAACCATCTTTTGGGTAAGTTTTTAATAATTATTAAATCACTAGCTTTCACCCGAAACTCCGTCCGCGTGGATTAAAAAAAATCAAAAGTAAGTAGCCTATGTGTTCTTCCAGAGTATCCTCTACATCTATACTAAATTTTATCGGGATCCGTTCACCCGTTTAGGCTACAAACTCTAACAAACATCCATCCATCCATCTAAACTTTCACATTTATAATATTAGTATGAAGTATGATTACTACCATCAATATCCAAATTAAATATTAAAAAATATCTAAATGAATTAATTTTATAATTATTACGCTAAATTTCAAATTCCATAATATTTCTTGAAAACTAAGCTATTTAATTCAAACCAAAATGGTAGGTAATGTTTTTTTGCAAGATTGACAAAAATATGTCGAAATATCGACACAAGTCAGCATAATTTTATGACATATTTATTTTGCTGTTTCAATAATAAATTTTTGTCATAATGTTACCCTTTTTCTCAGATATGGCGGAAAATTCGGTGTTCAAGAAGACAGGATGGACAAATCAGCAGTTGGACACGACTATGTTGGAAAAACTGAGAAACATGTCTCACAAAAGGATTATGCTCAAGGTAAGTTATTGGAGAGAACTTTAAGTTGTAAGTCTTACACTTTATGCTCTATATTTTCACGCTATTTAGATTAGAGAGTGGAGGAATTCCAAAAAAATCATGCGAGAAAGGGTCAAAGCTAGAAACGAGGTAGTCCTAGAAACAGTAATTGTTAGCCAATAGCAAAGGCCTTTCTCATTTATGCATTTAAATTTTGCATAAATGTAGAGGATAGTCTGAAAAAACATACATACCTTTGACTTCTTTAATTCCACGCGGATATAGTCGTGGGCGAAAGCTAGTGTTTTTATACTCTTATACCAATATTATAGTATTAGTATAAATTATTAAATTATCCTCTTTATAAAGAGGAAAGATTAGTATTTTTGTATGTATTGGAATACCTCAAAAACTACTGGGCCGATTTCAATTCTTTCACCATTAGAAAGATACGTTATCGCTGAGTACCATAAGCTATATTTTAAATTCATGGAAACTGTTTTATAATATACTAGCTGTTGCTCGCGACTTCGCCTGCGTGAATTTAAAAAACAATGAAAAACATAGTCTATGTCACTGATAAAGTGTTTTTTTAACCGACTTCAAAAAGGAGGAGGTTCTCAATTCGTCTGTATTTTTTTTATGTGTGTTACGGCATAACTCCGCCCCTGGTAGACCGATTTTGAAAATTCTTTTTTTATCCGAGAGGTAGTGCTTGCAGGTGGGTCCCATTTTTATGTTTGATGTTTGGAGTCAAAGACTACGGCGTAGTTAAATAGTTTAGCTCAAAATTGCGTGACGTAATTTGGTGTCTTTTTTGCTTTCTATGCTTACGTAGCCTAAACTATAAGACTTACACAAAAATTATGTATGAAAGAATTGTAGCCCTTTAAATTTGCTAAATAAAAGTCCGCGATAGCATATATCTATCTATTAAGGTTGTCGCACAATAACCACTTTTTTTAATGGTGAAAGAATTAAAATCGGCCCAGTAGTTTTTGAGTTACTTCAACACATAAAAAAATACAAATCTTTATATTATTAGTATAGATATGGAATTACGTTAATTCCAGGTTTCGGTGGTAAGTTCGGTGTACAGTCAGACAGGATGGACAAGTGCGCGGTGGGCCACGACTACGTGGGCAAGGTGGAGAAGCACGTGTCGCAGACTGACTACGCGCAGGGCTTCGGCGGCAAGTACGGCCTGCAGACTGACAGAGTTGACAAGGTCTGACACCACTTTGAGTCTTTTGAGTCTTTTGAGTTTGTTGGTTGTTCAGTAATGTACTCTGAAAGATTATCCTATACGAAGTTGTTTCTGTTTATTATAGGTTTTAGGATGTATTGAGTTAATATGAACTGTCGGTACAATTTTAATACTTATAATTAGCTTGTGTTAATTATATAATCTTATCACAACCATTTTGAGTATTTTGAGTTTATTGGTTGTTCAGTAAAATAGTCTGAAACACTTTTATTTTATCGGAAGTTCTTTTTGTTTATTGTAGGTTTTAGGGTGTTTTGAATTATTGTGAATCGTTAGCATTATTTTAATAGTTATTACTTAGCTCGTGTAAATTAGTTAATCTTACCACAACCATTTTGAGTCTTTTGAGTTTATTGGTTGTTAACTAAATAGTCTAAAACACTTTTATCCTATAGGAAGTTGTGTTTGTTTAAGATACAAAATCAGTTTTTAATGTTATAAATGCGAATTAAATACTCTCTGAAATAGCTTAGATCTTGATTAAATTTGACATAAATATAATAATAACTTTGAAGAATATTGGGTACTAATGAAGTTTTTTTTAAATCAATTAAATGAATTGTCCCAGAGTGCGGCAGGGTGGGAGCACAAGGAGGAGGTGGTGAAGCACCCTTCCCAGAAGGACTACGCGGTGGGGTTCGGCGGCAAATTCGGCGTGCAGACTGACCGCAAGGACGCGGCCGCGCTCGGCTGGGACCACCACGAGACCCCGCAGCAACACCACTCGCAGACAGGTACAGGACACAACACTCTCAATACACCACTCGCAGACAGGTACAGGACACAACACTCTCAATACACCACTCGCAGACAGGTCACACACAACACCGCTCACAGACAGGTCACACACAACACTCTCAATACACCATAATCAAACTGAACTGTTTTGACAGTTAATGTGTACTCAAATTAGGGTTGCAACAAGTCTTTGCGGAATTAGAAACGGAAATAGATGTCGAAAGAATATTTTTAGCAGAAACGGAAACGGATGCAGAAACGGAAGTTAAAAAAAAATTACAAATGTATTTTTTTATTAAATATTAAATAAATCGTCAATCTCAATGAAGTAACTTCAAAAAAGTCTTGTTTTTGATTTTATATTATAATTGCACAGGAATTAGATGGTTTAGAAAGAGAGGGGTAATTTACGTAACCATTTTTTTTGGACAGCAACATATTACATTTTTTTCAAAATTAGATACTATTTAGTTGTTTTTAAGTTTCAAAAAAGCCTAAAAGTCCAGCAATTTTTGAATTCGGTTTTAAGTTTTTTCATTACTTACTTCGTTGGCGCAGCGACTCAAAGGTCTTGGCCTCCGACACGAGAGAGCTTATTATTATTAGAGCTTATTTTTTTTAGTAGTTTGTTTTGTGTAGATCACGCGATAGGTTTCGGCGGCAAGTTCGGCGTGCAGCGCGACCGCCAGGACGCGTGCGCGCTGGGCTGGGAGCACGTGGAGCGCGCGCCCGCGCACGCCAGCCAGACTGACCACAAGAGGGTATAGACACAGACATTGCTAAACCTCACCACAATAACTAAACTTCCTAATGGCTTGTGGTAAGACTACCGATCTTGCGGTTGAGAGTTCGAATCCCGCCGTTCGAGTATCGTGAACCATATCCTAGCACAAGCCTACAGCTTTGTTATCTATACTTATTATAATAAAGCGTAAACACACACTTCTTTGTTGTCTAAGATGTCAACAATTACAGCATATTTTTGAATAATTTTTTTTTACTAAAAAGCTCTACACTTACGTCACGCTTTAGGCTATATATTTTCACGACATTAAACTTAGGGGGTAAATATTTTGGATAAAAACCTTAATGTGGGAAAGAAACCATAAGTTGCTGCCAACATCAAGAAAGAAAGATTGCTAAGGTTTGTCATGTCATTTTGACATTTGCAATTGAGGATTTGACAAATGTAAACAATAATTTCACGCGGATGAATCCGCACGCGAACAGCTAGTAATTAAATAAGGAAAAAGAGGAACATATTAAGATAACTTGAAATGTTTTGACATGTGAATAATATGTGTAAATATGTTTCAAACCAAATTCTTTTTAAATTCTAAATTAGATATACCAAATTATAGCTTATTGCTCGCGACTTCGCCAGCGTGAAATTAAAAAATATAGCCTACGTTACTCACAGATAAATTACCTTTCTAACGGTGAAAGAATTTTCAAAATCGGTCCAATAGTTTTTGACTTATTTTAATACATACAGAAATACAAAAAATACAAATCTTTCCTCTTTATAATATTAGTATAGATAACATGCTTGTAACATGCAACACTTTAGTTTAAAATTATTTTTTTTGTACTGAAGCGTATCAACTTTTATACCCTTCTTATGTGATGAACTTACCATTTCAGCTCCAATTAGCCCTATTTTATACATTTACCGTATTGTAACTTTGCAGGGTTTCGGCGGCAAGTTCGGCGTGGAGTCGGACAGAGTGGACAAATGTGCTCTCAGGTTTGAGGACATGGGCGTGGGCGAGGGCGCGGGGGGAGCGCCGGGCTCCAGCTACAGCAGACAGAAGCCCGACATAGGCGGCGCCAAGCCTTCCTCTATACGGGCCAAGTTTGAAAACATGGCCAAAGAGAAGGAACAGGTAAGCCTAACACTGATCAAATAAGGCCCTTCTTACACGGAAACTTTGATATTAATATTGAAATGAGAAATTGTATTTATAGATATGGAGACAATGGAATTGTTTATGAATCGGTTTTGAAAAGGTTTAGTGTTTGAATTGATTATAAAAAAATATCTTGGTTAATTCATTATTTTATTGAATTCAACTATACGAACGAACCACTATGACTTTGTATTTTATTGTAGAATAAAATCATCGGGCTTCGTAAATTTACGTTCCCTTGTGTACGAAGAGCTTTATTTACTTGAAATTAGAAAATAAACGACTTTTTATTTTGGTATTGTAAATAATTTAAATAACCACAGGAAGCCCTGCAGTCCGTGCAGAAGATACGACAAGAGAGACAGATGATGGACAAAGAGTTAACACAGAAGGTAAGAGAAGATAACAAAGTGTCCTTCGTTATGTTTCCCAAAAATATCTAACTGTTTTATTCCTACAGGAAAAAGATAAAGTAATCGTCGATAACGACGAGGAACCGCAGAAACCAATACAAAAAGAAGAACCTAAAATAATAGTTCCCAAACAAATACAGCGTGAACCAGAAGCAGTGAAGCAGGCAGAAGAGAAGGTAGAAGTTGAGGCGGAAGTAAAACAGAGCCAAGAAGAAGTTAAACTAACAAACTTACCTGATGTAACATTAGTAGGAGAACCAAAAGAACCCAAAGAACATAAAGAAAAAGAAGAGGTAAGAAAAAGATACGTTTTTTACTTTTCCATCAAAAATCGTTTATCGAATATCACTTTGACTAGGGAGTTATTTCATAGTAACCATAAAATTCGAATGCAGTAAAACTTGTAATTGTAAATCTTTTTTACATGGTAAGGTTCCAAACAAGCGAATGACCATCTAAATTCGCCGAAAAAGCGAATGGCTGCCATCTCTTGTAGTACATGGTGGGTAGAAAAAAGGGATTAGGTAATAAAAAAAACTATGTTACTCAGTGATATCGTTGCTTTTTAATGGTGAAAGAATTGAAATTGGCCCATTAGTTTTTGAGTTATTTCAATACATACAAAAACAGAGTAGAGTCACTTTTGTTAAAGATATTGGAGAATTATCATACAAAAATACATTGGCTATGAGCTACAATTCGTTGATTAAATAGAAATATGTAAATTTTCAAAATTCTCCGAAAATCAGGTTATTACTAAAAAGAGCCTGCTGTCAACAATATTTTTAAAAATGATATATAATACTTCTGTGTTAAATTAAAACTTTAAATGAAAAAATAATATAAAAACTTTAATTGCTTGTTTTGTAAAAGATGTGCATTTTGAATACTGGCATTTTTCTATTTAACCCAGTGTATATCAAACTTATTTCTTTTACCGCCCCCTTTGAAAATCAAATCTTTCAGCGCCCCCCATTTTTATACAATTCTAGTGAAATTTAAAAGACTATATGAAATAAATGAAATTCCAATTATGCCGCCCCCCTAACCCATATCAACGCCTCCAATTTTTTCTGGGGCATTATACGCCCCTCTCTAGGTTTCAAACGCTTATCGCCCACTTTGAGAGACACTGATTTAACCGACACTGAGTTGTGACGTCAGAGCCGGCAGCCGACGATCGTGGTGTCGCCGGTGGGGTGGGAGGGCGGCGAGGGCGGCGAGGAGGAGGACGGCTACACGGCGCGCGCGCTCTACGACTACCAGGCCGGCGCGCCCGACGAGATCTCCTTCGACCCCGACGACCTCATCACCAACATCGTCATGGTGAGACACACACACACACGAAGATTATCATAAGTCACAAGATTAAGGGCCTGTCCCACCAAATTGTAAATTGTCTGATAACAATCGCTTACTTGATCACCCTAACTTAGGGTAGGCTCCGAGCCCCTCGGTGGGGACGTATAGTGAGATGGTGATGATGATGATGTTGATGATGATGATGATGATGATGATGATGATGATGATGATGATGATGATGATGATGATGATGATGATGTTGATGATGATGATGATAACAATCAAACTTGTAAAATATGTGATGGAATCGGATTTTGTTACCTATCTGACAGTGACATTCTGTGCCTCCATCAGGTAAGATGGCTCAGATAGCTTAAAAGTTTATGACCTTAAAGTTTATGTTTTTTAATTAATTATCTATAAGAGACCGAGTTTGTATCTACAAGGAACTTGTTCTTACAAACTATAAAAAACACAAAACATGCCTTGGTTTTTTTTTTCTAAGCAAATCACCGCAGATTTCCGCGACTGTACTTTTAAAGGAATGACGAATACTTTCTTAGTTGAACACTATTAAGTCTGTAGATTTTTATCAAATAACAAGCATTGAATGATATGAACTAACTCACAAGTGAATGATTGAACGAATGTTTGAATGATCTTGGTACAGATCGACGAGGGCTGGTGGCAGGGTCTGTGTAAAGGCGCGTACGGCCTCTTCCCCGCCAACTACGTGCAACTGCAGGACAAATAACTCACACATTCCAAATGACAATGAACTTTGAACCTTATATCATATAGAATAAGGCTTCCTTTAGATTAATATGAAACGGAATGTTCTCGATCGATTTTATTTTTTTATTCAAAACTGTTCGAAATTTGAAAAAATGTGTCTCTGTTTTATTCATAGAATAAGAAAGAGACGGCAATTGTTTGTATCAGAACTACATACAGACTAATTTATTAGTGTTTTATGATTAGGAAGTATTTGTGACAGAATAGATTGTAAATATGAAGATTTTTAATAATTGTTGAAATTTACAGCTTTATAAATAAACTCGGTATAAAGTTAAACTTGTAATAAACTGAATATAAGCAAAATTTGTACTAATATTTGCTTATACTCAGTTTATTCCTGAGTTTAACTTTATACCGCGTTTTTTTTAAGGCTGTTAGTATTAAAGTACTTATATCGTGTAACCTCAATCCAGGAATTATGAAGTCTATGCCTAATCTAGAATAATTAAGTAAAATAGACAAGTTAAGATAAAAACACTGGGGAATATATTGAGGAATTTATCGACACCTCAATCATTTAATAGTCTTTAAGCATCCCTTAGTACAGATTTTATACTAAAGGTGAATCTACACTAAGGGAGCTTAGTAATCAATTAACGACTCTGAGTACATGTTTTTGATATAGGTTATGGCTTTAGAAGAAAAAAATATCTAATTTTGGACAGCCAAAAATTTGTTATAATTCTCAGAGTCAAATAATTTAAGAATGTTTCCAATTAATATAGTAAGCGAGTAATAAATATTTGACAATATATTTTATATCTTTGCACAACAGATTTGAAATGACATGACTACCATTAAGAGCGCGCACACTTTTGACTAAACTATCGCACAACTGTTGTCTCGCTTTGATTCCTATGAGCTTATATGGAGGTGTACAACTCGATTTTTAGTTGTGCAACCAAACAGTTGAAGGCTGCGAAACAATCGACAATCGCAGAACTGTTGTTCGATAGTTTAGTCAAAGGTGTGCGCACGCTCTAAGGAATTTGATATAGTGCGGCAAACTTATTTGACCCGGTAGGTTTTTTCAAAAGTGTCATCATTTTTCTTTTTTAGTTGTGTTGGATTATTCCGTTCAGACTGAAGTATATAGCTTATTTATATCGCAAATAAAATTGATCTTTATGTCATAGGAATAGGGTTTAATTTTGATTTGCACGTCTTTAATCAAAGCGTAAAATTAACCTTATTTCTATGACATAAAGATCAATTTTATTTGCGATATTAATCTTTGCTTTACATTCCGGTTTGTGTGAACGAACTCTTATATATTTTACATTTTCGGTCTGAACTAACTTCGATAGTAGTGACTGGCCAAATAAGTTTGTAGCACTATATTTTTATACATAGTTTTGTTTTGGTAATTTGTAAGCCACATCGAAACGAAGGCTTTATAGTTAGCGTATAGATGTAAGTTTCGATTGTCGAAACGCAAGCGTAAAAATAATAGTATAGACCGTTTCAAACATCTTAGCGGCTCTGCATGCTTGGATTTGAATTCATATTAACAAACTAGCTGTTCCCTTGCGACTTCATCCGCATAAAATTATAAAAATTTCAATTTATTGTTTACATTTGTCAAATTATCAATTGCAAATGTCAAAATGACATGACATGATGTCAAACCATGGCAACCTTGATTCCTTGATGTTGGCAGCAACTTATGGTCTCTTTCCCACATTAGGATTTTTGTCCAAAATATTTACCCCTAAGTTTAATGGCGTGAATATATATGTATAGCCTAAAGCGTGATGGAAGTGTAGGGCTTTTTATTAAAAAAAGAGTTATTCAAAAATATGCTGCAATTGCTGACATCTTAGGCAACAAAGAAGTGTGTGTTTACGCTTTATTATATTAGTATAGATTTCAGCTGAAAATTTAGTTTTTAGTCTTTGGATTTATTTTGGAGAGTTTCAGTGTTTATATAGATTTGTTTTAATTTCTCATTTACATTGAATTCAACTATACGAACTTGTATCGTGTTCCGTGTGGCTTATAGTTCCGAGCCGACGACATATTTGACAACGTCTATACTAAAGATAATTTTTAATATGTGTTTGGACAATGGAAATCCACGCTTAGTATAGTAATAGAGAATTGAATAGATTGTCACCTAATTTTTAATTATTTCCTAATATATCGGAATTGATTAAAAATAAAAGATTTGAATGAAATAAAAATCGTTTAATTGTATTATATAATATTATTATTTTTATAGTTTCGTTTGAAGTTAATGGACGAGTTTTTTAAAAATAAAAGTATTTTTTAATTATTTATATTTTGTTACTCCAACACTATATTGTATTATTATTTAATAATACTTATAAATCGAACAATTATGTTAATTATATCTTAATTGTATTTTAATATATTATATTTTTATGTATCAAAAGTTATGAATTATTAAACATTTTAAAATTAAATCGTGTTTCAATTACTTTTAACTAAACTACTCTATTTTTTATAGCAACAGCAGGAGCTGTTTTTAGTTTTTAAATTAAATTTAGTGTATTTCAATGTAAATATTGAATTTGGTAATTTTAAATTCAATTTAGTAAAAGTAAAGGGTACCCTCGTGTGAAATGCCTTACTGTTTGTGCTTTACCCACGTGTGAAACTACAAACAACTATAAAGAACATAACGTAGTCTGTGATTAGAAATTAGTCAATTATCTCAATTCTCTTTAGCCTTTTTACTATAAAGAACAAAATAAGCAATTTGTCGCTTTAATTACATTGTTGGTTGAATCTTTTGATAGATAATTATATAAATTGCGCTGATAATTGGAAAGCTTCGGTCCGCGGTCAAAGTGTTCTGTTGCTGCGATTACAGATTTATTATTGTTTTAATTATAACCAAGCTTTTACTTTGTTTTCAAAATACACTGTTGCCTACGACTTTGATTACATAGGGTCCAATATTAAAATACTTGTAATAAAACGTTGAAAATATAGTTTTAAAAGTCCAACAAAAATAATGAGCTAAATTATAGCTCTGTAAAAGTTCTTTAAATATCTATTGCTGTTTATGGAATTTACATCTTACATGGATAGGCTATAAACCGTAGTACGTTGCTTTTTGATTTTCGCCGTCTTGTCGCTAATGGTCGAGGTTGAGGTTGGAGAGAAATGAAACTAATAATAGAGAACTACAAAGGATAAATCCCATGTAACAAGGAGAACGTTAGTTATGAGTGTACACCGGTAGAGGTAGATCTAGAAAGAGACGGATTGCGTGAAAGGTGACATGATCAAGAAGGGAGTGATGACTGAGATGACGTATGATAGAGTTATGTAGAGGAAAAAAATCTCTTGCGCCACTACAGGAGTAGGATAAGGAGGAAGATGATTAACTACAAAGCAAAAGTATTCATTTCTGAACGACCTATCTGCAGAGGTCAATATTTATAGAAATACGCCAAACTTCTGTCAATGTCAAAATATGTTTCGACTTTCTTCCTATCAAAATTTTAATGAAAATCCAATTAATATTGCTTACAATAATCTCATTTGTAACATGTATCAGAGATAAGCGTGTGATCACTAGATTCCTGGAGTCGAGTTATGGCGTCCAGCCCGTAGTCGTGAACGGAGACCCGGCAACCGCCGGACAAATACCATACTTTGCATCAATCAAAGAAGCATTACGCTGGTATAAGATGAACAGCGCGTTATGGAAAAGCTTCTGTGGTAGTACCATCATCGCTGCCAACAAAGTATTAACCGCTGCACATTGCTTCGAAGTTAACAATTACAAATATTATCAAAACCCACATCTTCTACGTGTAGTCGCCGGCAGTATTAGAAACTACATGATGCATTCTGGCGAAGAAGAAACAGGCAATTACAACCAATGGCGTAGAATACAAAAAGTCGTTATCCACGCATCATTTAAATTCCCAGCGAACGATATTGCTTTAGTATTCGTTAATAATTTCACTTTCACACCTTTCGTGACATATGCAACACCAGCCACAGCTGATATGGATTACGCTAGACTATGTATGGCCGCAGGGTTCGGGAAGACTGGCCATGATATGTCTAACGAAGCGTCCCACGTGTTATTAGTTGCTAAAATCGATTTATTATCTAAATGGATGTGTTCTAACCGTTGGTTATCGGATATGAGTAATTTCATATGTTCCGATGCGCAGTCGGCAGATGTCGCTAGAGGTGATTCGGGAGGGCCTCTAGTGTGCAAGGGGACCTTGGACCCTGCTGAAAGATCTGATAGGGATCTTCTAGTGGGGATAGTCAGCGGTAAAGACGTGGATAGGACTACGATATACACCCGAGTATCTGCTTATAAGGATTGGATAGAAAGAGGCAACAGTCATCGATTGAAAACTAATATTTTTCTTATAATTACAAGTTTTCTTACACTATATGTATAATTTTTGTTTCCAAATCCTACTAGAAAAAGCTATTATAGTTAAAATAATACTTATTTTAGAAGTTAATTTCAAATACGATAAGAATCAATTATCGTTGTAAAAATTTGCATAACCTTTTGCATATAATAACCTCCAACGGAACCTTTAGAGTTGCTTCATTAACTTTCCAATTACCACAAGACCTGAGGGTCTCAGAAGCTATTAAACATAAACATTTAACTCTTCCACTCTTTACTAGCATTTAATGCAACTAGTTACATATTTTAATTATTTATTAATTAAAAAAAAAACATACAGACGAATTGAGTACCTCCTTCTTTTGGGAAGTCGGTCAAAAAGAGATTAAATAAACCATAAACATTGTCAATGGGCAACTTAAAACCTCTGTAGAGATATAAAAGTGTAAAATATACTATAACAACGACTAATAAGGTCATGTAATGGTCAGTTCACCGCCTAGGACACCGCATAACGTAATAAATTGTAAACTGCCCTACAATGCGAATTCCGTACTCCCATATAACGCGACAATTCCCTCTATAAGGAAAAAGTTCCAAACAATTTATAAAAGATTATCCCTCTGTAACGCGATTCATGGCTCTATCCTGATGACAACCGTGTTATACAGGGGAGATTCCTACATCGCGAATTTCTATAATTCCTGAACTATTCTCTCGGTTTACTTTAACGATATTTTCTTAAATTCGTTAACAATTTGGCCAGTTTTTTTTTCAAGAATAAGAAATGTAACAATATGTTCTCTTTCTCATGTTTAAATCATTATTAAGAAAGTGTTTAAATTTACACCACAACCCTACTGTAGAATTAGAGTGGTTCGATATTTAAACACATCGTTTCTCTTTTGTCACATAATAAAAAGGATGGGAATAAAAGTGTACCACCAATGTAGTTCTACGCTTATGATATGTAAATATTTGTTCATAAAAGCAATTATTACGCCATAATTCAGCAAGCACTCGCCTCTTTGTATGCGAGCCGCGTACACTTCGCGATTATTACTGCTGAAGGATATTTATGGGATCCCTTGCTCAACTGTCCCCAGAACAAACAAGTAGACATTATTATGTGGCTTAGAAATGAATTTGTTATTCAAAAGCCACTTAAGAAACTTAAACCAACTTTTTATCGTAATGTAAGATTTTATCACATCTATAATTCATTTTTAAATTTATTTATTGCATATTGTGCGACAACCTTTAAACTAGAAAAGGTTTTGTCGAATAAAATCTATTCCAAGTATGAATTTAATATCCGTAAATACTTCTGTATCAAGTAACTCTGATATTGCCATATATAGCACATACCAACATAGTCTGCATTTAAAATATATTGCTTTTTCTTATTGAAATCTCTATTAAATAGTTATGTATATTTAGACAACAATTTCCAATTCGTTCACTATTTATTAAGTGTGTAATTTCTTGTACAATCATGAACATTTTTTACTATGCTTTGGAGGATGTAAGCAGGTTTATAAGAAATTGTAATTCGTAGATTTTAGCACCCTTGTCTTTCGCCCTGGGCGATTTCTTAACCACCTACCCCTAACATCATACACGCATACATATTAAAAATAAACAGTGTAGGAATCTTACTAATATTATAAATGCGAAAATTTAGATGGATGGATGTTTGTTAGAGTTAGTCTAAACTGCTGAATGGATCTCGATGATTTTTCATAGATATAAGGATAGTCTGGAAGAACACATAGGCTACTTACTTTTGTGTTTTTAGTTCCACGAGAGAGTCGCGGGCGAAAGCTAATCTTTTATAAAGCTTTAAGTGTCATGTTTGTGCAATATTTAGGACAATGTAATCCTCAGTTATCGATGACGTCATATTTGTGACGAACCCATTAAAGTATGTTCATTCAATTACGTGATAATGTCCGCAGTTAATGGAAATGATGACAGGTTAAAAGCGTAACGCAATGTCAGTAATCCCGTCTGCACTAAGCCTTACGTGACGTACAGGGGTGTCATGATTGCAGAGATATTCAAGAAATGCATAGACTAGACATAGGGATTTTTTTTACACCGGTAACTTTTTTGAAAGGTACAATGTTAGTTGTCGAGGTCAAGCGCTGGTTTATTCACGTTAAAAAAAAAAAAAAAAAAAATACAGCCAAGAAAAAAAATCATTTAAATACAGTTAATAATATTGACATGTGGTTTTGAGGATCTATTAATAGATAGCGTTAGTAGATCATGCGAAAAATGTGTCAAGTGAAGTGTCAACTATGCTTCCTCTATATATATTTTTAATCTCTTTATATGATTGTCATCTCAAAAACGTATACAAGGTGAAAAGTCTATGAATCACTTAAATACTTAATGGTAACTTAAGGAGCTGTTAAATGTAGATTTTTAAGAAAATCCCTCAATCAATGTCTAATATGTATAGAAAATAATGAACTATTTAATTAAACCTACTACATTTCGCCCGAGACTCCGACCGCGTGAGATTGAAAAAACAAACAAAAGTACGTAGCATATGTGTTTTTCCAGACTATTGCCTACATCTATGCCAAATTTCATATAGATCCGTTCAGCCGTTTAGGCTACAAACTCTAACAAACATCCATCCATCTAAACTTTCGCATTTATAATATTAGTATGAAGTATGATGATTTATTTTATTGATTTTTGAAATACACAAATATATCTAGGATTAAAACATAATCGAAATCAATCTTAAACTAATCAACCTATACGAAACGTATTACTGACATCATAAACTCCTTTAATATATTAAAAAACTATCAAATACAAAACATGCCTCAATTTGTGATATATTAACATACAAACGACCAATCTCCGATATCTAATAAAAATCACAGCAGGGTTCTTTAGCAAGCAGGTAATAGCCAACGAAAAACGTCTTTAACATCTTAATCAATGTAGACATTAAGGGATATAGAAAGAAACGGCGCCTATTTTTTATCGAAAACTAGTAAAAACACGCGTCTTCGATTGTTTTATCATATTTGTAATATTAAGACAGATACGCGAAATTAAAAGTTTTTAGAATATCGTGTTAAATTAATGATGTAAAATTAAAAAAATATATATTTTAACTGTCGTAATTATGGCAACACAATAAAGAAACTAAAACTCTGTTATTTATTTATTAGAATTACTATGGTGTACATTTTAAATTAATTTCGTCATAGTCTAAAAAATAATTAATAATCACGGTAAAGTCGAAAACTTATAATTAGTTAAAACTTGTTGGAACTTGAGCGGTTTTTTTTAATAGCAAAAAGAAAATAATTTCCTTCTGATGAGATTGCAAGCGGTATGGCTTCTAGTGGGTGAAAGTTTGTGATTTTGTAATTATATTTTTTATTAAATTTACAAGTAAAAAACGTAATAAGGTTGTGTTTATTACAACATCTAATATGCCTCTTAAAAAAACCTTGTATCTAATCTTAAAAGGCTCTTTAAATACCACAATAACTAAGAGAAATGCACTATTTAATTAATATCGAAAGTTAATAATAACGCAATGCATGAACTTAAGTAAATTAACTTAACTTAACCAGCTAACATAGTAGTCTAACGGATCTTAGCAGGATCATTGTAAATTTTTCATACCAAACTATACAAAGTACCTATCAACTTTCAGAACATCATAGTTTGACCCTTTATACCTTAACTCAAAGAAAATAAAGTCGTGAACTTTCAATTTCAAGAGTTAAATCTATTATTAGATTAGAATAGTCGAAATACCCGCCAAGTCTATTTTTACTCCGACTTTAGAGATCGCCGCGTACGTCACATTGCTGCAGTTAAACCTTGTGGTACAATAAACTTATAAATTAAATTAAAGAAAACAATCCGTTAATTAACTCTGAAATAAATGTAACATAGAATGTAGATATCCTCGTCTACATTTAGACAAAATTAACAAAGAGTTCTTACAATAATGACAAAGATTTAATTAAAAAACACAATATATAAAGTAAGTAATGACGATACTATTGTTTTACGATAAAGTTTTGCTTTAATAATATTTAGGAATATTCAATTTCCTGAAATTAAAAAAAAAACCGTATTTACGGAAACTGAAACCTCAGTGTGTCACAAGCTTAGCGCGGGTTACGTTGGGGTTCGTTTGTTTTCATCAAATGCGATTTGTTTCGGCCGGAATCTTCCGCGACTCGCGCTACCATGAATACTTGATGCACATTCTATTGAACTGAATTGTTGCTATGCTAACTCTTACTCTAAGAAATTAAATATTAATCATAATGTCTATGAAATCATAGAGAAAGAGAGAGAGACACACTGCTAGAGGCTAAAAATATGAATGGATTGCGTGAAAGATGACAAGATCAAGAAGGGAGTGATGACTGAGATGACGGATGATAGAGTTATGTGGAGGACAAAAACCTGTCGCGTCACTACGGGAGTAGGAAAAGGAGAAAGATGATGAAGTGAACTACTTTATCACTCACTACTGGCCGTAGTGTGTGGCGAGAAGCGGCGCAGGTCGCCGGACATAAACGCGGCGCCACAGGCGTACAAATTGGTGCTATGGGCGCCATTTTTCTTATGTTTTGACAGTTAGGGGGCGCCTTAGCCTCGCTAGGGCGTCAGCAATGCTGAACCTCCTCCGTAGCTACTAAAGACTTAAACCAACTATCTACAAATATCTATACTAATATTACAAAGAGGAAAGATTTGTATTTTTTTATTTTTGTATGTATTGAAATAAATCAAAAACTACTGGGTCGATTTTAAAATTCTTTCACCATTAACATGCTACGTTATCAGTGAGTAACATAGGTTATATTTTATAATTTCACGCTGGCGAAGTCGCGAGCAACAGCTAGTATTCTTATAAAGGTATAAGCTACCACAGGACAACGATCGTGGCACTGCTACTTCGCCCCACAACACAACTATACTAGAACTGATTATACCAATTCTCATATGTTTACCATTAAGAGCAATTTAATACAGAGACGTCTGCCATTTATAGGGATTTTATTTGACAAACGATTTGACCACACCTTATCAATACACAATTGATCTAATGTGATATTTATTAATACATACTGCGCTTATGAAGAATAACACAATGTATTTAGTTAACCTCGAGTTTACATTGCCGAAACACGTACAAAAACATACATATCTTACTAATCTTACTTCTTACTTATATAACATTATAAATGCGAAAGTTTAGATGGATGGATGGATGGATGGATGGATGGATGGATGGATGTTTGTTAGAGTTTGTAGCCTAAACGACTGAACGGATCTGCATTAAATTCGGCATAGATCTAGAGCATAGTCTGGAAGAACACATAGGCTACTTGCTTTTGTTTTTTTTTTTTAACTCCACGCGGACGGAGTCGCGGGCGAAAGCTAGTCTGTTATAATTCAAAGTGATTTAGGGAGATGACTAGGTTAACAGAGCTGGAGCCTAATTTAAACGATAAGGGCTTAGTCTAAGAGTTAGTTTTTCTTTACTGTAAGAAGTTCTTACAATTATCAGTCAGGCATAAAAGCTCTTCAAAATGCAGACATAGTTTCCATTCTAAATAAATATAATACCTTTATTTTGGCGTATATATATTTAAGGGCATTATGTTACGAGCGCAAAGGTAGAGTCGCTTCGCCTACGAATTTATATTACAACGCAGGAACTCCTTAGTGAACAAAGCACAGTATCAAATTCTCTGGCGTATTGCGGCCAAAATATCAGTTTCCATCGTTAGGGAAACCCGGATGTTTGTCGCGCTTTTATAATAAGGTTTACAAAGTTCAATGGAAAGACGTTTTAAAATGATTTAATTGTTCCTTAAATTTACAATCTCCTCTTTTTATTAACAATTGATCGTCCGCGACGCGACCGCAAGTATTGAAAAAAATAACCTATAACATTCTCGCGTGCATCAGCTATCTTCTCGTCGAAGTTCTATGAAAATCGGGCCAGCGGTTCCGGAGATTACCGGGAACAAACGCGGACTTGCGAAAAGACAAATAGATTAAATTTCGTTTTTCAGCAATGCAAATACATCATGTTCATGATTTTTTTATATTACATACAGACATTCCAAGTTTATTAAAATAAATGTATAGATAGGTGAAGTAGCACTTGCTCATCATCCCACCTGATGATAATAGTTGTCGAAAGATGGTAACCCCTAGTTTAGTGCCTAGTCCAGTACCTATTTAAAGACCCTCATGTCATAATAAAAACTGTTACTAAAAATAAAAAATATTTTTATTCGCCAAAACTTTTTTTCTTCAAAAATGCCTGTTACCTTATTAATTCATACTTGCCAGTATTATTTAGATACATATGAAACAAAAACGCCTACACAAAGAATATCTACCTCTGCAATGTACTGAAAATGTGCGTGGGTGCGTATTATTCTATATGTTGAAAAAAAAAAACAAGTTACACATGTTTTGTGTGATTTCAAAAATGTATGAAGATCAGTTGTATTTGATTATTAAAAAACTTAATTTAGAAATAAATTTAGTCCTAGAATTTTTTATAACGTTACTGTTTTTATATTATTTTTGCGAATTCCTCGAAAACATTCTTAACAATAAAAAAAAACTAAACACCAGTTTTTTTTTTCAAAAACACTATTGAAGAGTAACTATATTTTTGTTAAGAAGTGATTGACAAAAACAAAACAATAAATTTTAATGAAGGCATGCTTACAAGAAGGTTGTATGCACTGGGCGTAGGGCGGGGTGGTTACGCGCCGCCCAAATATAAAGCCGGCCGCGCGTCCTCTACGGCATTCAGAGCTTCGTAGCCCGTCTTCGTAGCACCGTAGCACCGTAGCACCAGCAACTATCAGCAATGGCTTTTCGGTAAGTTTTTATTATATTTTTCAGGGAAAATTATTCATGTTAAAACGACGATATTTCGTACTAATAACTTCGAAACTTTGATTTTTTATAATTTTCATTTTTAGTATAATCTAAATATAAATTAGATAGTGAAAAAATAGATAAAAGTAGCGTAATTATTCACTATGCAACACAATATTTAATATTTTTTACCATTTTTTATTCAGTTATATTTTTCTTATAAATGGAAGCTATGAAATTGATATTCAAAAAGTTTTCGTAACTTCCTCGATATCTATAACAAAAACTTTTTATCGGAATCAACGAATTGTATAATACAATATTTTTATTTGCATTGAACTTTTACCAAATACATACATATTAAACTACATATCTAATTATTCATTATAGTTCTTTACCTAACTGAAAAAAATCTGAAAGATATACATGATTCAGATTTGTTATCAATACTGATATCTGGCAAATGAAAACTCAATAATAATTATTTATTCTATTGACAATTGTTAGAACTACAAAATAGAAAACATTAGTCGCACTGTACATAATTATTTAGTTTATCTTATCTTACTAAAATCATAAATGCGAAACTTTAGATGGATGGATGTTTGTTAGAGTTTGAATCCTAAACTACTGAACGGATCACGATAATTTGTCATAGATGTGGAGGACAGTCTGGAAGAATACACAGGTTACTTACTTTTGTTTTTTTTAATCCCACGCGGACGGAGTCGCGGGCGAAAGCTAGTTTAATAAATAAAGCAACATATTGGCCAACGACTTAGATGGGTAAACTTTTTCAGTATATTATAATGTTTATGCGACATTCTGAAAGAGAATACTGTTAAAAGTAAAGTTACGTTAGATGCACAATTTTCAACTTAGTTATTTACAAAGGTCTCTTAACCCGCAATCTCAGGTTCTGTTGTATTTCTTGAATAATCCTACTAATATTATAAATGAGAAAGTTTAGATAGATAGATGTTTGTTAGAGTTTGTATTCTAAACTGTTGAACGGATCTCGATGAAATCTAACATAGATGTAGAGCGTCTGGAAGAACATATAGGTTCATCTCTTTTGTTTATTTTTATTCCACGCGGATGGAGTCGCAGGCGATAGCTAGACTTAAAAATTCCAAGTGTTAGAACCAACCGCATCTCTATGCATGCCTCTTTTTATAAATTCAGAAGCATTTCTGTCTACTATAAAGAATGTATCACATTTCAATTGAACACCTAAATGTAGTGAAGCTTCAAAAGACGGCGCAGCGGAAATGATGAGATTTTATTTTATTGTTAACAAGGGTTAACTAAACTGATTTAAATGAGAGACGATTTTATAAACCAACTAGCTGTTCGCGTGCGGATTCATCCGCGTGAAATTATAAAAACTTTATTTTATCGTTGACATTTGTCAAATTATCAATAGCAAATGTCAAAATGACATGACATGATATGACAAACCTTAGCAATCTTTCTTTCTTGATGTTGTCAGGAACATATGGTCTCTTTCCCACATTAGGGTTTTTATCCAAAATATTTACCCCTTAAGTTTAATGGCGTGAAAATATATAGCCTAAAGCATGACGTAAGTGTAGGGCTTTTTAATAAAAAAAGAATTATTCAAAAATATGCTGTAATTGCTGACATCTTAGGCAACAAAGAAGTGTGTGTTTACGCTTTATTATAATAGTATAGATTACATACGGAGTTGTTTATGCCAAAACCGAACTGTACGTGTTTGTAGTTTTTAATTAGTTAACCTAAACATATATGTGAGAAAGAGTAATTGAAAATGAACTTTTTTAAAATATGCAGTTTTTGAATTAGTTGAAATAATTTAAGATTTCCTGTAAAACAAAGTTATTATTGTATTTGTATTTTATAAATTAAAACCATTTGTTAGTTTCGGAATAAGAGTTTCATCATAAGTTTGGAGTTTTCAAAGTTTTTCCTTTTAGAAATTTCACTCGTTCAGTTTACTCTATTACAAGTTGCTCCGGTCTGTAAATAATTAATATTTAAATGAATCTCATCAGTATGCGAGATAATAGTTACAACTTATACACAGAAAAGGGATAAAACATGAAAAATGAATATTTCTAAATGTTACGAAAAAACACATCTGAAAAAAAAATACAAAAATTTTCAATGATTAAAAAAAAATCTTACTAATGTAATAAATGCGGAAGTTTAGATGAATTGAATTTGTAGGGGGTTGTAGCTTAAACTTTTATATGGATCTGAATGAAATTTTGCATACATCTCGTATAACATAGTTTGGAAGAACACATAGGCTACTTGCTTTGCTAGTTCTATTTTTTGAATCCACGCTGACGAAGTCGCGAGCGAAAGCTTGTTAATTATCTATTTTCGTCTATCCTAAGTTTCTAAATTAATTATTCTCTGTACACTATATTTTAATAAAACTAACTAATGGCCGGTTTCCCAGCTATATTTAACGATTCGTTAGTGTTTTCGGTTCGATAAATACATTAAATGCGTTTCCGAACTACGTAACTTGAGATTTACTCCGTTGCAATTTACGTCAACCTAACTCTAACAAATCGGTAAGTAATCATAAAATAAATCGAAACGGAAACCCTGCATACGAGATTTTGTCAACCCTAGCTACAATATACCTGTTGCTTGTATTGCGAAGAATCAGTGATTTACAGTGTCGTCGTCGCAGGGGTCTGACTCACTGAAATTACCCGCTGAATTTTGACAAATTTTATTTTCCGTATTATATCAAAAGCGACTTCAACTAAATTTATTATAGTTTCAAACACGACAGTAAAATAACATTTAGAGTTAAAATGTTTCCAAAGTTAAATAATTACGATCTAACATTATGTAATGACTAGCTTTCGCCCACGACTCCGTCCGCGTGGAATTAAAAAAAAACAAAAGTGTGTAGCCTATGTGTTCTTCCAGACTGTCCTCTACATCTATACCAAATTTCATGGAAATCCATTCAGCCGTTTAGTCTACAAACTCTAACAAACATCCATCCATCCATCCATGCATCTAAACTTTCGCATTTATAATATTAGTAAGATTTTGTCCATAATCTCAAATTTATCCTTAAGTTAATTATGTTGGTGAACTAATGAAAATAAAATTTTCTTATAACAAAAAGTTCCTTTGTAGAGTTAAATTTAAAACAGAAAGAGGAAAATACACTTTTTGAGATGTAAAATCTTACCTTAACAACTTAGGCTGTAGGAATTTTTACGGCGCTTTGAGGGAGGTCGTTATTGCATACTTTACATAGCTTAAACCCGTTCATCTGTCAAACTGTTACAATTTCGTCGCTGTGAATTACTTTAGATTAAACCTGGTTATTCGTGGAGTTAGATTTTTAAATCCTATTTAATATAGCGTTACTAAAGTCTAAAACAGACGCTCAGTGCTAACTAAAAACAGCCGAACTGTTCAGTTTAAACTGACATGATTTAGGCTAAACTTTAACTGAATAAGTCGCCTGCCAGGACTAAGTGTTTGTCGCTACCATCGCTTAGTTAAAACAATAAAAGGCAGACTTGACAGACAGACAGTCCTGGAAAAAAAATAGACAGCCAGCGGGCTTAAAGTCGAAATTCAAAGTGTAGAAATAGTCCAAGTTTCTATTAAAATAAAAATATATTATACAAAACAAGTCTTTCCATTACTGGTTATTTGTATTACAAGAAGACATATTAGTAGCGTGTAATGTATATCTACTCGTAAATTACGTATTGACCTGCTCTATAAGCTAGTTAATTTTGACATTAAATATGAGCCAACAACCCTCCTTACCTTACGATAACCTTTAACTTCAGTTTAATTAGGTGCTGACGTCACTAAGATATAAATAAACCAAATTATAGAGACCTTTAAATTACTTGTAACATGTTAAGATATAATTCGACTTATTTGAATCAATAATTCAATGAAAAATTAACAGACTAAAGGTATTTCTTGTCGATAAAAGTCTATAGATTATTGAGGACTAATAACTTGGAAGTTTTCTCACTTTTCATAATAACTTAACATCCATATTTCCTCAAACTTGAATAACAATATGTTATACATATTGTTTTCAATAAAAACTCTTCCGTTCCTTTCAGTTCTAACTGACCAGTCGAATTGACCAGTTAAAACGTGATAAACACTGTGTTGTCATTTGCAAATAAATATGACAAGGGTCCATGTAACCTTTCAAATGCATGATTTATTTCTTAATAAAATGTCATGTGAATAATTTAATAGAGAGATTTGTACGTGTAAATCTAGACATGGGATTGAATTTGAAATATTGTTTGTTATTTTAAGCGCTAATAGTTTGGGGTACGGACTACCGATCTTGAGGTCGAGGGTTCGAATCCCGCCATTCGACTTGTCGTGCACCATATCCTAGCACAAGCCTAGAGCTTAGTTTGAATGGTTAAAGGAAATAATAGTAAATTAACAAAAATCTACTAATATTTGCCGATAGCATTATTATGACCATGAATAAACCTTTAGAAGTACTTAAATTTAAATAAATAGTGAATAATTTTTAATAAGAGAAAAAAGTCCAAATTTTAGTCTCTTTCCCTTCCCACTCTCATCTTATAATGAAATGTTAGTAAGAGAACGTGAACTTGATGGAGGAGACGCATTTGCAATTGCGGATGGCTATGCGCAGCGATCGCTTCCCTTTGCCACGAATTCGTCAGCTTGATTTTTTCTCATCATGTCACAAAAAAAAAATTTAGCTTAGCATAGATTAAAAAAATACATAATTTACAAGATCTTTTTCTACAAAATAATCTAAATATAATTTTAATACTTTACATCAAGGGTCTTGGTATTTGCATTTTGAAATTAAAAACAGAAAATTTTGTAACTTGTGTTAATGTTATTCTGAATATTCTAATTAGCAAAATTCCCGCCGGTTTTTTTAACCCTAAAAGAGCGACGCACATCTTTGTTTTTTAAACATTAAAGGGAAAATGATTCAAGCGTGCGTTGTAATTATTTTAGTAATAATATATTAAATTCCTTTATGTGAAATGATGACAAAAATTAAAGTTGGTTGTCTATTTTTTAATCTTATTACGTTTACAAACTACAACGTAACTTTAAGTTATTGTAGATTTATGTAGGTTTGAAAGATTACTAATTTTAATTAATTTGAAGTATTCGGAAATTTAAAAAAATTGTCCTAGCAGCAGTAGCATTTTTCGTTCAATTAATTTTGAAATGCGAAGTGCATCATCAAAGAATTTTTACAGCGTACGCAAACCTCAGACTAAACTATCCCACAACTCTCTCAGTCTCGCTTTGATTCATATGAACTTATATGGAGGTGCGCACATTCGATTTTTAATTATGCAACTAAACAATTGAATTTGCTGCGAAACAATCGACAATTGCACAACAGTTGTGCGATAATTCAGTCAAAGGTGTGCGCCCGCACTGTTAGATTGTGTTACCGTGAGACTGTTATTTAATTTCGCTAGTGAAAGCCCACGGTTACAAATGTAATAACGGTTATTTCATTCCACTGGGATACCATGAAGTCCTGCTTCCCACAATGAACCTCTTTTACAAACAAGTGGACCGTGGAACGATATTTTAACGTAGAAAATGTCAATTGAGAATTTTCTCGAATATTTGCCGTGCTCTATCGTCGGGGACTCCCCTAGGAAATCTTAACATTGATTGATTTCTAATATGTATTCTAGAGGTTTCATTCATGTTACCAATTACACCGATATTCTACAAATATTTAACAAAGAAAGGCCAAATATTGTTAGAAAACAATTTCTAATTTCTTATTACTAACTATTCTGATAATCTTTTAGCTTCAGAGCCCTCTGTCGGCCATGGCTAGGTCCAGAACTTTCTTCCATATTTGTCTGCTATTATTAAAACAGTGCAAAATTAGATCCAATAAAAATCTTATTTTCATTGTATATTTCAAATTTTATTTCAATGCTTCAAAATATCTGTATTGTTCATTGTTTTCCTTTGTTTATCAATTTCGTCTTTTGATTTCCACTTTCGTGGAATTGAAAACATTTTATTTGTCTCGTGTCTTTTTACGCGCTGATAAGGTTTCATGTTTTATTAGACTTCTTTTAGATATAATTAAAAGAATATGATATTTATAAGTGATAAAAAAGTAATTTAAACTCACATCAATGTTTAAGTCAAGTTTCACTTGTGGAAAAGCTTCAAAGCGTTTAACGACGTGTTTGGGTTCATGTTAATAGTTTTCCTTGTAATTTGGTGATTTTACAAGTTAATGAAAACTGCCGAAACTGCGGCCATTACATCTTACATAACTTTGAGATGTGGTGTGGTAACTAATAACCTCAAAAGTAAAGAGACCATCTCTTACAAGATTTTGAGATACCATAAAACAAATTGCCAAAACAAGGACAATAAATTGTGTATATAATTAGGAAAATATCCCGAATTAAAAAAAATCTTGTTTCACTAAATGCAATAAATATTAAAAAATAATTTTACTATAATTGTATTAATAGTAAATTTTATTAGATAACGGTAAAATTAATTAATATACCATTTAGAAAGTCAACAAGTTGGTATCCCTAACCTAAAACGTTGTTAAAAGTCATTTCGCGCGCAAACCCAAAAACTGACAGCTGACAGTTGACGCGACGCCATGATGAATAGTTTGTTGGCCGGTTTTATGCAACAGCACGAGCACGTTCAGCCGCGTTAATTAACCAGTCCGGTAATTACTTAGCCCGGGAATAAATATGGAAATCATTCCAAATAAGATCGCTCTGAAACCGGCCATTAAGTAATTTAATTTTAACAGAACCGCGCATGTTTAAAGTTCATTTTACGTGCGCTTTTGTTTTCTGAATGATTTAACATTTTAATGATATTTTAAACAATAATTCGAGTTCGAATTTACTTCACAATCTGCCTATATTTTTGCGTTTTTTAATTGTTTTTTATCTATAATAATGTTATAAAGAGAAACGATTTGATTCTTTGCCTTGTATGAGCTCGAAAAGTAAACCGATTTCTAAAATTCTTTCACCATTAGAAGAACATAGGCTGTATTTTACATCAACGGGAAGGGTATGGATGTGACAGAAAATAGGTTTATTCTTTGCCACTCAGGCGAAGCTAGGGGCAAAGCAATAAGAGTAGATTTTCATAGCGAGCTAGCCATTAGGATATCTTGAGTGGAATATTATCCATTACGTTGTTTGAGGTCAGATTGGTATGTCAGGGTCTTGACAATCAAGATGTAATAACAATGGACATCTTGTGCAAGATATAACTGGAATCCACCAGAATGTGTACAGACCTAGACTAAAGAAATCCAATTATGTCACAACAGAGGTTAGAAAGATTGTTTAGCCTGCATTTGTTTTTCATTTCTACGTTCCTTTAATAGTTCTAAGTTCTGTTTAAAAGTTAAGATAACATGAAATCTGTATCTATACTAATATTAAAAAGAGAAACTATTTGGGTTTTTGTATTTTTGTATGTATTCCATTCACGTAAAAACTACTGGGCCGATTTTAAAAATTCTTTCACCATTATAACGGTAATTTATCTGTGAATAACATAGGCTATGTTTTGTTATTAATAATGTGTAGGAATCATTAGTAAACAACGCATTTCTGGATTCTGACGTTAAAATTTACTTAATTTCACCTTTTCTCGGCTCACGCTGGCTACAACGTTAGAGATATAATAATTATTTATATTTCTGAATGATTGTATTTACTCTACAATTGTAGTATTTCATATGATAAATGTATTTAATTCAATTCAGTCATATTCCTCGGAATTTAAATTCATTAGTTTACTCTACGTCCCCGCTGAGGGGTAGCTTACCCTAAGTTAGGAGACTAAATCTTAGTCAACCACGCTGGCCCAATACAGGTTGATCTTGTTGACTGCAATCCCTGGTTTCTTTTCATTTTTACAACTTTTAATGCTTTAATAGTTATCTCAATTAATGTTAAACTATTTTAGGATTAATTCGTTGTTTATTAGCATAATATTAATTAGTCCGTTAAGCGTTATAACAAAATAATGCGCCACATTGTCACTTTGAAATGCAAATGCACGCTGTTATGATTTGCGTCACTTTATACGTAAAAGTGGACGAAACGAAACGCGACACGGATTAGAGGACTCGTATTAGCATTTTAATAACGAACGCTTTTTGGGTTATTTATAATTATTTTGTACATTTATTTTTATCCTGTACTGTTCTTACTTGGGTTGTTTTGACGAAACCAAATATATCCTACTAGCTGTTCGCGTGCGGATTTATCCGCGTGTAATTATAAAAACTTTATTTTATTTACATTTGTCAAATTATCAATAACAAATGTCAAAATGACATGACATGACATGACAAACCTTAGCAATCTTTCTTTCTTGATGTTGGCAACAACTCATGGTCTCTTTCCCACATTAGGGTTTTTATCCAAAATATTTATCACCTAAGTTTAATGGCGTGAAAATATATAGCCTAAAGCGTGACGTAAGTGTACGGCTTTTTATTAAAAAAAAGAATTATTCAAAAATATGCTGTAATTGCTGACATCTTAGGCAACAAAGAAGTGTGTGTTTACGCTTTATTATAATAGTATAGAGTATAGATGTTACGTATACGTACGTTATCCTATGATAACATAGCTATTTATTGGTGAAAGAGTTTTTTGACAGGCCAGTAGTATTTGAGTCATTTCAGTATATACAAAAACACTAATCTTCTCTCTTTATAAAATTAGTATAGAGTAGTTTTTGAAATTAAAACACAACTAATAATATTGGATGAATTCATTCAAACATGAAAGATTCAAATTCCAAGCGTTTGATGATGCGAATGACATTTTTCTTTTTAATTTTGATTTAAATACTTGATTCCCTTGTAAATGTTTATTAATGAAATGTGCAATTGGGACAAATCACTTTGTAACTATAAGGGTGGGTTTTTATTGTTTTCTCGGGTGCCTTAGTCCGGTCACGTACCGATCTGTCACAGTTACACGGTTTATTGCCCCAGGTGGGTCTTAAATTGCCCCGCGCTTTGACTATTCATTTGTGACGTCACATCTTTGATTCATGTAAAGTCGTTTACTAAAAGTAGATGTATGTAGGATTTTTTACAAGTGACAGTAAGTTATATTCAGGGAAAATTTCACCAACTAGCTTCTAAAGTATTCTTGGATAGTCTCTTTGGTTAGTCTCCATAATTCTTAAGCAAAATCATAAAATTCGTGACACCGAAACGTTGATGAAATCGAAATTAATACTAGGTGCTATATGCTTAAGGGACCTTTAAATTTAAGGGAAGAAGGTAAAAAAACCTTTAGTTTTCCGTACCTCCATATATCGCGTATTCTTATGGCAAGACATGAAATCACTTCACTCTTAATAGACTTATAAAAGTGTTTGTGTTTTTAGACTAATTGTTAAATATTTATAACAAGCAAATGCTATCTCCACAAACGTTCCAAATATAATACATAAAGTTGAGGGTTTATTTGATTAAAGAGAAAGTCCCTTTCCATTGTAGTTTGTTTATTTGAACTCTACAGTAGATATTGCGTTACAATATTTTTAATGAATTCTCGAATTTCAAAAACAACGTGACTAGAGTATCGTTTGGGTAAATTAATTTATATTATTATCTCAATAGAACTGTTTTATTTTATACGCTCTTTTACGTTTACTTCATTTTAGTTTGATTAGTAATAAACGCAGTTTCCCGCCTAGAGAGTCGAAAATTGTAAAATAAATATAAATTAATTCAAAATACTAAGGTGTCTATCCTATTGAAATTCTTTTAGAAGATTAATCCCCCGCCGCCCCCCACCCGATACAAAAAAGTCTATCATCCTAGTAATCCATCCCCATTCCTCCTTGATCATCGGCTAACGCTCATGAAAGTGCATTTATTAATTGGAGTTCACAGATATTAAAAGAATCTAATTCTTTTACAGTTCAAGAATGTTCATTACGCGACAAGTAAATCTTGGGTCTCAATTTGTTTCGACAGGTGGCGCGCGAGGCCTCATATTGTCGGAATCCTCCCCCATGCCTTCGGCTCAGTGATTTACTAAGGGAAGCCGTTTTAGCGCGTCAACCTTTTGTGTATCTTTTTTCCTGGAACGAAACACGTCATAAGGCTTTGGCTTTACCAAATGATGAGCTTCTGACATTCTTATGTGAAGAAACATTTTTTACATGAGTTGAAATGGGAACGGGCAAACCCAAGTATGTCTCAGAGAAAACCATACTCTGATTATTAGAACTATTATTGGATATAACGTTATGCAAACCCAACGATGGTCTTATTTTGAGATATAATATCCGTAAGATATGGGTTTCTTAAACGATTGGGTTGTTTTAGCTCCCGATATTTCGGCACAGTTGCATGCGCCATGTTCACAATCAGACCGTAGAGTTGTAAAGATCGCGACAGTTTAAAGTTATATATTAGTTTGAGATCTCGCAAATTTCAATCAGAACAAAACTTAAGTGCGTCTTTTCTAAATGAAATAACGGTTTTTACGATAGTAATGATCAATGAATAAATTAATCGATTTTTTTGTATACGTTCACGTCACTCGTTATTATGAGACGTGTATCCGAACTGAAATTGATCGTCATTGAAACAAGACGCTTCCCGCGCGTTTTTGACAGGCAAGCGTCGTAAACGAAGTCGGTCGTTGCCCCGCGGGTATTTTATTCATACCTCATTATTAACAAAGTAATAAGCCTACAAAAATGTATTATCCTTAACGTGAACAAAAATATACTCTTTTTTAAATTCTGTCTCACACTTTCATTTTCTCACGTGTACAAAATATTTTTTAGGATTTAATTTTGTCTAATATTAAACTAATAATATTGTGCTATATTTAATTCAATTAGTAGTTATTGTAATCTATACTAATATTATAAAGAGGAAAGATTTGTATTTTTGTATGTATTGAAATAACTCAAAAACTACTTGGCCGATTTTTCACCGTTAGAAAGGTAATTTATCTGTTAGAAACATAGACTATATTTTTTAATTTCCCGCGGGCGAAGTCACGAGCAATAGCTAGTTGTTCAAATAAACCATAAAACTGAAACCTCATAGCAATAATTTAATCTTTAATATTTAAAAAGAAACTCTATCACTTCGTAGTATTTAAATTTACATTTATAAATTGAAATGCAATCGAGCGTGAAATATTCAACATCTGTGCCCGAACGCCTCGTAAAAATGAATAAAGGTATTTCCATCTTATATCAAGCTATCGAAAGATGATTTTTTAAAAAAGAAATTCTCTTAGAAAACCATTAGCGCTCCAAAAAGATGAAGATTATACTCGACTAACCTAACCTCAAAAATGCGATGTATGTTAACCATTTTAAGAACAAACCTATTCAATATATAAAATATATGAATAGTATATTTTATCAATAAATTATAGAATAAAAGTATTGTTTCTTCAGTTGTTACTAAAATAATAAAAATATTTATTATAATTATTATAGTATTATTCATCATTCGTCTTTATGTTAATATTCTAAAATGTTTACAAAGGACTTAATTCAATATTAATTCATTCGAATTCTTTATAAATATGTAAATCTAACCTTTCTTTATATAAACTAATGATATTTTAAAATCATTACTAATCAGCATTATTCTAAAATGGCATAGTAATCTTACTTACATATATCATGTTAATATTATAAATGCGAACGTTTAGATGGATGGATGGATGTTTGTTTGAATTTGTAGCCTAAACGGCTGAACGGATTCCGAAGAAATTTGGCAAAAGCTAAGAGGATAGTCTTGAAAACACATGGGCTACTCACTTTTGCTTTTTTAAATTCAACGCGGACGGAGTCGCAGGCGAAAGCTAGTAATATTATAAACATGAAAATTTAGATGGATGGATGGATGTTTGTTTGAGTTTGTAGCCTAAACGGCTTAACGAATCTCGATGAAATTTGGCAAAAGCTAAGAGGATAGTCTGGAAAAACACATAGGCTACTCACTTTTGCTTTTTTTAATTCCACGAGGACGGAGTCTCGAGCAACAGCTAGTAAAATAATAAAAGGACCAATAGACCAATGGTTAAGTGGACAGAATGCCGATCACGTGATCGTGGGTTTTCAACCTTTAACTATTGTTTTGAACAAATATAATTCAAATAAAGATAATTGAGTACTTTTTCGAAATAGTCGCAATTTTAGAAACATTTCAATTCTTGTACGGTCATAGAATAGGTTAAACATGAAGCCTTATAATATTTCTGTCAAAATTTAAGTTTACTTCTAGTTGGAAATTTGTCACATCTCGTAGTACTTTATGTTACCGTATTATATATTCATATCCCAGTGTTGATATATTATGCATATTTCTTACGCGAGAAACGTGTTCGCTGTAACACACGCCTTTATGCAGATAGAGACGAAAGGATAATGATGTATGACTTTACTCGTCAAATAAGCTTCATAAAAATGGCACGTATCACAAAAACATCAAACGAACGAACGCTTTTTCGAAGAGGCGTTTTATACAAAGTTCTATATAAACTACATATCCGACCTCTTTGGTAATGTCAAATATCTGACATTAAAAAATAAAAACAGTTGACATGTGTCTTTTATTAATGGCCAGTTATTTCATTTCAATAATATTTTCGAGTTGTTAATGCTGCAATTAGCGCATTTCTACGCCCTATTTAGGTATCTATTCTCAGTCAATTAGAAGTGAAGTTGTCTACAAGTCATGACCCTAACGCGTCCACTCACTGATAGATTGGGGCCAATAATTCATTCTGTTAACTGATATGAGAAAGATGTTATAAATTCGATTATTAACTATTATAGCAAGTTATTATTATTGTATTTTTATATTAAACGATGGAAAGATCGAATGCTATAAGATTTAAGACCATGCTAACATTAAAGCTTAATAACTTTTTTTGACACGAGCAGAATAATTTTACACGGTTTATTCTTTTGTATTTCGTCTATGTCGAACAAATTAAATAGTTACCAATCGATAGAGCGGCGTAGTGTTACCAAAACTACTTTAATTGGGAACTGCCACTAATTCCTACCTTTACTCTATACTTGACTAAATTGTACTTGAACAAGAGACGAATTGACAATGAGTATACTCTTTTTACGTCGCATTTATCATCTAAATGAAATCGACCAAGTAGGTTTTGAGTTTTTTCATACAAAAATACAAATCTCTCCTCTTTATAATATTGTAAGTTGTAGACTAACTCTTTGGTCTAAAATGTAAAGCCCGCTAAAGACGCTCGGGTCTGGCAATTTTAATTTAACAGTTCGATTGATTTTATACCGAGATTTAGGACGTATTTCTTAACTAATTTGCAATAATTATATTTTAAATTAGTTATTAACTGCTATCCTTTTCGGTATATACATGTTCGTATATCGTTTTATACACGTATGTTTTATTTGAATTATCTAAAATTACTTAATTACTTAATAGATATAATCGATGACTTCACGTTATGTGTCGCCACCTGCCGGGAAACGATAACTAAACGGCTATGCTAAGAACGACTGCACAAAAAATTTAGCTTTCACGGTAATAGTGATGTGAAAGGATTTTTTAAAAAAGTATCGATTATTAAATCTTTTACTTGTTTATTGGTTGTTAATTTATCATTAAAAACTGACATTTATTGCATGCAACATTTATGTAAACTAAAGTATGAATACATTTTATGAACATAAAATTTTATTCGCTTTGATTATAAGCAAAATACTATTGAGATGGCACATTTGGAAATGTTAGTCCTAACTAAATATTTTGTTAACTATTAACTATTATTATATTACAATAAATCCATATAAAATCTATTGCAGTGTCTATAAAAAGCTCTTGTTATTAAAACATTCTATCTCTATTGGTTTTAATTGATAAGAGTAGGACAAGTGGCTATCGGCTGTTATAAACGCCTGATGCACTTAAGTTCAAATTAATGCGTGATGTTCGCTCAATTGGATCAAGATGCTCTAAACATAGTTCAAATTTTATCTTATTGTGCGTTAACCAATGCATTGTTGCCTAAGAAATTTAGACTTTAATACTTATTGAATAAAATAGAGTTTTGTATCTAGTCATCCAAACTAGTATCTTTTAATTTGCTGAGTGGTTTTTAACTGGTAGCTATAAAGTCTAAATTTGATTGTATTTAATTTTGTCTTGATTATCAAGCGTCTTAATAGTATGAGAATAGTGGTACAGCAGAGTGCAGTGCCTGATGAGGGCTGATTGCGTGCCAATTCGCACGTACGCACCCGGTAATGACGCGCTAGCCAAATAATGTCGATATACAAATACAAATAAAACGAAGATCCAAATGTAATGAAAGGCAGAAAAATCAAATAAAGTGATCTTTTAGGTTATTTATATAGAACTGTCTGGAATATTACTAACTGTCAACTGCCAAAAAGTTTCAAATGGTATGTATGGTAATAATGGTTACATTTTTCTCCATACACAATATGGAAGAGTTATCTAATTAGTTGTTTCTGATAACAGTGAACTAACAAACCACCTAATTCTAAAACATACGTCATACTTATTCTAAAACTGTCAAAGAAAATAAATTAATATCGATTATTAACATCGACATCCCTAACCAATAACAAGATCCATTATAACGTATACACATCGATAACGGAGAACATCACTAAAATCTCAGCACCGCAACTGTCTTCTGATAAATTGCCGCGGACCCTACGGCGCAGCCAGTTATTCTCGGATACACGCGCTGCAACACATCGATATAAAACATCGATAAATTAATAATATACTTCTAACAACACTATTATCGTAGACATAAATCTATCGTTTCGTATTTTTAATGTTTGATTTTTGTTACGTGAAAAATGAAAAGTTTAAAGTGTTTATATTTTTTTTTAACTGTGTACATTAAGGGAATTATTTATTAATGAAGGATAATACGTAAGTAAAAATTAATATCCATATATAATATATTTTATATGTCTATTGTGTTAGAAAATATTAGTTACTTTTTATGTAGCAAAAACATTTTATTTAAAAAAAGCTACTGCCACCTCTTTTACATTTTATAAATAAATGTCTTGAATTCACCTTAAATCGTCCTCTGAATATGTTCAAAATGAGGACATTATTGTCTTGTTCAGCTTTGTTTATGTATAAACAAGAGAACATTGAAGCTTTTTATAGAATACAGATAATGTATGAATTATTGTCTGATTATTGCTGTGTCGGACGGCGTTTTGATCCCAATTAATTTCTTACATTCATATTGTTGTACACGTTACAATTAGTTTCCATTGTAATTAGTACATTTGTACAAAAATGTATTAACGAAAAATCGTGATTCCAAATGCGATAAAAATGATATACAGTATTTTATGTAACAAAAATATGGTTAAAAAAAATATATTTTTTTTTATTCTGTTAACATTCGAATCTGAGACACAATAAGTAATGTAAAACTACTAGACTATAGAGATGTTTATTAACAATTCGCTATTGACATATGGCAAAGTTGATTATAATAGATAATAGCGTTTTGTTTGATTATGCAATAATTTCTAAATGAATCACACTTTGCAACCAATATCTGTAGTGTTCATCTCCGGCTGACAGTTGTACGTTAACATTTAGAATTGATTGGTTATAAAACCTTAGTAAACTATAATTAATTCAATACTTATTCATATTAAGAATAGTAATTTATATATATACTAACTTTCGCCCGCGAATACGTCTGCGTGAAATTAAAAAAAAAAAACAAAAGTGAGTAGCCTATTTGTTCTTCCCGACTATCCTCTACATCTATACCAAATATCATCGATATCCTTTCAGCTGTTTAGGCTACAAACTAACAAACATCCATCCATCCATCTAAACTATCGCATTTATAATATTAGTATGATTACTTTATAAATTACGAATCAGTAATATCAACATTATAAATGAAAGATCTTACGCAATTACATCTCTAATACTCGCAGTATTTGAGTCATCACCAAAAACCCAATCAGTCATCGCAATCTGAGATTAGGTCCTGATGACCCAGATGAGAAAAACGCGTCATTTTTCGGTATTTCATATCATGGATCTCCGGTTGAATTCCCAACACTAGTATGACATTGTAAAAATTCTTTAATCATCTTAGTTCATGAATAAGATTAATATTCTTATGAAGTTACTTTAGCAGCAAAGTTACATAATTTTGGTAATCGAATTTATAAGCAACACAAGTGATAAAATTTCCAGTCAACTAAAAGTTTGTAAAACTTGACTTACCTTTATAATATTCTCTTTATATCAAACAATATTAAAAGCTCAATTTAAAAAGCTATCGTTTCACTCATCACAAACTGCTATTGAATCATCAGTTAAAATTATAAACGTCAAATTGAACTCCTTTATAATGAAATACGCGGAAAAAGTAGCTACAACGTGGTCTCGGGTTCGAATACCCCAAATTAGCGAATCATTATGGTCCCCTTATTACGGGCGGTTCGAGCCAAAAACTGGACCTGTTCCCACGACTTTCGTTTTGCACTACATACTCAGTTCAGGGAAAATATTAATGTAATTTTAATGTAAAATGTTTATATTAAAGTAGGACTGTATGAAATAAACATACTAGCTTTCGCCCGCGACTCTCCGCGTGGAATTATAAAAACAAAAGTGAGTAGCCTATGTGTTCTTCCATACTATGCTCTACATCTATACCAAATTTCAAAGAAATCCGTTCAGCCGTTTATGCTCCAAACTCTAACAAACATCCATTCATCCATCCATCAAAACTTTCGCATTTATAATATTAGTATGATAACATACAATTTTGAGTTTCGAAAGCATATTTTAGAAATTTTATTTTGTTACTTGACATCACTGTGGGAAGTCATCCCAAAGAAAGACCACCCGACTGTTTTTTGTTTCATTTTTATTCTCACTATTGTGCTTCGATTTAGATATCATCTGCAGGTTGTATATCTATGCATATAACAATTTATTAATAACCACACTTCTACATGCATTTATATATGTAATCTACTAATATTTCTTATTTATCCAATGAGGTAAATATCCGAGCTTTCGCCCGGAACTTCCCATGACTATACCTCGGACAATGCTCTGGTCTTTTATTTACAAAATGCAATACAAAACGAGTTTGGGAGCGTCAGAAGTCCCAATGAAATTACGTGTCCCTTAACAATTTAAATAAACAATTGAAGATGACGTCACTTTTAAGGAGGAAATACACTTGCCAATGTCAACGTGGTATGAATCGAGACATGTAAGGGTGAAATTTCATAAACCCTACATCAGATCCCTCAATTTCAAGGTCCATAGACTGTCACAACAGCATGCCAGTTACGTGTTTGCATGCAAGTGTGCAAGCATGGCATGTCTATACTATCCCTAATTTTACGTATAGTGATCATTATTTTTAAGTTAATGATTAACTATAGGTTAAGAGATGATATAATTTGTAAAACATAGTCGAAATGTCATGGTTAAAATAGAAAAAAATATTTGGATTAATAATGCGATCTCTGTTTGTTCCATTAAAGAACCGTCGTAATATTATATTCTACATTTTGTTATTAAGCAACTGACTTATGGATTTGGAATGTACGTCATGTTTTCGGCGTCTTTCATCGTAATCTGTCAACACTGAAAGCCTATTTTAAGTTGTCGAAAAGCGCGCGGTTGAAATTAAGCACACAAAACTTGTAGAGCGGTCTTTGTGAGCTTTTATGATGGCCTGTTTGTGTCTCGGATTATGTCTCATCTCTATGCAAGCGTCGTCAGATGTTTGAGATGAACGAATTTTATATGAAGCAATATTTATATCATGAAATATACAAGCGTTTAACTTTTGTTTTTTATGGAATGAATGCTTAAAGCCCGCTACAGACGCTAAGTTAAGACAGTTAAAACTGTACGTGTGTAAGCGAAAGAACTATCAGTTGAACTGTACAAGGTCTTCCTACACATACTTTTAATTGAGCTGTCAGTTAGAACTGAGCGTCTGTACCGTGTTTTTACTGTGTTTGTTGTTGAAACATGAGCCATTGAGTTTTACACCTTTAGAGATAAAGTGTAATATTGTTCTAAAACTCTAATTTGATAATCTTATATTAGAAGTTTAATCAATACATTTTAAGGGTTCTATTGTTTGAACACTTGTATGGCAGTTATTTTTCATTCGATCCGTCCCAAAAGTTTATTATCAGTAAAATGCAAATCCTACCCTTGTTCGGGCGCGAACTATTTACTTGATAGCAACATTTTGCCGTTGAATGTCGTTTTTATTGTTCATGTATGGAACCAATAAGTTTGCGATGTCTTGCGGTATTCCAATAAGTTTGAGGTCAAATTCGATCCACCAAATACCAAAGTTTTGTTTTATTGTATTCCAGATTTATTGGGGATAGGTTTTGTAGGTGTTTGATAAGTTATATAAAAATATTTATTTGTTATCCAATGAAATGGAGATCTTTTCTTGCCTTGCCTTTATTTCATAATTTGTACTAGAGTCGGAAATACTTAAAAAACTCTAATAAACAGGTCTTGACGTTACCCAGGTATTACAATTTTACGCAATACTAAGAACTCCCCTTTGTTTTGTTTAATTATATTCTGCTAACTTTAAATATTTAACTTCAAAGATCTCGTTATTTAAAGATTAAACGTTGTTAAAAATTCCAACTTGACCCGACTTACGAAATTGTTTTAAATTATCGCCTTACTTGAAAGCAAAATGGAACAAAAACAAATGCCGTAAAGCATCTTGAAAGTTTAATATCGTTATTTATCTACTTTTATCCTATAAAAGCAAATTCGCAAATATTTATATGAGACCACATTACAGTGATGTTTCAGGGAATAATAAAAATGAATATATTTTACGGTTTTATTTACAGTTACAGTAAAACAGAAATAAAATGTGTAAAGAATCTAAATAAATTTTACACATGACCTATCAAACTTAATTGAACAACTCGATAATAATTTCAAGTTTCTATAAAGTTTTATTGTATAGTACACAACTCGAGTTCTTTAGCAAGATTAAAAAAAAAACAAAGATTATAGATCATACAGCCACTCAGCTATTCATAAAATCGTAAAATATTTAACAAACCGTTCGGATACGCAAACAGTACCCGTATATTAAATACGTCATATGATAACATCACAAAGAAAATGCGATTTGTAGATCCCTTTGCTTCCTATCGTTTTATTAAACGAAGAAATAAAATACACAAAGGTAAAGGAAAATTTTGTCCAGGATATCACGACTACAGCTTTTATTGCGAAGCGTATACAGGAATCGAATTAAATTTAAATTCTAAAGAAAGTTCGGAATGAATGACTTTGAACGGGTTTTGCTGAGATTTTTCGAACATCTTATTAGCCTTATTTTTCGAATGACTGAACGTGTCGTCAATCAATTTACCATTAGTTTTAGAGAATTAAATCCTACCTAATGATTCGAACTATACAGAAAACCAAAAATTAATTGAATAAGGATATAATTTTATTTTAATTCTAAAACGTTTCGTGAGCCGTAACCATGATACTATTGGAACCTTCAACTCCAATATACAATAACCTGGAAGAGACAATACATTCCCATCAAAATTGGGATGATTTCGTTAACAGTATACTTTGTTCACAGCAAGGAATGGAGCGTAGTGGCGCTGTGCCTGGCGCTGGTGGTGGCGGCGGCGGCGGCGCCCGCGCAACTGTGTGCCGGAGCGGCGGAAGACGACCCTCGTGCGGCCCGCTTCTGCCAGGCCCTCAACACCTTCCTAGAGCTATATGCAGAGGCTGCCGGCGAGCAGGTGCCCGAATACCAAGGTAATACTTATTTACTGACAATACAGCTGTTTGTCTTCACTATTGAGCACAGAAGAGAACAGGAAAAATGGGTTGGGATGGAGTAGTTGTGTTGAAGTGGCGAAAATATATAATTGCTTCATATTACTTGAAATATAAATTGCCCGTTAATTTGTCTTAATTAACAGATGTTCATCTTGCAGCTCTAGTACGCGATTACCCCCAACTGCTCGACTCTGGCATGAAGAGGCAAGACGTGGTGCACTCTTTCCTTCGCTTCGGCCGCCGGCGCTGACCTGTCGGCCCGCTGCGCTACCCGCCCGCAAACTAACCGCAACCGAAACGCAGCGACGATGCTTCAATTACGTTAACCGATTCGAATAAGTTGTACTTTGTCCAAAACGTTTTAAAAAAAAAAGTTCCTTGTAAACTTAAATGTTAGTGCGACTATCCGAACGCGATTCTGTCAGAATGACATCGCTGTCAAGATAGGACGTTAACCTCTGTTTTTTTTTATAGAATATATGATAAGTAGAGTTATATTATTATAAAATGTACTTATTGATTCAAGTATTAATAGTCATAAGTATTATATTATTGTTGTCAACATTTCGTCGCGTTTCGTTTGATAAGCAAGAATATTTAATATTGTAACGTTTTAAATAAATACATATTTGTGACAAGCTGCTATATTTTTCATCTTTAATTACCTACCTTTTGGTCCGGAGAGGGACTTTTTACCTATTTTCTTGTGCATCTTTTTGTGAGTCGGGATTCCTTTTTTTTAAGAGTCGAGATTCCTACTTTAACCTATACAATAGGAGCTTGAAATTATTAACGTATAGTTACCAAAAAAAGTATATTTATCACTTTGAAGGCAATTATGACGATATCTCACTTAAAAAAAAAACATTTTTTTTAAGATATATTTATTAAATACATACAAATTCACAGTCAAAATAGTTTTATCACACAATAAACTTACAGCAATTATGATTGAATTTCTTCTAAAATCAATCACCTTAATAATAAAATACTTTAAAAGTTGAATTTCATAACATTTGAATACAGTAAATTTTGATAAGAAACTTATGAATCAAGTTATGTTCAAAAAGGAACAATATTCCAAGCTGTGAGCAAACAATTTGAAAAAAAAAACTTTGATTAACTAGATTTTGAATATTTTCTTTAATAAGCTGTTAATGTACGGTATTTATAATTAAATTGAAAACTTTAAAGAAAAGAACACAGCACCATTGTTAGATATAATTATATCTAATCTAAACTTAAATATACTGCTATATAGAAAATGGTAAGAAAAATTTAATTCACATAAAAAGGCTCACTTTTAAACAACTCCTTTAAACATGTCAAAATATCAGTTCATATGTCAAGTAAATGATCTTAATTTAAAAAAAATAATGTTTCAGGCAGTTTCTACCCACTCTTGTCAAAGTATTAAAAATTTAGGTTAGAAAAGTCAAAAGAAAAACTTTTGGTGCACTTGTAAAACCTAATTAAAATAGGCAAGGCAAGGGGCATTTCTAGATTTAAAATTAATCCATTGAAATACAAATAAAATTGAATGAAAGTACTAAAGTCAGATTTTTAATTAAAATGGTTTAAAATTGTCATGTTTCAATCTTAGGTATCTTCCATTAAACAAGTCACACTAAACTTACAAATATAAATTCAATAAATTTCATTTAAGGTATATAAGGTACATAGATAAATCTGGACAAAAAGTGTACCAATTTGTTATTAGAAATGTTATATTTTTATTAAGATATGTAAGACAATGAACTAATTTGGTACATGAACAACATCTCCTCCCACTGAGAGCAAACATTGACCCTGGAACAACAAATTACATTAAAACAATGATCAAAATCAAATTAATGCTCAGTTCACACTTGGCCATTACAGTTAGTCAGTACAACTGGACTGTCAATCAATTGGCACAGTAAACGCTAACTGGTGCCAATGAGTCAATCCAATCTATGATTGGATGTCTCAACTGTCCAACTGTATTGGCCAAGTGTGAACCGGGCATAATTTATACGGTATATCTGTCTTTCGGCTATATACGGCATATGCCTGTCTCTTTCTCTCTCATCTTTGTGTGTGGCATATATCCCTCTTTCTTTCATCTTATGTGCGGCATATCTCTCTCTCTCTCTCTCTCCCTCTCTATTATTTGTGTGCGGCTTATATCTCTTTCTCTTTCATATTTGTGTGCGGCATAAATCTCTCTTTCTCTTTCATATTTGTGTGCGACATAAATGTCTCTTTCTATCTCATCTGTGTGAGGCATTTTTCTCTTTCTCTTATCTATATATGGCATATCTCTCTCTCTCTCTCTCTCTCTCTCGACCCTCTATTTATCCATTTAAATTTTCCCATTTACATTAGTAACATACTTAGAAATGCATTTGTTCTATTTCAACGTTTACTGGAAAGGCGTTGAAATGAAAAAAGAACTACGCACATTTTTACGATTCACTTTTATTGACAATATCTATCTCTATTATTCTCTTAGAATAGAAAGAGACAGCAGTAGTTTATTGTGTCTACTGACCTGGTTCTTGTGCGCGTTGTCCTGCAACATGAGTTGCGTGATGTAGAAGGAGGTGAGCGCGTTGCCGCCCAGCGCCGCGGTGTACGCGCGCACTATAGCTAACACCTGACAACGACAAATAACTACAAATAACTACAAACAACGACAAATAACTACAAATAACTACAAATACCGACAAATAACTACAAATAACTGCAAATAACTACAAACTATCATTAAATATGCCTGAAAAATCTATGACATTTGGTAAAAAACACTCTATAATTAAAAGAATTCTATATAATCATTATCGATCACTAGATGGCATTAATATAAACGCAGGATTTAATTAATATTAATATTTATACAAAATAGAAATACCATTAATAAGATATTTGTATTATTGGAAATACGTATTTGTACTAGTAAAAATTTTAATTTATAATAATTTTAAGAACTGGCCATCGACAATCCGCAAATAAAAAAGAAAAAAAGCATAGAGATTTAGGCGCGAATAGACAGTGTTTGTACCTCGAAGTCGAAGGTATGCATGAAACCAATAATATTAACGCAGCATTTAATTACATTATTTAAAACTCAGGATATTTATTTATACAAAAGAGAATTATTTTTATTATTGGAAAAACCTGTACTTTATAAAAATACAAAAATTTTATTTATAACTAGCTGTTCTCGTACGGCTTCATCCGCATCAAATTATAAAATTTTTATTTTATTGTTTACATTTGTCAAATTATCAATAGCAAATGTCAAAATGACATGACATGACAAACCTTAGCAATCTTTCTTTCTTGATGTTGGCAGCAACTTATGGTCTCTTTCCCACATTAGGGTTTTTATCCAAAATATTTACCCCTAAGTTTAATGGCGTGAAAATATATAGCCTCAAGCGTGACGTAAGTGTAGGGCTTTTTATTAAAAAAAGAATTATTCAAAGATATGCTGTAATTGCTGACATCTTAGGCAACAAAGAAGTGTGTGTTTACGCTTTATTATAATAGTATAGATAATTTTAAGAACTGGCCATCGACAAAATTAAAAAAGATAATAAAAAAGTATAAAGAGGTTTATGCGTGATTCGATAATACCTCGCATGCGAAGGTATGCATGAATCCACTGAGTCCTCCCAACTCGCGCACGGCGGTGGTCTCGCGCACGAACAGCAGGCGCAACGCGCACAGCCGCCGTGCGCCCCCGCCGCCCAGCGCGCACAACGTGGACAGCGACACGCGCACAGGAGACTGCGAATTATATCGAAAAAACTATTTTATAATAATTACTAGCTTTCGCCCGCGACTCCGTCCGCGTGGAATTAAAAAAAAACTAAGTGGCCTATGTGTTCTTCCAGATTGTACTCTACATCCATGCCAAATTTCATCGAAATCCGTTCCGCCGTTTAGGCTACAAACTCTAACAAACATCCATCCATCCATCTAAACATTCGCATTTATAATATTAGTAAGATAATGTCTTAAACATAAGTCTTAAAACAAAAGTTCAAGGTCGCATAAAGTCGGAATATTATCTCGAATTTCAACTACTAAAAGTAAAAGTTAGTATCTTACTACTACTAGTAAATACAATGACTAGCTGTTTCTTGCGACTTCGTCCGTGTGAAATTCGTATATATTAAAAAAATGTGACTCATTAATAACGTAGCTTTTTAAGTGTGTAAGAATTTTTGAAATCGGCTTAGTAGTTTTTGAGTTATTTCAATACATATAAAAAATACAAATCTTTCCTCTTTATACTAGTATAGATTGTGGTGATTTTCGCTTCACCCTGATAGATGGCGCTGTGGCGAGATAGTTTTATTGAACCCCAATATTATAAACATCTCAAACAAAGTATCCCTCTAGTTAGAAGCTTTTAAGTGTTTTTGTGACTGTTCTTAGCTTTTTCGGTTCTTGTTTTGTAGCTTTCAGTTCTTTCGTTACGTTGGTCGAGTTGTCCAAATTTTAGACACGGTTACATAAAAAACAAAAACAATTACGTTGTAAAAAACAAACAAATTTAAAAAAAATAAAACAGATTATCTCAACTTTGCCTATCATTTTCTCAATTTTCAAAATATCTGGTAAAAAAACACGTGATACCACTGGCACGTGACACCGCTGCACATGACACCACTGCACATGACACCGCTGCACATGACACCGCTGCACATGACACCGCTGCACATGACACCGCTGCACATGACACCACTGCACATGACACCGCTGCACATGACACCGCTGCACATGACACCGCTGCACATGACACCGCTGCACATGACACCGCTGCACATGACACCACTGCACATGACACCGCTGCACATGACACCACTGCACATGACACCGCTGCACATGACACCACTGCACATGACACCGTTGACACGTGATACCACTGGCACGTGACACCGCTGCACATGACACCGCTGCACATGACACCACTGCACATGACACCACTGCACATGACACCACTGCACATGACACCGCTGCACATGACACCACTGCACATGACACCACTGCACATGACACCGCTGCACATGACACCGTTGACACGTGATACCACTGGCACGTGACACCGCTGCACATGACACCACTGCACATGACACCACTGCACATGACACCACTGCACATGACACCGTTGACACATGACACCGTTGACACGTGATACCACTGGCACGTGACACCGCTGCACATGACACCGTTGACACGTGATACCACTGGCACGTGACACCGCTGCACATGACACCGCTGCACATGACACCACTGCACATGACACCGTTGACACGTGATACCACTGGCACGTGACACCGCTGCACATGACACCGCTGCACATGACACCGTTGACACGTGATACCACTGGCACGTGACACCGCTGCACATGACACCGTTGACACGTGATACCACTGGCACGTGACACCGCTGCACATGACACCGTTGACACGTGATACCACTGGCACGTGACACCGCTGCACATGACACCGCTGCACATGACACCGTTGACACGTGATACCACTGGCACGTGACACCGCTGCACATGACACCACTGCACATGACACCACTGCACATGACACCACTGCACATGACACCACTGCACATGACACCGTTGACACGTGATACCACTGGCACGTGACACCGCTGCACATGACACCACTGCACATGACACCGCTGCACATGACACCACTGCACATGACACCGTTGACACGTGATACCACTGGCACGTGACACCGCTGCACATGACACCACTGCACATGACACCGCTGCACATGACACCGTTGACACGTGATACCACTGGCACGTGACACCGCTGCACATGACACCGTTGACACGTGATACCACTGGCACGTGACACCGCTGCACATGACACCGTTGACACGTGATACCACTGGCACGTGACACCGCTGCACATGACACCGTTGACACGTGATACCACTGGCACGTGACACCGCTGCACATGACACCGTTGACACGTGATACCACTGGCACGTGACACCGCTGCACATGACACCGTTGACACGTGATACCACTGGCACGTGACACCGCTGCACATGACACCACTGCACATGACACCACTGCACATGACACCACTGCACATGACACCACTGCACATGACACCACTGCACATGACACCGTTGACACGTGATACCACTGGCACGTGACACCGCTGCACATGACACCACTGCACATGACACCACTGCACATGACACCGTTGACACGTGATACCACTGGCACGTGACACCGCTGCACATGACACCGCTGCACATGACACCGTTGACACGTGATACCACTGGCACGTGACACCGCTGCACATGACACCGCTGCACATGACACCGTTGACACGTGATACCACTGGCACGTGACACCGCTGCACATGACACCACTGCACATGACACCGCTGCACATGACACCGCTGCACATGACACCACTGCACATGACACCGCTGCACATGACACCACTGCACATGACACCGCTGCACATGACACCGCTGCACATGACACCGCTGCACATGACACCACTGCACATGACACCACTGCACATGACACCACTGCACATGACACCGTTGACACATGACACCGTTGACACGTGATACCACTGGCACGTGACACCGCTGCACATGACACCGTTGACACGTGATACCACTGGCACGTGACACCGCTGCACATGACACCGTTGACACGTGATACCACTGGCACGTGACACCGCTGCACATGACACCGTTGACACGTGATACCACTGGCACGTGACACCGCTGCACATGACACCGTTGACACGTGATACCACTGGCACGTGACACCGCTGCACATGACACCGTTGACACGTGATACCACTGGCACGTGACACCGCTGCACATGACACCGTTGACACGTGATACCACTGGCACGTGACACCGCTGCACATGACACCACTGCACATGACACCACTGCACATGACACCGCTGCACATGACACCGTTGACACGTGATACCACTGGCACGTGACACCGCTGCACATGACACCGCTGCACATGACACCGTTGACACGTGATACCACTGGCACGTGACACCGCTGCACATGACACCACTGCACATGACACCGTTGACACGTGATACCACTGGCACGTGACACCGCTGCACATGACACCGTTGACACGTGATACCACTGGCACGTGACACCGCTGCACATGACACCGTTGACACATGACACCGTTGACACGTGATACCACTGGCACGTGACACCGCTGCACATGACACCGTTGACACGTGATACCACTGGCACGTGACACCGCTGCACATGACACCGTTGACACGTGATACCACTGGCACGTGACACCGCTGCACATGACACCGTTGACACGTGATACCACTGGCACGTGACACCGCTGCACATGACACCACTGCACATGACACCGCTGCACATGACACCGTTGACACGTGATACCACTGGCACGTGACACCGCTGCACATGACACCGTTGACACATGACACCGCTGCACATGACACCGTTGACACGTGACATCGCTGCACATGACATCGCTGCACATAACACAGCTGCACATGACACCGTTGACACGTGATACCACTGGCACGTGACACCGCTGCCCATAACACCGCTGCACATGACACCGCTGCACATGACACCGCTGCACATGACACCGCTGCACATGACACCGCTGCACATGACACCGCTGCACATGACACCGCTGCACATGACACCACTGCACATGACACCGCTGCACATGACACCGCTGCACATGACACCACTGCACATGACACTATTTTTTTTTACATTACCTGTCCCGTATTAAGCTTTTCATCGGTAAGTTCAGTGTTGGGTTTGATGAGCTGCTCCTCATCTAGTGCGAAGATATCATCATCAGCGTCAGCGGAGCCCTGCGAGCCGTTGTGCTCCGCCCTCCCAGCCCCCGCACCAACCCCTGCCAGCGGGATGGCTGTACCAGCTACCACCAGCTGTATCTCATCCTAAGGAAAAGGTACTTTTGATAAAATATCGTTAGTTACAACAGTTAAGCGAACTTAAAGTCGTTTATGTCACTAAAGGAGACTCTAAGTAGATTTTACTCTTAACCACGCTATCTTACTAATATTATAACTGCGAAAATTTAGATGGATGGACGTTTGTTAGAGTTTGTAGCCTAAACTGCTGAACGGATCTCGATGAAATTTGGCATACATGTAGAGGATAGTCTGGAAGAAAACATAGACTACCAGCTTTTGTTTTTTATTAATTCACGCGGACGGAGTCGCGGGCGAAAGCTAGTAGGCTATATATTTTCACGCTAATAAACTTAGTGGGTAAATAAATTAAATTAATTTAAATAGGGAAGAATCGCACGTAACAAGGAGAACGTTAATTATGAGTGTACACCAGTAGAGGTAGACATAGAAAGAGATGGATTGCGTGAAAGAAATGATGAAGGGAGTGATGACTGAGATAATGGATGATAGAGTTATGGGGAGGACAAACCTGTTGTGCCCTACGGGAGTAGGATAAGAAGGATGATGATGATGATGATGATGTGTGTGTGTGTACCGACCTCCGGCAGGTCGAGGTGGAAGGTGGGCGGCGCGAGCGCGGCGGGCTGCAGGCGACGCAGCTTGTACGCGGCGCCGGCCAGCGCGCGCACCGCCAGCCGCTCGCCGCCCCCCGCGCCCAGCCGCGCGCGCCACACCTGCACACAACATAACATCACACCGCTGCACATGACACCGCTGCAACATGACACCGCTGCACATGACACGCTGCACATGACACCGTTGACACATGACACCGTTGACACGTGATACCACTGGCACGTGACACCGCTGCACATGACACCGCTGCACATGACACCACTGCACATGACACCGTGCACATGACACCGTGACACATGACACCGTTGACACATGACACCGTTGACACGTGATACCACTGGCACGTGACACCGCTGCACATGACACGCTGCACATGACACCACTGCACATGACACGTTGACACATGACACCGTGCACATGACACCGCTGCCACATGACACCGCCTGCACATGACACCGCTGCACATGACAACCGCTGCACATGACACCGTTGACACATGACACCGCTGCCACATGACACCGCTTGCACATGACACCGCTGCACATGACACCGCTGCACATGACACCGTGCACATGACACCGTGCACATGACACCGCTTGCACATGACACCGTGCACATGACACCACTGCACATGACACCGATGCACATGACACCGTTGACACATGACACCGTGCACATGACACCGTTGACACATGACACCGTTGACACATGACACCGCTGCACATGACACCGTTGACACATGACACCGTTGACACATGACACCGCTGCACATGACACCGTGACACATGACACCGTGACACATGACACCGCTTGCACATGACACCGTTGACACATGACACCGCTGCCACATGACACCGCTTGCACATGACACCGTGCACATGACACCGCTGCACATGACACCGCCTGCACATGACACCGCCTGCACATGACACCGTGACACATGACACCGCTGACACATGACACCGCTGCAACATGACACCGTTGACACATGACACCGTTGACACATGACACCGCTGCACATGACACCGTTGACACATGACACAGCTGCACATGACACCGCTGCACATGACACCGCTGACACATGACACCGCTGCACATGACACCGTTGACACATGACACCGTTGACACATGACACCGCTGCACATGACACCGTTGACACGTGACACCGTGCACATGACACCGCCTGCACATGACACCGCTGACATGTGAAGATGTTAAAGCGAGCTCTACGCACCAGTGGTAGAGCCCACTTTAACGTCTTCGCACTGAAGGGTCGCTTCGCCAGCAATACCACGATCACACAGAAGACAGGCGTGAAGTGGAAGCAATTCCGCGTACAGTCTGATGAGTGTGGTGCCGAAAGCCTCATTTTAGTAATATTCGTGATCGTGATATTACGTAAGGAACATATTAAAATGTGCTTAATTTACAGAATTTACAATTGTGTCAGAAGTACAGTGAGACCTGCATGAAGGCGTGGGGCTGCGCGCGCGGCGCGGGGCGGAGCCCTGGCGTGTACACCTGCATGGTGGAGTGCCGCGCCGCCAGCGCCCGCGCCGTCTCCACCTGCACATATTATAAATGCTAAAGTTTGGATGGATGGATGTTTGTAGCTTAAACTACTGAATCTGGCATAGATGTAGAGGATAGTCTAGAACACAGACTACTTACTTTTGCTTTTTTTTCCCATGAAGTCATGGGAAAAACTTTGGCAAAATAAAGTTGGATGGATGTTTATTATAATAGTATATCTAGATCTTATTGAAATTTAGCATAGAGTTTGTTGTGTGGAAGAACGTAAACACTATTTACTTAAAATATTCAATTCCGCATGGAGAGTTGCAGGCGATAACTAGCAGTAAAACATTTTATTTTCCCTCTACTTGATATGTGCTTGTTATAAAAGGTGGTTACATCTTCAGCTTCATCCAGCTCCAAGACGCAGGCGTCCTTGTCCGCGCTCAGCTCCAGCAGCGGCGGCTCCTCCGCCTCCGCCACGCCGCAGCCCTGCTCAGGCGGACCTGGCATAGCACGACCATCAAGTATTCAACAACCATACATCATCACAACTATCAAGTATTCATCAACAATACATCAACATTACAACTATCAAGTATTCATCAACAATACATCATCATTACAACTATCAAGTATTCATCAACAATACATCATCATTACAACTATCAAGTATTCATCAACAATACATCATCATTACAACTATCAAGTATTCATCAACAATACATCATCATAACACTATCAAGTATTCATCAACAATACATCATTATAACAACTATCAAGTATTCATCAACATACATCATCATTGCAACTATCAAGTAGTCATCAACGATACATCATCATTACAACTATCAAGTATCATCAACAATACATCATCATAACAACTATCAAGTATTTATCAACAATACATCATCATTACAACTATCAAGTATTCATCAACAATACATCATCATAACAACTATCAAGTATTCATCAACAATACATCATTATAACAACTATCAAGTATTCATCAACAATACATCATCATTACAACTATCAAGTAGTCATCAACGATACATCATCATTACAACTATCAAGTATTCATCAACAATACATCATCATAACAACTATCAAGTATTCATCAACAATACATCATCATTACAACTATCAAGTATTCATCAACAATACATTATCATTACAACTATCAAGTATTCATCAACAAAGCATCATCATTATAACTATCAAGTATTCATCAACAATACATCATCATTACAAGTATCAAGTATTCATCAACAATACACCATCATTACAACTATCAAGTATTCATCAACAATACATCATCATTACAACTATCAAGTATTCATCAACAAAGCATCATCATTATAACTATCAAGTATTAATCAACAATACATCATCATTACAAGTATCAAGTATTCATCAACAATACATCATCATTACAAGTATCAAGTATTCATCAACAATACATCATCATTACAAGTATCAAGTATTCATCAACAATGCATCATCATTATAACTATCAAGTATTCATCAACAATACATCATCATCTCCCCATCATTATCCCTATTCCTGTAGTGTGGGCGCATCGGGATTCTGTCCTCCAAATAACTCTATCATCCGTCATCTGTCATCACTTTCTACTTCATGCCACCTTTCACGCAATCCATCCAACTCTTTGTGAATTATATAGCGTATATAAGTGTAGGGTTTATTTAAAAAAAAAATTTATTTAAAAATATATAGTGATTTCTAACACCAAAGAAATATGTGTTTACGCTTTATTACATTCGTATAAATAGATTGGTACATGTCGGGCATCAAATTACCAACAACTACAAATAACAAGTCAAGTGTTTAACCCTCGAGCCAACGCGCTATAAATGTTTAAATGTCATTTAAATGTAGTTTAAGTGTTTACTTACCTATATCATATCCATTAGCAGTGCGGTTAGCTTGGAATGTGTCCCACAACGCGCGTTGAATCTCCAACGCGTTCTTATCATTTTCTGATGCCTAAAAAAATTATTTACTTCACTATTAAGTAATCGTTATTGTACCCAAAATAATTTAACTTTTTATTAGCACAAGAATCAATAAACAGGCTTTTTTTCTAATTTCTTGTAATTTTAAAAGGAATTGAGAGAGATATTTGTTAGACATTTGTGTTGGTTAGCTTGATATTGCGGAGGTTATGGATTTTTGGGGCCGGGTTATGTCAATAGTGGGCGGTGTCTTAGAAGTTGGGGGCGTGGTTATATTAAAATTGGGCGGTGTTATAAAAGCCGGAGGCATGGTTACCTTCATAATTCATTCAAAAGCGCCAATAGCCTAATGGTTTGGGGTACGGACTACCGATCTTCAGGTCGAGGGTTCGAATCCCGCCATTCGACATTGATGATATTGTCGTGAACCATATCCTAGCACAAGCCTAGAGCTTAGTTGGAATGGTTAAAGGAAATACTAGTAAATTAACAAAATATTTACTAATATTTTTAATGAAAAAATGGTTGGTGTTTCGTGTTGAGGGAATGGGCGGTGAATTTTGTTGTCAGCTGGTGACCAGGATGTTGAGGTGGTGTGTGTTGGGGGTGAAGTTACTTTAACAGTTTGCGGGGGTATGGAGGTTTGGAATTGAGATAGTGAATGAATTGAATGAAATTGATATTGGTGTTTTAAATTGAGGGCGTAGTTACCTTGATAGTGGGCGGTGTGGGGGCCGGCAGCGCTGCAAGTCGCACGGCGGTGCCGCTCGCCAGCGCCATCACACAGCGCTCGCCGATCGCGATCTGAGTTTGCAAGGAAAAGATTGCGTTGGCGCCCTGTAAATGCAAATAAATACAATTAGTATGAATGATTTGTTGTCTTTCTCTCTATCTCCCTCTCCCTCTCTGACCTGCATCCTTAGCTTGGCCAGCAGCAGCTTGTGCAGCTCGTACTCCAGGAAGGGCAGCTGGTCGGAGATGTCGCGCGCGCCCGGCTCCGACGCGGGCGGGGCTCGCCGCACACGAGCAGCTGTGTAATGCATCATACAAAAGTATGATTACAAGTTTGTATGTAATATTGAGAAAAAAGTATGTTTTGCGGAAGAAAAATCTGTTTTTTTAATTTTTTTCTGTCCGCAAACCGCTCTAGAATGACTATCAACTCTAGAATATTTTTACTTTTTAATTTTGCACTGACGAATCACGACACGTTTTCAAATAAGAATATTCCTAACTTCATATATCTCACAGTATTAAAATAGGTCAATTTCTTATCACTTAGAAGCGTCAGTGGCACAGGGGTTTAGCATTTGACTTGTCTGCAGATTGGGTTCGAATCCCGGCATCTATGAATGTGTTTTTCTATTTGAATGTCATAGAAAGACGAGACAGTATGAAATGTGTAGAGCTATGGTGCAGCCACTGACCGACGGCGGTGATGGTGAGCGCCTTGGGGCAGGCGGCGAGCGCGGCGGGCTTGGCGCAGGAGGCCAGCAGCACGGCGGGAACGCGCGCGCGCCGGCAGCCGCCGCACGCCGCCAGCTCCGCGCGGCACGCGCCCGCGCAGTACGGCACGTGCGCCGCGCCGCACCCCGCACCGCCACCCCCACTCGTCTCCTCCAACAACTTGCCACCCACTACCAAATACCCTTATCTTTAAACCGTTTCTACTTATAAAACTTTTGCCCGAGTCCGCGTGAAATTAACAAAAAAAAACAGAATGTGTTCTCGACTCGATTGAAATCCGTTCAGTTTAACTACAAACTCTAACAAAGATCCATCTAAACTTTCACATTTATATTAGTATGATGACCAGAAAAAAAACAACCATTGAGCTAAAAAATAAAATAAAATCAGGAGTGTTGTGAAGTCAAACGACAAAGCATTTGATTGGTTCTCAGAGTTATCAAAAGTAAAAAAGTAAATAATTCCACCTATAACTTGAATCAACATTTAATCTTAACAATCCCATGTTTATATCTTCATATGTGGTAAAGGTGAATAATTTTACAAAACAATAGCGAACAAAGTCTGAACAATGATAATAGTGTGAATAATAAACAAACCACCGTTTAAAGCAAACTTCAGAAACTATCAGCATATCCTAGAATAAGTAGGATTATATAAACAAGCATGCTAACCTGAAACAGGGTGTTCTTCGTTGACAAATTCGCAGTCCAGGTTGATGACGGCCGCCGTGCCCGACGCCGACAGCACGCACACGTCCTCCCTGCACGAGTGACATTTTTAACAATGACCCACAGTATCTTTGTTAACACAAGAGAATCATAAATACTTTTAAAATCAACAGCAAAACAAATCATCATCACCAGCTCACTATATCACATTAGTACATGGCGAGATTCGAATCCAAGACCTGTAAATTACAAGTCAAGTGCTTAAACCATTGAGCCACCGACGCTGACGCAAAAGAAATACCATGATATAAAATTAACTGTCAAATAGACAGAAATAGTTGTATATGATGATAGTACTTGTATGAGGTAGGTTTCTTTTAAATCAAATCTAACAAATCAAAATAAACAAGAAGTTCTACACATGTTTTTTTTACTTACGTAGTTGTCTTTAATCTTAACCTTACATCGAAATAAGTTGCTAGCTTCAAATTCTTCTTCGAAAACTTCAAACGTGACTCTATACCCAAATACGTTACCTAACGGCCGCCTTCTCGCAGTACGCGAGTACGGCGGTGCAGCGCAGCGCACGCGCGTGCGCCCGCAGCTCGGTACGCAGCTCCGCCCACCAAGCGGCGCGCGACGCGCTCTCCCCCCCACCGTCCACCAGCTTCACTGACCGCGCGCACACAGTACCACCTAACAGAGATAGACTAACTTTTGACAGTGACTTACAATACAAAGGAATGAAATAACTTGTAGGCAGTCAAGGTGCGTGCGGAAACCTGTCACATCGCATGGGTCTCTTGCGATTAAAAGTTTTTATCAAAACATTTTTTTTTAATTCATAGAATATTCAACGTAATTGTTCACAGAAGGAGGGCATTTATGGAGCGCAAAGATATATTTTTACCATAGTATAATGATCGAAAAAGAATTGCACAAGAGTTACATGCGAAATGTATAACCTAAACATTTTAATTTATGATTGTAAAATCTTAGCAATTACACGAGTTTTCTCATCTGTAGATGAGACACCAAAACAAATTTAAAGAAAAAATATTTGTACATACCTATATGCACGATGAAGCCCGGCGGGTACTCCGTCATTGTGAGGAAGGGGTACTCCAGCATGTCAAGGTTGTTGCTGTTCATGGAGGGCCGCAAGATGGCGCCCCCGCCCGTGTTGCCACCGGATGCATTCAGGGAACTACCTGGATGTTACCTTTTTTATGTTGCAAATTCTTCAAAAAAATTGAAACGGTCAAACTAATTTCGATAGAGAGACAATTTTAATACTAATCTTTCTTCTATTGACCTAAAAATAATAATAGTACAAACCTTTCGGCGTGATGCTTAGATCAGAATCCGACGATCTCCTATGTATCCCGACGGGTATGGAAGTAGAGTGTACGGAGGCGTTCTGCGCGGGCGCAGGGGGCGCAGGGGGCGCGGGCGGCGCAGGGGGTGCCGGGGGCGCGGCGGGGGCGGCGGGGGCTGCGGGGGCGGAGACGGCGGGCGCGGGGGTCGCGTGGTCGCGGCCACCGTACGACTCGTGTCGCGCGTGTCTCGGCGACCCCTTCTCCTTGTCCCCCCTGTCGCGCTCGCTCCTGTCAACACGGCACGCCGCATGCAAGTCACACGCACTAGCACTGTTAGTCACCCCCTCTACGTCTAAACTCTCTGTGCGATCCAAGCTGGTCTCCGGCAGCGATGGTATGCTCTCTAGTGGGCCGCCGCTAAGTATGGGATGGAAGTGTTGCAACACCGGTGCGCTTGTTAACTTGCATGGAATGATGTGGTTAGGGTCTAAGGGTTTGGATACTTTGGACGACTCAGATGCTGTCGAACGGATGCTATCCTGGCGGACGAGTTTCTTTTTATCTTTTGAGCTTTCTTGTTTTTTTATATCTTTTGCCTGATTTTTACTCTGTTCCTCTTTCTTTCTGGATACCTCGACTTGCTCCAATTTTTCATTAACGTCTTCAAAGAATTTCTTGTCACTGCTTTTGACCGGTTCAGGCGATGTAGGTATTAAAAGAGATTGTACTCTATCGATTAACATAGTTTCCATAGCGGTCTGAACCAAACCTGCGGGTCTGATTGAGGATCTTTCTTTCTTTCGAGACCGATGTTCGCGGAAGCTGTGACTCTTACTGTGGCATCCCGAGGGACCGCTAAAGGACATCCGTGAAACTGGTTCAGATCCAATATACATGGAAACTTTAGCGATTCCAGTTTCATCGCTCTTGTGAAGACGATTTAATTCGAATCCTTCTTTATCGAGAGTCAACAGATCAGAGTAAGAGAGGAATGGGGAACCTAAAACTGTCTCGCTGGGAGCTTTAGAAGTAACGTCTGAAGCGGAACCGGGCTGACTCATAGCAGTTTTGGGGGTCTCGTGCTTTTTCTTTGGCCTAAGGGTGTAATGAGACAAGCTTTTGATCATACTACTTTGAGTGAACTTGGATATTTGACGTTTAATACGTTTTGATGAGCGGTATACAAAGCCTTTTTTATCTACGGGGGAGGAGGGTGCGCTAATACTCTTAGAAGCTTTCTTATGAGCAAAGGGGTTATTCATTTTGATAGGATTACTGGGTACGCACTTGTTATTATCCTTATGACAACCCGCATTCGAAGTGCTTGGGATATTTCCGTTACTAACATCTTTTTCTATTTTTACTACCTTATCATTAGTTTCTTCTTCTTGAAATTTTTTTAACTCAACGTCTTTGAGTTTAACTTCAATGTCATCCCGGCTACTCATATTATCATGACTAATAAGTTCACAATTTTCATCACCCGAGTTATGCCTTTTTTCATCGAGCGATGTTAGTTTTCTTTCCATTTGGGCAATGAAATCTGGATTCGCATCATGACTTAAAACAGATTGTACCACAGAACTCGTAGTCTCGATTGTTCTGTTCGAGTCTTTTAATCCAAAACTTTCATCATCTTCCTCCGAGCTGGTAAACTCAGAACTGCCGACCGATAATGCAGACGATATTGAACCGTAAAAGTCACCTTCTCCGGGCAATTTTAAGAGATTATCGCTTCTAACCACTACTGGTGTGGTCGGGCAGGATTCAGATAGCTTCCTCTGTTTTGTATCATCCTCTTTAACTTCACTATCAACGCTTTTAATATTATCAAGAGATGAGCAAAATATTTCTGGTATAATTCTTATATCTTTGTCAGCTTCGTCATTAGGGGGGTGTGTACAGTCGGTTCGAACTTTTTCATCGTCGGATACATTCAAAGTGGGTTCTGACTCACTCGTCTGTCTCATTGTGGAAGCTGGCGAATGTTCCGAGTCATGAGACTCGGCGATACAGGCCAGACTTGTATGTGCGTGGATTACTGACCTCGCCAGTATAGACGCCATGCCTATACCTTCTTCTTCCTTATTAACCACTTTACGAATTTTAGGTTTCTTCAATTTCTTTAACTTTTTAAGCTCATTCTTTATATCAGTTAAAGATATACGTGAATTGTCTGAAGAATTTGATTTGATTGACACTTGATCGTCTTGTTTTTCGGATTTACGGGACCTAGGACCTGAGAATCTTTTAGTAAAGAAACTGGTTTTGATTTTTTTTATCTTTTGTAGTGGTCCAGAACTATCGGAATCGTAATCACTCGCTCTATTTAATAAGCGATTTAAATCGGTCTGGTCTTCGGAAAGGTGTCTCAAACTTTGTCGAGACACATAATCCTCTTGATAAATAGAACGATCTCCTACGTACTTGGCATTAGACTCTTTTGTTAGTTCTAAGCTTTTATCATCCTCATCAATAGTATCAGGATCATCTAGAAGATACTGAGCTTTAGGATTAAGTACGTTAACAAGTTTTAATAATTCCTCTTGATGGTTCTGGTAATATTCTGCCAGATCTGCCACACTTTCATCGTCCGTCGCCAAAATATCCAAATATTTCATTAGCTGCCTAATTATAGCCAACGTGAAACACACAACAAACCATGCAAACAAATATTCATGAGTACTTCTTTTATTCACTTAGCTTATTACTTAGATTATTACTTTAAACCACGGGACAACATCGAAAATCATCACATTTAAAGCTTTTTGAATTGAAATTATTTTAATATGGCATTTTAAATATTATATCTTAACTATTTCTACTTCAATAATGTAACATTTGATGTTTTTAACGATACAATTTAAATATTCTGCAAGATTTTTTATTCTTGGACAATACTCACTGCTGCGAACACGGTGGGATGTTAACGGGATGGCTCGGTGTTGGCAATGGTGTTATACTGACAGCGGTTCCTGTAAGAAAGCATTTTAGATAAAACTGAGAGACTGTCATTTACAATAATTTTAGAGTAATGATAAAAAAAGAGAATATCTAGCATTGAATGATAATGAACAAGTTAAATACCAATAGCTCTAGCGACGACACCAGCTTCGCCTTCCAAGTCGAAGTCCTGTTGGTAGCCCACCACGGCATTAGCACCCAGCTCCGCTGCTTTCAAGCCCACTAGACGTTGTACCTAAGATTTAAACCCTGTCAGTTCTAGATCAAAAAACACTTGAACATTGAACTTATAGTTATAGTACTCACTTGGTTGCTAAGCTTAATAAATGCCACCTGTCTAGCTTCATTTGATGCCCGCGGTGTTCGGATCTTATCTATCCATTGATATTCCGGATCATCATTAACTATCAGTTCCTCCACAAAACCGTGGATTGCAGTCGCACGATATCCCGGCGGGATCATTGGACCTGACACCAAAAGAATCACAGTTATGGTTAAAGACCTGAGAAGAGCTAGAACTGCCGTCAGATAATACTAACAGTGAAAGAACTGCACACCGCAACTCGAAGTTTTATATTTGTTGAAATCTGAGAATAATTCCACTTTAACGATGACATTCAATTCACCCCGGATGCCATGCATCGTGTCGAACACGGGGATCCAGCCTGACATCACCGCGCCTGTAAATAACATAGTAATCACAAAACTAGAAAACAATGCGGCCGAGATATCCAAACAGCGTCGAAGTTAGTAAGTTAGTAGGACGCCGGACTGTCCAGGGCACTAGACAAAAAGGGGCACCACAGGTCTACAAACGACAGAGTCTGACAAAACCCTGGTTTTCTTTTGTTTACGTTGCTGTGTATCAGAGTATTAATTCTGAAAAGACTTACCCCAGGTGGCCCTCCAGTGCCCTTAGCATTGTTAGCCTCTCTAGCGAGAAGGGGAGCGAGACTGATCACGACCTTGCCTATCGCGTCATTAGCTGAATACGTGTCATGGTCCATAAGCCTCAGTTGTAGAGGCTCGTCTTGTAGTTCTGATTCATCAACCTGCAATATAATTAGTTACTGTCTTTCAATTTGATCCTATATGCCTTTTGGAGTATGTACAGTCGCGGCAGTATTCTTTTTAAACAGAAATTGCCCTGTTCGTTGCATCAAACTTCCTTCTTAAAAATAATCATTTAGGTAGCAGTTAGTTGCGTATATGACGGGATTAATATAAGACAGCTGGTTATTGTTCCACGTCGTCTCAACTGTAGTTAACGTAGAGTTCCGCCAATTCCCTGACTGTACAAGGGTGTATTAATACGAAACGAACTCTACGTCATCGCGTGCGAGCGAGATAACGCCTGTGAGCCGAGATGGTCAGCTGGTCGTCATAAGTTGCGTATTTACTGTTTCAATTTTTTTTATAAATAAACATTGGTTAAAGATAGACATTCATGTCAGACAAGTTAATTTATCAAATAAAAAGTAATGACTATTTCTCGAGATATCCACATTAAAAAGCTCTGCAGTTATCAATGTATGAATCTATTAGTTCAGAGTTTGTTTATAACCACCAGACGTTCGGTAGACGTGGCGCCCCGAAATAACATCGCGTCGCGGCCAAATTATGGAGTTTAAATTGAAAAAATGACCTTGAAAATATTACAACGTAGCAGTCCTTCCACTATGGTTTTATTTAGACAAAAACTATTGTAGAACTAGAAATTTAAAATATCCTAGAAGAGAGTTACTAGCAATTAATATACAGGTACTGGCAATGCCTCTTTGTGTTATATTCTGGAGCTAAACTGGCAGTAATTCTCTGGTTGCTTCCAGTCTACACAAAAGGGTGTTTCCCATTGGATCAATCAGCCCAATAGGATTACTTTTCCCTGTTGGACCAGTCAATGGGAAAACCCCCATAGATAATGTAACAAATACCATTTATTGAAAAGATGGCAGTGTAAATTTTTCATCCAAGAAATAAATATAGCAATGGGGAAAAAGAAATTCTTTTTTTTACATCATTAAATATATGGTTTATAAAATAAAGCAATGATTAAAATTCATAGGATTGTGAAAAGATACATACTTCTAAAGTATTAGTAGAAGTATACTTAAATTATAGAGTTCCATATTTATATTTACTAATCCTAACTCAGGAGGGATGGTTTTCACATAATTGTATGTTTTTTTACTAAGACCGATGAAAGTATGGATGAGTTGTTTGAAAGAGGATATGCTTAAGAAAGGAGTGGATTCAGATATGAAGGCTGATAGAGATGTATGGAAAAACAGCACACACACAGACACTCCGTAAGGGATAAGGGCAAGTGGATGATGATGATGTTTTGTTTTACTAAATAGGAAACTAATAGTAGAACTTTAACTGCTATATGCTTCATATAGTGACATTAAAATAATAATTACCTTAAATAAAACCTTACCTCAAATCTATACCACTCTGTACTATTCCAATGTGGGTTCAATGACTTCCGACAGACGTCCGTCTTGTGGGTCACACCTCCAAATTTGACTTCCACAAACGCATCGGTGGTATCACTCGCCCGGTCCATCACCGGCAAATTACGTCCAGCCAGGACTTTCACTTTAATTTTCCCAGGCATTTTGTATTTATACAAGCAATTCTATAACACGATAAATATCAAAATTGTCCTAAATAAAATACACACAGTCTTCTTTCACAAAAAATTAACACGTCCATGTCGTCTAATCAGAAAACAAAATAAAGATTATGTTCTTCACGATCTTATCTATATCACTTGTGACTGTCCTATCACGGAAGACATCGTGATCTATGAATAAAACTTGAATGATTTTTAGTTTATTTGTAATAATTAGCACTTTTCAGGCCACAAATGTGTAAATAAACGGTCTGAAATTGCGCGTAAACAAATAAAGACACACGCATTTTTACGCATACTACGTTTTTGCGATATAAACACGACACTGCTTCCGATAAAGTGTTACGTTATAACATGAAAATCTTAAAGGATTTATAAATAGAAATTATTTTAAAAATAATTTTCATGGGACACTTTCTTCTCTGTCCTATCTTGTCTATTTGTCATAATGACATTGACAGATGTTTTTTGACAATTTATCAGTTCTAAAATAAACGGTATAAAATATTAAACATAAATAAATAAAATATTTTTTTTTATTTTATTTTTATTAATGCAAGAGAAATCAAAACCTTTTTTTTTACCTTTTATGCCTAAAACAAAACAAACAAGATTTATTTGTTTTAAGTAGGTAGGTATTTTGTTGTGGTTTCTTTTCGCGCAAAATCGGAGGAAAAGGTTATTCATAGACAATTTTACGTCAAATGGAATCTCTATCACAACTGTTTTCTGTCACTGTCATGTTCTTCAGGTGTCGAGAAATTTCATTGAAGTTATTTTCATTACTCCTGCATTATCAAACTTTTAAAAAAATAACTTCGTGGCTTAGCCTTTATCGTGTGACACAAATTTTAAACATTCACTATGAAAATATTCACTCAGAAATTCTGTGCTGTCCAATTGAATATAAATGCTTTGTGTAAGTTGAAAATCGAAATAAAACCCACAAGTAGAACATTCTTTCTCATTTCTTTTAATAACAATTATTTAAAAATAAAAAAACGAATAATTGAAGGAATCTGTATATCAGTATTTGCTGTTTTTACAGAAAAATGCCGCCGCGAAAATCTTGTATCTCACGGGACACACACAGGTCGAAGGCTGTGAGAAAATATAGGCAAAAGCAGAAAGATGACTTAGAAAAACTTGAGATCGAGGTATACGAGGCAAGGGTTAAATTGGCTGGGATGCGTCAAAAATACGCTGAATATCTTGCATCTCAGAAACTTCTCGAAGCTTCAGAGCATACAGATGCACCTCAAGAAACAAAGAAGACCTCAAAGACTGAATTTACTAACACAAATGTCGGCAAAAGTTAGTTTTAGTAATAAATTCTATTACCTCAATTACCTAATTATAAGGCAACAGTAAAAATAAAACTCCTTGTATTATATTCAATCTTTCTGTATTTTAGTAGCAAATATTAACATATTAAAAGTACAGAAAAGCCGCACCCTTATGTAACAAGGCTTAGAAATAAATATAAATAAATCAGTATGGTAATCATTATAAAATAAAACATAATAAACATACAAAAAAATTGAAAATAGGATAGCAATGGTAAATCAACTTAAGTAGGTCAGTGAACTAGGTCACAGCTCAATTTGTACCTTTATTTTTTATAATATATGGTGGCAAACGAGCAAGCGACCACCTGAATCCACCGAAATGGAAAGCGACGGCTGCCCATAGACATCCGCAATTGCAGATGCATTGCCTACCTTTCATTGACAGAGGAGACGCACATAAAGAGGACATTTCCCCTTCCTATGCGTCTCCACCGTCAATACCACTTTTCCTTCCCATCCTTTCCCCTTAAGAAAAGGGTGGAAAGGGAAAGGGAGTTAAATTAGGCCTCCGGCACCACACTCATCAGACGAAATGCAGAATTGCTTCCACTTCACGCCTGTCTTCTGTGTGGTCGTGGTATTACACCGGGCGAGTAGGCCCATTCGTACCTGCAGAGGTAATTTACATGAGCTGCAAGTCACGGGACAACTTGCAGCTGAGCTCATAGTACATCTAGTTTAACTGAGTAGCTCAATAGTTCCAATTTGTGATCTGATAGTTTAGAGCTGATTGACACATATCTAGCCTTTTAGTGTAGTAGTACTTATAATATAAAAATGCATTGTACACACAATTACTTACCTATAGTTTGTCTAAATAAGATAGATTAGTTTGATTAATGACGCATATAAAGTATGAATTAAATTTGTATGAAGGCAAATGTCGTACTTAATAGACAGGTATCGTGACGAAACAAACACGCATCGCGAATAATAATGAACTATCGATATTCGGTTTAAATAAAATTTATTGAACTTAACTAAGATTATTATTTTCTTATTAACTAATTTAGAGGACAATTCTAGTATTGATTATAGTGTAGAGAATTTAGCGATGACAATAATAGCGAAATTCAATTCGATTACGTACGGCTGTAGTAGTAATAAATTTTTATTTTCTCTCATTGTATTGGTTCTGCAGGTCATTATTGATTTGAGAAAACAATGTTTTTTATTTGAATCCATAAGTTATAACTATGAATCTATCAATTCCAACTTCTATAAGAATAAAAATCGAAAAGATTCATGTCTGCTTTTACACAACCCATCCCTACTAAATTGTCAAACTAATCAATCTTATTTAGACAAACTATAATTGTAGAACTTCACTGCAGCGATATTTGACGAGATTTGTTGATTTCTATACTTAGGTGCCAGCACCGATTGTAAAGAGTTATGTAAATCATGCAGTTATTATTATATTAAAGCTTTTTAAAAAATTCAGTCCATGCTTAAATTTATAACAATTATCTTATTCTCTATTAATATAAAAATAATGGAAATTGACTAACAATAGTAAAATGTACACAATTATGAAATCATTTAAATTATTGTCTAACATGTTTGCTTAAAATAACTTCATAACTTTGAGCATTGGATAATTATTAATTATTTAGATTTTGTTCAAATTGTCTAAAACTTTTTACAAAACATCTAATTTCTTATGAAAACATCTGTGATAATGTTATAGCTGGGTTGCATATTAATTTCTTTGATTACATCAAAATCCAAATCACCATCTGATATTTTCTCAAATATTTTACTTATGTGTATTATTTGGTCGTCTAAGTTTGTGCTTAGATGTTAACTTAGGTAACTTAGGTATAGGTGATCTAGTCACAGGGAAGGGTCTAGGCTTAGAATGTCCACCGAGGCCATCATAAGTTACATCTAAGTTGATATCTTGATTGTTCTGAAAGTCCATTCCAGTAGACTCCTTTTTGTGGAATATACTTGTATTGTGAAATGTTTTCTTTAATATTGAACTCTTCGCTGGCTTGAGGATACCGAATTCCGATGGCTGTAAATATGAATAAACTAATAGTTAAAAGTTTTTATTGAATTTTTAAACAAAACATTCAATTATACACCTAAATATAGTCAAAAATGAAGATGGAAAAACATATTTAAAGGTCTAAAAATTGTTTAGATAGATAAATATAATTTCTCATATCAATTAAATTTGACTATACCATAAACATTTCATGAAAATTGTTACCAAGTATTTTACTAGATTATTTGCTATTTTAATGGCTGATTACTGAGACTTTGTTTTGTAATCTGACAGATGTTGGAGTTTTAATGTATTTATTTTAAGTAAGGTTTAATGATTAAGTTACGGCTAGTGATTAGACACAGAGAGTATAAGAAAAATAGAACAAATATTGGTTTGTAATCTAAATGAATAAAAAAGTTTTTGTTAGTCTCCAGTGAGTATAGCCTACTTGCACATATAACTCGAAAAACTTCAATTATGTAGTTTCAGTGTTTTAGATTTAATGTTTGTTTGTGTATTGTACATACCTTTATAGTTTTATTAACAGCTGGAGGGTTTCTCTGCTGCAAGACGGCCACAGCCACCGAGCTCTGCTTCAGTCTTAGATACGGAGAGTCGGAGTTCTCTATCTCATCCACTAGAGTTGACTGTAATTGAAGAGTTTTAGTAATATTATAAATGTACATTTTAGAGATTGGTCCAGTAGTTTTGGAGTTTATTCATTACTTTTATTATATTCTTGTAAAATGTTATATAACATGTCAATACAAGGACATGAGGTAACATACTAAACTTGACAACTAACATAGTACCTTTCAAAGAAGTTACCAGTGGAACTTTGTTCACTATGTCTAGTCTATATGTTTCTATGTTTTTAGATTCAGGTGATTCTTTTTGGATGCGGAATAGCTGCCAATTGGTCCGACTTTTTTCAAAAATAAAAACTATCCAGTAGTTTTAAGTTTTTCTTAGAAAAAGTGTAGCAAAATTCGGTAATTTCATCTTGAAGTCTGTTTTACATTTTTGTTCAAAATTTTTTTTTACAAATATTTATGTACTAGCTTTCGCCCGCGAAGTTGTCCGCGTGGAATTAAATAAAACAAAAGCAAATGGCCTATGTGTTCTTACAAACTATCCTCTACATCTATGCCAAATTTCACCCAGATTCATTCAGCAGTTTATGCTACAAACTCTAGCAAACATCCATCCATCTAAACTTTCGCAATAATATTACTAAGATTAGTAAGAATATACTTACAACACTAGGGCTGTCAACAATTATGACATCCTCATCCATCTTTTGCACTTTATTTTGTGTAACATCATTTTCAACACCAAATGCCTCCACAGCATCTCTTTTCTGATCTTGAAGTACCCTCAGACGGAGTTCTTGGATTTCATCTTCAGCTGACCTAAATTTATTTTAATTAAAACCTAGAATACACTTGCCAGCAGCTGGCACAGTATTCCAGTTACTGGCATGTGTATATAATTTAGGGCTGTCCCACCAAATTGTCTGTTAACAATCCAACATGTAAAATATGTGATGGAAATATCGTATTTTGTTCACTTATCTGACAGTGACGTCATTTTTAAGCTATCTGAGCCTCTATCACCCAGTGGTGGGACAGGCCCTTAGTGTTTTGAACGAACACTTGATTTCGTACAAACCACTTACAATCTAACAGATGTTGGAATTTTAATGGAATTTGGAGTTATAATGTGGCATTTAAAAATTAAATAGTCATTTGTTATTGCATTAATGTGCTAAATTATATATTAGAATTATTTTAATAATCTATATCTATACTAATATAATAAAGCGTAAACACACTCTTCTTTGTTGTCTAAGATGTCAGCAATTACAGCATATTTTTGAATAACTCTTTTTTTAATAAAAAGCCCTACACTTACGTCACGCTTTAGGCTATATATTTTCACGCCATTAAACTTAGGGGTAAATATTTTGAATAAAAATCCTAATGTGGGATTGAGACCATAAGTTTCTACCAACATCAAGGAAGCAAGGTTGCCATGGTTTGACATCATGTCATGTCATTTTGACATTTGCAATTGATAATTTGAAAAATGTAAACAATAAAATGAAACTTTTTGAAGTTCATGCGGATGAAGTCGCATGGGAACAGCTAGTATTAAATAATTACCTTAAACTTTGTCTTACATCAGCGAGTTTATTTGTTTCTTCCACAAGCATTTTGGAGACTTCATCAAGTCGATGGCGTAATTCATTTTTCTTTGATTCTGATTCACATAAGGCCCTTCAAAATTAAAAAGAATTTCAGTATTAGTAGACAATTATATTTATAGACCAAATCGTCTAACTTTCAGGCAGAATTACAAGATTTTAAAGCATTCGATTTTCAATAATCTTTTTCTAATTACCAATAATGAAATACTGCATTTTAACATTATTTGTACAAATAAATCTATAAATTATTTTAATTTTTAAAAACAATAGAAGAGTGTTTTTTTACCTTTTCAATGCCGTTGCAAAAACTGCAACAGTTTTAATATCAGAGTAACCTTCCAACATTGTCTCTACCTCACTACTGGTTGCATTCAATACTTTCTGTAGCCTAAAAAAGTAAATAAAAAAGCTATAGTTTTCCTAAATACTGCCAATAAGACTTCATACAGACCAAAACAAATATTTATTTACTGTAATTATAGATACTATATTTATTAACCACTGTAGATGTTACAAAAATCGCTGTCAAATTGTTAAAAAATACAAAAAATCAGACTCAAGTATTGCCTTTATACCTTTAACTTTTAAATTTATTTTAATACATAAAATTTCTAGTGACATGGAATATCTGAACCGAAGAAAACAAATGAATCTCATTACCAAGTTAAAAAAAAAACATCTTACCGATGCATTGTGCTGATATTTTTCTTAAGACTTTGATTCTCTTCTCGTAACGCTTTTACTTTTTTACCTTCAGCTTTAAGACAATTGTTATATTCCTTTAATGCTGAAATAGCGGACTCCTGCTGTACCAACTTTTGTTCACAACTTGATAACATCTCTCTACAAAAGTACAGTTATAAATGTTATCAGTAAACAGTTTTTAACAGTTTTCAGTGATTTAATTACGCTGTCAGTTTCCTTTTTTATTTCGATATGTTTGTAAGTTTGGAAATATTTGTATTTTTGTATGTATTGAAATAACTCAAAAACTACTGAACCGATTTCAAAAATTCTTTCACCATTAAAAAGCTATGTTATCAGTGAATAACATAGGCTAATTTTTTAAATTTCACATGGAGAAAGTTCTTAATAAATTAAAAAAGATAACGTTGAGATAAAACTAATGATTAAATAATAATAATAAATTTTTCTATTAAGCTTTCTATTAACATTATTATGAGCAGTGTGTAAAATTGTAAATCGCTTAAGCAAAAGCTTGTAAAACATGTATTTCAAATAAGAATTTATTTTAAATCTGGTTAAAGTAACTACAGTATCAATTAATAGTAGGGAACACATCTGCAATTGCGGATATTTATGGGCAGCGGTCGCTTTCCATTTCGGTGGATTCAGGTGGCCGCTTGCTCATTTGCCACCTTATATTATAAAAAAAAAAATTGGATGTCAATAACCCAAATATTTTTTATATTAGAATGTGGCATTTCCAAGTGAACCTCAGGGGATGAAATTATCTCACTAAGGTGGTTCTACTTACTTATTAATAGCTAATTCAGATTTCAAACTCTTGAGCTTTTCCTCCTTATCTTTGGAAACTGTCTTCTGTTCATGCAGCTGCAGTTGAACATTGTCCAGCCGGGACTGAAGAGTTGCCGCATCATCACCAGTGTTGTCATTACATATTGTAGGGTACAGACGGAACATACATTTGTCTGTCACCTTGTTGCGGCATTGGGGGCATGATTTCGATCTTAAATAACAATGAAAATTTGTACTATGATAAAGATTTCTCTTTGTTTTTGTTCAATAATAGTTTGAATTATTAATAATTCGTGAGTTAATCATACTAATATTATAAATACGAGAGTTTAGATGGATGGATAGATGTTTGTTATACTATCTCCAAAATGGTATTTTCCCAATTAAAATGAGGAGGAGAAGACACACAGAGTCTACTTACTAAGTTTTATTAATACCGCTTTTGAGACTATAAATTTCCTATTAAATATATGAATATATGCATAACATTGATTATTGATTTAAATTCGTTAACCAAATCGTTAGAACATACCTTGCTATCCACTGTGCCAAGCAATTATGATGGAACATATGCCCACATTTTATAGCATATATACTCTCAGTTTGGTTTAATAAGTCGTTACATATCGAACATAACATATGCATTTTTTCTGGAAATAAGACACTAAGAACATAAATACGGAAAACTTTAGGTTACGTGAATTAAAAGTTAAAAATACGACAGCACACATTTAATAAACCAGTAAATAGTAGCAAGAAAGAATAGCTTTATATGTTTTTTTCTAAAACAAAGGGTATTTACAATTAAAATCTAACCTACCATTTAATAAATTGCAGGCTTGTTAAAAATATTTTTGTAAGCGCCAGAACGCACAGTTCTTATTTAAAGTTTGTCGATAGAAAAATCATTTTAATGATAGTAATATTAATTTAATTAACGTGAAAACTTAAAAAATAAAATTATAAATGTAAACAAGTAAACAACTTTCAAATCCAAGAGTATATCCAAAGACTATCAAAAAGCGGATATAACCATCAAAGAGTAGACCACAGACATGGATAGGCTAAAAGACGTGTTATTTCGTGCTTATTTGATTTTCGCCATCTTAGCGTTGACGATCGCAGATCTTAATGGTAGTAAAAATTAGTACTGATAATAGAGACAGAATTTACTATGGAATGATTTATTAACATTAGAATATAACTTAAACGAACATTTTACAAGCTTCAATTCAAAGACATTACAGAGTCGATGAACGATTACTTATCTTCTGTGTTAATTTCTTCCATTTTCTTCCTTGCAGTCTTTAACTCTTCGAGCATAGTTTTCAACATAGACTTATCAACTAACAGATCTGTAATATTTTGTTCTCCGCTCAATACTTCATCGGAATGAAAAGTCACTTTAACTACATCTATGGTCCCATCAGGACCTGGGGCTGTAGTTACATCCGTCAATTTGTTCACTGAAATAAGAAAATATTTAACATACAAGAGACGCAATATGAGTAAAAGCTGTAGTAGAAACCAGGCAGGCGCAACTCTTTTGACAGTTGACAATATCATTAAATATACGCTAACGCAGAATCCCCATCTCGCTCTAAAATGTATATCTATCTCACTCATTAATTTGCTCTATAATTTCTGCTCTACAATAAAAAAAAAGATATCGTATCTCTAAATTAATTAATTAAACAAAAGTAATTATACTAAAAAAAATAACAATTTAATCTTGTTAAGTGCATTATGGAATTAAAAATATATAATTTACGTTGTTTTTAATGTACCTTTGGGCATAACAACGATTTATATACTATATGTCGGCCATTTTAAACAACGATAAACGAAAATATGCTCTCGTACTATGAAAAATTCATTTATCTAGAAATCAATATTTCTTAAATCTGTTTTATTTAGTTTTATATATTATTTAGTAAGTATAGTGCAGTTTTAGTGAATTTGTGCCATCAAGACTATTTTCGCAACTTTGTCGAAGTTCGATAGTTGATGTTTTCTTCTGAGTATATCTATGAAACTTATAAGGTAATTTCATTATGTTTTTCATGTTACATTTCCAATACTTTTTGTTATATTGACTATTCTATCTTACTACATATCAAATAAAGCATTCATAACATTTTATATGTTATGTACGTAAACAATTTTTGTGGAAATTAACCTAAAACGTCCTTACATATTTCTTGTTCTAAATATTATGTACATTATCGAAGGTTTGTAATTTGCTAAAAACGAACTGGGAAAACTGTTTGGGTTAAATTTAGACATTGATATGACCACTTCCCGTAGACGAATTATCGAAGGTTAAGTACATCTTTAGTTCTGGTTTTAATACCAATTTTAATAAAAACAACACTGTTTGATCATTAAAAAAATAAATTGAGTAAGGAGATCTGTAAATGTTCACTATTTAAAATAAATAAGTGACCAGCACTTATATTCAAATACTGCATGTTTTTGCTGTTTGTTTTCATAACCAAACAAAAGTGTATTTATATTTCTGTAATTTAATAAACAAAAAAAAACTCTTTGCAGTCTTAATTAAATACAAGGGCATTGGGTTAATAATATTTATTTAGTGAATGTTTTCCATTTTCAGGTGCGAAGGAAGTAAATACTAGCAGGAACACTTATCTGGATGCATAGGAATAGAAATGGGATAAAGACAACAGTTATCATTCTAAATAATTGAGTGTATTCCAGAAGGAAAACTAGCATAATTGATATATAACAGGGAAATAAATTTATAATAAAAAGCTACAAAATTACCATATATACAACTTCATGACATCTGCCAAATGCTTCATGGTATGTAATCATTAACTTATTAGTAGTTCCCAGAGTGCATGATTTTAGCTGAACTTTTAATTCACTTAATAAGTACTACTAAATGTGTTAAACATATGAAATATATTCTACAGTAAAAATGAACTTAAACATTATTAAATATGTTGTGTTTAGAGTTTATCTCAATTATTGTATCATATATTGTACAATAAACTGTCACCATAAGGAAAAAAAATTGCCGTCTTACTTACTGTAATATTTCAGCTCAAGTGTAAGGAAGAGAAATAAATTTTAAGCTATCTTTGGTTATTCTGTTGCAGATGGATGATTGGATGCACCTCTTTGGAAGCCTATAAAGTTCTCCACATGAGTATTGCGGCTGTGCTGCGGCCGAGTGTCGCCGCGACATCGGTGCGCCGCCGCCGCCTCCGCAGACAATAGCGATTCTTTGAAATAGTTTTACTTGTAGTTAGTCATAAAAGATTCTACAGTAAAAATGAACCTAAACATTACTAAATATGTTGTGTTTAGAGTTTATCTCACTTATTATATCACATATTGTAGAATAAACTGTCACCATGAAGACTGGTTATTCTATATTAAATTTTCTAAAATCTAAATTGAATTAATATCTTAGCACAAGGGTTAGGGTTGCCCGTTGCAATACCACAACCACACAGGAGACTGGGTTGAAGTGTAAGACATTACACAATTAAGGGCAGCAAATAAAGTTCTTGACTTTTAAATTTGAATTAATAAAATAATCTTAAGGTTTTAGATGATTTGTGAGTTCGTTCACCATTGTAAAAACATAAGCTGCAATCTTTAATTCTTTATTTTTCAGGTGCAAAGAAATTTTAAGAAATTAATATGAAGATGTAACTAATGGATCATAGAAAACAGAATTGAAACAGCATACAATAGCATCATCTTCTCTACAATTTTTAAAAACTTCCTTCGCAGTCTAACTTTTTGCCAATAGATAATCTTCATGTAGATATGTGAGTATCATCAATTCAATATAGCATAATCTAAAATCAGTTAAAAACTCAGGATACTTACTAATAAAATTTTACAGTCATATTTATTGAATATTTCAGTTGAAGTGTAAGTAAGAGAAATTAATTTTAAGCTATCTTTGGTTATTCTGTTGCAGATGGATGATTGGATGCACCTCTTTGGAAGCCTATAAAGTTCTCCACATGAGTATTGAATGAAGAAATCTGCACAAACAACACTAGCTGCTGCTGCGGCTGCGGCTGCGGCCGAGTGTCGCCGCGACATCGGTGCGCTGCCGCCGCCACCGCCTCCGCAGACAATAGCGATTCTTTAAAATAGTTTTACTTATAGCTAGTCTAAATAAGATTAATTTGACAATTCAGTAGGCATGGATTGCGTAAATGATATTGTAATTGTAAATGGGTATGAATCTTTTCGATTATCGATTTTTATTCAAATACAAGGTGTGATCGATAGAAATCAATAAAAACTTACTGTATTTTTCATTCTACTATAACATTTTTTTTTAATTGATAATTATTGTTATGTAATTTTCTAAGGAATTTTGTCAATTTTTATGTTTTGCATTAGTAAGTCATAATAAACGTTATAATTAAGAAATTTGTCTTTTTTTTTCTTCAAATTATTTCCAGATTAAAAGTAAAAAAAGCGAAACCATAGACAACGTCATTCATCCAGATTTCTTTTCTATGTTGGTTGCCTTGCAAAACATGTTCGTCATGTTGGTTGTCATGAAATGTCCTCCATCTTTTTTTCTCCGTTTTCGTATATTAATGAAATACAGATTAAAAATAATCCCGAGTCCCGACTCTTATTTTATATCCTCTTTGGTAGAAACCATCACTTAAATATCTAAGTACAGTCTGTAAACAAAGATCTTTACCAATATAAGCTTTTTCTCTAGCATTCTCAACGTATGCTTCACGTGTGTTGTCCGCTGCCTCCGCGAATGCAGCGGCGTGAGCACGCGGCACACCGAGCACGAGCAGGTCACGTGCTAGCTGCACTCCGCTGCAGCCGCAGCGCTGCGCCTGCTGCAGCGTCCAGCGGACAACAGCTGCGGCACGCGCGCTCTCCTCACGAGATGCTGTTAATAGGTAGTAGGTACTGTTAAGAAAATCAGTACTGCGCTAGATTCGGCGCAACACTAGATCATATACGTCTAGTCTCTATGACATCTGTCAATGTCATGCAGAAGTAATTAGGAGTTAGCGCGCCATTCTGCCAGGATCAGTAGATTTGATTATTGAAGTTAATTACGTTGTTACAATTATATTCATGTCTAAAAGTACCTATTTTAGCCCTACGAGATTTCTACGGCGTCCTCTATTACCATGCTTTAAGGTTATTAGGCTTCAGGTCTGTGGCCCTTTCTGTCCAGCACAATAGACGGTTACCTAAACTCACCCTGCCCGGCTCTGGCCGGTATGATCAATACGACAACAGAGAAATAATTTCAAGAGAGATAGTTTCAGGCACACTTAAACCCGATTTTCAACTTAACGATTAGACGACTGTTATGAGTTATGAGTAGTTGCGCCAGTGGAAATAGGATTGCTTACAGAAATGTTAGTGGAAAAAGAGTGTGGGACAGACGATACTTACATAAGTTCGTGTTCTTCAATATCTCCATTATGCCATCGTCCTATAACATTAAAAAATATTGTAACAATTAAAAACATGAACAATTAATTTAAAACGTGGTTTTTTAATTAATAAAATTGAAAAGATTATTGTAAAAATAATAAAAAAGCATTCATTAATTACTTTTTTCGGGGAATTGAGTGTCGGAAATCATTCCTATCAGTATCAATTCCTAACACAATAGTGTTAATTTTAAGACTAGATTTCTTTATATACAAGAACATAATACATATTATATGTTTTAAAAAATATAGCCTATGTTACTCACAGATAAATTACCTTTCTGATGGTGAAAGAATTTTTAAAATCGGCCTAGTAGTTTTTGAGTTATTTCAATACATATAAAAATACAAAAATACAAAGTTTTCCTCTTTATAATATTAGTATAGAAGTATAGATATAGATGAATATCGAAACTTGTTTACAAAGTTTCGATAGTCATTTGTTTACTTTTACTAGTTTACGGCTTTAAAAATATAGTTGACATTTGATTCGACAGTTAGGGGGACGCTAGAGAATCGTAACTGTAAAATTGATATAAAAACTTTAAAAAACACCATAGAATAGAATAGAATAGAATAGAATAGAATAGAATAGAATAGAATAGAATAGAATAGAATAGAATAGAATAGAAACATTATAGAATAGAAAATGATAATTGATAATAAAAATCTTATCTATATCTATACTAATATAATAAGGCGTAAATACACACTAGTTCGTGGAGTAGGATGTCAGCAATCACAGCATATTTTTGCATAATACTTTCTTTAATAAAATCCCCTACACTTATGACACGCTTTAGGCTATATATTTTCACGCTAATAAATTGAAAAGATTATTGTAAAAATAATAAAAAAGCATTCATTAATTACTTTTTTCGGGGAATTGAGTGTCGGAAATCTTAAAGTGACAGTATCAATTCCTAACACAATAGTATTAATTTTAAGACCAGATTTCTTTATATACAAGAACATAATACATATTATATGTTTTAAAAATATCACAGAATCCCGTTCTATCAACAAACGGAGGTTTCCTTATGATTCTTTATTACGTTATTATGTTAAGGTTAGGCGAGAGTGTCCCGAGTGGGTGACCAAATGTTATTTGTCGACTGAATATTTACAAAGGTCTGTCGGGTTTTTTCATCTTTATGAATTTTAGGTTATTTAAGGAGACAATTTTGATCAACTATGATATTTAAATGAAGTTAATCGAATAGATTTGGAAAAATGTGCTTTTAACTTATAACAAACTAGCTGTTGCTCGCGACTTCGCCCGCGTGAAATTACAAATATAACCTATTACGTTCGCCCTTTTTTCAACCTATTACCAAAAGTATTAACTTAGTAGTAATCTACATAATAACAGAAATCTACCGATGCAAGATTCCAAATTTCGAAGCCCGGTAGCTTGTAAGCTGATTTTTCGGTTACCATTATTGTTTGTGTTCGCGATATCTTCTAAACTATTAGTCCAATTTAAATACTGTAAATGCCAATTTTATTCTACACTAAATTCTCCTGATAACAAATGCATTTATTTGGATAAGGATTAATATTGAAACCAATAAAAGAACGCTGCAAATAGCGTAAGGTTTTTAATTCAATTTGTAAACAAAAAAGTGGTTATTGTAAGAAAACCGTTAAAGATAGATATATGCTATCGCTGACTTTTCTGTAGAACATTTTGAGATCTACAATTCTTTCTTACATCATTTTTATATACCTCTAACGGTTTAGGCAGCGTAAGCCGAGAAAAGTTAAAGTTTAGTGAATTTTTAACGCCGGCGTCCAGAAACACGCTGTTTATTAATAGTTCCTAAACATTAGTAATAATAAAATATAGCCTATGTTACTCACAGATAAATTACCTTTCTGATGGTGAAAGATTTTTTGAAATCGGCCCAGTAGTTTTTGAGTTATTTCAATACATACAAAAATACAAAAATACAAAAATACAAAAATACAAAAATACAAAAATACAAAGTTTTCCTCTTTATAATATTAGTATAGAAGTATAGATATAGATGAATATCGAAACTTGTTTACAAAGTTTCGATAGTCATTTGTTTACTTTTACTAGTTTACGGCTTTAAAAATATAGTTGACATTTGATTCGACAGTTAGGGGGACGCTAGAGAATCGTAACTGTAAAATTGATATAAAAACTTTAAAAAAAACCATAGAATAGAATAGAATAGAATAGAACATTATAGAATAGAAAATGATAATTGTACCTCAGTTTTCTTCACTTCTTTTAATTAAAATGTAATGTTTGACATAGAATAATGAGAGAATCGGGATTGAGTGAATCGGAATTTATCTCTGCCTGCTTGTTTTCTAAATTAAGGTGTTATGGTGAACTACAAACCGGTTGTTCATCAGTAATATGATGCAGCAAGGTCCTGAAGAGTTGCGCGGGCAGGCCACCAAGCGCATGCAGCGCTGCCAACGCCCACAGTGGGCAGTCGCCCTCTGAGCAGAACTTGAATTTCTAACAAGAATAATGAATTATTGCATAAAAAAGTTCCATTATCTATACTAATATAATAAGGCGTAAATACACACTAGTTCGTGGAGTAGGATGTCAGCAATCACAGCATATTTTTGCATAATTCTTTCTTTAATAAAATCCCCTACACTTATGACACGCTTTAGGCTATATATTTTCACGCTAATAAATTGAAAAAAAAACCATCATGTGGGATAGGGACAATAAACTACAAGCTACCAACATTAAGGAAGCAAGGTTATTGGTAACGGTAATTTTGACATTTGCAATTGAGAATTTGACAAATGTAAACAATAAAATAAAGTTTTTATAATTTCGTGCGGATGAAGCCGCAGGAGAACAGCTAGATATATTATAAATGCGAAAGTTTAGATGGATGGATGTTGATAAACAATATCAATAAAAAATATCGATCTTGTCGAAGCTAGACTATTGAAACCCACGCTTTAATACTTGTACTTAAATCATAGCTTTTAATATGCAAATACTTACCATATTCGAGTTAAAACGGACAACTCAACGATCTGAAACAATTGCATATTTCATGTTATAAAATTAACATGTAAATTTTCATCATGTATGGAGAGAACATAAATATACGGGCGGTTAAATTTCAATGTGTCAAAATTATAGCCGCCATTTTGTTTACGTCATTGTGTTCTATAAATCTAGTACATCTAACTCGATGTTAATTTTATTCTTATATCTTCGTGGAAGAATATTTACAAAGATGTCCTTAATTGATCTGTTTATTAAAAATACTCGTAAAATTAACCTCCTAAAACCTAATGCTAACTCTACCACTATATTAGTAATGAAAATTATTTGCACCTAAGAGTAACAATGTATTCCTTAACATTTTGCAATTCTATTTAAAGAAATATATTTGTAATAACTAAAAATAAGACTTTCAAGTTTCATTCATAAAATCGTCTAAGATGGAAAATTGCGATCACAATTCAAAACTGCAATATCGTTTCTTACAACAATTCCGTACTCACGGAAACTTTAAATCGTTCTATTTTAAAACGCCGATGCCTATTGAAACTCTATTCAAGAAAATATGCATCATTTTATAATAATTTACTATTTGCATGCGGTTTTCGCGGAACTTTCAGCCCCGCACAGCCGCGTTGTCGAACGGTCTGTCCTCGGCGGTATTTCCAAACCAATACGACTTAGGGTCGTTTAAGAAGCGAGCTTATCATTTCCTTAAAGGCCGGCAACGTATCTGTAGTTCCTCTGGTGTTGCAGATGTCCATGGGCGTCGTTGACCACCTCGGTGTTCTCGCCGCTCGTTTGCCCCCTTTTGTTATAAAAAAAAATTTGGATACCTAATGGCTATCTATTTATGTCATACAGAGCCTTTTTACAGTTTGTAATTGCATATCGAAGAAATATACCACCATCAGTCACTTTAATTAATTTTGTTATAATTTGCCTAGGTAAATTACAAAAGAGCTAATAATCTAACGTTGACATATATTTAATATGTTGTCAATGAGAATCTGAGCAGATGTATGCTTGTTTCACACCAGGGTAGTAAAGTGAAGAACACAAAGATAGAACAGTTCTTTTCAGACAGTATGTCTTAAAAAAATAGCAGTACTGTAGTCTACTGTTCTCCTACTAGGTCCTCCTGTGAAACTATAGTAGTCCCAACATAGAGAATTCACTCCCATCAAAGCGATAAAGTAAATATTATCTAATAACAAATTCAATGTCCGTTGGTCCCCATCACATTCTTTCTAAGAAGCATTCCTGGAATATAATAAAATGGCACAAACAAACCCACGGGCATTCAACTGCAGTTTTGTAGCACTAGATACTGCACGAATAGATCGGAATAATAACACGGCGATACTGAAACGAACTTTAAATACTTACAATCTGATAGACGTCAAAATTTGAAGCGAATCTAGACGCTGTTACATATTTATATGGCGTTTCAGTAATCGGCCGAGAATCACTTAAAATGGTGTGAATTTAATTCGTTTCGTTTTATGACTTAAATCTTAAAAGCCTGATTTTTTTATATCAAACTAAAAAATGTATAAGTTTAACCTTTACTATGTTTTTTACTAATGGGGAACACAGTAAAAAATCAAAACGGTATTTTTATACATTTTCGTGATATGCTCCTTTTTGTTTTCTAACTTGAAGATTATCAGTCAAAGGTAACATGTAAACAGCCTAATCATACTTCATACTAATACTAATATTATAAATGCGAAAGTTTAGATGGATGGATGTTTGTTTGTAGTCTAAACTACTGAACGGATTTCGATGAAATTTGGCATAGATGTAGATGATAGTCTGGAAGAACACATAGGCTACTTAATTTTTTCTTTTCTAATTCCAGCGACAGAGTCGCGGGCGAAAGCTGGTATTAAAATAAAATCGATTGTAGCCCAATGCGATTTATAACCCCGGTCTCAAATTAGAAACTTCAGGTATTTAAGGGTTATATGATTAGTATCGACAATAAGACACGCTTTATTTATTCCTAGTAGTTAAAAAATAACTAATAAATATACACGCATATGCTCAGTTTGGTGCCATCCAAAGTTTACGGCGGTAAGCAATTCGGGGGAGAGCTTCGCACAATTTCTGTTGGTAAAAACAGAATTTCCATTCGGTGATATACACTCCTCTCGTTTATGATAATTAGATCATTGGCACCTTTTCTTACGTAAACTGAATTGCTCTTTAATCTTCCGGAATTAGCGAGAAAAACATTTTCGATAAGTGTACTTTAGCTAAAAAAGTTAAGATCATAAATCGATAAAATATGAGTAAATATTTATATTTGAACATTACTTTAAAAAAAATCTTTCTATACTAATTTATCTACATTAAGAAGGTTAAGATTTTAGAATTCAAGATTACATTAACATAAATATTTAACAATCTTTTAATATATTTTAAACCAACGAAATATTTCCATATTATAGGAAATACCATTAAAAAGGATTATCATAGAGTAAATTAAGACAGACACGTAAAAAATATCTTTTGTACCTATCTTGTCAAAGGATGGGAAAATGTAGTCGATTTCTCGTGGTATATGTATAGGAAAGGGAATACCATTTTTCTGTACCTTCCCTTCTCTAAACATTTACGGCAACCTTTCAATTATTGTCAGAGCAGTCTCTACGCTACAGCGAAGTCAGATGGCCATTTGCTCGTTTTCCACTTTATACTATAATTTTACGTACAATCTATTACTTATTTAGTCTGTGGACAAGGCAGGTGTAGCCGCGGTTCTGTTCGTGTTTTCATTCAATCAACTTAAAAGTGTCAGGTGCCCGGCCCTGTCAAAATACTCCCACTTATTACGAAGCGCCTTATCTTCACACCTTGTTAATTTTATCATCTCCTAAAAACGACTACGTACAAATTAAAGATAACAACTGAATTAAGAAATCTAAGAGGCGACGGTCAGAACGTTTTTTCAACAAAATCGTGACATTTGTTACAAGTAGATGAAAACTAAATAATCTTGAGTCACAAGATTATTTTTATTATAAGGTTATTTTGAATTGATAGTTGAATTAAGGCTAAAAAATATTTAAGTTTTTCTTAAAAAGTAAAAAATGAATCCCCAATTTCCTTGATCTGCACGCGTGTTGCTGCTTTTTTGTTTTATTTAATTTCAACAAATTACATTTTTATACAAAATACTGCTAATACTTGTTTTGTTGAACGACTTCCCAAAAGAAGGAGGTACTCAATTCGTCTGTATGTTTTTTTATGTGTGTCAGTTATTGTCAGAAGATAAATAATGAAGATATTAGAAAAAAATCTCGATTTAAATTGGCATAGATATAGAATAGAGTCTGGAAAGCCATTTATTACGTTTTTAAATTCGCCACAGATGAAGTCATGAATAAAAATTGGTAAAAAACTTTTGCCGTCTAATAATTAGAAAACAAAGAACATAATCAAATAGTTTATTTATTACGTCTACGATTACGTAACAATGATTCAGGCTTGTAACGTTTAACGCCAATAAAACAATGAAATGAAATATCTATCCAGCAAGATCTTATATCATCTTCAGTTTAACAGGAATTCCAAAAACTTTATTGATTCCGTAACGACATTGAATAAAGAACAATGGATAGCGTTCGTGCGGATTTTCAAAAACAAACGTATATTTGTCAACTGAGAGCCCGCGATCGCGTGGCCGATGGGTACGAATGGATACAAATACTTTGGATACCACGAACTTAACAGTTACTAAATATAACGGAAACCTTAGCAGAGTAACTTACGATGTACGACGTAATCGTAATTGTAGAATTTTCATGCTAAGTTAACATTAAATCCCCTTCTTAGTCAATTAACGGCTGTAATTTGTTTTTTTTTACACTTATTTGCATCAATGAATAGGCGCTTGGAAATGACTACTTCTGCTCTTATGCGTTCCAACTTAAACGAATCTTCACCACCGTTAAGAACCGCTACCGTCAGCGCTAAACGGCGGAAATCCAACAGGCACAAATACTGTGGTTGATATCCTGTCCATTGTTAGTTGTCAGAGGTGTCTAATATTAGTAATTCAGCCTAAGGTTTTGAGCCTTTTAAACCCATCGGTTGAACCTATTCCCAAATCACAATCAATCAATAAAATATAATCAACTTATAAGTCAAAATTATTTTATCAATACGATGTTTTCAAAATATAGGAATAAAAAAAACTATAAGTAAGGAAAAAAATAGATAATAGACATAAAGTCGTAATAATCATACTTAAAAATTTCTTATCTAATGAGAAAGGGTTTTTTTTAACAAAGTAAATAATTATTTAATGCCTACAAAATGGTTTCATTCTCTTTGAGATACAAATTAACTGGAACAAAAATCTTTCTTACATTTTTACGTAAAACGCGCAGAAAAGTTAAAAGAAATTTTCATAAGATAGAAGAATTAATAAGAAAGACTGTTAATTTCACCAAGTTAGGAGTTAAAGGGGAGTTATAATAATGTTTCGATATTGAAATATGAAGTAACATCAAATGATAGAGGCCATAAGCGTCGCAAACCGAGTCGAGTCAAGCCAGCCCCCCTAGACAAAGTGACTTTCGAATAGCGATGTCGCTTGTAGAATCGACAAAATGTGTCAAAATGTATAGGAATTAATACGTGTCAAGCACGTCACTTATCGAATGTTGTTGTCATTTCCATACATTTTTGACTTTTCGATCGGGCGATAATCGAATGTTACTTTGTCTAAGGGGGCAGGTCTAGATTATGTTATAATCTATAGTTAAATCGGTTTAATAAGAGATTAATATCTTTTACATTTTTCGATGCTCTAGTAGTGAGAGGGGGCAGCTACGGGGACGCTGGCGACACTATGGAAAGACCCTATAATAATTTAGTTAAGAGGGATAATAAGGTTCTAGATTGATTTCAATTAAATCTAACCTGAATGTTAGATGTCTAAAACCTTCCGACCGATTCCTTGATCATTATTGCATCAAGATATTGTAAATTTTAACAAGATAAACATAAAAATATTGATATTTTCCAAGGAAAATGGACGCGAATGCCAAGGGGTAACAATGATAGCAAACAATTTTAGCACGGCAAACTAATGAATATGAAGTACGGGGGTCGGCAGAGTCCTACGATGCGGTGGGAATGGCCCATTGCAATTCAACAGTTGGTAGCGATAAGTACAGTCCGCAAAACAGATACAAAGTTACGAAAAAAATTCTGTCATTATTTATTCTCTTCTAATAATTGCTTTACACACTTTATAAGAAAATTTTAATTTAGTAAAGATGGCTGAGGAAAAACATAATAAAAGAGTACGAGTAATAATTTGCAATGACACCAATTCGTCTCATCGTATTTCAGTTTTAACATCATAGTGCCACTAGAAATACATACTTAGTACCTATTACTTATTTTTCTAAACCTGTAAATGGTAGAGCCTGGAATAACATCTTTTACACATGGCCAACTCGCCCAGTGGATTACGACATAGAAGACAAGAGCTAAGAAGCAGCAATTCTGCTTTTCGAACCATTTTATAAGGAAATGATGGGAAGGGAAATTGCATTTGGCAGAGAAGGCAACCCATAGGAAGAGGAAATATGCTTGTTCGATACGTCTAGTCCTTCGTCCATTAAAGATAAGCAACACATCAGCAATTGCGGAAGTCTAATGGTAGATGTCGATTCACTTTTGATGAATCAAGATCGTTGCTTACTCGTTGTCAACCTTATAACATAAAAAGATTTTCAATGTAGAAAACAACTAAACTGAACAATCTTTAAACCAAAGTTATACCAAAAACATATTAATGCCTCTTATTCTTAACAAATAGACGTCAGAAATCACGGTTAATGTTCCACAATGACACGAGATGGAATATTGCGGGCCTTTTTTGCTGACGCTCGTCATTTGTCGCTACAGGCTATATAAATGGTGGCGCGCAGAGCTGCGATCACAACACTAGCGTTGGCCGTCGGCGTCGTTCCTTCGCCGATATTTTAATAGTAATATAGTTTACACGTGTTGAGTGCTGTGTGTGTACCTCAGTGACTTGCTGTTATGCTGTTGATTATCTAGGTAAGATTTACAAGCGGATTTCCTAGAATTATTTCTTAACTTGATTTTTTTATAGAATATGATGTAGACAGTGTTTATAACTTCATTTTTAATGCCTAATAACATTCTTAATGCTGATTTTAATACAAATGTTAATTAATTACGTTATTTATAATTTATCTCGACATTTATTAAGACAACCAAATAAATTGATTTTCGACCTTAGTCGTTTTCATACCGTCTTTGAAACAAATTCTCTAATACAAATACACTGAAAACCAAATTATCTAAAAAAAAAGAAACACTAATTACGTTACAAAACAATTTCCTTCATTACTTAAATAGAAAACTCACTTTTTGTAATTATTATGTCTATATATAATTATTGTTAATTTTAAGTCAGTGTTAGTACAGAAATTAGTCATAACAAAATCATTTTAAATACACTAAATTAAGTTTATAATTCTCAAATATAAGGTTAATACAATTTTACTTAGATTTTCTGTCTTTTAAAAAATAGTAAAACGTTTTTTAAATATTATTAGTATTTGTAATAAATATTTTGATTTTTTTTTATAATGACCAAGTTAATACTTAGAATCAATTTACTTATGTCAAAGATAATATTTTACGTACTAAATTGTAATACATAAATATCTACAAAATATAATTCCTATTGTAAACTTTGAATGTTAAAAATTGAAATGAACTGAATAATTATTGTTTGATGTATGATATCATTAATTGTTAAACTGATGACAACATGCATAACATAGACAATCAAATCATCGTTGATATTCTCTATGAAAATACTAAGGCAAATATTATCAACTAGCTTTCGTCCGCGACTCCGCCCGCGTGGAACTAAAAAAAAAACAAAAGTGAGTAGCATATGTGTCCTTCCAGACTATAGTCTAAGTCTATACCAAATTTCATCGAAAACCGTTCAGCCGTTTAGACTACAAAATCTAACAAACATCCATCCATCCACTAAACTTTTGCATTTATAATATTAGTCAGATAGTGAGATTAGTAAGAAGTAAGATTTTAAAACCTGTCCATTCTTTAAGTAAGTGCTTAATCTTTGTTCCAATCCAAGTACTATAGACAAAAATACATATATTACGTCTAAAACTGATAAATCCAAAAATCTAGTTTTTTTTCTCATAAACTTTATAACATGACTATTATTTAACAATAGGCACCGCATGCTGATGATCAAGATTGGGTTTAAGGAGACAGCTATCATTAAGTAGTTTTTATCTAATTTTCATTTTTGGTTTCCCAAGAGTGGAGCTGCCCCCTCTGCCTGGTATGCAATATTTGTCAAAATTTTACAAATAACTTAGAAGTGTAAGGTAATGGCTGCCTTGTATGGATATGGACCTTTCCCTATTTACCTAACTTCAAAATGAGCTCAAATCGAAGTGTTATATTACATTACATTATAAACTAATTATTAATTATTCTCGTTTATTTTTCTGGTGACGGCACCGACTGTTTTCCAACCCATCGTGGGGCCATCTATTCCATAACTAGCTATTCCCGTGCGGCTTCATCCCCATGAAATTATAAAAACTTTGTTTCATTGTTTACATTTGTCAAATTCTCAATTGCAAATGTCAAAATTACCGTTACCAATAACCTTGCTTCCTATGTCGGCAGCTTGTAGTTTAAGGTCCCTTTCTCACATGAGGGGTTTTTTCAATTTATTTACCTCCTAAGTTTAATAGCGTGAAAATATGTAGCCTAAAGCGTGTCGTAAGTGTTGGGCTTTTTATTAAAGAAATAATTATTCAATAATATGCTGTGATTGCTGACATACTACGCTACGAAATAGCGTGTGTTTACGCTTTATTATATTAGCATAGAAGAATTGATATAGATGAGGTGGACCTCCGATAGGTAAAATTACTTTGTTATATGCAACTCGCAAGTTTGTACTCACATCTTTATGAATAAGTTTCGAAATCAAACCGAGTTGATTCAACAGTTCAAAGTTGTTATAACATCATCTCAGTCTAAGAGTAGATTCTGGACGAAGGCATATCAAAATACGTCGAATGTTGTAAAAACATTTCAAACAAACACCGGAAGTTATATATTGACTTACATTTTAATTAATCAAGCGAGCATACATTACAAAGAGTAGATATAGAGAGATATCAGACTTTTAGAGCGCGCGCACACTTTGACTAAACTATCGCACAACTGTTTAGCCGAGCTTTGATTCCTATGAGCTTATATGGAGGTACACTACTCGATGTTTAATTGTGCAACAACAGTTTAATTAGCTACGAAATCGCACAACAGTTTTGCGATAGTTTAGTCAAAGGTGTGCGCCCGCTCTTAATCTCTATTTAGCGTCAATATTTACTGCTATAACTGTAAAAACATTGTTTTTTTTGACGTGAAATTATAAATCGATGAAGAGCTGCATGAGCTAAGATGACCCATTGTCACGTTCCGCCTGAGCGTAAGAGCGAGAGCGCAGCAAGCGACGGAGAAACTAAATTGGTATAAGCGTTTGACATGTTACGTTATCATCTATACTAATGTTATCAATACTAATATTATAAAGAGGAAAGATTTGTATTTTCGTATGTATTGAAATAACTCAAAAACTACTGAGCCGATTTTAAAAATTCTTTCACCGTTAGAAAGGTAATTTATCTGTGAATAACATAGGCTATATTTTTACTTATTTTTAAATTCCACGCGGGCGAAGTCGCGAGCAACAGCTAGTATAATATAAAGAGGAAAGATTTGTATTTTTGGATTTTTGTATGTATTGAAATAAATTATAAACTACTGGACCGATTTAAAAAAATCTTGCACCATTAAAAAGCTACGTTATCAGTGAGTAACATAGGCTATATTTTTATTTATTTTTAAATTTCAAGCGGGTGAAGTCGCCAGCAACAGCTAGCAAAATATACGTTAAAATATTATCTATACATATAATAAAATTCGAGTGTCGGTTTGTAATATTAAAAGAAAATATCCAGATTTCGGGAAGATGACGTATTTGAGTTGCTGATAACGAAAATCGCATTTAATTTTTTTTTTTGGATTTTTGTATGTATTGAAATAACTCAAAAACTACTGAGCCGATTTTAACAATTCTTTCACCGTTAGAAAGGTAATTTATCTGTGAGTAACATAGGCTATATTTTTACTTATTTTTAAATTTCAAGCGGGTGAAGTCGCGAGCAACAGCTAGTATAATATAAAGAGGAAAGATTTGTATTTTTGGATTTTTGTATGTATTGAAATAACTCAAAAACTACTGAGCCGATTTTAAAAATTCTTTCACCGTTAGAAAGGTAATTTATCAGTGAGTAACATAGGCTATATTTTTACTTATTTTTAAATTTCAAGCGGGTGAAGTCGCGAGCAACAGCTAGTGTAAAATATACGTTAAAATATCATCTATACATATAATAAAATTCGAGTGTCTGTTTGTAATATTAAAAGAAAATATCCAGATTTCGGGAAGATGACGTATTTGAGTTGCTGATAACGAAAATCGCATTTAATTTTTTTTTTGTCTGTCTGTCTGTCTGTCCGCAAGCCACGTTTGTTCCGGGTAATCTCCGCAACAGCTGGGCCGATTTCGACCGGACTTTTACTGAAAGGTAGCTGACATGGATGGGCATATTATAGGCTACTTTTTATTTTAATATTGCATGGACGAAGTCAAGACGAATAAAGCAATATGTAGTTGTAGGTTCGTCTTTGGTAGAGTTCCATGGTTTAAAATTTGTATGTGGAATAAATTCGGTATTCATTTGTCTGCTTGTTTTTTAATTAGTTATAGAGATAGTAGATCTGGTGTGTTATAATTAGAAATACTCCGTAAAATGTCGGGAGAAATGTTTTCTTAGCGCAAAGTAAACTCACACATTCGTTAAGATAACTTAAACCGAACAAACTGTAGCAAAAACTCATTTTATATTATCATTTGGAATCTCTTATTGTTTTAGCAGACGTTTCAGCGGAGGGTTAAGTTAACTCAGATAATACACATGTGTTAAACTTTCCAACATCAACATAAACAGCGAAAATAGATTAAGTTAAGAAAAACTAGGCTAAATTGAAACAGCTGGTTAACACATATATTAATCATACCAACATATTAAATGTCTATTTAATGAACTTCATATTCCATTTACAGAAACTCAAACAATAAAACAAACGAGCGTTACATTTTCTATGCGCTGCCTAATTTGATTTGTCGAATTATCAATAGCAAATGTCATAATGACATGCCATGACATGACAAACCTTAGTAATCTTTCTTTCTTGATGTTGGCAGCAACTTATGGTTTCTTTCCCACATTAGGGTTTTTATCTAAAATATTTACCCCCTAAGTTTTATGGCGTTAAAATATACATATAGCCTAAAGCGTGACGCAAGTGGAGGGTTTTTTTATTAAAGTACTAGCTGTTCGCGTGCGGATTCATCCGCGTGGAATTATAAAAACTTTATTTTATTGTTTACATTTGTCGAATTATCAATAGCAAATGTCATAATGACATGCCATGACATGACAAACCTTAGTAATCTTTCTTTCTTGATGTTGGCAGCAACTTATGGTTTCTTTCCCACATTAGGGTTTTTATCTAAAATATTTACCCCCTAAGTTTTATGGCGTTAAAATATACATATAGCCTAAAGCGTGACGCAAGTGGAGGGCTTTTTATTAAAAAAAGAATTATTCAAAAATATGCTGTAATTGCTGACATCTTAGGCAACAAAGAAGTGTGTGTTTACGCTTTATTATATTAGTATAGATAAGCAAGTGCTTGACCACTATCCGGCGTGATGTTAAGTGGCCATTCTCAGGTTTAGACCCACCCGCCTCAACCCCTCAAGAACATCGACGTCACAAATACAAATATTGTTTTACCTACTTGTAAGCCAGGAGCGTTAACATAAGCCTATTGCAGACACGTGCCATTTGTACCAGCAACTGCCATGTGTATTCTTGACCTATCTCAATATAAATACAAATACGTGTTCATAAAATTTGTATCTTGTTTCAGAATCATGACTTTCTTTTGGCTCTTCCTGGCGTGCTGGTGTGTGGGCGGCGCGCGGCTGCAGTACGTTAGCAGCGGCGGGCCCGGCACTGACACCCTACTCGACAACTTCGACTCAGCCATCTCTTACTCTCAGCTCCCCTTCGCCGCATACTACAATCTCCCAGCTCGGAATGAATTCGACTACGTCAACGACGTACCTATCACCGACCCACACACGCAGTACTATGAAAACGATGATACTCCTATGACCGATTTAAAGAGAAATCGTCGGATGGTCGACTACGAAAACACCGGGAGGGAAGGTAACTGGCCACCGAATGTAGCCGCCATAGCCGATATAGACAAGACAGCATACGGCCCCGAAGAGGATAAAGAGGATAACGGCGTGATGATACAAAACATTTCCAACGTAGTCGATGAAAATGCACGAGACTTCAGATTAGTTAATGATTTCGAAAAGAAGAACTTCAGTCCGTGGGGAGGGAAAAGAGACAAGACGAACATCGAACACATGTGGACTTGGAAACGTGCGGCGAACATTCGCGAACCGAGCATGCCGAAACGAGTTCGCTTTAGTCCATGGGGTGGCAAACGAAGCGGACAAATGGTATACAAATCAGGAACTAAAGGAACCAAATTTATCTTTTCAACTACGGTGCCTGAACTCACGCGTATTGTTACAAATTATTCACCTAATAGTAAGAGGTTGGATTTAAGAGGTTTCCAATTCGTTCCGTCTGTAGACAAACGGCATCCTATTAAGATTTTAGCGCTGAGTACTAAGGTACATGACCGTGCGCTCCGTGAGGCCCTACCTTACAAGAGTTTTATGGAAAGTCTTCCGCGGGTCTTTAAGCCTGGACATACGTACTCAGATGTCACATTAAAAACTGACGGCAAAAGGAAAGTGAAGTTCAGCGCATGGGGAGGGAAACGTTCTCCGCCCATCATCGGCCCGATCTGGACACCAGCGCCGCAGAATGTTAAGGAATCAACTCTTGATGCAATTCTCGTAATCCGAAACAATCCAGACCAAACGCATATGTTAACCAACCCACAACAAATTTAAACGGACTTGAGTGACGTGTATAATTTTTTAAAAAGTAACCGTGTCTATGGCTTCATAAATTACTGCGTTTAAAATTAAGTGCCATAATGCGTACTGGTCGGAAAACAGATAATAAAAAATATAAATGTCCTCTATGAAAAGGCTGGTTTCATGGAGGACGAGCTTGGCTTCTTTAGTGTTTTTACAACAGATTAATAAAAATATTAACAAATTAATCAATTAATTGTCAAATGATTGTTAGCGGTTACTTGTTAGTTATGTAAATTAATGTTGAAGTTGTATTGTTTTTAAATAACGAATGTGGTGAGCAAAGATTAAACAAATAAAATTAATGTTGAAAACTATCATTTAATACCCAAACCCCACCTAGTAATATTTACCATAATTTTCATAAATGCAAGAATTATCATTAAACTATTTTTAAATAAGCAGAATAAGAAAAATATTTCTTTTGGAACGAAGCCTTGATATATTACAAAGTTTTGAGTTTAAAGTTTGTGTCCCTTTTTATGTTTCTTGAATTTACACATTTTATCATTAATGAGACTACCAGTAAATTGAATGAAATAAAATCAGTACAAAGACTAAGTACTAAGACATTTGATCACTGATCTTCGTAAATGGACGGATTTTTCTCTTTTCCGACTTAAACACACCTGTAGTTGTGACAGTTATTTCTAAGATTCGGTTGAATACTCACCAATGTGAATAGCAACCACCAGCACCAAGGTGAACTGAAATAGGCTCAAATACCACATTTTATAGCCTGTCCATTTATAGAGGTCAGTGTATTTTATTCCTATGGCAAGGGCTTTGATATTCCTAAATTGATTTATGGAAGAAAGGGAGGATCTTTAAAAATAAAACCAAAAAATTTAAAGAGACATTTTATTTGAATGAAATTGACAACTTTAAAGTACATTTTTACTGCCTTAATATAAACAAAATTAAAAACTCTATACATTTTTAAATCAAATTACAGTATTCTCTAGCGTTATATTTGTATGATATTTTCTTTGAGAAACCCTTTTACTAACTAATATTATTGTTCTAGGAATGATACTGCTTGGCTTTATTTATTCTACATTCTGTTTAAAAAAAATATATACTTAAACTGGCATAAAGTGAAACATCATATTTTAAAAACTTTTTAACATAACATCACCTTGAACAACAGAGTTACAGATATTAGGATGGCATATTACCTTTTTTATGTCCAATATTACTTATAGAAAATATTTTTAGATGATAAAATATTCAACCAGTCTTTTAAAGTAAATTTCAGTTCCCCATTTAATAGGAACCAAATTATTATTTTGAGTTAAAGATTTTTATAGCTGAATAGTTTTAATTTATGATGTTCGTAAACTAAATTACTTAAAGAATGTGTATTGAAAAAAATTACAAAGATGAATAATGGAAACAAACTCAGATGTTTACATAGTTCTTAAAATAATATGAAAACCGGAATCCGTCTCTACTGGCTTACTTAACTGGCCAACTTTAAGTTTGAAAGCCTCCTCTTCGAATGGCGCTTGCATCTGTCCACGCTTGAACATTCCGAGATCTCCACCTCGTTTGGCAGATGAACAATCAGAGAATTTAGTTGCAAGATCAACAAATGTGGCTTCATTACCAACGATCTGCTTACGATAAGCCTTTAACTGTTCTAATGCTTCATCTTTAGATCTAGTGATTGATTCCTCGCGCCATGACGATGGACGACGACTTTCTGCATGTTTGACCAGGATATGCCTGCAACGGATCTCACCGGCGTCCGCTGGTGCCTCAGGTCTCTCCCACTGAGACTTCTTCGTATAGATGTTGAGGAAGTATGTCATACCCGTTGAACGACTCGTTCTCATCTCCCATCCCTCAGGTAAAGGCGATTCGTCTTGGTTCGACATTCTGGAATTTTCGGTGAAGATATTGCACAAGTTTTAAGCACTTAAATTGTAGAAGTTTTATGTTTCCTTTCGTAATTACACGGTATTTAGATGTTTGATAAGTATCGGGAGGTAACGAATTTAAAAGCCGTAATGTATCTTTGCTCACCACTAATCTATTTAGAAATATGCTATGGTAAAAGTTGGATATTGTTTGGTTTGTTTCATTACAATTGCAAAACAAAAATCAAGATAAAAAGACACAAAGCCGGATTTGAAAAACTTAACCTAATTGTATGTAGAATGATGTTCGAATCTTACCTTTTGGTTCAACAAGGTTGTTTGATAAATCGTAAACTGTTAATATCTTCGAAATATGGTTATCTTCAATAATTCAATGAAGAATTACAGTCTAAATTACAATTTACAACAAGAAAATGAAAGCACTCAAAAATCATAGATTCCAGAAGCACAAACAACTTGCAGCAGCTTGTCATATCCGTGACCATAGACTTTTCCGAACATATTTTTAACCAAGTTTTAAAATTACACGGTGATCACTATTTAATTTCTCAGAATGAATATGTGCATAAAACTAGTAGAAAATTAAAAATGTAATACATTTGTTAATCAGTACTTTTTATTTTTAAATCATCAGATACTGTTTATAGCGCCATCTTTTTCTTCAATATGGAAACATGAAAACATGCAATTAAATTACTTTAAAGTTGGGTTTTTTATGTAATAGATGGCGCTATTCTACAATAACATTTCGTTGAAGATAAATAACCATAATTTTTTTTTAAACAAGGGGTCAAACAGCAGCGGCAAAAGCTCATCGCCCACAAATATCTGAAACACGTCATGAATCTTCATAGATTTCAGAGGACATTATTAGTTTCATGATTGTTTAAATGCCGCACTGTTATCTAAATAATTACACTAAGGTGAACTTAGAGAATAAATGATGAATCTGGCCAATTAAAAACAATGTAGGTTCTACAATATTATATGCGTTTTAATTAAATATTCTCTGTGCAGGCCAAATTGTCTCTGGTAGGCATAGGCATTGTGTGTTTGCATTTGCCGCAAAGTGGATTACTATGACGTGCGTTGAAACAATGACTAGATGACTAAAATTTATTTTATTTCAAACTAACGGAATCCGACATGAGTTGCAATTCCATTTAAAGTAATTAAAAAACATAAAACTGGAACGTGCATATTATGCACTTTGTTTACTCAAAACTATTAAATATTGGGCTCAGTGGTTTAAGCACTTGACTTGTAATCTACAGGTCTTGGGTTCGAATCCCGCCATGTACCAATGTGATTTTCGATTTTTCGAATTTTCATATGTACATAATTTACCCGACGTTCTTACGGTGAAGGAAAACATCGTGATGCAACCTGCACATACATATCAGCGAAGAATTTCAAAGATATGTGTGAAGTCAACCAACCCGCTCTGGGCCAGCGTGGTTGACTATGGCCTAGTCACCCCTTATTAGGGTAGGCTCCGAGCCCCTCGGTGGGGACGTATAGTGAGCTGGTGATGAAATTAAATATTGCAACGTTTCGCAAATATTTAGCTTAGGTTATTACCAATAATACTTGTATATACCAATTAATTAACTTTATTTAATTTGTATATGACGAAAGGAAGCCAGAGCATAGCTAATATAAAATAAAATAATTTAATAAACTCATATCCAATTAAGATTAACTACTTAGCAAATTAAAAGTTTAGATTAACGGTATCGAATTGTGAAACTTGTAATTTCATTGCGAAATCCTAGCGAAAGTCTCTCATTAATGTTACCTTCGGATTGCATAGTTAGGTAGTTTACAATCTTACTAGTCTGTATGTGAAACTAACTAACCTTTTATAATCTGTTGCAATTTTATAACCATTTTACTTTGTGAACGTACAAGTAAGCAAGTTTATTAAAAACACAAGTAGGTTCTACAATATTATATGCGTTTTAATTAAATATTCTCTGTGCAGGCCAAATTGTCTCTGGTAGGCATAGGCATTGTGTGTTTGCATTTGCCGCAAAGTGGATTACTATGACGTGCGTTGAAACAATGACTAGATGACTAAAATTTATTTTATTTCAAACTAACGGAATCCGACATGAGTTGCAATTCCATTTAAAGTAATTAAAAACAATGTAGGTTCTACAATATTATATGCGTTTTAATTAAATATTCTCTGTGCAGGCCAAATTGTCTCTGGTAGGCATAGGCATTGTGTGTTTGCATTTGCCGCAAAGTGGATTACTATGACGTGCGTTGAAACAATGACTAGATGACTAAAATTTATTTTATTTCAAACTAACGGAATCCGACATGAGTTGCAATTCCATTTAAAGTAATTAAAAACAATGTAGGTTCTACAATATTATATGCGTTTTAATTAAATATTCTCTGTGCAGGCCAAATTGTCTCTGGTAGGCATAGGCATTGTGTGTTTGCATTTGCCGCAAAGTGGATTACTATGACGTGCGTTGAAACAATGACTAGATGACTAAAATTTATTTTATTTCAAACTAACGGAATCCGACATGAGTTGCAATTCCATTTAAAGTAATTAAAAAACATAAAACTGGAACGTGCATATTATGCACTTTGTTTACTCAAAACTATTAAATATTGCAACGTTTCGCAAATATTTAGCTTAGGTTATTACCAATAATACTTGTATATACCAATTAATTAACTTTATTTAATTTGTATATGACGAAAGGAAGCCAGAGCATAGCTAATATAAAATAAAATAATTTAATAAACTCATATCCAATTAAGATTAACTACTTAGCAAATTAAAAGTTTAGATTAACTGTATCGAATTGTGAAACTTGTAATTTCATTGCGAAATCCTAGCGAAAGTCTCTCATTAATGTTACCTTCGGATTGCATATTTAGGTAGTTTGCAATTTTACTAGTTTGTATTTGAAGCTAACTAACCTTTTATAATCCGTTGTAATTTTATAACCATTTTACTTTGTGAACGTACAAGTAAGCAAGTTTATTAAAAACTAGCTTTCGCCCGCGACTCCATCCGCGTGATATTAAAAAATAATATAAAACATAGCCTATGTTACTCGCTGACAACGTAGCTTTTTAATGGTGAAAGAATTTTTGAAATCGGCGCAGTAGTTTTTGAGTTATTTCAATACATCCATCCATCCATCCATCCATCCATCCATCCATCCATCCATCCATCCATCCATCCATCCATCCATCCATCCATCCATCCATCCATCCATCCATCCATCCATCCATCCATCCATCCATCCATCCATCCATCCATCCATCCATCCATCCATCCATCCATCCATCCATCCATCCATCCATCCATCCATCCATCCATCCATCCATCCATCCATCCATCCATCCATCCATCCATCCATCCATCCATCCATCCATCCATCCATCCATCCATCCATCCATCCATCCATCCATCCATCCATCCATCCATCCATCCATCCATCCATCCATCCATCCATCCATCCATCCATCCATCCATCCATCCATCCATCCATCCATCCATCCATCCATCCATCCATCCATCCATCCATCCATCCATCCATCCATCCATCCATCCATCCATCCATCCATCCATCCATCCATCCATCCATCCATCCATCCATCCATCCATCCATCCATCCATCCATCCATCCATCCATCCATCCATCCATCCATCCATCCATCCATCCATCCATCCATCCATCCATCCATCCATCCATCCATCCATCCATCCATCCATCCATCCATCCATCCATCCATCCATCCATCCATCCATCCATCCATCCATCCATCCATCCATCCATCCATCCATCCATCCATCCATCCATCCATCCATCCATCCATCCATCCATCCATCCATCCATCCATCCATCCATCCATCCATCCATCCATCCATCCATCCATCCATCCATCCATCCATCCATCCATCCATCCATCCATCCATCCATCCATCCATCCATCCATCCATCCATCCATCCATCCATCCATCCATCCATCCATCCATCCATCCATCCATCCATCCATCCATCCATCCATCCATCCATCCATCCATCCATCCATCCATCCATCCATCCATCCATCCATCCATCCATCCATCCATCCATCCATCCATCCATCCATCCATCCATCCATCCATCCATCCATCCATCCATCCATCCATCCATCCATCCATCCATCCATCCATCCATCCATCCATCCATCCATCCATCCATCCATCCATCCATCCATCCATCCATCCATCCATCCATCCATCCATCCATCCATCCATCCATCCATCCATCCATCCATCCATCCATCCATCCATCCATCCATCCATCCATCCATCCATCCATCCATCCATCCATCCATCCATCCATCTAAGCTTTCGCATTTATAATATTAGTTTAGATATAGACTATACTTCTGTAGGAAGATACGAAGTTTGTCTAGTTGCAATGAACAAGGTATTTTTCCTGAATTGGGTCACCGCGGATTTCCGAGATTGTACACTATAGCTTTTCAGTTATCAGTAGTGAAAAGAAGTGAGTATATTATAGGAAGTTTGAGAGTAGCCCCAATGGTTGAGAAAATAAGGAGTACAAGGTTAGCGTGGTATGGGCATGTTAGGAGAAATCCCTTCTCGCATCCCAAATCCCAAATCCCAAATCGCATGTAACAAGAAGGACGTTAGTTATGAATGTGGAGGTACACCGGTAGAGGTAGACCTAGAAAGAGATGGAGGGATTGCGTGAAAGGTGACATGATCAAGAAGGGAGTTATGATTGAGATGACGGATGATAGAGTTATTTGTAGGACAGAAACCCGTTGCGCCGACCCTACGGGAGTAGGATAAGGCAGGGGAGATGATGAGTAGTGAAAAGTGGTTCAAAAGCCGTGGTTATCGTTATATTTCGTTGAATATAAACCTTTTGAATGGATTACAGATAATTACGTTGAGTCATAGATTCCGGCGGAGCTTTGTCATTATCAGCTGGATGTCGTTTGATGTTTTTATCTGTCAATGAAAAGCCGATACTGGCAATTACTAGTCACTCTAAGCAATTAAAACTAATCCGGAAATAAATCTATACTAATAAAGAGGGAAGATTTGTATTTTTGTATGTATTGGAATAACTCAAAAACTACTGGACGGATTTTAAAAATTACTTCACCGTTAGAAAGGTAATTTATTTGTGAGTAGTAACATAGGTTATGTTTTTTATTTCACACAGACGAAGTCGCGAGTAACAGCTAGAGTACTAAAAAAATTGTAAGTCAAATTGTATGTTGTATTAAATAGATTTTTTTAATGTTTTATAAGTCTATAGTTTGCATTTAATTTGCAATATTATTTGAACCTAAAAAGTGAGCTAGTTTAAGATATAATAGTTTTAGGTATTTCGATACAAATGATTTAAAAAAAATATATATGGACGATCGGCTAAATCAACAATACTTGTTAATTACTTTAAAACTAACACAAAGTCAACTATGTATGTAAAGATATCGAACGTTCCATAGTGACGACTAGAAATGTACTCAGCTATCGAGCTTCCGAGCGACTGACGGACTGTCTGACTGAGCCCTGTGCGACTCCTTGCAAGTGTTTTATAAAACTACCCCCCATTTTTCCTTCAGTTTCCTACTAATTCCTAACACGGCCTCTCCTGACAGGAGACCGTCCACGGTCTCGTTCTTCCAGTGTCTTCAATAATACGAATCCTTCTTCAGCAGTAGCATGGAGGCTCTCGATTCCAGCTCGCAGTGAGGAGCTGCGCGGGTGCGCTACTCGTTGTCATGCGGCACGGTGACAGGCGCTGCGCTGATACGCGGCTCGTTGGTAGATGCTGCGCTGTCGCGCGCTTTGGTGACAGGCGCGGCAAGCTGCTTGTAGGTAGACGCGTCGCGGTAGCGCTGCTCGCAGCCAACGCGTCGTTTGTAGACAGGCGCGACCCAGGCGCGCTGTTCACGTACAGGCAAGACGCAGACGTGATGCACGAAGACAGGCGCGATACTGGCGCGCTGTTCGCCCTTCCAGGAGAAATCCTGATGCATATACAGAAAACTGATACTTAGGTTCCAACTTATAAAAACGTATAACACATTAGCGTTCTGTTGTCGGAAATATTCACCGATTTGACAACGAACATCAACAACACAACATAGATCCAGTAACAACTACATCGGATCGTCAACCAACATAGATCCAGTAACAACTACATCGGATCGTCAACCAACATAGATCCAGTAACAACTACATCGGATCGTCAACCAACATAGATCCAGTAACAACTACATCGGATCGTCAACCAACATAGATCCAGTAACAACTACATCGGATCGTCAACCAACATAGATCCAGTAACAACTACATCGGATCGTCAACCAACATAGATCCAGTAACAACTACATCGGATCGTCAACCAACATAGATCCAGTAACAACTACATCGGATCGTCAACCAACATAGATCCAGTAACAACTACATCGGATCGTCAACCAACATAGATCCAGTAACAACTACATCGGATCGTCAACCAACATAGATCCAGTAACAACTACATCGGATCGTCAACCAACATAGATCCAGTAACAACTACATCGGATCGTCAACCAACATAGATCCAGTAACAACTACATCGGATCGTCAACCAACATAGATCCAGTAACAACTACATCGGATCGTCAACCAACATAGATCCAGTAACAACTACATCGGATCGTCAACCAACATAGATCCAGTAACAACTACATCGGATCGTCAACCAACATAGATCCAGTAACAACTACATCGGATCGTCAACCAACATAGATCCAGTAACAACTACATCGGATCGTCAACCAACATAGATCCAGTAACAACTACATCGGATCGTCAACCAACATAGATCCAGTAACAACTACATCGGATCGTCAACCAACATAGATCCAGTAACAACTACATCGGATCGTCAACCAACATAGATCCAGTAACAACTACATCGGATCGTCAACCAACATAGATCCAGTAACAACTACATCGGATCGTCAACCAACATAGATCCAGTAACAACTACATCGGATCGTCAACCAACATAGATCCAGTAACAACTACATCGGATCGTCAACCAACATAGATCCAGTAACAACTACATCGGATCGTCAACCAACATAGATCCAGTAACAACTACATCGGATCGTCAACCAACATAGATCCAGTAACAACTACATCGGATCGTCAACCAACATAGATCCAGTAACAACTACATCGGATCGTCAACCAACATAGATCCAGTAACAACTACATCGGATCGTCAACCAACATAGATCCAGTAACAACTACATCGGATCGTCAACCAACATAGATCCAGTAACAACTACATCGGATCGTCAACCAACATAGATCCAGTAACAACTACATCGGATCGTCAACCAACATAGATCCAGTAACAACTACATCGGATCGTCAACCAACATAGATCCAGTAACAACTACATCGGATCGTCAACCAACATAGATCCAGTAACAACTACATCGGATCATCAACCAACATAGATCCAGTAACAACTACATCGGATCGTCAACCAACATAGATCCAGTAACAACTACATCGGATCGTCAACCAACATAGATCCAGTAACAACTACATCGGATCGTCAACCAACATAGATCCAGTAACAACTACATCGGATCGTCAACCAACATAGATCCAGTAACAACTACATCGGATCGTCAACCAACATAGATCCAGTAACAACTACATCGGATCGTCAACCAACATAGATCCAGTAACAACTACATCGGATCGTCAACCAACATAGATCCAGTAACAACTACATCGGATCGTCAACCAACATAGATCCAGTAACAACTACATCGGATCGTCAACCAACATAGATCCAGTAACAACTACATCGGATCGTCAACCAACATAGATCCAGTAACAACTACATCGGATCGTCAACCAACATAGATCCAGTAACAACTACATCGGATCGTCAACCAACATAGATCCAGTAACAACTACATCGGATCGTCAACCAACATAGATCCAGTAACAACTACATCGGATCGTCAACCAACATAGATCCAGTAACAACTACATCGGATCGTCAACCAACATAGATCCAGTAACAACTACATCGGATCGTCAACCAACATAGATCCAGTAACAACTACATCGGATCGTCAACCAACATAGATCCAGTAACAACTACATCGGATCGTCAACCAACATAGATCCAGTAACAACTACATCGGATCGTCAACCAACATAGATCCAGTAACAACTACATCGGATCGTCAACCAACATAGATCCAGTAACAACTACATCGGATCATCAACCAACATAGATCCAGTAACAACTACATCGGATCGTCAACCAACATAGATCCAGTAACAACTACATCGGATCGTCAACCAACATAGATCCAGTAACAACTACATCGGATCATCAACCAACATAGATCCAGTAACAACTACATCGGATCGTCAACCAACATAGATCCAGTAACAACTACATCGGATCGTCAACCAACATAGATCCAGTAACAACTACATCGGATCATCAACCAACATAGATCCAGTAACAACTACATCGGATCGTCAACCAACATAGATCCAGTAACAACTACATCGGATCGTCAACCAACATAGATCCAGTAACAACTACATCGGATCGTCAACCAACATAGATCCAGTAACAACTACATCGGATCGTCAACCAACATAGATCCAGTAACAACTACATCGGATCGTCAACCAACATAGATCCAGTAACAACTACATCGGATCGTCAACCAACATAGATCCAGTAACAACTACATCGGATCGTCAACCAACATAGATCCAGTAACAACTACATCGGATCGTCAACCAACATAGATCCAGTAACAACTACATCGGATCGTCAACCAACATAGATCCAGTAACAACTACATCGGATCGTCAACCAACATAGATCCAGTAACAACTACATCGGATCGTCAACCAACATAGATCCAGTAACAACTACATCGGATCGTCAACCAACATAGATCCAGTAACAACTACATCGGATCGTCAACCAACATAGATCCAGTAACAACTACATCGGATCGTCAACCAACATAGATCCAGTAACAACTACATCGGATCATCAACCAACATAGATCCAGTAACAACTACATCGGATCGTCAACCAACATAGATCCAGTAACAACTACATCGGATCATCAACCAACATAGATCCAGTAACAACTGCCTCGGATCTTCAAACAATACATATGCATGACATGGAGAATAAGCGTAGCCATACGCGTCTCAGATGCGCTGCACGAATTCAGGCACGTAGCGGGAGCGCTGCATGTACCAGGCGTGTCGCGGACACGCACGCGGCTCATCAACCACATGCTCCACAGGAACGTTGGCTGGTGCCACAAGTGCCACACTCGCACTCGATGTGTTGGTTAGCGCCGTCTCATCGTCTCGTGGCTCAGCAACAGGAGTCGGAAACGCTTCCTCTCTTTCAATGTCGGTATACCTGCTCAAAACACCACAAATATCCGCCCACAAACATAACCATATGCAAGTGAACATTTATTACACAAAACACAACGTATCAAGAAAGATATGTGACGAAGGAATGTGTATCTCAGTAATCACAACACCTTACCTTTTTCATCTAAACTTATACCGAGACTTAAAACAATTTATTGTAGCTATGTAGTTACGAATTAAATATGCAACTTGACTATTGTGCTACGCTTCCATGACATATTGTCAACGTTGAAGCAACTGGACTTAAATATCAACGCACTCAGCAGCTTGGTAAAGTAACTGCTTAGTCTGACTATTGAGGTTACTACGGATGGTAACAATTTGACGAATGTCAAAGTTCCGATAGCAGTCACTAAAGACAACAGCGACTTATCGCTTTGTTTGAGTATTAAAACTTCAATACAAACTTTACTCACATTCGTACGCAGTACTCACACCTGCTCGTAGGCAGTTGCGTCGCAGACGCGCTGTACGAAGTCACAGGCAATGCAGGCGCGCTACATGTAGCCATGCGCGTTGCAGGTCTACTGCACTTAGTCATGCGCGCTGTGTATGCGCTGCATGCAGCCAGACGCGCTGTAGGCGCGCTACAGGATCGCACAGGTGCTGCTTGTAGCCGGACATGTCACAGGGCGTTCCCTCATCGGCTGCACAGATGTGTACTCCGACTGCACAAGCCGACGGCTTGCAAAAACTCTCCAATTGACTGCACTTCAACAAAAACTAATTAAAAAACACATGGTGGCTCTAACCCTTAATCGACAATTAATTCAATTAAGAAATTCACACTTTCAAACAACCAACTTCTATCAATAACGATCGATTTTCGTTAATAAAACATAAAAGTCATGTTCGTGAAATGAGGTTATAATTGATCTGCAGTATGACGACATTTTGCATAAAATAAACTGCTTAAGGAAAGCATCAATGACTATTAAGTCATAACGATATCCAGCTGATTCAGAAAAATACTTTAATCTTATAAACGCTCGGCCCTACCTGACCCTTACCAATATAACGAAAAACTGAATTTAATTCCCATCGTTAGGTTAGGTTAACATTAATTAAATTAATGAAAAACTCACAACCTACATCACTAGATCTTAATGTTAAATAGAAAGCCTCACTCTATTGTCTTAGCCTCAAAACGTCATCGATTTACACCAAGAGTTTACCAAAATATGAATTCACATAACACGTGTAACATTAATTTTACATGTGCTCGGCTTTTTAAATTGAGAAAACTTAAGCTTAGCAATTGTTAACCAAACTTCAAAATTAATACACCTTTGCATAACAATTCGAAATATAAAAATATTGGTTGGATCTTACCGAAGTATTAATTAAACAATTCCGTGTTACAATACATGGCAAGGAAATCACGTTCGCCTCACTACTTGCATGTTCCAACATGTTTTTTCCCAGTGACGTGTCTCAAATTACTTTTTCAAGTATCTTCAAAGTACTTGTATACAACTACGATCTCAAACAAGACATGTTTTAACTTGTCGAAATTACGACTATCGCAATCACAGTAACGATCGATATCTTTCACTTTGCACTTTTTTACGTAAATTTTACAACATTCAGGGTGAGCGTTAAGGCTAGAATCACGTGAATTCTATCCCGCTTCTGATTTTAGGTATTTCGATACAAATGATTTAAAAAAAATAATATGGACGATCGGCCAAATCAACAATACTTGTTAATTACTTTAAAACTAACACAAAGTCAACTATGTATGTAAAGATATCGAACGTTCCATAGTGACGACTAGAAATGTACTCAGCTATCGAGCTTCCGAGCGACTGACTGACTGTCTGACTGAGCCCTGTGCGACTCCTTGCAAGTGTTTTATAAAACTACCCCCCATTTTTCCTTCAGTTTCCTACTAATTCCTAACAATAGTGTAATCCACCTTTTCACAACCAAGTAATTTGCAACAATTTTTGTTTGCAATTAATCTGTATGGATGGAGATAAAGTAAAACGGTAAGACCTTTTTACTTTTTCTTATCTTGATTATAGACAAGGTATTTATCTAGTTTGTTAATGTATTGATGTAAAAAAAAAGACCAAGCAAATCCGAATGCATTTCGCAAGTTTATGATAATTAAAGTGATTCAATAGTACGACATGAAAAAACCCTTAAACCTTTAATGTTTCGCCTTTCACTCGATTGGTGGAGATAAGTTTGCGGAGGCGTCTGACGTCTGCCATTGGTCGACAGATGGCGTAAGTACGTACGCTTTCCCGCGCTTTCCGCAGTTGACAGTTAGTTTCCCGCGCGCCGGACAACGCGCTCAACATTGCTGCGTTCACAATCTGCGATCAAAGTTATGAAGAGTGCTTGATTTTTACTTTTCCTGAAATTCGCTGATTTAAGGTAAGTAGATTTAATGAGAAAATTTTATAAACAGAAAAACGAATTTACTAAAAATTCAAAATAACGATTTAATAGGTTTGACGCAATTAAAATTAATTTAACAGTTCCCGGATTAAAAGAAATAATTCAGATTTTTTTGCTGGACCTTACGTATATTTTGCTTTATAGAGCCTTAGAGTTTTATAAATTGCATTTTTTTTAAATTCCCGAATTGATACGAAAATAACATTTTAATTTCTTTACTACTAAATATAATTATTTAATAAATAAGGAATGATTTACAATTTAACTTTATATTTAACAAATTTAAGAATCAAATCAAGTTAAATAAATTAGTCATTTGTACGTTTAACAATGTCAATACACTAACACTTTTATTTCCTTGTGCATTTAAAATAAACGAAAACGCTTCATCCGCACGCAGGAAACTCAAACATATTTACGAGACCAACAATGTTGTATATTGCGACGCGTGCCTTCTTCGACGTTGTATGAATCCATTTATTTAAGTGTAAAGCCTAGAATAACCTATTTTTTATATTTACTCAATATGTTAATACGTTTTGTTTAAACTGCTACATTGATTTATAAAAGTAGACTTTGATAGGATATTGATGCATTTACGCTACGACTTAGGGTCCTTCGAGAAGCGAGCTTTGCACATCCTCAAAGGCCTGCAACGCATTTGCAGTTCCTCTGGTATTGCGGATGTCCATGGGCGTCGATGAACATCTCGGTGTTCCCGCTGCTCGTTTGCCCTTTCTCTTATAAAAAAAAATCAATTTCCAATAAGTATAGTGACACCTCTCTTGTTATAATGCATTATGGGTATCAGGGGGGAGCAAAATGGGCAGCTACACCTAGAAGCTTCAAAAATGTAAATTAGATATGAAAACTGATAAAACTGATATGAACTGAAAAAAAGACCATTTTTTACTGACTTCCAAAAGCAGAGGGTTCTCAACTCGTGTGTATTTTTGTTACTGCATATTTTAGCTCCTGGTGTCTTCGTTTTTTTTTATACGACGTGTGGTGCATGGCATTTTGTTGGTAGCTGCTCCCCTATAGACCTAGCCCAGGTTTAGGTGTAGTTTAAAATCAAATTGTTGCATAATAGCAGACGTAGATTGTAATAGGCAGTTTATTTTTATCAACAAAATCTTTCCCAACAAGTTGGGTCTAAGTCTTTTGTCCTGAGGCTATACCCCGTTATCAGGGGAATTTTGTCCTCTTCCCCGCTGATAAGAACTTGGGAACTCTACCGCCGATAACTAGTTTGTTCAAGGAATTAATTTTTCCTTACGTTAAATAGTCCTTGAATGTTATGCAAGGTATTTGTCCTTATTGGTAATAATTTTTATTTGACAATTTTGTCGTTACAAATTACTTACTTGCTGTGTTAAAAACGAAATCGTAAATAAAAAAAATTACATTGTTTTTGAACGCGATGTGATTTTTTTTTGTCAAATTAGAATCTTTTTTTAAATATTCTACGTGTGCTCGCTAGTGATTTCCTTAGTGAAGTCCTGAGCTAAAATCTATATCTATACTATCTATATCTATACTTCTATCTATACTATTATAATAAAGCGTAAACACACATTTCTTTGTTGCCTAAGATGTCTGCAATTACAGCATATTTTTGAATAATTATTTTTTTAATAAAAAGCCCTACACTTACGTCACGCTTTGGGCTATATATTTTCACGCCATTAAACTTAGGTGGTAAATATTTTGGATAAAAACCCTAATGTGGGAAAGAGACCATAAGTTGCTGCCAACATCAAGGAAGCAAGATTGCCAAGTTTTGTCATGTCATGTCATTTTGACATTTGCAATTGACAATTTGACACATGTAAACAATAAAATAATTTTATGCTGATGAAATCGCACGAGAAGAACTAGTTGTATATAAAATATATACATGTAATAAATAATTACTTAGTGATATATTTAGATTTTATATATGTGGGATCGTTGCAAATAAGAATGAGTGGGTTTTCTGTACAATCTTTAATTTAAATTTTCAATCATAGTCATCGATCAGTCATCGACATCTTTTCTTTTCATTTCTTCTTTTTGAATTGACATCTGACATATTGACAGTAATCAAAGAGTAAAAAGAAAAACACAAAAACAACTAAAACCTCCTACATATATAATACATAAGAAGGTAATAATAACAAAACTTAAGAAACTTAGTAACAACATGTTTTGTTTTAGTTATGCTAATGGCCGTTAATTAATAATCATAGCAAAAGGATTAACTTCAACATTAAGTAATAACTTTATCATATCAAGTTAAGTTTAAGTTATTGTGGGCCGTTGATGTAAAAACTTCGTCCGTCTATTGCGATATACAAAATACAAATATGTAGTGGGAGATATTTTCTCATTTATTAAACCGATATATGAAAAATAATAAAGAATTTGCTTGAAAATATTTACTTTATCTAACAAGGGACAATAAAAAAAACTCTTTAACAAAATATTTTTTTATTAAATATAAGAAACTTGATGCTGCTCAAAATTAAAAAATAATAAAAGTATAGCCTATGTTACTCACTGATAACGTAGCTTTTTAATGGCGAAATAATTTTAAAATCGGTCCAGTAGTTTTCGAGTTATTTTAACACATACAAAAATCCAATCCTCTTTATAATATTATAGTAGAGATTAGTATAGATATAGCAAAAAATCTTTCTAATTCTAATCTAATTTCTCATAAATTAAACTATATTGATGGTTATAAAAAAGTTATAGATAAAAATAAAATAAAATATGATGGTTATAAAAAAGTTATAGATAAAAATAAAATAAAATCTGAGTACAATAATCGTCTCCATGATAAGTAGAGGTATAGAAACTTGTAGAACAAAGCGTGAAGTTACACAGAAGCAAAGAGAACGTGCGATGAGCCATTGTTCATGCCCTACTTATAAATCCATGTAAATCTATATTTATTATCACTCTTGCGGCTAATCCGCAGTATCTAGGCCTAAAAATAGATGGGCTATTATTACAGTAATAAGTAAATTATTAGAGATATAATGAACAAGGAAAGCATACGATTTATAAGTCAAATTAATTCAACATTTATTTTATCAAAATTCCTTAAAAAAAATTACCTTTATATATAAAGCCCGTACAAGAACAATAAAGTCGCAAACGGCTAGCTTTTTCAACTGTGTGTTTTCCGATTTTATTTATTCTTGCAAATAAAGTGTTAAAGTTCGATTTCTACTAATATTTCAAAACAAAAGTATCTTCATTTACACTACAAATATTAATCTACGCATCAATACGCCCTCTACAGGCGAACGAAGCAAACGTTTTAATATCCCTCATACCGCACGGGTCACGGGTTGAAATAAATAGGCAAATAATACCGTAATAAAATGACAACCAGCGCCACCTGTCGCCTTGATTAAACCACTCACGACTCTTGGGATCCTTCCTATCATCGTAATACGTTTGCTGATGTTCCACAGTCCTATATTAATTCTGCTTGGGTTGGTGACATTGGATTTTTGATTGAACTATTTCTTGGTTGCCTTTATTTATTTAGAAGTTTCTCCTGGTAATATATATGCAAAAACAGCTGTGAATATACAGAAAAATAGCCTTGTCTCAATGCGTATGAAACGTACAAAGTATTGTACCTTTTAAAGTGGAATACCTCAATATTTCCTAATTGTACAAACATCTGTGGAATAAGAGTTAAATTTTACGAAATATTATCTTAGAACTTCACTAATATTATAAATGTGAAAGTTTAGATGGATGAATGTTTGTTAGAGTTTCTAGCCTAAATGGCTAAACGGATCTCGATGAAATTTAGCATAGAGGTACAGGATAGTCTGGAAGAATACATAGGCTTACTTTTGTTTTTTTTGATTCCAAGCAGACGGAGTCGCGGGTGAAAGCTAGTAGTACACATTTTATAGTTATTTATGCTAGTATTTGGCCTTAGGACATCTGGTTTAAGGTTTATAAACATGTGTGTTATTTAATAAACTTAAACATTATTCAATCTATCAAAAACACAAAAGTTAAGATGAAAAACAAGTCTTTGACGTCTCTTAAATTATTCCGTTTGAGAGTAAATTAGTGTAACATAAACTTTTACTTATCCATGCATCGTCGAAGTTTTGTCAACGAAAAGTTCACGGATGTATCCTCTTGGAGGATCAATTCGATTTGAAAGTTTAGAAAAGTGATTACCTTTTACCTTTTCGACGACAGATATTTTATATTCAAACTCCGAGGGCGTTCATTTCATTGTATATCATCGGAAAAATATGCATAAATACTATTATAGTTTAGTCAAATCTGAACTATAGTCTCTTTCGACGCTTTCCTTACTTCCTTCACATAAAGGTATGTCAGCAATTAATCATATTGTTAATTGTTAGTTTAATAGACAGTAACTGTTTTCCAGTATCGTTGTTAAGGTAAGGCTCGCTTGGGCAACCGCCCAAGGTGCCTGACGAATATAAACCAGGGTGTCTGCGAATACTTCTACTCATTGTCCTATGTCCCCGAAGTGGGGCAGAGGGCGTCCACAGTGCGCCGCCAGCTCGCTCTATCCTGGGTTCTGCGTTTTGTCTCGGGACATGACAGTCCGATTGCCTTCATATCGGCCGCTACTGAACGCCGCTAAGTTTAGGACGGTCATGTCACGCTTTCTTGTTCCCAGTGTTTGCGAATTGCACCCACATAAATGTCAAACCCCCCCTTTCTCATAGCTAATAAAGGGGCGTCAGGTAATCCCGCCCAGGGCGCTAGTAAAGTTATAACAGGTACTTTATTGTGTGACTACAAATTGCAATCACAAAAATAGCACATATATTTTTAGTTCGAACTTTAGAAAAACTATATTTCCTACCACAGTGAGTTGGACGTTAAAACACGTTCATTCACAAAACTTTATACCGCGTCATACAAGAGAAAAGGTGGGTTTCACTCTACGCCATGTATTCACAATTCTGTTTTTAACATTCCATGTTTAAAAGCTTGCGCTGTCATCGAGATTTCCGTTAATGACGTCATATAGAGTAAACGTTTTAACTTATTTTTAACTCTTATATTTTACCAAAAGGTATGAAACATTTGAAATAATTTAATCCTTACAACAAAACATCTCGTTTTCGTATGAATTAATAACATAGAATGTTACCGTAGCTCTTTTTAATCTGTGCTCTGTGTAGCCAAAGCCTTAACGGAACTGGATACCGATGTAACCATTTCTGTTGAAAAAAATCCTAAACGTAAATCTTTATTAAAAATTTGGTAACGCATAAAATATATATAATATAAAAACCTCGAACTGTTTGTCCGTTCATATAATAGATGGGCGATTGTATAGAAATGACAGCTTTTGGTTCGAGTCGATTTAAACACGCCTTTTGATATTATTTCTTATGTCTGTCAGTATTATTAGTTTGAAAATTTTTCACCGCGACCAACCGTAACCATTAGCGCCAAAATGGCGAAAATATTAAAAGAGTCTGATGAACTAGCAGCATTAAATTAAAAATATAGCCTTTGTTACTCGCTGATAACGTAGCTTTCTAATGGTGAAAGAATTTTTGAAATCGGCCCAGTAGTTTTTTTTTTCAATACATACAAAAATACCTCGGTGTTCTCGCCGCTCGTTTGCCTCCTTCTCTTATAAAAAAAAATACGAAACTTTGTTTATAATATTATATTAGTATAGAAAAATGAAAATTAAACAGACACAAAATACCATAGTAAAGCCTGTCCATCTATAGAGTTCAGTGGTCCGATGCAATCAATTCCTATTATTCCAAATGACCGCAACCTTCTCAGTGGACTGCACTGCTAAGATTTTACGACACATTCCTAGATAGCGGGAATAACTGTTTGTGAGTCTGTGTCGAGAACTATTCGAGTGGGAAGTTAGACAGTACTTACGTAATTACGAAAATACAAATAGAAATTGTGCACATTATTAAATCGTCTCTACTACAGAAGTTATATGATCAATTTTCTGTTAAAATCCGTGGCAGTTAACACTCTTTAAGAGTGACACCTTTGACTAAACTATGGCAGAACTGTTAAATGATTGTCGATTGTTTCGTAGCCAATTCAACCGTTTATTTGCACAACTAAAATCGAGAAGTATGCACACCTCCATATAAGCTCATAGGAATCAAAGCGAGAATAAACGTTGTGTGATAGTTTAGTCAATGGTGTGGGCGCGCTCTCAATTGTATAATAACTAAGTTCCTTCGTTTAAATGTATGAAATATTAACACTAAGGAAATAATAAAGTTATCATTAACACTCTGAGTGCAGCAGTTAAGTCTATACTACGTTTTTTTATTATCTATACTAATATTATAAAGAGGAAAGAGGAAAAATGTATATGTATTGAAATAACTCAAAGACTACTGGGCCGATTTTAAAAATTATTCACCAATATTTTTTTTTCTTTTTATACATCAAGAAGGCAAACGAGCAAGCGGTCACCTTAATCCGCCAGAATGGCGAAGCGACCGCTGCCCATAGACATCCGCAATTGCAGATGTGTTGCCTGCCTCAAATCGACAGAGGAGGAGACGCACATAAATAGAATGTTTCTCCTTCCTATGCGTCTCCTCCACCGTCAAATCCACTTTTCCATCCGATCCTTTCCTTATAAGAAAAGGGTAGAACGGGAAAGGGACTAAAATTGGGCCTCCTGAACCACACTCATAAGACGAAACGCGGGCTTCCACTTCACGCCTGTCTTCTGTGTGGTCCTGGTATTACACCGGGCGAGCCGACCCATTCGTGCGAAGATGTTAAAGCGGGCTCTACCACTGTAAAAATTAAAAATTAAAAATTAAAAAGCTATGTTATCAGTAAGTAACATAGGCTGTATTTTATCGTTTTACTAGCTTTCGCCCGCGACTCCGTCCGCGTGGAGTTAAAAAAAACTAAAGTGAATAGCCTATGTGTTCTTCCAAATTTAATCGAAATCCGTCAATTGTTTAGGATACAAACTCTAACAAACATCCATCCAACCATCTAAACTTTCGCATTTATAATATTAGTATGATATGATTAATTTCACGCGGGCGTGTATTAATATAATAGTTTTAGGTATTTCGATACAAATGATTTTAAAAAAATATATGGACGATCGGCCAAATCAACAATACTTGTTAATTACTTTAAAACTAACACAAGTCAACTATGTATGTAAAGATATTGAACGTTCCATAGTGACGACTAGAAATGTACTCAGCTATCGAGCTTCCGAGCGACTGACTAACTGTCTGACTGAGCCCTATGCGACTCCTTGCAAGTGTTTTATAAAACTACCCCCCATTTTTCCTTCAGTTTCCTGCTAATTCCTAACACGGCCTCTCCTGACAGGAGACCGTCCACGGTCTTGTTCTTCCAGTGTCTTCAATAATACGAATCCTTCTTCAGCAGTAGCATGGAGGCTCTCGATTCCAGCTTGCAGTGAGGAGCTGCGCGGGTGCGCTACTCGTTGTCACGCGGCACGGTGACAGGCGCTGCGCTGATACGCGGCTCGTTGGTAGATGCTGCGCTGTCGCGTGCTTTGGTGACAGGCGCGGCATGCTGCTTGTAGGTAGACGCGTCGCGGTAGCGCTGCTCGCAGCCAACGCGTCGTTTGTAGACAGGCGCGACCCAGGCGCGCTGTTCACGTACAGGCAAGACGCAGACGTGATGCACGAAGACAGACGCGATACTGGCGCGCTGTTCACGTACAGGCAAGACGCAGACGTGATGCACGAAGACAGACGCGATACTGGCGCGCTGTTCGCGCACAGCGTGACACACGAAGACAGGCGCGCTATTCGCAGGCAGGCGCGCTGTTCGCGCACAGGCGTGACACACGAAGGACAGGCGCGCTGTCGCGCACAGGCGTGACAACACGAAGACAGGCGCGTGTTCGCACACAGGCGCGACACACGAAGGACAGGCGCGCTGTTCGCACACATGCGCGACACACGAAGACATGCGCGCTGTTCGCGCACAGCGTGACACACGAGACAGGCGCGCTATTCGCAGGCAGGCGCGCTGTTCACCCTTCCAGGAGAAATCCTGATGCATATACAGAAAACTGATACTTAGGTTCCAACTTATAAAAACGTATAACACATTAGCGTTCTGTTGTCGGAAATATTCACCGATTTGACAACGAACATCAACAACACAACATAGTTACTCAGTAGAAAACGCAAGGACCTATTGTACTGTGCGCCGTGTGATCGGACCTTCAAATCTAGGTTCGGATTTGCCAGTCGTCCTCGATCACACTCTCGGGAGATAAAGTTCGCCATTGACAGACATGGAGGACATCATCATCAAGATCATCAGGGACCCAGATCTAAACTAACCATTCTGCTCTATGAACAGGAAGTAAAGTATTAAAGTACAGACCTCGACCTTAGAAATATGAAGTAAAGCAAGAAAGTTCCCACCTCGACCGTCACATACTAATCTCTCGCTACTCGTTGAAAGTCGTGACGCTGGCATTGTGCACGAAGCCAGACGCATCGAAGGCACGGTGTCTGAAGATAGGTGTTGCACGTGCGCGCTGGTTCGCGCACAGGCGTGACACACGAAGACATGCGCGCTGTTCGCGCACAGGCGTGACACACGAAGAACAGGCGCGCTGTCGCGCACAGGCGTGACACACGAAGACAGCGCGCTGTTCGCGCACAGCGTGACACACGAAGACAGGCGCGTGTTCGCGCACAGGCGTGACACACGAAGACAGGCGCGCTGTTCGCGCACAGGCGTGACACACGAAGACAGGCGCGCTGTTCGCGCACAGGCGTGACACACGAAGACATGCGCGCTGTTCGGCACAGGCGTGACAACACGAAGACAGGCGCGCCTGTTCGCGCACAGGCGTGGACACACGAAGACAGGCGCGCCTGTTCGCGCACAGGCGTGACACACGAAGACATGCGCGCTGTTCGCGCACAGGCGTGACACACGAAGACAGGCGCGCTGTTCGCGCACAGGCGTGACACACGAAGACAGGCGCGCTGTTCGCGCACAGGCGTGACAACACGAAGACAGGCGCGCTGTTCGCGCACAGGCGTGACACCACGAAGACAGGCGCGCTGTTCGCGGCACAGGCGTGACACACGAAGACAGGGCGCGCTGTTCGCACACAGGCGCGACACACGAAGCAGGCGCGCTGTTCGCACACAGGCGCGACACACGAAGACAGGCGCGCTGTTCGCACACAGGCGCGACACACGAAGGACAGGCGCGCTGTTCGCGCACAGGCGGACACACGAAGACAGGCGCGCTGTTCGCACACAGGCGCGACACACGAAGACAGGCGCGCTGTTCGCACACAGGCGCGACACACGAAGACAGGCGCCGCTGTTCGCACACAGGCGCGACACACGAAGACAGGCGCCGCTGTTCGCACACATGCGCGACACACGAAGACAGGCGCGCTATTCGCAGGCAGGCGCGCTGTATGCGCACAGGCGCGTCGTAAGCGCACTGCACGAACCCAGTCGCAACGAAGGCTCATCGTAGACGAGTTTGAAGAATCACACTGCCACAGGCCTTACAGAATTAACTTGCCTCAGTGTGTTGGCTTTAAAGCAGTCCAGTAGCATCTACATCGGACAAATAACACAAACCCAGTAACATCTACATCGGGCCTTCACACATATTGATCCAGTAACAACTACATCGGATCACCAAACAGAACAGATCCAGTATCAACTACATCGGATCACAAAACTAGACAGATCCAGTAACAACTACATCGGATCATCAACCAACATAGATCCAGTAACAACTACATCGGATCATCAACCAACATAGATCCAGTAACAACTACATCGGATCACCAAACAGAACAGATCCAGTATCAACTACATCGGATCACAAAACTAGACAGATCCAGTAACAACTACATCGGATCATCAACCAACATAGATCCAGTAACAACTACATCGGATCGTCAACCAACATAGATCCAGTAACAACTACCTCGGATCTTCAAACAATACATATGCATGACATGGAGAATACGCGTAGCCATACGCGTCTCAGGTGCGCTGCACGAATTCAGGCACGTAGCGGGAGCGCTGCATGTACCAGACGTGTCGCGACACTCGGCTCATCAACCACATGCTCCACAGGAACGTTGGCTGGTGATAAGTGCCACACTCGCACTCGATGTGTTGGTTAGCGCCGTCTCATCGTCTCGTGGCTCAGCAACATGAGTCGGAAACGCTACCTCTCTTTCAATGTCGGTATCTGCACAAACACACCAAAATATCCGCCCACAAACATAACCATATGCAAGAGAACATTTACCCGTATTACACAAAACACAACGTATCAAGAAAGATATGTGACGAAGGAAGGTGTATCTCAGTAATCACAACACCTTACCTTTTTCATCTGAACTTATACCAAGACTTAAAACAATTTATTGTAGCTATGTAATTACGAATTAAATATGCAACTTGACTATTGTACTACGCTTCCATGACATATTGTCAACTTTGAAGCAACTGGACTTAAATATCAACGCACTCAGCAGCTTGGTAAAGTAACTGCTTAGTCTGACTATTGAGGTTACTATGGATGGTAACAATTTGACGAATGTCAAGGTTCCGATAGCAGTCACTAAAGACAACAGCGACTTATCGCTTTGTTTGAGTATTAAAACTTCAATACAAACTTTACTCACACTCGTACGCAGTACTCACACCTGCTCGTAGGCAGTTGCGTCGCAGACGCGCTGTACGAAGTCACAGGCAATGCAGGCGCGCTACATGTAACCATGCGCGTTGCAGGTCTACTGCACTTAGCCATGCGCGCTGTGTATGCGCTGCATGCAGCCAGACGCGTCGTAGGCGCGCTGCAGGATCGCACAGGTGCTGCTTGTAGCCGGGCATGTCACAGGGCGTTCCCTCATCGGCTGCACAGATGTGTACTCCGACTGCACAAGCCGACGGCTTGCAAAAACTCTCCAATTGACTGCACTTACACAAAAACTAATTAAAAAAAACCATGGTGGCTCTAACCCTTAATCGACAATTAATTCATTAAGTAATTCACACTTTCAAACAACCAACTTCTATCAATAACGATCGATTTTCGTTAATAAAACATAAAAGTCATGTTCTTGAAATGAGGTTATAATTTTATCAGCAGTATGTCAACATTTTGGGTAAAATAAACTGCTTAACGAAATCATCAATGACTATTAAGTCATAACGATATCTAGCTGATTCAGAAAAATACTTTAATCTTATAAACGCTCGGCCCTACCTGACCCTTACTAATATAACGAAAACTGAATTTAATTTCCATTGTTAGGTTAGGTTAACATTAATTGAATTAATGAAAAACCCACAACCTATTGTACATCACTATATCTAGCTGATTCAGAAAAATACTTTAATCTTATAAACGCTCGGCCCTACCTGACCCTTACTAATATAACGAAAACTGAATTTAATTTCCATTGTTAGGTTAGGTTAACATTAATTGAATTAATGAAAAACCCACAACCTATGTACATCACTAGATCTTAATGTTAAATAGAAAGCCTCACTCTATTGTCTTAGCCTCAAAACATCATCGATATACACCCAGACTTTACCAAAATATGAATTCACTTAACACGTGTAACATTAATTTTACATGTGCTAGGCTTTTTATAAATTAAGAAAACTCAGCTAAATCATTAAGCAAAAGCTTAGCAATTGTTAACCATACTTCAAAATTAATACACCTTTGCATAACAATTCGAAATATAAAAATATTGGTTGGATCTTACCGAAGTATTAATTAAACAATTCCGTCTTACAATACATGGCAAGGAAAACACGTTCGCCTCACTATTTGCATGTTCCAACATGTTTTTTCCAGTGACGTGTCTCAAATGACTTTTTCAAGTATCTTCAAAGTACTTGTATACAACTGCGATCTCAAACTAGACACGTTTAGACTTGTCGAAATTACGACTATCGCAATCACAGTAACGATCGATATCTTTAACTTTGCACTTTTTTAACGTAAATTTTACAACATTCAGGATGAGCGTTAAGGCTAGAATCACGCGAATTCTATCCCACTTCTGATTTTAGGTATTTCGATACAAATGATTCAAAAAAAATATATGGACGATCGGCCAAATCAACAATACTTGTTAATTACTTTAAAACTAACACAAAGTCAACTATGTATGTAAAAGATATTGAACGTTCCATAGTGACGACTAGAAATGTACTCAGCTATCGAGCTTCCGAGCGACTGACTAACTGTCTGACTGAGCCCTATGCGACTCCTTGCAAGTGTTTTATAAACTACCCCCCATTTTTCCTTCAGTTTCCTGCTAATTCCTAACAATAGTTTATAATTTCATCTTACAATTTAATCTCGTGTTTACGCGCTTTAAAATTGTGAATAAAACAATAATTTAACATCACGTTACTAAGTTCAAAGTCATCGCAATGTATGAAAACTTAACGATTGCAAGTTGTGCAATAAAATATGAGTCGGAAAAATTTTACAATTCACCGTCATTTGTTTTTCATTGGTTGTTAGCGTTATGGTACATTACCTTCAATAGTAATATTATTGAAATAGCAATGAACATTAAAAAACCTTATGTTAACAAAGATAAATTATATTTGACTAGCTTTTGCTCGTGACTCCGTCCGTGTGGTATTAAAAAAAAACAAAACCAAGTAGCCTATGTGTGAAAAGATATTTTAATGTACGAGAGGAGTTGAATTAAACAGCAGTGACGTATCGACTGATTTAATAATAATCTACCTACTATATACAATATTTTTATAAAACTAAATCTTAATTTCTACATACCTGACATCCCCCTTCTTTTAAACATAAGGTACACTTGAATACAAATTAATAAAAGAAAGCACAAAATAGTAAAAGTTACAAATCGCTACCCATCCCCCACCATAAGTTATTTTTACAATCTATACAAATCTCCTTTTTTTTTTTTTTTTTTATCAATAATTTTTTTTTTTTTTAGAAAACTATTAATAACTAAAAATAATGAAAACTTAAAATTAAAATGGCATAAAGAGAGAAATAAAAACATTTAAAACATAAAATCATGCAAAGTACAAATACACAACAAGATACACAAAGTTTTAAATAAGTAAATCTTTAAAGTAATAATACTACACAGACATTTCACTTCGGAACTTTTTTTTTTTTTTTTCAATTTCTCACCAGTTCCTCAGGGGTACCCGTACCGTTCAGGAGGCCTCACTGTCCTGCCAAATTTCGTAACATATAAGTTGTTGCTTTCCCGATTTGTACCCAACAATGATTGGGTGGAGGGATCCTGAACATGGACACGGGCGCGCGGCGATAGTGTTTGGTAATCGACGTTGAATCATCGCCGTCGTACGGCGACACGTATGACTCATTGCGATATTCGCTGTCTTTTATTATGTGCCTACGATTTCTTCTTATTATACGACCTGTGCACATTTTAATATGATAAGAACGCGAGTCAATTTTATTTATTATTAAACCATTGACCAAATCCCATTTGTAAACACGTTAACTTTGTCCCCCAGCATTAATTCCTTAAGCTTTTTACTTGTTTTGTCATAATAATGTTTTTGATAAATTTGGCGTTTATGTAACTGTTGTTTTACTATTTCTTATTAACAACTTTTGGTTCCAAAAATGCTGGTGCTCGCGGTAAATACCTCTTAAGCTACGATTGTTCAAAGTTGAGCTGGTGAAGCTAAATCTGCGCTTATCGGACTGTTCGAGTAATCTAAAAGAGCTAAACGGAAATCTGTTTGGTCGTAATGAGACTTTTTAAGCATGTTTTTTACTATTTGTACCGCTCGTTCAACTTGGCCGTTAGACTGCGGGTAGCGCGGGGAGGACGTAATATGCCTGAATTTCCACTCCTTCTCGAAGCATTTAAATAACTTGAATTAAATTCCGGACCGTTGTCCGACATTAATATTTCCGGAATGCCCTGTCTACTAAAAATTATTTTTAAATTGTCAATGACCTCCAGTGAGGTCATGGTATTTAACTTATTTACTTCTATATATTTACTGAAATAATCGATAACAATTAAATATGGCCGCATGCAAAATCTCTCTTTTTTTTTTTGTGTGAAAATACTGTCAACACCTAACTTAGACCATGCCCTACTGGGTATCTCATGTGGAATTAAGCTTTCCTTATTATTTTGTTTCCTGTAGGTGAGACAAGCCTGACAGTGTGAAACCATATCCGCAATTTGTGAACTCATGTTAGGCCAAACATAATCTCACGGGCTCTGTTTTTACACTTTTCTGCGCCTAAGTGACCCGCGTGAATTTTAAGCAGCATGTCTTACGCATACACTTGGGTATTACTATTTTTGGGCCTTTCCAAACCATGTCAAATGCGACAGTGAGCTCATCCCTAAAATCCCAGTACGGCCTTAACGCACATTCGACTATGTTTTTGTGATCCGGCCATCCCTTTCTAATGATCTTAATTAATGACTGCATTTCTTCATCTAATTTAGTATTACGTTGAAGTTCTAAAAAATGCGAGTCCGTAAGGGGATTGCTGACGGCGACCGCGCACACTTGCGCGCGCATCGCCCAGTGCTCGCGCACGCCCGCACCCGCCGTCGGCGCCGGCGCCACTGCGCGCGACAAGGTGTCCGCTACATACAGATATTTACCCGGCTTATATGTTAGTTTAAAAGAATACGGTTGCAGTCTTAACAACATTCTCTGTAAGCGAGCCGGTGCGTCCGCTATCGGTTTATGTATTATGCTAACGAGAGGCTTATGATCCGTTTCTATAACTACATCGTCCCGACCGTAGATGTATGCATAAAATTTCTCACAAGCAAATACGCACGCGTACAGCTCCTTTTCAATTTGCGCGTACCGCTGCTCTGTTTCCGTGAGTGACTTGGAGGCATAACAGACGGGGGCGCCGTCCTGCATTAGGCACGCGCCCAGCCCGTGCTTGCTGGCGTCCACCGATACCGTTACCGGATGTTGCAAACTGTAGTATCTCAACACAGGTGGACTGACTAAACATTTTTTTAATTCATTGAAACAATTGTCGTGTCTCTCGTCCCAATGCCATTCGATGTTTTTTTTTAAAAGAAATACGTTGCAGTCTAAAAAACATTCTCTGTAAGCGAGCCGGTGCGTCCGCTATCGGTTTTTGTATTATACTTACTAGAGGCTTGTGATCCGTTTCTATAACTACATCGTCCCGACCGTAGATGTATGCATAAAATTTTTCGCAAGCGAATACGCACGCGTACAATTCCTTTTCAATTTGTGCGTACCGCTGCTCTGTTTCCGTGAGTGACTTGGAGGCATAACAGACGGGGGCGCCGTCCTGCATTAGGCACGCGCCCAGCCCGTGCTTGCTGGCGTCCACCGATACCGTTACCGGATGTTGCAAACTGTAGTATCTCAACACAGGTGGACTGACTAAACATTTTTTTAATTCATTGAAACAATTGTCGTGTCTCTCGTCCCAATGCCATTCGATGTTTTTTTTTAAAAGTTCCCTAAGTAAGTATGTTTTTTCAGACAAATTTGATATAAAGTTTCCTACGTAATTTATAAGACCTAAAAATCTTTCCAAATCCTTAACGTTTTTAGGTGTGGGCATATTTTGAACGGCCGTTGTGTGGGAGTCATCGGGCGATATACCGTTTTTCGAAATCTTGTGTCCTAAATATTTTAATTCTGTCAACCCTATCTTACATTTGTTTTTATTTAATTTTATGTTAATTTCCCTACATCTTTGAAGGACGCGCCTTAATCGCTCATCGTGTACTTGCCGCGTCGGACCGAATACTAATAAATCGTCCACAAACAAAATTACACCATCAATGTCATCGAAAAATTCATACAGTTTCTTGTGAAAAATTTCGGACGCGGATGATATTCCAAACGGCATTCTCAAAAATTTATAACGTCCAAAAGCAGTATTAAACGTGCATAAACTTGTTGAACTATTGTGTAACTTAACTTGAAAAAAAGATTGTTTCGCGTCTAGGGTGCTAAAAAAATTTGCCCCGGATAACCTAGATGTAATTTCCTCTAGAGTTGGTAATTTAAAATGTTCCCGTTTGATGAATTTATTTAAATCTTTTGGGTCCAAGCAAATGCGTATGTCTCCGTCCGGTTTTTAACCACCGTCATACTGTTTACCCAATCTGTTGGGCCCTCAACTTTAGCGATTATGCCTTGCTCGACTAACTCGTCTAAGATGCTACTTTTTATCTGCGCGTTAATTGCTAAAACACGGTGCACTACATTTAACTCCTCGCACGACTGACGTCCTAAAATAGGGACGGAGTTCACATTTGCGACAATAAATTTTAATATGTAATAATTATTTTTGTATTTTACCTTTAAGCTACATTTTCCTATAACTTCTATAGATGTGCCCGAGTATCCTAATAATTTAGTGCACGTTGGAACAATACTTTGTTTATTTATACCTATTTTTCTTAAAAACTTACATGGCAAAACATTCACGTCCGCTCCCGTGTCCAGTTTTATTTTTAAAATGTAATTATTAATCGATACATCCACCACCACAATCACTGTTTTTAAAAACTAAAGAATTTTGACAGACCCGGTACATGAGTCCTCCTGTACGGCATGAAAGAGACCCGCCGGCACATTTTTGCAAAATGGTTTAGTCTATTACAATTTCCACATATCTTTCCGTATCGGGCTACTAGTAATGTGAGTGCACGGTGCCACAGCGCTGCACGACACCGCGCTGCATTGCGCCGCCGCTCGCGCCGCTTGCGCCGCTCGCGCCGGTCGCGCCACCCGCCGCGATGACGTCACCGCCGCGCTCGCCGCCGCCGCCGCCGCCGCCGCCGCCGCCGCCGCCGCCGCCGCCGCCGCCGCCGCCGCCGCCGCCGCCGCCGCCGCCGCCGCCGCCGCCGCCGCCGCCGCCGCCGCCGCCGCCGCCGCCGCCGCCGCCGCCGCCGCCGCCGCCGCCGCCGCCGCCGCCGCCGCCGCCGCCGCCGCCGCCGCCGCCGCCGCCGCCGCCGCCGCCGCCGCCGCCGCCGCCGCCGCCGCCGCCGCCGCCGCCGCCGCCGCCGCCGCCGCCGCCGCCGCCGCCGCCGCCGCCGCCGCCGCCGCCGCCGCCGCCGCCGCCGCCGCCGCCGCCGCCGCCGCCGCCGCCGCCGCCGCCGCCGCCGCCGCCGCCGCCGCCGCCGCCGCCGCCGCCGCCGCCGCCGCCGCCGCCGCCGCCGCCGCCGCCGCCGCCGCCGCCGCCGCCGCCGCCGCCGCCGCCGCCGCCGCCGCCGCCGCCGCCGCCGCCGCCGCCGCCGCCGCCGCCGCCGCCGCCGCCGCCGCCGCCGCCGCCGCCGCCGCCGCCGCCGCCGCCGCCGCCGCCGCCGCCGCCGCCGCCGCCGCCGCCGCCGCCGCCGCCGCCGCCGCCGCCGCCGCCGCCGCCGCCGCCGCCGCCGCCGCCGCCGCCGCCGCCGCCGCCGCCGCCGCCGCCGCCGCCGCCGCCGCCGCCGCCGCCGCCGCCGCCGCCGCCGCCGCCGCCGCCGCCGCCGCCGCCGCCGCCGCCGCCGCCGCCGCCGCCGCCGCCGCCGCCGCCGCCGCCGCCGCCGCCGCCGCCGCCGCCGCCGCCGCCGCCGCCGCCGCCGCCGCCGCCGCCGCCGCCGCCGCCGCCGCCGCCGCCGCCGCCGCCGCCGCCGCCGCCGCCGCCGCCGCCGCCGCCGCGCGCGCCGAATGCCGGCCGAGCCGACTTGCCGCTGCCGGCCCGACTCGCGTTCCCGGCACATGTACACATACACGCACTGCCGGTCGCTGGGCTGGACCGCTGCACCGCATGAATGTTTTCTTCAGCGTTCACTTGTTCGCGTAATAAATTGTCGCGCTTTATAAAGCTAGCCTGAGCTCTTGACATTTCTGCTAACTTGCAAATCTCCACTGTTTTCGTGAGGGTGAGATCCTGTTCCCTCAACAGTCGTTCGCGTAGACCGTCATCTTTGATGCCATAAATCAGCCTGTCTTTGACCAGATCTTCCCGCAAGCTTTGGAACTCACAGGACAATGATAGTTTACTCAACTCGTTTATATATTGTTCAATTGACTCACAATCCACTTGACTGCGTCCGAAAAATTTTTGTCTCTCAATTGTTAAATTCTTTTTTCCACTGAAATAATTGTCGAACTTGGCTAGTAACCGTTCCGCCGTACTAAATTGTTCGTTAAATTGTTCAAATATCTCCTGACACTTTTCGCCGACGACATGAAGCAACACATTTATTTGCACATCCGCCGTTTCCTTGTCCAACTTTATTGCCTTCATGTATATTATAAATCTATTTTTCCATCTGCTCCATTCTCGGCTGATATTACCCGTCGTAACGTTTGCTAAGTCATTGTCGAAGCAAAATGGCGGCGGTGGTTGTAATGCGTTATTCATTTTCTTGCACTAATAACACTTTATAGTTGTAAACACTTTTTGTTTTTCACTTTTTACGTTCTATGTGACTATATTACACTAATTATACTAAAAAATTCTGAAATCCTACCGACTGCGCCATGAAAAGATATTTTAATGTACGAGAGGAGTTGAATTAAACAGCAGTGACGTATCGACTGATTTAATAATAATCTACCTACTATATACAATATTTTTATAAAACTAAATCTTAATTTCTACATACCTGACATACATACCTTCTTCCACACTATCCTCTACATCTGTGCCAAATTTCATTGAGATCCGATCAGCAGTTTAGGCTACAAACTCTAACAAACATCCATCCATCTATCCATCTAAACTTTGACATTTATAATATTAGTATAGTATGATTAAAAACAGTTTTGATACAGTAATCCTTATTGTCTTTTAATCGCTAAATCATCTACTAATTGATCCATCACTTAACGTGAGAGTATTCAGACGAGAGTTTTCCTTTATTTTTTTCCTGCCAGAATTTCTTTACTATAATTATTATTTCTAAGACTAATGCAATATATTTTCATCTCTGTTTTTTCATATAGTAATAATGTAGCTTAATTTTTAACATTAGCAGTTAACATTTATGTTTTAACAATGTTATTGCAATGTAAACGCACGTGTTGCGAGACATGTTGTGTCTCAATAACGCCGCTTCCCTCCGGTCATAAATTGAAACGTGCCTTGAATTGTTATATTATTAGGCCTTATTATATTATATTAGGCCTTTTCCGTGAAATGTAACAACAGATAGTATATTTTTGCTTATGTTTGTTGGCTATATTGTCCAGATACGAACCTAGTAGTATGTGGCTGGATGTCTATAACCTTAAGCATTAAGCTAATGGCATTTCAATTTAAATAGTGATTGATTTAGAAAAGATAATTGTATTTTATACTCCGGGATAGGATACTAATCCAAACATCTGAGAAGAAATTCGTTATTAAAGTAAGAAATGTAATCAATTGAATAAAATTAAATCATTTATTTGATATCCTTAAGGTGAAGGAAAACTTCGGGATTCAAACTGCACACCATCAGCCTTTATCTGCACACTGTACCTGTACATCTGCGAAGAAATTCAAAGATATGTGTGAAATCAAGACGCAGTATACCAGCGTGGTTGATTATAACCTAGTCACTGCTAACTTAGGGTAGGCTTCAAGTCTCAGTGAGGTCGTATAGTGAGCTGGAAGGATGTATTAAAGTGAAAAAATAAAGTAACTATTTAAACTCCTCGTGTACATCGAAGGTGTATGTTATAATTAAAAAGTGTGAACGAAATAAAAAACGATTTGTAATCATGGATACTAAGTTTACTTGTGATAGGAATAGGGTATGTTTTCATTGAAACAGGACGCAAAGAAAAATTTAATAGACCAATCAGTGACACGAATTATAGCTTTAAAAAGGCGACACCTAAATGGATAATTTATTAAAATTAATAAACATAGAAAATAGCATTATATGAGTAATTAGTAGTAATTATTGAAAGGTGACATGATCAAGAAGGGAGTGATGACTGAGATGACGGATGATAGAGTGCTTTGGAGGACGAAAACCTGGTGCGCCGACCCTACGGGAGTAGGATAAGGCAGGGGAGATGATGATGATGAGTAATTAATATTAATATTTCTATCTATAAAAAAAACAATAAAAAATAAATTATATTTGCAGAAATTTTCGACAACACCTCATTCTAAATCAATCATCCATGTTAATGTAAACGCTACCTTATCCGTGATATTGTTTGAGCTCGGCTCATGCATGATTGCCCGTGTAATGGAGTTTCCAACTTGTTCGTAGACGGTCAGTTACAGGGATATAACAACTATACAGGGTGTTCAACATAATTGTTTAGTAAAAAACTTTTTAAAAGCTCGTTGCAAGCTTTATGAAAGCTTTATAAGTAGAGATTATATTTTAACAAAGTGTAAAGAGTAAATTTGGCAATTTTTTAAGGTTTAATTAAATTAATTTTAATACTATTATAAACCCGCAATTTTTTGTAAAGTAAAATTAACCACACTTTTGTGTTTTTAACGGTAACAATTAATTAAATCTTGTTTTAATTAGGTTTTAAGGAAATTAGACAAAAGGAACTTCCTGGTAAATGTATCAGCTTTTTGGCTTTTTAATTTACTATTCACAAAGGGACGTCGGTTATTTTATTTCGTGTTATTTTATCCGATTTAAAACGGTACTGCCTAATTAATAGCCTAATGGACTTACGTTAGGTTCACATGCCAGTACCGTTGGACGCCAGCGCTTAAAATCAGCGCTGGATTCACATTCACGCATTGAAAACTGATATGTAGACGCTATCTGCAAAAATTGCTTTAAAAATAATAAAAAAAATACTATTTTTTTATGGACTAGCTGTTCCTAAAACTTTATTTCATTGTTTACATTTGTCAAATTCTCAATTGCAAATGTCAAAACTACCATTAGCATTACCTTGCTTCCTTAATTTTGGCAGCTTGTAGTTTATGATCCCTTTCCCACATGAAGGTTTTTTCCAATTTATTTAACGACCCCGTAAGTGTCGTAAGTGTAGGGCTTTTTATTAAAGAAATAATTATTCAAAAATATGCTTATTGCTGACTTCCTACGCCATAAAGTAATGTGTGTTTACGTTTTATCATATTAGTATAGATTAACATTAAATTTCTTTATGTAGGCTAATAATATTTTATACGTTTCATCGAAACAATGCCACAGAGTATCCAACTGAGACAATCACGTGACATGCACGTGACGGGGGGAACTTTTTTTATCTGTTTGTTCGCGACGCGTTGACGACGAATGAAAATAACAATTTATAAATCTCTATTTTGTAATTTAGGTCAAAATTGTTATTTAATTATGTCATAATAATATTAGTAAAGCCTTTAAGCTTTAAAGGCTTTTTGTAATTGAACTTTACTAGAATGTCAAATTCAATAAAGGGCCCAAAAAATAAATTAAAAGCAGTATGGTGTATAGAATAAGCTTTAATATGAAATTCTATGTGTATTTTATAATAAGTTGAAAGATTATAATAAAATTCAAGTAATTAGAACTGTTTCTAATTCTCCATAGAATAGCTACAAATACTTAACTATTTTCCATAAAAAGGTGTGCAAAATTGAAGCCTACCCAACACTTCACTCGGAACATAAACTTAGAATCATTTTTCACTAAGCGATTAGTCGCACGATTGAAGCGAAAGTCGTATTTTGAATAAAGTCGCTTTTGCTTTCTCTAGCGCTGATTGCAATCATACTAATATTATACGAATGTTTAGATGGATGTCTGAACGGATTTCAATGAAATTTGGTGTAGGTGTAGAGGATAGTCTGGAAGAACACATAGGCTACTCACTTTTGTTTTTTTTAATACCAGGCGGACGGAGTCGCGGGCGAAAGCTAGATGTTATATAAATCTAAATAAAATGTAAGAAAGTCGTGCGACTAACTTCTGAGTGGTAGTAGATATTAGCCGTAGTTTCAGTAGTTGACAACATTTTGAAGAGACACTATCAACTTTTACTATAGTTGGATAATTGGAACAGATTATAAATTAAAAAGATTCATAAAAAAATTACGCTTCAAAATGTGTAATAATTTATTAAGTAATTTATTTGAATGAAATATTAACTTGAATATTAAGTAGATACGGTTAAGTGTGAGGTTTTAGTTAAGTGCTTTTAACTAAAGAACAAGATGCCACTCAGTTATAATTAACCACTATATTGAAAGTGGCGACATCTAGTTTTAAACTATAGAAATTTTTAAATCCGTTAATACATTCAATAAAATATCCTATGGTATCTATACGATAATTTAATTAAACTTTTTATATAATAATGTAAAATTTTTTTCTTTCTTTCCATATTTTTAGAAATATATGTTAGAATTAATAGAGTTAGAGTTTAAAATTATGAAGTTATCTGTCTCTTCCCTACACTACATTATAATGCTTGTTTCACACGACAGAATTTCACTGTCCCACAATCTACCTTCGTGTGAAACTAGTTTAAGCAATTAGCTTCGTTGATTATGACTTATCTTCGCTTGCTAATGACAGGAGATAGTTCACGTTAGACCTCGACAGCCGCCAATTTACCTCTGCCTGGAATATCCGATTGATTTGCGGACTGCCTCAGTTCACTTCGTAGGTATGTGATTGGATACATAATGTATGACTTAGCTCTTAGCGATGTTATTTATTATTCAAACGAAGGTTATCTTTATATATTTCTGTAGTAAATGATCATATTTTTTATACATACTATCTGTTGCTCGAGACTTCGTCTGCGCGATTAAAAAAAAAAAAGTAAAAACATAGCCTATGTTACTCAGTGATGACATAGCTTTTAATTGTTGCATCGGTGCGCATTATAATAAAGCGTAAACACACACTTCTTTGTTGCCTAAGATGTCCACAATTACAGCATATTTCTGAATAAATCTTTTTTTTAATAAAAACTCAATCATAAATGTGAGATCCAAAAATATTGTTAGAATTAATAGAGTTAGAGTTTAAAATTATGAAGTTATCTGTCTCTTCCCTACACTACATTATAATGCTTGTTTCACACGACAGAATTTCACTGTCCCACAATCTACCTTCGTGTGAAACTAGTTTAAGCAATTAGCTTCGTTGATTATGACTTATCTTCGCTTGCTAATGACAGGAGATAGTTCACGTTAGACCTCGACAGCCGCCAATTTACCTCTGCCTGGAATATCCGATTGATTTGCGGACTGCCTCAGTTCACTTCGTAGGTATGTGATTGGATACATAATGTATGACTTAGCTATTAGCGATGTTATTTATTATTCAAACGAAGGTTATCTTTATATATTTCTGTAGTAAATGATCATATTTTTTATACATACTATCTGTTGCTCGAGACTTCGTCTGCGCGATTAAAAAAAAATAGTAAAAACATAGCCTATGTTACTCAGTGATAACATGGCTTTTAATTGTTGCATTGGTGCGCATTATAATAAAGCGTAAACACACACTTCTTTGTTGCCTAAGATGTCCACAATTACAGCATATTTCTGAATAAATCTTTTTTTAATAAAAAGGCCTACACTTACGTCACGCTTTAGGCTATATATTTTCACGCCATTAAACTTAGGTGGTAAATATTTTGGATAAAAACCCTAATGTGGGAAAGAAACCATAAGTTGCTGCCAACATCAAGAAAGAAAGATTGCTAAGTTTTGTCATGTCATTTTGACATTTGCTATTGATAATTTGACAAATGTAAGCAATAAAATAAAGTTTTTATAATTTTACGCGGATGAATCCGCACGCGAACAGCTAGTATTAGTATAGATTTATACTTCTAAGGAACGAAATTGATTTAGAGAAGATTGTATTAATTGATATCGTCTGTTTACTTTTTAATAAAAACTCAATCATAAATGTGAGATCCAAAAATATTGTTAGAATTAATAGAGTTAGAGTTTAAAATTATGAAGTTATCTGTCTCTTCCCTACACTACATTATAATGCTTGTTTCACACGACAGAATTTCACTGTCCCACAATCTACCTTCGTGTGAAACTAGTTTAAGCAATTAGCCTCGTTGATTATGACTTATCTTCGCTTGCTAATGACAGGAGATAGTTCACGTTAGACCTCGACAGCCGCCAATTTACCTCTGCCTGGAATATCCGATTGATTTGCGGACTGCCTCAGTTCACTTCGTAGGTATGTGATTGGATACATAATGTATGACTTAGCTCTTAGCGATGTTATTTATTATTCAAACGAAGGTTATCTTTATATATTTCTGTAGTAAATGATCATATTTTTTATACATACTAGCTGTTGCTCGAGACTTCGTCTGCGGGATTAAAAAAAAAAAAGTAAAAACATAGCCTATGTTACTCAGTGATGACATAGCTTTTAATTGTTGCATCGGTGCGCATTATAATAAAGCGTAAACACACACTTCTTTGTTGCCTAAGATGTCAGCAATTACAGCATATTTCTGAATAAATCTTTTTTTTAATAAAAACTCAATCATAAATGTGAGATCCAAAAATATTGTTAGAATTAATAGAGTTAGAGTTTAAAATTATGAAGTTATCTGTCTCTTCCCTACACTACATTATAATGCTTGTTTCACACGACAGAATTTCACTGTCCCACAATCTACCTTCGTGTGAAACTAGTTTAAGCAATTAGCTTCGTTGATTATGACTTATCTTCGCTTGCTAATGACAGGAGATAGTTCACGTTAGACCTCGACAGCCGCCAATTTACCTCTGCCTGGAATATCCGATTGATTTGCGGACTGCCTCAGTTCACTTCGTAGGTATGTGATTGGATACATAATGTATGACTTAGCTCTTAGCGATGTTATTTATTATTCAAACGAAGGTTATCTTTATATATTTCTGTAGTAAATGATCATATTTTTTATACATACTAGCTGTTGCTCGAGACTTCGTCTGCGCGATTAAAAAAAAATAGTAAAAACATAGCCTATGTTACTCAGTGATGACATAGCTTTTAATTGTTGCATTGGTGCGCATTATAATAAAGCGTAAACACACACTTCTTTGTTGCCTAAGATGTCCACAATTACAGCATATTTCTGAATAAATCTTTTTTTTAATAAAAACTCAATCATAAATGTGAGATCCAAAAATATTGTTAGACGTGAATAAGATGGCTGGCCGGTCTTCCCCTTAGGGATTTCAATAGATAAACCGGGGAATGACATTCTGACGCTTTTGCAAACCAATATTTACTTACAACATACTTTATCGATTAAGTTTCATTCAATCATTATTTGGAATATAAAAACTTTATTTTATTGTTTACATTTGTCAAATTATCAATAGTAAATGTCAAAATGACATGACATGTCATGACAAACCTTAGCAATCTTTCTTTCTTGATGTTGGCAGCAATTTATGGTCTCTTTCCCACATTAGGGTTTTTATCCGAAATATTTACCCCCTAAGTTTAATGGCGTGAAAATATATAGCCTAAAGCATGGCGTAAGTGTTATGCTGTAATTGCTGACATCTTAGGCAACAAAGAAGTGAGTTGTTACGCTTTATTATAATAGTATAGAAGTATAGATAGTATAGATAGTATAGATGTGAAACTGTTGTAGTTACTATCGTTTGTATTAAAAAGTAGTTGTAAATTTCATTTGAAAGGCCCTAAGTTTAAATTATCTTGAAATTGTGGGCAATTATAATGATGGAATTAAGTCGCGTCAAGTTGTAACAAGTTGTGGTAATTCGCCGCCGGGTGGCGCGGGGCCGCGGTCAGCTGCTAGTGAATAATTTAACTGAATTGACAACTGTTAACAACTCCTGAGAGTTACAGTTTGTGATTGTTCTGATTCGGATACCTTAGTTCCGAGAACACGATTATACCGACATTTATAATTACGTCTTTGTTAATTCTGTAAAATTCAAATATTATTAGATAACTGTGTAAACAGTTTTAACGTAATTTAGAATGATAAATTTAAGTTTTAATTGCGCTATGAAAAGGCAAAATAATTTAAAATAAAAAACAACGTAAAACAAATTGGTGGTTGTGTTTTTCGACAATTTTTTTTAGATTGGGAACTAGAAAAGCTGAGATAAGCATAAATGGTTCAAGATAGGTTATGGGGTTCGGTATTTGCTGTCCCCAGTGGGCTATACTTTACTATACCAAATATTATTAATTAATTATAACTCTACTAAAAGAGGACGAATGTTTGAAGGCAAAAGCACTTTTGAATAATGTATTACTGTCTTTTTACTGGTATCTAGGGCTGGCAATTAATACAATACCTAATAGAGCTAAGTTTAAAAAGTGTCAAGAGGACGAAAAATAAATAGCGAAGTTAAAAGGCCCTTCATTATCAGGCTGCATTTGGCTAAAAGCCTCCTCTGGCGCGAGCTGACCGATCAATTATTCAGGCAACATTAAAATTCTGAAAACATTCTGTTTTCAAATTAACAATTGATCAAAGTGGAAAATAAAGAGGCATTGTCGTTGGCATTTTGAATAATTTACATTTCGTTTTTTATTAATATTTTAGTAGTGAATCGGTTTAAAGAAGGATTTTGAATTAAATTATTATTAGACACTAGATGTTGCTCGTAACTTCGTCTTCGTGACGTTAAAAAAGAAGAAAAACGTGGTTTATATTAATCACTGATAACGTAGCTTTTTAATGGTGAAAGATTTTTTGAAATCGGCCCAGTAGTTTAAGTTATTTCAATACATACAAAAATACAAATATTTCCTCTATATAATATAGATAATGTAACCACAGATTTTTTTTATATCTTCTTAAAAATTAATTATATTTATGAACTCATATAATATAAATTTAGTCATCCAACGTTCACTTCTGACAATTATTTTCGAACCAATTATATTCCATAACATAAAGAACTAGGAGCCTTCAAATGTAATACATTTCTTGTATGGTGTCGACGAGGGCCTTAAAGGTTGGGAAACCTAATACTGGATCCTAAAATGGGATCGAACGTACCCGTATCAATTAAAATAGTAATTTAATCCATGCAACGGCTATTTCATACGCAATTAGGGTCATAGCTTTTTAATTGTAATATGTTAGAATTTCAACCAATTAAATCGTGTTTTTAAATTTTCAGAATTTTAATGAAATGTTGAACATTACAGATTCACATGGAAAATAAAACAACGAATTTTAATATTAGTATAGCAGCGCAGTTCGAATATATATCATTCTATTTTCTAACAGAATAAATACATTTGAAATATTATGTTCTCTTTCTAAAGATGGATATAAAATACAATTGAACTTTCAGTTAGATTCCAATATTCAAGTGTTAACACACGTCATTCTTTTGTACCATAAATGTAAATAATTTCATCTTTATAAGATATTTGATGTCACACAAAAGGTTATGTAATAAAGTGTTATATGACATTTCTTCTAACCTCAAAAAAGTGTCCTTTTAAGTGTCATTTCAGAAAAAAATAGTAATGTTATAAATGAATAATTGAGTGAGATTTTCTTTTGTTCTTAGTTGAAAACTTACGAGTTGGATAATTTAATTTTCTTGAAAACACAGAACTTTGTATTTACGAGTTTGTTGTGGTAGGATATTGCCGTTTTGCATGTGCCTTGAGTTTTGTGGTTCACGTCTAAGATAGGAGTGACTAGGCCTTTGTCCACTCTGTCCAAGTCTTAGTTGATCTTTGAATTTATTACATAGAGCATAGATCATACTTTTATTTTCTTTTAGTTTTGTTATTGATAAATTGCCACAATCAATTCCCTAATTTGCACGCAGCTACAAACTAACTAAAAGATGGAACCCCATGCTTAGAAAAATAAGCATATATTGCAATTTTCGGTTTAGAACGACCCTATCTCGATATTTCTACACATTACATTCTAGAATTACCACACTTCGTTTAAGGTTCACCTTACGCCCTTAAAGTGTAACGGCTGTCGTAAAATCAGATCAAATCACAGTAAGAACTAAAAGTAAAGGGTTGAACAGTCGTTCGATAAATTAACAGACAGACGGAGCGTGGCTACAGTTGCTCGTAGGCCGTAAATATGAGAGGAAAGTTTACGGTTACAAGTCGTATAGAAAATTAGCTGCAAGATAAATGTTATCTTCATACGTTGTAAAGTATTAACTGACACTCAAAAAAGCTATATAAATATCATTAAAGAATTTACATTAAGAGGGAACTTTTTAATGTAAATTGTTAGAATTTCAACCAATTAAATCGTGTTCTTAAATTTTCAGAATTTTAATGAAATGTTGAACATTACAGATTCACATGGAAAATATAAAACATCGAATTTTAATATTAGTATAGCAGCGCAATTCGAATATATATCATTCTATTTTCTAACAGAATAAATACATTTGAAATATTATGTTCTCTTTCTAAAGATGGATATAAAATACAATTGAACTTTCAGTTAGATTCCAATATTCAAGTGTTAACACACGTCATTCTTTTGTACCATAAATGTAAATAATTTCGTCTTTATGAGATATTTGATGTCACACAAAAGGTTATGTAATAAAGTGTTATATGACATTTCTTCTAACCTCAAAAAAGTGTCCTTTTAAGTGTCATTTCAGAAAAAAATAGTAATGTTATAAATGAATAATTGAATGAGATTTTCTTTTTAATTTTAATGCTGTAACTGATGCAATAAATTGGTTGGCAATTATAACTAATTTTTTTGTTAGAAATGATATCTTCATGCTGTATATTTTATATTTTGTATTTCTTACTTTGAAGTAATATTTTATAGCCTAGCTAGAGAAAAATAAAGTCATTCGTAGAACAATAGTCAAGATTGAATAAAGTTAAAAAACACTGGCAGCTGCCGGCGGCGGTTTCATATTTATCTTTGTTCAACTACTGTTTTCACAGTCGACTCAATAAAAACAGCTGTTAGGAAAAACCTACTTCAGATTTTTAATAATTCTACGATATTTACATTATACTGCAATAAAAGATAGCATAGCATAATTTAAACATGGTCGCTGTGAAAAAAAAAAATATAAAAAGACACTTGAAAGTTAAAATGATAACATTTTATAGGTATTTTGTTTACGTATAAATCTCGATATTAATTAAATAAATAAATAAATAAAAATAAAATGTTCTATATTATAGCTATAATTAGGGTTTTCCTTGGGTTAACAAAACCTTCAAGGCCAAGCAAAGAAATAGGGTGAAAATATTAACGTCACATGTCAAATTTCCCGCCATAATGATTTTCGACATTGTCATTCAAAAAGCGTAAGCAAGATGGACGCGGCCGTAAGTAAAAAGTGTCAGCACAGCGCAGTATTCCATCAGTTGAAAGCGAAAGGGTTGTATGGTAATTCGGTAAATATTTTCTTATATCGTTGACCGTGAAGATATTACATGATATACAAAAAGGTTAACAATAAAAAAGTTTATAGGATATATTTTGAGGTTAGCTTTTGGATAACACGTATTACCGTTCCAATTTCAAAATATATTTAAGAGGGAGATGACGATACATCTCTCTTGTTCGCTTTAAAACGAAATAGATTTTCTTTTTAATTTCATTGCTGTGGTAACTAATGCAATAAATTGTTTGGCAATTATAAGTAATTTTTTTGTTAGAAATGATATCTTCATACTGTATATTTTATATTTTGTATTTCTTACTTTGAAGTAATATTTTATAGCCTAGCTAGAGAAAAATAAAGTCATTCGTAGAACAATAGTCAAGATTGAATAAAGTTAAAAAACACTGGCAGCTGCCGGCGGCGGTTTCATATTTATCTTTGTTCAACTACTGTTTTCACAGTCGACTCAATAAAAACAGCTGTTAGGAAAAACCTACTTCAGATTTTTAATAATTCTACGATAGTTACATTATGCTGCAATAAAAGATGGCATAGCCTAATTTAAACATGGTCGCTGTGAAAAAAAATATAAAAAGACACTTGAAAGTTAAAATGATAACATTTTATAGGTATTTTGTTTACGTATAAATCTCGATATTAATTAAATAAATAACATTAAAAAGTTAAAAACTATGACAAAATTTATAAAAACACTAGTATAACGGTATCCAAAAATCCATCTATGATTCAGACTCATTAAATTCGTTCTAAAGTCATCTAATAAACATTCAAAACTTTTGTGCTTAATATTAGCAAGAAGTATGAAAGTTACGAAATACAATGTCTATAAAATTATATTCCAAAGCTATTATCTAATCATTGTTAGGAGTGAGAAATAAATTTAATATATAGCATTAAAATCGTTTCAAATTACCTTTAAATTGGACTTTGACGGTGAGCCGTAAACCGAACAAATATTCGGCCCCGTTCGCGGCGAAAGGCTATAAAACGTGGCCATAAACAGGGTTACTTTAGTCTACCTCTGTTTACACTCTGAGGTGCCTGATCATTATTTAATAAAACGCCGCAAATAATATAAACATTTAGTCGATTGGTGTTGGTCGTGATGATTGCTGTTTGATTTTATAACCTACAATGCTTAACTACAGAATAAAAGTAACATAAAATCGAATAACGTCGAAAGGTTTGAGGAAACCAGACGAGGGCTTAATATGGTTAATGGTTGTGACTTAGAAAGAAAAGCAATAAGTACAGTTCGCGTATATTTATGGAAGCACAATACCAAAATCGTTCGCCTTCAATGTTATGATTACTTAGGGAACACAGAGGCCACTGCACGTGCCAGCAACAAGCATGTTTACATGCTAACTGACTACCTGGCATGCAAGATGCTAGTACTCTGTTTGTTTTTCTGACAGATATGGGCATGCAAGTTGAGGATAGGTTCAAGCCCCACCCTGTATGAAGCTTAACACTAAGCGCCAATAGCCTAATGGTTAGGGGTTCGCATTTCCGATCATGTGTTCGAGGGTTCGAATCCCGCCATTTGACTATTGTCGTAAACCATATCCTACCACACGCCTAGAGCTTAGTTGGAATGATACAATAAATATTAGTAAATTAACAAGATCTACTAATTTTTTATTTAATCTAAAGAAAAAACTAAGACGTCTTCTGTACGATCTCGTAGCAAGCAAGATACTGTTTCATTAAGCATTTGTATACCCGTTATTTCAATACAAAAAGCATAAAAGTAATATACTAAATCATTTAATAACATTTTTGTACAAGCTGCAATATAAACCCACTTTTATATTTGAGGTCATTACCCTGTCACCGGTAGTTACATAAAATCTGTCCGTCCACTAACTCACTTACATCCGCAGATTGCCGCCGGACGAGAAGTCCTATTAAAATTAAAAGAATCCTACTTCTTTATTCCCACAGATTATACAAAAATAAACTTTAAAGATAATCTGTGGTCGAGAACTTTATTGTTTAACTGCACTACGTAGTAGTGCAGGACTTAACGTTACCAGCGCCCTGGGCGCGATTTCTAGGTTACCCCCTTTTTACACTGTTTTAAAGGGGGGAGGGGGGTTAACACGTTAACCGGAGACTCTGTAATTCGCAAACTTGTTGCGTCACTTTTTTACAGCGCCCTGGGCGGTCGCCCAAACGTGCCCTATCCTTACGCCGGTATTGAACATGTTTTATATTTCATGACTCTATCCAAAGAAGTGTTCACCTTTGTGGCTTTAATAAAAAAATGATTATACATCTTTACATTTGCCTTTTAACGAGTAAATCTAAGAATTAAGGAGAAGACTGGGTTGTTTTTTCAAGGGTGTTAGGCAGCTAAAGGGTAAAGATTTTATTATATGTTTGTAATTATATACAAGATTTGCTATAAAAAGTGAGAATGTATTTTTTTCCATCGGTTTCTAAATTTAATTGTTCGAAGCCTAGAACGTTTTCAAACCATTTTAATAAGCTTCGTTTAAACGCCACAGACGTGTTTTTAAAAGTTTTTGGGCAATGTGCCACTATGTTTCGAATTTGGGTTTTCTTTACCCCAATCAGCAATCTAATAGAAAATTAAACTAAGCAGTATTAAACGGTTTTTTTTAGCAAGGCCCTATATTTTGTAATATTCACTTTAAGTTAACAAATTCGACAGGCACTAGGTGTTTACTTAACAAGTAATAAAGTGCGTATTAAGTACTAAGTTGATTTATTACTTAACTTGTCAAAGTTCAAGTTAACTTAAGAGTATTTGTAATGACATAGAATAAAGTAAACATCGTACGAAAGTGAAAAGAGGCAACTTTTTCAGTTACGGTTTATTGAAATTTCATAAACAATGACAAAAGTCGTTAGTGAAAGGGTCGTCTTAATTTTATTTCAATACATACAAAAATACAAAAATACAAAAATACAAAAATACAAAAATACAAAAATACAAAAATACAAAAATACAAAAATACAAAAATACAAAAATACAAAAATACAAAAATACAAAAATACAAAAATACAAAAATACAAAAATACAAAAATACAAAAATACAAAAATACAAAAATACAAAAATACAAAAATACAAAAATACAAAAATACAAAAATACAAAAATACAAAAATACAAAAATACAAAAATACAAAAATACAAAAATACAAAAATACAAAAATACAAAAATACAAAAATACAAAAATACAAAAATACAAAAATACAAAAATACAAAAATACAAAAATACAAAAATACAAAAATACAAAAATACAAAAATACAAAAATACAAAAATACAAAAATACAAAAATACAAAAATACAAAAATACAAAAATACAAAAATACAAAAATACAAAAATACAAAAATACAAAAATACAAAAATACAAAAATACAAAAATACAAAAATACAAAAATACAAAAATACAAAAATACAAAAATACAAAAATACAAAAATACAAAAATACAAAAATACAAAAATACAAAAATACAAAAATACAAAAATACAAAAATACAAAAATACAAAAATACAAAAATACAAAAATACAAAAATACAAAAATACAAAAATACAAAAATACAAAAATACAAAAATACAAAAATACAAAAATACAAAAATACAAAAATACAAAAATACAAAAATACAAAAATACAAAAATACAAAAATACAAAAATACAAAAATACAAAAATACAAAAATACAAAAATACAAAAATACAAAAATACAAAAATACAAAAATACAAAAATACAAAAATACAAAAATACAAAAATACAAAAATACAAAAATACAAAAATACAAAAATACAAAAATACAAAAATACAAAAATACAAAAATACAAAAATACAAAAATACAAAAATACAAAAATACAAAAATACAAAAATACAAAAATACAAAAATACAAAAATACAAAAATACAAAAATACAAAAATACAAAAATACAAAAATACAAAAATACAAAAATACAAAAATACAAAAATACAAAAATACAAAAATACAAAAATACAAAAATACAAAAATACAAAAATACAAAAATACAAAAATACAAAAATACAAAAATACAAAAATACAAAAATACAAAAATACAAAAATACAAAAATACAAAAATACAAAAATACAAAAATACAAAAATACAAAAATACAAAAATACAAAAATACAAAAATACAAAAATACAAAAATACAAAAATACAAAAATACAAAAATACAAAAATACAAAAATACAAAAATACAAAAATACAAAAATACAAAAATACAAAAATACAAAAATACAAAAATACAAAAATACAAAAATACAAAAATACAAAAATACAAAAATACAAAAATACAAAAATACAAAAATACAAAAATACAAAAATACAAAAATACAAAAATACAAAAATACAAAAATACAAAAATACAAAAATACAAAAATACAAAAATACAAAAATACAAAAATACAAAAATACAAAAATACAAAAATACAAAAATACAAAAATACAAAAATACAAAAATACAAAAATACAAAAATACAAAAATACAAAAATACAAAAATACAAAAATACAAAAATACAAAAATACAAAAATACAAAAATACAAAAATACAAAAATACAAAAATACAAAAATACAAAAATACAAAAATACAAAAATACAAAAATACAAAAATACAAAAATACAAAAATACAAAGTTTTCCTCTTTATAATATTAGTATAGATACAGAATGTCTTTATTTCAAAGTCAAGTTTTTCAATTCACTTTTTATTTTTATAGATTAAAAATTTGGATTAAAAATGGGGCAGTTGAATATTTTAAATTTTGTTTATTGTTTTTATTATATGCATTAATTGTATACAAATTATTTTTAAATTATATAGCTTGCTATCGAAAGCTTTGAATAAAGCTTGTTAGCGAACAAGTCGAGCTTTTTTAAAAACTACTTCCCGTTCAAGTTTAAAAAGTTTATTTCCATAACTGATTGGTGAAGGCGTTACGACCACTTCACAACACTTGTCGACTTGAAATGTCAAATTAAATATTTCTCAATATTAACCCTTAATTCTGTCAATTTTAACTGAACTAATTTTCAGTTACAACTGTGCATGTAAGCAAAATAAGTAGTCGGACTGTACATTATACAATTATAACGGAACAATCGAGCTGTCAAAACTGTCACATAGAATACACCGTATGTAACTTAACACAGCGTCGGTGGCTCAGTGGTTTAAGCACTTGACTTGTAATCTACAGGTCTTGGGTTCGAATCCCGCCGTGTACCAATGTGATTTTCGATTTTTCATATGTACATAATTTACCCGACGTTCTTACGGTGAAGGAAAACATCGTAATGCAACCTGCACATATCGGCGAAGAAATTCAAAGATATGTGTGAAGTCAACCAACCCGCACTGGGCTAGCGTGGTTGACTATGGCCTAGTCACCCTAATATAGGGTAGGCTCCGAGCCCCTCGGTGGGGACGTATAGTGAGCTGGCGATAATGATGATGAACTTAACACATGCATGAGTTTAGTAATCAATATTCTAAAAAGCCTTAGATTTGAAATTCCTTATAACATTACCCTTAAAAAATATAGAATAGAAAGATGGATTTACAAAGTTGCGAAGGTTATAAAAGTCGTTGAGAAAATTTACAGCGAGTTGTAAAAACACGATAGATATCCCTTATCAAATACTTCCGTTCGTGGCTTCCACGAAACTTGTTACCACATAAATGTTGGATATGTAAAGGAATAAAATTATGTTTACGCTTCGGTTGTTTTACAGTTATAAAGATACTAGCTTTCGCTCGCGACTTCGTCCGCGTGGAATTATAAAAATACAAAAGTAAGTAGCCTATGTGTTCTTCCAGACTATCCTATACATCTATGCCAAATTTCATCGAGATCCATTCAGCAGTTTAGACTACAAACTCTAACAAACATCCATCTAAACTTTCGCATTTATAATATTAGTAAGATATTTATATCTCATTCGGGAAATAAACTCGACCAGGGTTTTTTCACTGGTTAAATTATTTAATAAGACATCAAGCAACATCTGTGAATCTAAACAGCTGGAACTTGTTGCACGTGAAAGCGGAACGGAGTTAATCCATTATGGAAATAATATCGTAAACTTCGCTTCTTTCCTAACGACCTGACTCCAAACCGGAGATGTGGGAGGTTTTTAAACTACTTGTAAACTTGTAGTCGAACTTGATTGCACATTTTGAACTTTAATAGTGAATACTTCAGAGTTTGTTAATAATAAAAATAGATGAAAAAGATTTGTAAATATTTTCAGTCCTCACTAAGTCACTTAATTCTGTCAATTTTAACTGAACTAATTTTCAGTTACAACTGTGCATGTAAGCAAAATAAGTAGTCGGACTGTACTGTTAAATCGTTGCTGCAAAATACTGTTCAATTATAACGGAACAATCGAGCTGTCAAAACTGTCACATAGAATACACCGTATGTAACTTAACACAGCGTCGGTGGCTCAGTGGTTTAAGCACTTGACTTGTAATCTACAGGTCTTGGGTTCGAATCCCGCCGTGTACCAATGTGATTTTCGATTTTTTCGATTTTTCATATGTACATAATTTACCCGACGTTCTTACGGTGAAGGAAAACATCGTAATGCAACCTGCACATATCGGCGAAGAAATTCAAAGATATGTGTGAAGTCAACCAACCCGCACTGGGCTAGCGTGGTTGACTATGGCCTAGTCACCCTAACATAGGGTAGGCTCCGAGCCCCTCGGTGGGGACGTATAGTGAGCTGGTGATAATGATGATGAACTTAACACATGCATGAGTTTAGTAATCAATATTCTAAAAAGCCTTAGATTTGAAATTCCTTATAACAATACCCTTAAAAAAATAAAGAATAGAAAGATGGATTTACAAAGTTGCGAAGGTTATAAAAGTCGTTGAGAAAATTTACAGCGAGTTGTAAAAACACGTTAGATATCCCTTATCAAATACTTCCGTTCGTGGCTTCCACGAAACTTGTTCCCACATAAATGTTGGATATGTAAAGGAATAAAATTATGTTTACGCTTCGGTTGTTTTACAGTTATAAAGATACTAGCTTTCGCCCGCGAAACCGTCCGCGTGAAGTTTAAAAAAAAAGTAAATAGCCTATGTGTTCTTCCAGACCATGTTCTAGATCTGTGCAAAATTTCATCCATATCCGTTCAGCCGTTTAGGCTACAAACTCTAACAAACATCCATCCATCCATCTAAACTTTCGCATTTATAATATTAGTAAGAAGTAAGATGTATTCAAATGCTGAAGTATTTAATGGCCGGTTTCCCAGCTACTTTTAACCATATATAACCTTAAACTGTCGTGGTTTTTACTGGATTTTACTGTCAGCCCGTGACATGGTGTATGCAACTGTGCCGAAATATCGAGAGCTAAAAGAACCCAATCGTGGTAAGAAACCCGTATCTTACAAACATCATACTTTTAACCCGTTAGTGTTTTTATGCGATGACTTCACGAAATGCGTTTCCCAACTATGTCACTTGAGTTTTACTCCGTTTAAACTTGAGTCAAAGCAACACTCACATCACTAAGTAACGATAAAATAAATGGAAACTTCAAAAACCCGGCATAAGTGTCATATCATAATTTAATTTGTTAGAGTACAAATATAATTCTATTCAGTATTGACTAACTTATTAATCCGTCACTTTAAAATTAGATTTTTTTTTTGAAAATATTAGTAGATTTTTGTTAATTTACTAATATTTCCTTTAACCATTCCAACTAAGCTCTAGGTTTGTGCTAGGATATGGTTTACGACAATAGTCGAATGGCGGGATTCGAACCCTCGACCGCAAGATCGGTAGTCCGTACCCCAAACCATTAGGCTATTGGCGCTTAAATATATATTTTTTAATATTCTTGAACTAAAATTAAATGTTTCTGTTTTTATAATAATTCTTGATTTCGATAATTGGTCTACGAACTGCTACGTATCGTGCTACGCGCTACGCAAAACATCGAAATTAATAAATAAATCTACACTTCCATAAACTTAAACTGAAAAACCATACATAAATCAAAATATATAAAAGAGTAAACTGATTGTTATATCAACGCTTAGCCTAAATTTCTGGATCTAGACTTGATATTTTGCATATAAATTTCTGTACTACGTACGCGAACATAACGAAAGGAATTTACGAAACTCTTCCCCTAACCGTCCAAAATAGGGGTTTGAAGTTTGTATAAAGCAACATTATCTCTATTATGATGTTTTTTCTTTTATATTATGAAGCTATCACCTTGATCAAGAACTCAATAGGTTGATTTCATTTGGCAATCATTTCAAACGAACATACGTATTAGTTCGTTACGCGTTGTAAAAGGGCCATTCCCACTGGATACACGTAAAACGATAATGACCTACTGCGTGCACATGAGTTTGTCTGAGATGGAACTCATACCAATTTGGTAATATTAAAAAACGTGATCGGATCTCTAATAAACTAACCACAGAATCAGGTAAAATATAAATTAACTTTCAACTTAACCTTGATAGTGTGTTTGTTGGATTACAAAATAGCATATTTTTTTGTAATTCTACATTTTATTGAAACCATATTTAGACATAAGCTATATTTTATGTTGTATAATAAAACTAATTCAAAAATTACAAATCATACTTGATATTATAAATGCGAAAGTTTTGATGGATGGATGTTTGTTAGAGTTTGTAGCTTAAAATTATGAACGGATCTCAATGAAATTTCGCATAGACGTAGGGAATAGTCTGGAAGAACATATAGGCTACTCACTTTTGTTTTTTTTTAATTCCACGCAAACGGAGTCGCTGGCGAAAGCTATCATACTAATATTATAAATGTGAAAGTTTAGATGGATGGATGGATGTTTGTTAGAGTTTGTAGCTTAAAATTATGAACGGATCTCAATGAAATTTCGCATAGACGTAGGGAATAGTCTGGAAGAACATATAGGCTACTCACTTTTGTTTTTTTTTAATTCCACGCAAACGGAGTCGCTGGCGAAAGCTATCATACTAATATTATAAATGTGAAAGTTTAGATGGATGGATGGATGGATGGATGTTTGTTAGAGTTTGTAGCCTAAACGGCTTAAAGGATCTCAATGAAATTTCGCATAGACGTAGGGAATAGTCTGGAAGAACACATAGACTACTCACTTTCATTTTTTTAATTCCACGCGGACGGAGTCGCGGGCGAAAGCTAGTTTTAAATATATTTTAAAGGCTTACGTTTACTTTGTTATGAAAATTGGATGACCTAAAAAACTTAACAGTATCTCTTTCATAATAATTAAAAACGACTAAGTGACGTGCTCAAAGTTACCCTCACTAACTTAGTGTACCTCGTTGTTCTTTGCGTAAACTTTAAACTGCATTTCAGGTGACTTGATCGCTGAAGCTTAAAGTCTTACAAAATACTTGCTAAACAAGAAAAGAGTCGAATTACTTTGAGCTTTAATAAAAACAATCTTAGAATACTAACGACTAATCAAAGTAGTTAAAAATACTCAGATACGCATAAAACCATTTATTTATCGTCTAAAATATGCTACGGCTGTGGAGACCAACAGTCTTTTTAACTCTAAACTGAGATTACAAAACTATACTGTTACTAGCTGTTCGCGTGCGGATTCATCGCGTTAAAATTATAAAAACTTTATTTTATTGCTTACATTTGTCAAATTATCAATAGCAAATGTCAAAATGACATGACAAAACTTAGCAATCTTCTTTCTTGATGTTGGCAGCAACTTATGGTCTCTTTCCCACATTAGGGTTTTATCCAAAATATTTACCACCTAAGTTTAATGGCGTGAAAATATAAAGCCTAAAGCATGACGTAAGTGTAGGGCTTTTTATTAAAAAAAGGATTATTCAAAAACATGCTGTAATTGCTGACATCTTAGGCAACAAAGAAGTGTTTGTTTACGCTTTATTATAATAGTATAAAAGTATAGATGTCAACTTTCAGCTTTGGGTAGAGTAAAAAAGGTTAGTTTGTAATAATAATTTTTATATTGTTTTGTTTTTCTAAACGATTGTCCCCCGTCGTCACTTTACTGTCCTAATCACTCAACGTGCTTTTAACGTAAAGCTTTGAGGGCACATAAAATTGTTCGTGTCGAACATACGGCGCAAATTGTTCTGTTTTATTACCTTTCGTTGGTCATACAGTTTAACAATGTTGTTACCGTGTTAAAGCTTATGTTAATATACTTTTGATTTCACCAACTGCATACTTCATACTTTCGTACTAATATTAAAATCTCCAAGTGAGATAACGGATCTCGATGAAATTTGTCACAAATGTAGAACATAGTCTGGAAGAACAAATAGTCTACTTACTATTTTTTATTGGGGCTTGGCTTGTTCTAACAATTTCTTCTGCTGTGTTCACAGTCATCTATCATCATCATCATCATCATCATCATCATCATCATCATCATCACATCATCATCATCATCATCATTATCACCAGCTCACTATACGTCCCCACCGAGGGGCTCGGAGTCATCTATACTATACTTACGAGTATATTATATAAGACAAGATTAGTATTTTTGTATTAATTAACTAAAAACTGCACCGATTTAAAATATTATTTGATAATTAAAAAGCTACATTATCACTGACTGACATAGGCTACATTTATTACTACGTTTTTTCGTACAGACAAAGTCGCGATCAAAAGCCAGTTACTGATAAAAAAGACAGTTGAACAAAGACTAAATAACCCATAGTACTTTAACCAACCACTTGATTCTGCAATCGAAAGTCAATCCATATAAAGAACATTCAAGTGTCCACTAAAAAGCCATTATAAATACAACATGAGATAATGCGATTACTAGACCATTAGTGATAGTCTGTCGCTAAAGGCCCTATCTCATTTGACATACTCGCAAAAGGCCCTATCAGATTATTTGACCAAAAGGGCCCTTCTCACTTACTAAAACATACCGAATTAATCCGATGTGATGGATGTACTAATGTATTGCTATCTAATGCAATGTTTTATTATCTTGTAATGTCGTCTACACAAGTGTTAATGTAAATGTATTGAATTCGTTAGTACAAACTGTGTTAATGAATATTTTTTATCATATTATCTATTTGATAGACTTCGTCCGCGACTCCATCTGCGTGGAATTAAAAAAAACGTACATTATAATTCAAGTATAATTAAAATTTTAATTGTAAAATAGTTGACTAAATTGTAACATATCAGTCACGTTATACAAGATGGCCACTACTTAATCTAATACTAGCTTTCGCTCGCGACTCCGTACGCGTGGAATTAAAAAAAAGTGAGTAGCCTATATGTTCTTCCAGACTATCCTTTACATCTATACCAAATTTCACCGAAATCTGTTCAGCCGTTTAGGCTACAAACTCTAACAAACACTCGTCCATCTAAACCCATTATAGTATTTAATATTTCCCATTAATAATATTACTAAGATTTGAGCCAAAGAATGGAATTATACAATAACAGTAAATAATTTCTCAAACATATTTTATTCACGACTGTATCTATATTTAACGTGATATGAGCATTACTTAACACGACACTGGCCCGCGTTGAGTGACAGTGAACGCATTGTCCGCGAGTGTACCTAACGGTGGTTGTACTTGACTACTAGAACTTCTAATGTGAAGGACGATACGGTAATCTATACTAATATTATAAAGAGGAAAGATTTGTATTTTTGTATGTTTTGAAATAACTCAAAAACTACTGGGCTGATTTTAAAAATTCTTTCACCGTTAGAAAGGTAATTTGTCTGTGAGTAACATAGGTTATATTTTTTAATTTCACGAGGGCGAAGTCGCGAGCAACAGCTAGTTTTGATATTTTTTTCTTGTCCTAATATATTTAGGGCTAAGGCCTAGTAATGTAGTGATCAAAATACAATAAAAAACAAATGATTGTTGACAAATTCGTTTCTTGAAGGAATTCATTCATAGATTACTCAATGTTTTGTCTCCCAAAACATTTTTTTTTTGCTTTTGCAACCTGTTTAATTTCAAATCCATACATATTTTTTTAATATGGTACAATGTCCCAATTTAAAATTCACTTAAATTACATTAACTTTTTACCTCGTTGTCAAGTAATTTCCATATTATTTTTAAATATAACATAAGATACTTCGTTTCATAAGGTTAAGGGTGGCATATTAAATTTTTTTCCGAGGAAAATTGCAATCTCGCTCTAGTGCGGGTAAGTTGCGTTGGCAGAACTCATATTTAAAATAAAAACTTCGTACAACATTTGACGACGTAGTTTGTACAATGGGTACTACTTAACATATCCCGGGCGTTGTCAGGGGGTGAGCAGGGCATAGGCAGCTGCCCCCCCTAGAGAATTTTATTATATTAACCCTCAATATCTTCTATCAACCCCAGATACTATCAAAAAATTAGATGCGAAATCTCGTATGAAACGCGTCTCAGAAAGATGAAGTATCGATTGACAAAGGCGTGGAAAATTCAATTAACACGGAAACTTAAGCCGACGGGCACTAGAACAAAGACGAGAGAAGGACGATTTTCAAAATCGGTAGCGATTCAGCCAATTGCAATCAATATCTATAACTACGCTGGTCATTGCAAAACCAATGCGTGCAAAAAATTGTTGAAGCTTAGCACCAAGGTTTATGAATCCTTTGTACAGCGACATCTAGCTTCGCGAAGAGTAAACTAATGTTACCTTCACGTATAACCGTTTATTGCTTACCTTCGCATATTTAAGCAACTTCTTTTACCTTATAAGATTAGATCTTATTTATGGGTATTGAATTTTTAGTGTTAACGTATGGTAAAAACCTAACTATTAAACCCTTTTCAGTACATAATAAATATATTTTTCTATCCTAGATGGATATAAAAACTAATTTTAACAATCAAGATATGATCTAAAAGAGGCTATTATAACTTCTACTTTAAGGAATTCAAATGATAAGAAAGACCGCCTTCGCGTTTTCTCTGGTCTTTTATAAAAATAGTGTAAAAATCAATACTTCAAAAACTTGTTCTAGCTTTGATTGTTATATACATACCTACATATAAGTGTTACAATATCGCGATTTAATCTACCAACTACGACATCTATTAGTCAAAACTAAAAACAATTCCATTAATTGAAAAATTTTACATTGTCGTATTGTAGAAAGACTTGTAGGAGTAAAATCACCTTGAATAAGTTAAACAATATTTATAACGACTTCCATAAGCCATTAAAATTATCAGAAAATGACTAAAACTCGAACAAAGCGATTTCTTAACTTGCGGCTTTTGTAATTTACATTGATCAAACAAAAACTTGCGACAAATTGACAAAGTTCGTAAAGATCGATTTTCCAAACAACTTTCATCATCATCCACTTGCCATTATCCCTTACGGAGGGTCGGCACAGTATGTGCTGCTCTTCCATACATTTCTATCAGCCGTCATATCTGAATCCACTCTCTTCTTAAGCATATCGTCTTTTACACAATCCATCCATACTTTCTTCGGTCTTCCTCTACCTTTGTAGCCATCCACATTCAATCTTAACACTTTCTGGTTTTTTGTCCCCATCGTCTCGTCGCATAACATGTCCATACCACGCTAACCTTTTAAAAACAAACAAACCAAGAACTTTGTCGTATTAAAATAATTAAAATAAATCATTTATTACAATAAAATAATGAAAAAACATTATTTTTATTTCAAATATAGAAAAGTTCGAGACAACTGTAAGAAAATCCAATATTTCTGTAATCAAAATTTCCGTACAATAAATTTTAATTTACGATTAATTTTCGTGTACATCAAAAAATTACGAACATGAATATTACTTATTTTTATATTTTTTATTTCAAATAAACCACAATAGGAATTTCCTTCATCGAGATTTAACAAGGGTACAATATTTCACAATGTACTCGGCTTCTTACAGATTGTAACAATTGTTCCAACCCATTATTCCGTTCTGTTATTTAAAATTCGCAGAATATTGAAATATCTTCTCTTTTATAATATCATAATATTGGTATAATCAACGGTGTAACAAAACGAGATGCAATTTTCACATCTGTGAAAATTCAAAGATATTAAAAGTTATCTCAGTAATATGCCTCGGAATTTATGCCTAAAAATGTGTAAAAATCCTTTACTTACTTCAAAATACCGTATCATCATCATCATTATCATCAACAGCCTTCTCCTGCCCACTGCTGGACATAGGCCTTCCACAGAATGCGGTCCTCAGCCTTCCGCATCCAACGACTTCCCGCCGTGCGCACTAAGTCGTTGGTCCTCCTGGGTGGAGGACGCCCTACGCTCCGATATACCATATCAATTAGACAGAATTATCAAAACGTATTATTTTTAAGTTTCCACTTCTTTTCATTATCATTCTAATTTTTGGCAAATAATTTTATCTTATCACAATTATTAAACACTATCAAGAAAGAGTAACTTAAGTCTGTATAATTTTAACTTAAGTAGATTAAAGTTAGTAAAACTCGAAAGTTAATTTGAAATCTAAAAATAGTACTCTTATAACTAAGTGATTGTCGGCCTCATATATGTTACGTGAGATTTTTTCTCGGAAACAAATTAACTTAAGTGTAACTTACTCATGAACTTTATTGCAAGCGAACCATCAAGTTAGTATAGAAGGAAGTTTATAATCTTGGATAGTCTGTTGAAGATTGCGGGATCTAGTCGAGTTTAACTAGATGTTTTATAATTAAACATTTAATACCAAGTGATAGAGTAAAATAAAAATGTAGAGTCTATTGTGCAAATATGCAATTTCAAGATCGATTTTAAAGGTTGAAGTTCATACATTGATTTGGTGTCGCAATGAAGAATTTTTCATACTAATATTATAAATGCGAAAGTTTAGATGGTTGGATGGATGGATGTTTGTTAGAGTTTGTAGCCTTAACGACTGAACGGATTTCGATAAAATTTGGTATAGATGTAGAGGATAGTCTGGAAGAACACAAAGGCTTCCAACTTTTGTTTTTTTAATCCTATGTTGACGGAGTCGCGTGCGAAAGCTAGTATTTAATATTTTCTTTCGCCTGCGACTCGTAGCCTACGTGTTATTCCAAACTATACCCTACACGAGTATGCCAAATTTAATCGAGATCCGTTAAGTCGTTTAGGTATTAAACTCTAACAAATATCTATCCATCTAAACTTTCACATTCATAATGTTAGTAAGAAGTAAGATAATAAGTAAATCTACTACATAACTTTATTTGCGTATTCAACAAGATAACAAAGACAGTAATCTTTCTTATTTAAAATTGTTGATTGTTGTTTTATAACAAGCTTCAAGAACAGCAGTTTGTGTCGCCGATGCGTACGTGCGGCGACAAAAGTTCGACCGCGAGTTAATAACACTGCTACGTGATCGACCGAGGACAATTGTCAACGGTGTACAAAAGTTGAAATGTTTTTACACTGAGTTTCCACTGCCGAAATATGTGAAGAAAAACATGTTTTTTTTTTTTTTTTTTAACTTAAATAAACCAGCGCTTGACCTCGACTCCACCTAAGTTAAGTGAAGACGCTGCCGAAGGATAGAGCGTGCTAGCTCAATAAGTGCGGTTTTTTAGAGATGACAATTTTGTTTTGTATAGCTGTGTGTTTGTATTAACTATACAAATATAAATGCGACAGTTTGGATGTATGGATGTTTTTATTATATTTGTAAAACGGCTTAACGTATCTCGATATAGTTTAGCACAGATGCAGATCGTAGTCTGGAAGAACACATAGGTAACTTACCACGTTTTTTTTTTGCCCCAATTAGGTCGCTTCCAATACTAAGTGTTAATTAACTATTAAGTAATATGACTTTGTAAGTTATTTCAAAGCAGCCGATGTTTCTATTAGAGCGGGCGTACACCTTTGACTAAACTATCGCAGAACAGTTTTGCGATTGTCGATTGTTTCGCAGCCCTCAACTCTTTAGTTGCACAACTAAAAAATCGAGTAGTGTGCGCACCTCCATATAAGCTTATAGGAATCAAAGCGCGACTAAATAGTTGTGCGATAGTGTAGTCAAAGGTGTGCGTGCACCCAGTTATTTTAAAAATATCTCTTACGTTCTTTAAGTCACAGTACATTATGAGAAGAGCCTCACACTAATTGGATACTTGTCAAGTTCCTTTAGATGTTTGCGTTGCGTCTTAACTACTGAACTTCCCTAGTGTTTTATAAAGCAACTAAGTTAAGAAAGTTAAAGATACTCAATATTCTAGTCATATTTAATCACCTAAGGAAAAATATCATTTTTGTTTATTTCAAACCGTATAACTATTCAACTCCTATAGCATGTAACAAGAACGTTAGTTATGAGTGTGGTACACCGGTAGAGGTAGACCTAGAAAGAGATGAATGGATTGCGTGAAAACATTAAGAAGGAAGTGATGACTGAGATGACGGATGATAGAGTTATTTGGAGGACGAAAAGCCGGTGCGCCCTACGGGAGTAGGATAAGATAGGGGAGTTGGTGAACTAATCAACTCCTGAAACTATATTTAAGCTAAGTTTAGGTTGATAAGACTAAGAACAATTGCTTTAAAGATTTAAAATAAAATATTTGTAAGACAAATTACAATTCCTATCAAATAAACGAATTTACAAACGGTTACTTTGTTTTAAAGCATATAACGTTGATTTCTTATTTCAACTTAAATTTATTAAAGTCTCTCTCAATAAAGTAACGTTTGCATTTAGTATTTAAGTTACTTTAACGGTGATATGAAGTATACAAAACGCATTAAGTTAACAAACTTATGCACGCGGCACTCTGCAAGTTACAGAGTTGTAGATGGCGCTCGCGTCCATTTTAGTGCGACGTAACGAATGCAATATTTCGAGCGGCACTTAGCACGTAATGGACGCTCGGTTCACGACAAATATATTTACGGAAGCTCTGACTATAAATGCACGCGGTTTTATACAAGCTTAGGGGATTTATTTACTGTTTAATCTTATTATTATAAATGCTAAAGTTTGGATATTTGTTAGAAAGTATCTCCTAAATGGCTTAACGGATCTCGATGTTTGGCATAGATGTAAAGCATAGTCTGGCAGAACACATAGGCTTAGAACTCAAACATTTTTTTTAATTCCACACAGACGGAGTCGCAGGTAGTAGCTCTATATATGTTAGTAAAGTTGTCATTTATACATAAAAGACAAAGGGGTGGACACTAATTACGATTTTTCGTTCAAATTGATGCTGGCACAACTTGTGGCTTTAACGGGCTAACCGATTTCATAGTGGTCAGGCTTATCGATTACTATTAACTCCTTTAAAGTTTATGATATGATAGCGTTTTGGGTTCGATTTCCTAAAATGAAAATGTAATAACCAAGTGTCCGTTAATTGAATTGTTAATTTAAAATTCGCCCATCAATATAACAGGTCTTATGAACAAATCAACCGAAAAATTGTCGACAGCACTCGAAATTTGGTCAGGCTCCAAGTGTGTGTGAGCGAGACAGCTAAGACGGTGTACACAAGATAGAAAGGGATAGATACTTAACGAGTGTTCTCGTATCCTCTTCAGGTTTGAGCGTTTTTAGGAAGCAGATAAATTTATGAGTTTGTTTACGGAGTATTTGGATTACGAAATGCAAGAATTTTATCGCGATTGTTACTTTATGGAAGACTAGCTGTTGCTCTCGACTTCGTCCGCGTGAATTTAGAAAATAATAAAGAGACATAGCCTATGTTACTCACTGATAACGTACCTTTTTAATAGAAAGAAGTTTTGAAACCGGCATAGTATTTGAGTTATTTCAATACATACAAAATACAAATATATTAGTATACGAGTAGTATCTATGTAAAACTATTATTTACATTAGGAATCATGAAATAGAAGTATAGTAGGAAATATCCTCTTTTTGTGCGTCTTCTCCTTCGTCGATTAAGGGTAGGCAACGCATCCGCTATTGCGAATGTCTATGGGCAGCGGTCGTTTCGCCATTTCGGCGGATCCGGGTGGCCGCTTGCTCGTTTGCCACCTTTTTATTTATTAAAAAAATGTGTGTTTTACGTCCACATTCTTTTGTTTTGATTGTGACGTCATTAAGAAATCAGTCCTATAATTAGGGCTTAACTCTAGCTTAGGCTGTCTGAGAGAACTCTAATGAAATGAATAATAAATATACGGGTCGTATTGCTAATTAGGCTACGACTACGTTATAACAAACACGGTAACTATATTCTATAGAAGCGCGTTTTAGTTTATTATTTAAAACAAATGACTTCCTTGGGCTAACCTTCGGACATAACGTGACCTAATGCCTTGTTCACACACTTCCAGTCCCTAGGGGTCAATGTTATTTTAAGTACAACATGCTTTAACAACTAGGTATTGTCTTTAGTGTACGTCACTTAAGGGTGCACACCTTTGACTAAACTATTGCACAACGATTGTCGATTGTTACGCAGCCAATTCAACTGTTTAGTTGCACAACTAAAAATCGAGTAGTGTGCACCTCCATAAGCTTTTAGGAATCAAAGCGAAACAGTTGTGCGATAGTTAAGACAAATGTTTTTTTTTTATCATAAGGAGGCAAACGAGCAAGCGGCCACCCAAATTCGCCAAAATGGCGAAGCGACCGCTGCCCATAGACACTCGCAACAGCGGATGCGCTGCCCACCCTTGATCGACGGAGGAGGAGACGCACATAAAGAGGACACCTCCCCCTCCCATGTGTCCCCTGCACCATCAAATCCACGTTCCCTTCCCATCCCTTTCTAATAAGAAAATGGGTGGGAAGGAAAAGGGACTATAGTTGGGCCTCCGGCACCACACTCATCAGACGAAACACGGAATTGCTTCCACTTCACGCCTGTTTAAGTGCGCGCGCTCTAAGTCTATTTATTTATTTACGTTGTGTTACGTGGTTTGGATATAGTAATAAATAATGTACTAATTAAAAATTATGTTATTTTGTTATTCTTTAAAAATACGGTGTTTTATTAAAAATTATTGTAGTTTGCAGACAAATTATTAATATTTCGTAATGTTATTATAAATTGTTTTTAATTGTTAATCAACGTTAAATTACTTGTACGATTTAATTAATCGTAGTTTAAACATTAATTCGACGGAGTTTTTTTTTTATTTAACACATACTAAAATCAAAATTTCACGTATTTTGCTCTAAACAAATTCAGCAGACTTTTTTAAATTTGTTCGTCACGCTCGACACTATGGGATTAACGGTTAACAGAAGAATTCCAGTCGTTTCATTAAAAATAATTATTCCTCTTTGTTCCAGATACCAACAATGATTCCTCCAAAGACCTGTCTGCTCTTCATCATCATCAACTTGTTCTGCATGACCGCCGCGCAGGATATGGACAAGCGCGTGCCTCAAGGTTTCCTCGGCATGCGCGGCAAGAAGTACCTCGATTCAGGAGAAACTGGAGAATTATACAAAAGGAAGCCTCAATTCTTCGTCGGTGTAAAAGGCAAGAAAAACGCTGATGATTTTTACGACAAACGTGCTCGGTTGGGATTCTTCGGTATGCGAGGAAAGAAGGAATATCCTGAGTTGATGTTCCCGGATAGCTATCCTCAAAGAGCCGGCTCACTGTTCGGACAAATAGAATACGCAGCTAATGAGTTACCAATCAATCAGGAGCCACTCGATGATTTGATAACTGATTACATTCAAAAACTCCAAGGATCGAATCTGAGCCCAGAACATATCGATGATGGTATACCGAATGAGTTTGAGATGACTAATGAAGTGGATAAGCGGGCTAATTTACATCAATTTTACGGCGTGCGAGGGAAGAAATCTATCCAGAATAAGAGACCGTATGATCTGTCGTTCCGCGGCAAGTTTATCGGTGTTCGTGGGAAGAAGGACGTTAAGAATGCCCAAGAGATTAAGTTCCTGTTGGGGGAGAATGGCCCGTGGCCTAAAAGGAAGGCTCAGATGGGATTCTTCGGAATGCGGGGCAAAAAGTGGACTGATGGTAAGTATAGAATGTAGTAAGGATAGAATATCCACCGTTGAATATCGTTTTTCAAACTATATATGTATACTAGTTTTCGCCCGCGACTCCGCCTACGTGGATTTAAAAAACAAAAGTAAGTAGCCTATGTGTTTTTCCAGACTTTGCTCTAAATCTATGTCAAATTTCATCGAGATCCGTTCAGCAGTTTAGGCTACAATTTCTAACAAACATCCATCCATCTAAACTTTCTCATTTATAATATTAGTAAGATACAAAAATCTTTTTGTTCCAGAATCGAGCGCAGAGGAGATACCGTACTAAACACAATCCAATCCGAAAAGCGAACTTTTCCGTCTTGAAGACTTCATTTACTGACATATCCTACTCTTAAGAACATTTTGCCAATTTTAAATATAACCTTGAATTCGCACTGCTTTGATACATGTATTGAAACATGTTTTTATACAAGTGTTGGGACAGTGGAAACTCAAGCTATGCTTAATAGCGTTGTTTATACTAGTCAATATTGTAAGATGTTATCATGTAGTTAAATTGTATGAAGAATTTGAGTTCAAAATTTTGTCTCTCAATCTCTAACTTTTAGATGTTTTAAAATTAGTTAATATCAAACTTAATGTTAAAACGTAGATAGACAAGTACGTGTAAAGTATTACGCAGTTTTCTGTATTATTTAAACAGATAAAACAAATTTGATTGAATTTTACTTAATCAACTATTTGGTAAAATTCGTATCAAAGATTAAATTTTTCAGTAATTTTGTCCTAAAATAGTATATTACACAGTTTGTTTATATTTTAACGTATTTATGCTTCGTTTTAAGATATCCTTTGTTTATTTTTAATCCATACACCGATTATGTGGGTACATTTTGTAAGGGCTGGCAAAATGTTATCCAATTACCATAGACATTGTAACAATAATGTAACGATTTAATGTAATAATTAATTAATAAAGGCAAATGTCAATTTAAGGGACTTTTATTTGAAACAACTCACTTCATAAAGACCCATTTACACGATGCGCTTTTTGTCCGTAAATGTAAAAGTTGTTTAGACTATCCAAAAGTCTTACCGCTTCAATTTTATTGTATGCAATGGGCATGAAACTTGTATCGTGTAAATGGGCTATTTAGAGAAGCCCCCACCACCTTAAGAACCCGCTTAGTTCTGTCAGTGTTAACTTAAACAGTTCAATTCTTCAGTTAGAACTGAGCGTATGCAATGGGAAAACAGCCTATGTTGGCTTGCTTACAGTCGGTAGTTAATATAATATACATTGGTCGTAATTCTACCAGTTCAATCATACTAATATTATAAATGCGAAAGTTTAGATGGATGGATGGATGTTTGTTAGAGTTTGTAGCCTAAATGGCTGAACGGATTTTGATGAAATTTGGTATAGATGTAGAGGATAGTCTGGAAGAACACATAGGCTTTTGTTTTTTTTTTAATTCCACGCGGACGGAGTCGCGGGCGAATACTAAGTATAACTTTACGTATTTTTTCACGTTAACTTATTTAATTTAATTTTTATTTTGAAAGAAGGGTACAAACTTACGTTTCAGGTTTTAATAATGATTAAAGAAAACATCCAAATAAATTTCATATTTTTTATTAAAACTTTCTCCTTATAAATCCATCGATTGCTAACATAATATAGAATAGAACGTACATAGAAGCCATGTCTCAATGATATACATAAATACATACAATGCTCGTTATGACAGCTAACAAACGCAGAACGCGCGGAACCGCGGCAAAAACTTATGTGACAGGACGCCATCTTGTTTCAATATCACAAAATGGCCGACAACCATAGCAAACGAATGCATACCAATAATTTTTGGTAATAAATGAAAAATTCAATCCTGTCCCATAAGTTCCGCAAGTCGATTAATTAAAATTATTCATTTAACAAAAAACCTATCTCCAAAGGCCGTCGATGCTAAAACATGATTTACTAAAGAAAAACATTAAAAATGGATCAGTGATTATAAAAAAGTATAAGCAAAGAAATTCATACCACAGTCCTTTCATATGTGCTTTGGAAAAAATACTAGAAAATCTATACAAGCAAAACGCTAAATAAAGACTTACTAGAGCAATTTAGGAATATTAATATATTGTCCGAAAATCGCATTAATATCGGACGGTTCATTTATTACTAAAAAAAACTATCGCAAGACGAAACGAAAAAATACAGATAACTCAGATATTTTCCTAATATTTGAATTGAAACTAGAAAAACATATTAAAACGCTGCAAAATAAACACAGCTGTTTAAAGTGGCGCCATTTTGAAACTCAAACTTGATCAATTTATACAACAAATAAAACTTTTTGGACAAATTAATTTTAAATTCACAAAAATAAGAGAAATATTAATATTCACAAAATACAAAACTATCACAAAATGACGCCATCTTGTCACATTACAAACTTTTAAAAAACGCAAAGCACATTTTATCCAGAGCAAGATTCCAAAGCGTTAACTACATTTTTAAATACATAAAGATTACTAAAAGGAGGCAACATTTTCGTTATTAAAAAAAAGAAAAAATAAAAGAATAGATTACATAATTTCTTTCAAAGCTAACTACTTATATTACAAATTGTTTATGCATGTCGTTTTAAATAACTTACAAATTATTTTATATTATTTAATATTATTATTGATTTGTTAAGCAAATGTTTTTATATCCATAGCCGGGTCTGACTGCGGGTGTCGAATGACGTCACAGTGCATATCGCTATCTCTTTTCTTCCATAGAGGATGTAAGAGACAACAATACTTCCCGATCATAGTCGAAACCCACAGTTACTGCCGTACTCAGTTATTAAGCCACTAAAACAATTCCTTAGTGAAGATTTTCATACTAAGAATCTGTAAAAAAAAAACAAATAGAGCACACAAAATTTCTATCGCAAATAAAATTGACCTTTATCCAATTGTTATAAGGTTTAATTTACTTAAATCCACGCCTTTTCTTAGCCAAAGTAAATTTCAACCTTATTCCATTCAAATAAAGTCCAATTTCATTTGCGACAAAAGTCTACTCTAACTGAGTATGACATAGCTTTATCATATTTTTCTATTGATGAAAAATATTGAAAATCATAGATTTATATTCATAAAGCATTTTAAAATCCACTCCAAACTAAATCTTCTAATTTGACGTTATATTTGGATGCATTGACGATATATTTTCGCGATTTAAGCATAGCATCTAGCACGAAAATTTACGATCATTTATCGCAAATTTTCGTGCTTGATCCTATATAATTTAGGCTAATGTTTATTATAATTTTCAATTAGTTTTTTTTTGGCAAAAAGTTCTAACATTCAAATCTAAAAGAACAATCTAAGATATTTTTAGTTAGGGAATGAATTTCTTATTTACTGGGTTTTGGTAACGATGTAATAGTAATTTTAATTTATAAAAAAAACAAATAGAGCACACAAAATTTCTATCGCAAATAAAATTGACCTTTATCCAATTGTTATAAGGTTTAATTTACTTAAATCCACGCCTTTTCTTAGCCAAAGTAAATTTCAACCTTATTCCATTCAAATAAAGTCCAATTTCATTTGCGACAAAAGTCTACTCTATTTAACTGAGTATGGCAGACCTTTATCATATTATTCTATTGATGAAAAATATTGAAAATCATAGATTTATATTAATAAAGCATTTTAAAATCCACTCCAAACTAAATCTTCATATTTGACGTTATATTTGGATGCATTGACGATATATTTTCGCGATTTAAGCATAGCATCTAGCACGAAAATTTACGATCATTTATCGCAAATTTTCGTGCTTGATCCTATATAATTTAGGCTAATGTTTATTATAATTTTCAATTAGTTTTTTTTTTGGCAAAAAGTTCTAACATTCAAATCTAAAAGAACAATCTAAGATATTTTTAGTTAGGGAATGAATTTCTTATTTACTGGGTTTTGGTAACGATGTAATAGTAATTTTAATTTATAAAAAAAAACAAAAATAATGCGAATTATTTCCGTATTAAAAATTAATTAACAAATTCATAATAATAATGCAATATTTTGACAGGCTGAATATTAAATTTTGTTTATTAGCATATTTAAATTAATAAAAAAATTATTACTTACATCGTTACCGAATTTCAATGTATTTATATGAGAAAATGATTTTATTTTAGGGATATGTTTTACAATTAAAAACTTCAACTTGTTCTATAGCGAATATATACCTCTCGCTCGCACTCACCAGCCTTCCCATATATCTGTCTCACGTTACAGCCATCTTTGATTTTAAGACGTATCTAAAACCGGTTTATTTATAAAAACATCACAATAAATAAAACTTACAATTTAAATGAAGCGCAGTCGTTTATACACAACCTATTAATGATTATTAGATGAAAGAAAAAAAAAACAATATTCAATAATTCCCCAAAGACCATAGACAAAGTATCATAGACTAAAAATGCCTAAAAACTCTTTGAATAATTTGAAAGAAAAAATATCATCATCATCATCATCATTATTAACAGCCTTGGGTCGTCCACTGCTGAACGTAGGCCTAGGAAAGAAAAAATATACAATACATCCATAGGAAAAAAGCGGTTAAAATAAATATCCGACTAGAAGGACCAATATTTTCTTTAATAATTTCGACTGCAGGCAATTGTATTTACAAATATCGTTGTCTCTATTTATTTAAAGAGAATTTAAAGGACAAAGAGTCTGACGGATGATATTATGCAAAAGCTTTTTTTAAACTGAGTCTATGGTCTTGTAAACACATTTTTATTCTACAAAGGCTTGTTTAGGCAATTAATTTTGTTTATAAAACCTTGTCTATTAGTCTGCGATTCCTAATTTTTTACCTACAAAAATATTATTTTTTCATTGAAATTTATTTTACGATATTATAAATCTGCGCAAAGCACACGCTTTCTGTCGTAGAATCGTGGATAAATGCATTAATCGATTAATTACATATTACATTAAAAACCCGCACAATGCATTTTTCACTCATTCAAAACACATACAATTTTCCATACAATTGAATGAAATCTCCTGTCTCGTTCACTCATGCGGCGAGTGAAAGAGAAGGCGCTATCCCGCAGGCGTGGCCGTTCCCAATGCATACATATTGGCTGTTTGGTCGTGTTATTTACAAAATAAATTAATACGCAACAAAAAAACAACCACACACAACCATTTTCGGGTAAAATACTCTGTAGTACTTCCCTTTTTCTCCATTTACCTTTGATTCATTACTATTAGGTGTACAAATAAGTTTCCGCCGTTTTATTGTAGATGGTACAGCACTGAGTTTCGGTTAGCTTTCGCAGATGATAACCGGCGTAAAAAATAGTTTGGATATTCAAGAACAACATAACCTACTAATATTATTGATTTTATATTGGTAAAAATATAATTTTTATGAGTTGAAAATGTCAAAATTTGAGCCAAGTTATCGTCATTTGCGGGAAATTTTACTTTACTTCCTTAATTTAAAGAAATCTGCTGCTGAAGCGCATCAATTGCTCGTAGAAGCATATGGTGAGGGTGCTTTGAGTGGGAGAACGTGTAGAGAGTGGTTTCAAAAGTTTGAAAACGGTGATTTCGACTTAGAAGACAAAGATCGCAGTGGAAGGCAAAAAATTTACAAGGATGCAGAATTGGAGGAATTTTTGGAGGAAGATTCATCTCAAACACAAAAAGAACTTGCTTTAACATTAGCAGTCACTCAGCAAGCAGTCTCACATCGTTTAAAATCATTAGGAATGATTCATAAACAAGGAAATTGGGTTCCGTACGAATTAAAGCCGAGAGATATTGAACGCCGATTATGCTTAAGTGAAATGCTGCTAGCTAAACATAAAAAAAGGGTTTTTTTACATCGTATCGTAACTGATGATGAGAAGTGGATACATTATGACAATGGAAAAAGAAGAAAATCATGAGGATTACCTGGCCTAGCGTCAACATCAACAGCAAAACCGAATATTCACGGAAAAAAACTTATGCTGTGTATTTGGTGGGATCAGTGTATTATGAGTTGCTTAATCCGAGTGAAACAATTACTGGAGCCCTCTATCGAACACAATTGATGAGATTGAGCCGAGCTCTGAAGGAAAAACGCCCTCAATACTATTCTAGACACGAAAAAAATATTCTTCTGCATGCAATGCTTGTCCACATGTTGCGGCTCCCGTGAAAAAGTACTTGGAAACACCTGATTGGGAAGTGTTACCCCACCCGCCGTATTCACCAGACATTGCACCGTCCGATTATGACCTGTTCCGGTCCATGGCACATGCTCTGACGACGCAGCGGTTCACATCTTATGGAGGATACCAAAAATTGGGTTGATTCGTGGATAGCCTCAAAAGACAAGGAGTTCTTCAGACGTGGGGTTCAAATGCTGCCTGAGAGATGGGAAAAAGTGGTTGCAAGTGATGGGCAAAATTTTAAATAAATCTATATTACCGTTCTTCTATAATAAATATTTAATTTGTGTTAAAAAACGGCGGAAACTTATTTGTACTCCTAATAATAAATAATTTAAAGACATTAAATTTTATAAAAATGTAGAAAATCCTACCAAAATTAATCAACTTCGAAATAAAAAAAATAGCTAGCAGCTAATTTCTATCAATTTAAAAAATGTCAATTTTAGAATCATTTAGAATTCATTGTCAATACGAAAAAAAATAAAACGCAGCAATAATCAAAACCCGACCTTCTCCCTTAGAGCATTAAGTTCATAATCGCTTGGACTCCGACTCGTCCAGCCAATATATACGCTATGAAAACCATTCAATATTCAACCTTATGTCGCATACATTAGATTGCATTTTGCAACGTCAGCGGGTGTCCGTGCGTCGCGCTGTGGCCGTTGTGCGTGGTGAAGTCGTCGTCCAACAGCTTGGGCATATCGGCCAACTTGATTTGTCCAACTTGTGCGTGTTGGTCGTGTTCGGCCAACGTGCGCTCGTTCTGTATGAAGTTGGCCGATATGTGGCCAATGTGTTGGTTGCCGTTGTTGGCAGCTAATGTCGGCGTGTTGTCGTTCTGTTTGGTTACGGTCGTCGACTGCGTTTCAGAGGTGTCCTTGTTCTGTAATTTTAAGTAATACTATTATAATGAAGGTAGCTTGAGAAAATACAGCAATAAAATTGTATTTCTTGTTCAGATGAATGTCAGTTTGTGGCTGCTAAACCGATTTCGACGAAATTTGACATAGATGTAGAAGATAGTCTGGAAGCACATATAGGCAACTTTTGTTTTTTTTAATTCCACGCGGACAGAGTCGTGGGCGAAAACTAGTTAATTACAAATTACAGTTTTAAATTTTAAAGTTGTTTGTCGTTGTCGTTGTCGAAGTTTGGTATAGCCAATATTGACAATAGCTGAGATTATGAAATTAACTAGGTAAATTGAATTTTTAAAGACGTATATAATATTAATGTATATTCACATCAGTTGTGTCGGACAGTCCCAGCAGGTCGGCAGTGACGTTGCCGTTGTTGACGGCGTGCGCGCTCTGCGAGGAGCCTTCTTGCTGCAAATTAAACACAGTTAAAATTATTTCGTAACGTGGAATATCCGGCTCGAAGGACCACATTTACTAGCATTTTACAGATACTTTCACAAAAAATTATATGTGACCATGTAAGTCGATCTTTGTATGTCACCAGTTAACACATACTTCTTATTACATAAGATGTCCGCAGTTATAGTATATTTTTGAATAATTGGTTTTTTTTTTTAAATAAAAGCATCTCATTTACGACACGAAATACGACGAAAGATACAAAAACTACAAGCCAATAGCGGTTTGACGAAATGTAAACAAATTATTAGTACTGTCAGATATTGGCCAAATAATGGAACGAATCTTAAATACTTCGCTTCGTAAGCGCCGCTTACAAACTATTATACATCAAATTGAAAGGAATTTAAGCGTGGCCTTATTAAGGACACTGTTACATCTACTAATCTTACTAATATTATAAATGCGAAAGTTTAGATGGATGGATGAATGTTTGTTAGAGTTTGTAGCCTAAATGGCTGAACGGATCTTCATGAAATTTGGCATAGACCTAGAGGATAGTCTGGAAGAACACATAGGCTCCTCACTTTTGTTTTTTTATTCCACGCGGACGGAGTCGCGGGCGAAAGCTAGTATTTAAATAACGTTTCAGTATTCGGCTGACAAACTGTCAGTTACCTGCGTGGGTGCGAGCTGCAGCAGGTCGTGCGTGTACACGGTGTTGCCGTTGTCGGGCACGTGCACGGACACGCCCTGCGCCACGGGCACGTGCTGCTCCCGGCTGCGGGGCACGTGCTCCGGCAGAGGCACCGCGATGTTCACGTGCACGTGTCCGCCTTCACTGCCTAGTGTCAATTGACAATTTAATGACATGACTGAAGTGCTCGGAGTGTCCAACGTAGGTGTGAGTAGTCCATAGTCAACAAGCCCAGTGCATGTCTTTACACGTATATTTTGAATTTCTTGATAATTTTCCTTTACCGTAAGAAAGACGTATTCATATTCGAAAATCTAAGGTACATGGCGAGGAATCTGGACGTCATCCATCACCATCACTAGCTTTTTATATGTCCCCACCGAGGGGCTCGGAGCCTACCCTAATAAGGGGTGACTAGGCCTTAGTCAACGGGTTGGTTGACTTCACACACATCTTTGAATTTCTTCGCCGACATGTGCAGGTTGCATCACGATGTTTTCCTTCACCGTAAGAACGTCGGGTAAATTATGTACATTTGAAATTCGAAAAATTAATAATCACATGGTACATGACGGGATTCGAACCCAATCCTGCATTACAAGTGCTCAAACCCCTGAGCCACCGACGAATCTGGACGTGTAGAATATAATTAGATTTGGTAGTACTAAACAACCACAACCAAAGCTGACTAAAATATACTCATCAATACAATCATACTAATATTATAAATGCGAAAGTTTAGATGGATGGATGTTTGTTAGAGTTTGTAGCCTAAACTGCTGAACGGATTTCTATGAAATTTGGTATAGATGTAGAGGATAGTCTGGAAGAACACATAGGGTACTTATTAACTTTTGTTTTTTTAAAATTCCACGCGGACGGAGTCGCGGGCGACTGCTAGTATAACATAATTTTAGAATTAAAAGATAACGTCACAAATAGCGTCCTGCTGTTATTTAGACGGTTGTAATATTTTGCAATACGTCTCTATTGAGTTTTAACTTATTGCGATCAATTATTACTTAATTTATTTCACTATAAAAATAAATTTCGCATAGAGTACTTACTTTGCAGCATATTTACATCTGGAACTTGTGAGGTTTGTTCAGGTTCTAGTTCTGGCTTGATTTCAGTGACAGTGCTGTCTTGTAACATTGAACTTGACTGGGAAACTTCACTGGCTTCTGTGGTGACTTCACTGACTTGTGTAGCGACTTGCTCACTGATTTGTTCACTGACTTGCGTAGTGACTTGTTCACTGACTTGTGTGTTGATTTGCTCGCTAGCTTGTGTGTTTGCTTGTTCTCCGGTGTGTTCGTTGCTTGCTGGTGTATGTTGTGCTTTGCTCTCTTGCTGTTTCTTTTCTTCCTCTGCTTGCTGTTAAATTATAAGTACAGTTAAATATAAGAATAGAAAAAAAGACATTTTCAAATTATCCAACATTTCCCAGCCTTCTTTCTGTTTTGATAGCTTTTACTTATAATACGCGAAATAATGAAACAATTACAAAAATAACTGATTACAACGCATAATATAGCATAGCATAATCATATACAACAAAAATCTTTAGTTCTTCCCGGTACTTTTAAATTTGCAGTATTTATCAAATCAATAAAAAAACGTAACCACGCACGTGCGACACGTACGCCCACGTACATAACGCACGTGCGACACGTACGCCCACGTACATAACGCACGTGCGACACGTACGCCCACGTACATAACGCACGTGCACGTGTACCACGTACGTGCGTGTACCACGTACCTTGCGTAGACGTGTGCGTGCCATGATAGCCTCCACACGCTGCTTCCTGGCGAGGCGCTCCTTCTCCTCGCGCTCCGCCTCCTCGCGGCGCAGGCGCTCGGCGGCGCTGGCGGCGCGCCGCTTCTCCTCCTCCTCCCGCAGCCGCGCCTCGCGCTCCGCCTCCGCGCGCACGCGCCGCTCCGCCTCCTGCCGCTCCAGCTCCTGCTGCGCCTGGAAATATGCACACACATATTATAATAAGACAATCTTTTCTTTTACTTTACTAGCTTTTTTCCCCATTTTTTATGCTATTAGCAGTAATATATTATTCAATAGTAAATCATTTGGGACTTGAATTATTGGATTTTTATTGGACTTTCCCTAGAGGTAGCTGACGGATGTGGGGTATTTTTTTTATAAGAATTTGTGGTTATACTGTAGGAATTTTTTATTTAATATAATGTAACTCACTTCTATAGCCTTCCGCAGTTTTTCTTCTTCAACGCGTCGCTGCAGCGCGGCCAGCTCGCGCGCCTCCTCCTCCTCCCGCCGCTGTCTCTCCTCTTCCAGTCGCTGTCTCTCCGCTTCCTCCTCCGCTTCGCGCTGGAGACTGAAATTAGAAAGTACAACGTTATAATTCCTGCTTTTAAATACTACTACACCCTTCATTTATTAGTAAACAGCTGCCTGTCTCCTGTGAATTTGTCCACGGAGAGTTAAAAAATTTAATAGCCATTGCGTTTTTCCATAGTGTTCAATCTATACCAAATTTCATCCAGATCCATTGAGCCATTAACAAATTAGTATCAATAACCAAGTAGTTAAGTATTTATAGACATGTGGCGAGACGTGTCGCTGTGTTCTACACCTATGTGGTGACACATGACGCGATGTCCTCTTGTCAGCTATAGTAACATGTAGCGACAAGTGCTGAGCTGAGGTAAAATGCGTTGAGATGCGGTGAAGTTTGGTAAGATGTGATATTTGGTGACATGTGGTGAGACGTGCTAAGCTGTGGAAAAATGTGGTGAGTTGTGGTGACTGACCGCTGTCTCTCCTCTTCCAGTCGCTGTCTCTCCAGCTCGGCCTGCCGCTCGAGCTCCTCCCGCGCGCGCCGCCTGCGCTCCGCGAGCGCCGCCTTCGCCTCCTCCTCAGTGGTGATGCGCCGGGCCATCATTGACGCTGCACACAACACATAATTATTTATCTATACTATTAATAGTAAAAAAATAGTATTTCGTGTACATGATGTATTTTCTCTACTTATAAAGAAAAAAAATATTTATCAATATGCCAACATATCCAGGTATGTTTCGGGCTATTTCGGAAATGACTGGACTTTTGCTGGGAATTTTACGGGCATGTAGCTTATGAGTGCAGGAGTAATTTTTAATCTATTACATAATTTTATTCTTTACTATTCATTCATGATACAAGATCTTCAAAAAGATATAAGATAATTAGTAATGCGTTTGTTTAATAAAGCTTAACGTATACGACCTCTTTGGTAGCTAAATAATTTAAACACACGCAAAGAGGTCCGTACTGGCCACTAATAACATTGTTCTTTTTTATATAAAAGTAGAAAAAGAATTTGAAAGAACAAAAAACTAAAGAAATAGTATCCCTTGGTAACATAATTGTTTTAGATAGATTTATAAAATCCGATCGTTTCAACGCTTACCAGTCATTTCATTATCCTCCGTTTTCTCTTGAGAGGGCTCCTTCTTTTCTTCTCTCCTTTCCTGCGGCGGCTCTTTCTTCTCTTCTTTTCTTTCCTGCGAAGCTTCCTTCTTCTCCTCTCTTCTTTCTTGCGGCTCCTCGCGTTGCTCTTCCTTTTCAACTGGTTTCTGTACTTCTATCGGTTTATCTTCTTTATTTTCTTCTATAACTTGTTCGGGCTTCGGTTCCGGCTTACTTTCTACATTCTCAATATTTTCGTTTACCTGAAATATTTAACAATAAAGTTATAGTATTTTCTTTTATTAAAGTAAATTTCATTGCATTTTAACAAACATTTAAAAGACACTTTGTTTTACTGCTTTTTTAGTAGGTAGTAGGTCTCCATTGTCGAAGCAAATATTTGAAATATTTCAATACTAGCTGTTCCCATGCGACTTCATTCGCTTAAAATTATAAAAATTTTATTTTATTGTTTACATTTGTCAAATTATCAATTGCAAATGTCAAAATGACATGACATGATGTCAAACCATGGCAACCTTGATTCCTTGATGTTGGCAGCAACTTATGGTCTCTTTCCCACATTAGAGTTTTTATCCAAAATATTTACCCCTAAGTTTAAGGGCGTGAAAATATATAGCCTAAAGCGTAAGGTAAGTCTAGGGCTTTTTATTAAAAAAAAGAGTTATTCAAAAATATGCTGTAATTGCTGATATCTTAGGCAACAAAGAAGTGTGTGTTTACGCTTTATTATATTAGTATAGAAGTATAGATAAATGTTACAAGTTTCAGTTAAAAAGAAACAAAAAAAAATCACCTTATCGTGTATTTGTTGTGTGGTGATGACGTCACCGATCTGCAGAGCCTCCAACTTCTGCGTCACTTCTATGGCGCTCACTTGACGCTTGTCTGAACTCACGCTCTGAAAAACAGACAATCATACTATAATTATAATATATCATACATGCAAAAGTTTAGATGGATGGATGGATGGATGTTTGTTAGAATTTGTAGCCTAAACGGTTGAACGGATTTCGATGTAATTTGGCATAGATGTGGAGGATAGTGTGGAAGAACACATAAGCTACTCACTTTTTTTTTTTAATACCACGCGGATGAAGTCGCAGGTGAAAGCTAGTCACTAAATAAATAGGAATGTTTAGATGGATGGATGTTTATTAGAGTTTGCCGCCTAAACGGCTGAACGGATCTCGATGAATTGTCATAGATGTAGAGCTTATTCTAGAAGAACTAGGCTACTTAGTCTTGTTTTTTAATTATTTTTTTTCTCTTTTTTAGTAAAAATATTAGTAGATTTTTGTTAATTTACTAATATTTCTTTTAACCATTCCAACTAAGCTCTAGGCTTGTGCTAGGATATGGTTCACGACAATAGTCGAATGGCAGGATTCGAACCCTCGGCCTCAAGATCGGTAGTCCGTACCCCAAACCATTAGGCTATTGGCGCTTAAATGATGGTATTTAATATATTTACCTTATCCATAGCATCAGCGGTGTGTCGCGGCGGCGGGGGCGACAGCGCGCGCCCCGGGGACTGCGACTTGCCGCGCTGAAACACAATTCAACATTTTACTAATCTTACTAATATTATAAATGTGAAAGTTTAGATGGATGGATGTTTGTTAGAGTTTGTAGCCTAAACTGCTGAACGGATCTCGATGAATTGTCATAGATGTAGAGCATATTCTAGAAGAACTAGGCTACTTAGTATTGTTTTTTAATATTTTTTTTCTCTATTTTAGTAAAAATATTAGTAGATTTTTGTTAATTTACTAATATTTCCTTTAACCATTCCAAATAAGCTCTAGACTTGGATATGGTATGCTGCTAGGATATGGTTCACGACAATAGTCGAATGGCGGGATTCGAACCCTCGGCCTCAAGATCGGTAGTCCGTACCCCAAACCATTAGGCTATTGGCGCTTAAATGATGGTATTTAATATATTTAACAGTGGTAGAGCCCGCTTTAACATCTTCGCACTGCAGGGTCGGCTCGTCCGGTGAAATACCACGACCACACAGAAGACAGGCGTGAAGTGGAAGCAATCCCGCGTTTCGTCTGATGAGTGTGGTGCCGGAGGCCCAACTTAAGTCCCTTTTCCTTCCCACTCTTTTTCTCATAAGAATAGGATGGGAAGGGAACGTGGATTTGACGGTGGAGGAGACGCATAGGAAGAGGAAATATCCTCTTATGTGCGTCTCCTCCTCCGTCGATTAAGGGTAGGCAACGCTTCCGCTATTGCGAATGTCTATGGGTAGCGGTCGCTTCGCCATTTTGGCGGGTTCAAGTGGCCGCTTGCTCGTTTGCCATCTTATAATATAAAAAAAATAATAATATATTTACCTTATCCATAGCATCAGCGGTGTGTCGCGGCGGCGGGGGCGACAGCGCGCGCCCCGGGGACTGCGACTTGCCGCGCTGAAACACAATTCAACATTTTACTAATCTTACTAATATTATAAATGTGAAAGTTTAGATGGATGGATGTTTGTTAGAGTTTGTAGCCTAAACTGCTGAACGTATCTCGATGAAATTTGGCATAGATGTAGAAGATAAGAAGAACACACAGGCTATTCACTTTTGTTTTTTTCAATTCCACACAGACAGACTCGCGGGCGAAAGCTAGTGAATTATAAATGCAAAACTTTAGATCGATGGATGGATGTTTGTTAGAGTTTGTAGCCTAAACTGCTGAACGGATCTCGATGAAATTTGGCATAGACGTAGAGAATAGTCTGGAGAAACACAGACTACTTTTGATCCTGGAAATAGCTACGGTTTCAAGTACACTACATAATTCTGCAACAATTCAACATTTTACTAATCTTACTAATATTATAAATGCGAAAGTTTAGACGGATTGATGTTTGTTAGAGTTTGTAGCCTAAACTGCTGAACGGATCTCGATGAAATTTGGCATAGACGTAGAGAATAGTCTGGAGAAACACAGACTACTTTTGATCCTGGAAATAGCTACGGTTTCAAGTACACTACATAATTCTGCAACAATTCAACATTTTACTAATCTTACTAATATTATAAATGCGAAAGTTTAGACGGATTGATGTTTGTTAGAGTTTGTAGCCTAAACTGCTGAACGGATCTCGATGAAATTTGGCATAGACGTAGAGAATAGTCTGGAGAAACACAGACTACTTTTGATCCTGGAAATAGCTACGGTTTCAAGTACACTACATAATTCTGCAACAATTCAACATTTTACTAATCTTACTAATATTATAAATGCGAAAGTTTAGACGGATTGATGTTTGTTAGAGTTTGTAGCCTAAACTGCTGAACGGATCTCGATGAAATTTGGCATAGACGTAGAGAATAGTCTGGAGAAACACAGACTACTTTTGATCCTGGAAATAGCTACGGTTTCAAGTACACTACATAATTCTGCAACAATTCAACATTTTACTAATCTTACTAATATTACAAATGCGAAAGTTTAGACGGATTGATGTTTGTTAGAGTTTGTAGCCTAAACTGCTGAACGGATCTCGATGAAATTTGGCATAGACGTAGAGAATAGTCTGGAGAAACACAGACTACTTTTGATCCTGGAAATAGCTACGGTTTCAAGTACACTACATAATTCTGCAACAATTCAACATTTTACTAATCTTACTAATATTATAAATGCGAAAGTTTAGATGGATTGATGTTTGCTAGAGTTTGTAGCCTAAACTACTAAACTGATCTCGATGAAATTTGGCATAGACGTAGAGAATAGTCTGGAGAAACACAGACTACTTTTGATCCTGGAAATAGCTACGGTTTCAAGTACACTACATAATTCTGCAACAATTCAACATTGAAAAATTGTATGTTCTTTTACGCGAACGAAGTCGATGGCGATAGCTAATCTATGTATTATATAGCACATGTCAATAAGCACATCATCAAGGCTAGTCGAGTCCATCACCACGGTACATCATCATCACTCACCAGGTCTGGGCGAGGCGTGCAGCGAGAGCGGGCGCGGCCGGCGGGCGGCGGGCGGCCTGCGCGGCGCGTCCCCGCCCGCCACGGTCGTCGCGTCGCGGGATACTGACGGCGTGGTTGCGATACTGTTCGCACCTGTGTCCCCACCGCCTGATATTGTACAACAGACCATATACACTCAAATACCTGTCGCACTTAGCCAATACAGTTGGACTGTTACAACTGTATAAAGACTAACTTGAAGTCAGTACATATGTTCGTCAACTGGCCAAGTGTTAACCTGGCACTAATACATGATTGATTTGACCAGTACTGTTGTACAGAAGCGCTTTACCTAGACTGTAACTGGCATCAGAGAGTACATATAATATATGACTGATGGTCGCAACTTTTAGGAATTAGTGCTCGGTTCACACTTGGCCAGGAATGTAAACACTAACTTGCTTACAATCTATGACTGGTCGTCAACTGTCCGACTTGTCCAGTGTGAAACACTAATACCTGGTTCACATTTGGCCAGTAGCAGTCAATACATGGACTATCATTAAAATAGCATAATATAAACATTATCTTGCGCCAGATAGTCCATACAATGTATGACTGGCCTGCACTACTGTCCAACTGTACTGGTAAGTGTGAACCAGGAATAACATTAAGTTGTAAACAGATTAGAGAAAAAGGGACACAACTCCGTCCATCGATCCATTAAAACTATTTTATCACTAAGACTTTGAAACAAGGACATGGAACTATTACTAGAGTTAGTTATTTTGAATTACCACATATTTTACATATACTTATAAAAATTATATACAAAAAGCAAAGCGCGTACAGCGACGTTTAAAGCTAACATAAACATTCAATGTTTGTAATGTGCACGACCCTTTATGGAAATATCAAACAAAAAATACATAAACGACACAAAAAACATGATTACTACAAACTAGTACTTGTGAAATATATAGTCAACTCTTTTCTATGTATGCCCAAAGACAGAGATAACTGTATGTTTTGATGGTTGGTCAGAGATTTAAAAAATATATAGAGGAAGCATAGTTGACACTTCACTTGACACATTTTTCACATGATATACTAACGCTATCTATTAATAGATCCTCAAAACCACATGTCAATATAATTGTATTTAAATTAATATTTTTACTACACTGTTTAGTTTGTTTTATAACAAAAGATGGAGCTTATCATTTTGTAAAATGTAACGTGTCAATACAAGGACATGAGGCACTAAACATGACAACTAACATAGTACCTTTCAAAAAAGTTACCGGTGAAAAAATGTTCACTATGTCTAGTCTATATATTTCTTAAATGTCTCTGTGTTTGGTGTGTTTCGTGTTATACCTCTGGGCGTATTAACGCCGGTGCCGGCGATGGAGGCGGGGCGCGGCTTGCGGGGCGCGGAGGCGGCGCGCCGCACCACGCCCGCGTTGGACAGCGCGCTGCCCGGCCGCGACCCCGGCGTCGTCTCCCCGGACCGCGTCTCTGTGCACACCGACCCTTGTATCCTACTCTAACGTGACCTATACCACTTGTATACTACTGTATCTCGCTTGTATACAACTGTATCTAACTTGTATACAAGTACATCTCACTTGTATACAACTGTATCTAACTTGTATAGTACTGTATCTCACTTGTATCTTACTATATCTCACTTGTATACTAATATATCGCCTTGTATCCATGTGTTACGTATCCACTATATTTATATTGATAATTACTTACCTGTATGTATGCAATTAAAATGTTAAGTTAATTTTGTTACAAGAATAATCTATCCAAATATCAAAGTAATTTGTCTCTTATGAAATTAAACGAAATGTGCTTAAAGTAATAAACATAAACAAGATAAGGCGAAAAAGCATAGTGGAGCGAAAGAAACAAATCCATGAAAACCCAAATTAAAAAGCAGGTGTGGATTTCAGAAGAAACATATGTCATTAAAAATTGCTCATGAATGTATTTTCAAACAAAGAAAGGCTTTATTTTGTCATATTAAAACTGCATATTAAATAAATATACATAAAAATTAAATTTATTAGTATTTCCACTCACCTTTAGATTTGAGAAACTGCGCAAGAGATGGAGAAAGGTTTAAAGAGAAATATACAAAGACATTTATGAATGTTAAAAAGTCACAAAATTAAAAAAAAGGAGTAGTTACTTTGCATATTTCTTTTTTAACCAATAAAGTAAAAAGATAGAGTACCCGAGTTCCTTGTGCCTCAAGAAAGCAGTCCATATTCCTCAGAGTAGAGCAGTAGTTTACCAAGTTAGAGAAAATCCTTAAATCATTTTGAAGACAACGACTATATGAGCATATATCAAACAAAACCACTCTTAAAAGTGCAATAAACCTATTTCACTCAAAAATCTGTGCAAAAATTAGCATTCAAATACAAAACGTAATAATAAGGAATTATTTTCTTGAAATTCGATTAAATACATCATAACTTATTAGTCGACTCAGAATTACTACAGCTAAGCAAAGCTGAGCTCACACACTCATAGAACTCTAAAACTATCATATCAAACATTTTAAATCAGGGACATTAAATACTATAATAACTAATAATCCGTTATAAAGTTACACCAACAATGCTTTAGATCGATAACAGCAGATGTTAATAAACTTTACAAATTAGAGAATTAAAGGTTAAATCAACAAAAAATGACACTTTAAATCTAGGAGACTGTAACACAACAGTATAATTGAATATTTTACTTGACACTTAGCATACATGAACCCGAATGCTATACATGACATTTGGTATAATTGAACCCTAATGATATAAATGACACTTGGTATAATAGAACCCAAATAATATACATGACACTTGGTATAATAGAACCCAAATGATATACATGACACTTGGTATAATAGAACCCAAATGATATACATGACACTTGGTATAATAGAACCCAAATGATATACATGACACTTGGTATAATAGCGGGATGTTATACACGACTTAGCATACGAACTCCAATATTATAAAGCGTTAATGAGCACTAACCGACTGCAGAGCCGGAGGTTATTGACCAAGTTATGCGGTAGCTGGACTGCGAACCAAGCGCCCCCTAGCGGTACCTGCAATGTACTCACGGGCGCGATTGAGGTGTTGAATGGAGGGCGAGGAGACGGGCGTCAGGCGGGGCAGCTTGTCCAGTCGCGTCATGGAGTATGCCCTACCTGGCGCGCGCGGGGCGGGCAACGTGGGCACGAGGTCGGTGCGCCGCCGGGCCACCGACGACCACACTACCGTCGGCTGACGGTCGGGTTCGTCTGCGGACACCGGTTGTAATCATTCTTACAAACTCCAACACTCATACAAAACATGTAGCTCTAAACTTTCTTTGAAAAAACCTAAGTCGGTATAGAATCTACTACGTTTTCATATCCCTCAATTGGCGACGACAGGGACGTGTATAGGGTGGGGGAGGTGTTTTTATATCCCCCTAGAAAATTGAAAAATGTAAATTACATACGAAAACTTCTAAAAAATAGGAAATTACCTAGCTGCCCCTAGCTAAACCTACTAAGATCATCGCTCGAAGACCCTCTAAGTATCAATTCACTCCCGTCTTACAAAAATCTTACAATGCACTCATATATTTAGATTTACGTTTCATAGATAACTAAAGAATTAAAATCCTAGTGTTTATATAATGTCCAATTGTCTAGTTACATAAGACATGCCATCGGAACATCGTTTACAACAGCTTGCATTCACAGATGACATGATTGAATCCTTTCAAATTACAAAAGCATACAAACATACCAACTCATATCTCCATATGCACAAGGGTTATAATCCTTTGCATTCGAGTTTACACCTTTTACACCGGCTTAGTTTTCTTCACTGCACTATTACACAAATGTGCCTTAAGAGATTGTATTAAGAGTGATATTCGTTTACCAATTGTATTTTCAGTCAAGTAATCCTATGCAAGGCCAGTTGAGATTATTCACCAAGAGCCAGCATTTTCTGTACTCTTAAGATATTAACAGGCATTCGCTGTGTACACTTCACGTATAATTTAAACAGATGGTTCTAGACTGGCTTAGGAAATTAAATCATCACATTTGCATACACAAATTTTGTACGTTCACACATATTTAATGGTAAATTAAAATATAGATTTTAATATAATCTTAATCATACATAGGTATGAAGGCCATATTTTACTTAACCATTTTCTTAGCTTAGTATTAATAAATCTATACTAATATAATAAAGCGTAAACACACACTTCTTTGTTGCCTAAGATGTCAGCAATTACAGCATATTTTTCAATAATTTTTTTTTAATGAAAAGCCCTACACTTACGTCATGCTTTAGGCTATATATTTTCACGCCATTAAACTTAGTGGGTAAATATTTTGGATAAAAACCCTAATGTGGGAAAGAGACCATAAGTTGCTGACAACATCAAGAAAGAAAGATTGCTAAGGTTTGTCATGTCATGTCATTTTGACATTTGCTATTGATAATTTGACAAATGTAAACAATAAAATAAAGTTTTTATAATTTCACGCGGATGGATCCGCACGCGAACAGCTAGTTTATAGATAAATCAGGAAATAAATTACTCTCTATTGTTTAATTTCTTCATATTATTGTGTATAGCGAGGTTTTTATACTCCTAGTAAGTTTACAATATTCAATTATTTCAGTTTCCTCTATTTATATATAAGTTTTTTTAAGTAGGATGTAGTCAATATTATAAAAACGCTTACTTACAATAACTTGTGAACATGAGTCCTTTGCAGCGTGAAAAATATAACTTGTCAATTCATATAACATTACCTTTTAAAACATGTATATGATTTTCTATAGCACGTCGATTCCCTATATCAAATTTATTACATCAAAGTATCAAGAAGCATAAATCGTCGTACATTTTCAGGTATAATAATACAATAAACGGCAATGAGAAACTACTTAGTCTAGAGAAACCAGCTGAAAGTACTTCAACTGTGAAAAGCTAAAAGAAACCTTATCCCATATAACTAAGATTGAAAATGGCTCAATAGGAGAAAACAAGCAAGAGTATAAGACAGTAAAGCAGACGTTAGCAATGACCTTTCTTACACAAAAGAGGAAATCTTTAGCTATTATGTGTTGACAAAGTCTGTTTTTATGTGTACATATTGGATTACCTATGGATTTCAAAATCCATCTGATCATTGGATATAAATCCCTATCATCCCCTGTCATGGATTCTCTTCCCCTAGACAATCCATGTAATTCCGTGGCGACCTCTCCAAATGGTGAAACAAGCGTTTTACACCTTTTGTAAATGAAAGTGTGGACTTTTAGTGGATCAAAGAGTAAGTATGCATATATTTGGTCGAAGGTAAAAAACTGTGTACACTCCTTTATCGTGATGTCATTTTGGTGTAAAAAATTGATCTTACATGAGAAGAAAATTCTTTAGCATACCTTTATTATCAGTGTCGGATGTGTCTAGGTGTAACGCCGACGCTCGTCTCGTGAGCGGCGCAGACGCGAACATCACATTTGTCGTTGATGCAGCCCTGAAACGTCACGCGATTCTGTTACTAATTTGTATTGAAAATACAGTTTACAAGGGTTAGTTTTCATTCCCGAACAAATGCGAATTATGTGCCAGTAAAAGATAATTAAAGTAGAATAGTAGATGTACACGTCATAATTTATTGAAACTTCAAAATTATTTGTTAAACAATTTTAGTGTATTTCGTAAAAGAGTTTTATAGAGCTAAAGTATGCAATTTTTGTATCCATGCAATAGTTATATAAATCCAACAACAAAATAATGCCCATAACCAATTTACACTTTTTACATATTACAGCGAAATTGAAAATTAGTGCGATATAAGGTAGTGTATACTTTTGTTTGATCTCCAAATCAGCTAGTTTAATATGCAAATGTACACAAAATTTACGCAAAAGTTAATGGCAGCAAAACCATAACCGGTGATTTGTGGGCATTGTCTCTCAGAGACAATGCTCGCTGGTGTAATATCGGAAGGAAGATTACGTCATCGAGTCTCGACCGAACTGGTAGGTTTTAAATTGCAAAATTTTTCGTCACCATTCTTAAAAACATATAGTTAAATTTGGATTTATCGATATTAATAAGCCCCAACACTACATAGTCCCAGTGCAGTAATCGGGAGGCTTGAGAGCTTAACCGCGACACTGCACTGCGCCATTGGACCATATTTATTCACGCGTGCCAAATTATTCATGCCTATTATCTACTCTGCAGTGGCTACTCTATGTTACAATTTATTTTTATTTCATTGCAGATATAAAAATAAATCTTACAGCCGTCCCATCTAAACATTTTTGCCTTTATAAGGCTGTAAATAGACTTATTATAGACATGTTGTATCATTTCAAACAATGAAACTTTTAAAAATAAATCCATAGACAAAATAAATACATTGTCAGCCAGTGACACACGTTAATGCAATACCTCATTTCCATTAAATTCGACTATGGATTGCTAATTTTTTTTATCATACGTCTATCGGACATCGTACAATCTAAACGCGGAAATACACAGATATAAAAATTAAAAAAGATCCCTTTGTTCTGCTTCTGTGTCAAAATTTTCCGCATGTGAGCATCGATTAATATATCTAATCGGCTTCCAGAAAGTTGTGATAAAAAGCAATATAATACAAGAGATAATGTTAAAAAACAGGTATTACGTTATCGGTCGAATAAAAGTATGTTTTTGCAACACAAACAATGTATTCATCAATTTGTTTAGCATTTTGTAGCCAATATGTCTAGTATACTTTACAATAGTTTTGAGACAAAACAAAGTTTAGAAATCAATTAAAATTTACATTTCTGTAAGAAACATCGAAAGACGAAATATTGAGACTTTAAAGAACTCTTTTCTTAACGCAATTTTGTAAACAAATCTATTTATCTATCTATTTTTAAATCTATATTTCTATCTTACTACAATATTAGCTATTGCTATCTTTTCTCGATCTTTACATAATCAAATATCCACCCAACAAAGTATATTATATCAATTTATAACCAGGAATGTCTGAAATGTACTAGTTATCTAGATTTAGAGTTATATTCATATAAAAGCAGTACAACTTGCATTTCTCGGCTGGAGCTATTTGGGTCGCAACGATCGCTGCGTAATTGAGTATTCACGGGCTATAGTTTGCAATGTCCTGCGAGCTGGCATAGACTAGTTACATTCAGAGTATACATATTACTAGATGTTGCTCGCGACTACGTCCACGTGAAATTAATTTTTTGAAATCGGTCCCGTAGTTTTTGAGTTATTTTAATATATACCAAAATACAAAAATTCAAATCTTTCTTCTCTATAATATTAATATAGATAACATCGTGTAAGTATTCAGAATTAATAATAGACGAAACATTTGAGAAAAAGACAAGAGCGTAATAAAGAGTTACGTCTATTTAATATATTTGAAGATCTAGCTGATCAGCTGTTTTGAACATGATATCTCTGACGATTAGATAATCTGTGGCCGTGACTAAGACTACAGCTACGGGTTCGGATATGAAACGGTAAGAACACTGCAATGGAAGCAACCCGTTAAACCGAACACAATATAGATCTTAACGCTGGTCGATAAAGATTATATTTGAATAACAAATGCTTTAAATTTTAGGACATGAGCGATAGCAACGAGTCATACGTTCGATTTCCGTAATAGAACACGCGAATGTAATAAAAAGTTTACAATCCGTTAAATCTATAAATAGAAAATTCTATGATGTTAAATCGTTTAATACTCTGTGCAATAAATGCTATGAGTTTCTTACAGCGTGCAAAAAATACTGTCATCTCTCTTATTCTTATAAAAAAACAAGAGACAGCAATACCCCTTTTCACGGTGGACATCAAGAAATTTTACCTTATACGACTTAAAATTCACAATTTTACAACCATTAAAAAAAAGCAGATAAAAACATATTCTGTCTACTGTTGTTATTGTTGTTATTTTTCTATGTATGTCGTGTAAACCTATAATTAGGAAAAAATATCTGCACGTTACTTATTGTATTGTGTAAAAATGTGTGTCATAATTTTGTCCTGTTGGTTTATCTTAATAAATAAAATAAAATAAATAAAAATCAATGAGAATTCCAAAAGTAGCAAAGAATTGAAAAGTTGACCTTCACTTGGACGTCAGTTAAAACATATAAATATTTAACATAAGATAATACAGAACATAGAACATACAGACAGTACATTTCAAAATAAGTAAAAATATCTCAGACTAATTGCATGCTCTCTACGTAGGTACTAATTACTTGTGTAAAACTCATGCGCATCCTTCAAAACACAAAGCAAAACTAAAACAACTCTACAGAACAACATAAAGTTGCATAAACACTAGAGCAGATAAGTGATTTTTAAGAAAAAAATAAAAAAAACAACACCATATACGCTCTAATGAATACACAACATAAAAAAACATTAGTAAAAAAACTAAAATTTTAATGTTAACTAAACAAAATCAATAAACAAACGTAAAAAAAAAAACTTAAAATTGCTTACAGCGAGTCAAAAAAGCTCATCTGATCGAGTGGGTTGGTACTGGTGGTTGGGGAAATAAAAAAAAAACAAAAAATTAGTGCTCAATAAAAATGTGCCACGGGTAACATTATTCTTTGCAGTCGAATGGCTGGAAAAATGAACCCGCACCTTGTATGAGCATTATGTTTCTAGTCACTTAAAAAAAATAAGATTTCCATATGCCATGAACTTAAGCCATCGTCAACGTATTGTTAAATTTCAACGCCACATTTTTTTCTTTAAAAAATACATACAAAATAATTTATTTACATGGCATATGAAAATCCTTTCAGCACAAATCAAAGACCGACACCTGTAATTTAATAACAAGCAAAGCTTAATTAAGACAAAAAAAACGTGTAAATCTGTATTTTCTCTCATTACGTATATTATACAGTTTCGTATTAAATACAAATTTAAAATCAACTTTAATACATTAACACTAGCACATTTAAAAAAAAATATCTACAAACTTTAGGTTTAAAAAAATTATGTACTCCAAAAAATTCTATTGTGAGCAACTTTCCTAGCAGATACTTGTATTATTAACAAGATTTATTAGCATGATGAAGATCTCTAAATCTTCAAAAACATAAAAAACTGGATCAATATCACCTTCCCCAATAAGCAAAGTAAAATCAAATTATCAAAATGTCTACTTAAACAGTCCAATGTGTCACAATTTTAAGAAAACAACATGACAAGTACAATATATTTGGCAGGGTGATATTTTTTTACTTTATTTAACGGGGCTGGAGTATCAAAATGAGATCAATTTCACCTGGAATTGCATAAAGTCCATGTCAATCAGAGACCAGATCTGGAAAAAAAATCAGTAGTCTCACCTGCGCGCGGCCCAGAAGAATCCAGCTGAATCAACCGGTTCCAGCAGTCGAGGTGTCGAGGAACCGAAGGCGAATGCAGGCCTGGGAGTGGAGCGCGCCGCTCTGGCTCGTTCCAGGCGCTCCGTGCGTTCCTTCTCTCTCTGGAGAAGTGCCTCCCGTCGGGACACTGACGCCTCCCATATCGCACGCTTGCGTTCTTCCACCTGCATACAAAGGTTAGCGTAAAAAATTACAGCTTCTCTGTACCTTAGACTAGGTTTTAGGTGTTGATTTTGGTAGACTTTCATAGGTTCTCTTCGATAGACACCTAACATTATAGGTAAACGAGTTTTATTTTCAATTTAACATACTTAAACATTCAGATTCAGACTTCTGTGTTCGAGTACACAATAAGCCGTCTGCGTCTATCCTTGCAACTACCTACTTAACACAATATGACAATAAAAGACCGATACTAATTTAAATAACTGAATATTATAATTCCGCTCGCCTGCTCTTGTATAGATTGCATCTAAAAGATAATATTTTTATAACCAGTCGGTGTTAGGCGAGAGCATCGGAATGCAGCCAGTCCTGAAGGAAGGGCTATATCCGTCCACTCCTTGCTTTTAAAAATATTCCTGAAGCCATCGCCACCGCTAAGGTATTTCCGTACGCCGTATTGTCGACTTGTTTCCGCGTGCTGAGAAGTTCAACATTTTTGAGTAAACTTAGAACAATTTTACTGGTTTAATAATCAAATTAATTTTTCAATTGCATTAACTTTAAAGTGCTTATTGTAACTTTGTTAAGTTAGATTCGTTAACTTATCTACGTTCATCATTCGTAGTTTAGCCTATCTTTTTTTAAATTCTACAAGGATCAAATCCTATATTATCGGGCCTATCACACTATACCGACTATACAAGTTCCATTAATATAGTCTAGTCAATTGGTGGCCGCGTGTTGCAGATAATCAGGTCAGGCCAGAGACGAGTACGGAGTGACCTGACTTACATAACAATGTCACTTTCAATTATCATCTAATGCGCATATAGAACATGTTGAAATTACTTGGATGTAAATTAAATAAATGTATCAAGCTAAAAAGTACACAATTATAATTAAGAGGAAAAAAGCCTTTTTTTAGTTGGAAAACGCGCGAACGGCCACCTAAATTCGGCGAAAAAGCAAAGCGACCGCTGCCCATAGACATCCGAAATTGCAGATGCGTTGCCTTGCCTACCCATAATTGTTGGAAGAGACGCACATAAAGAGGATATTTTCTTCTTTTGCCTCTCCTCCACGATCAATAAAACATTCCCTTCTCATCCCTTCCTTACAAGTAAAGGGTAGGAACTGGAAGGGACTAAAATTAGGCCTTCGGCACGCTTTGAGTTAATAGAGAATTTGCATCTTATGCAATAGATTAAAAAAGTTGCAGACATTTTTTCATCATTCAATAATCAGTTATCAGTTGTAATAAAGCTTAAAATATTTCATTCTTGTCTATTAGGTAATGGTACTTTCCCACTATATTCGTTATCTTATGGATTTAGACCAATATACACTAAGTAATAGATTAAGTCAACGCGGCTTCTTTACAATCCTCGTCACAATTCAGCAGAACTAATGTGCACAAGATACGTCAGTGTTTATGCAAACTTTGTCAACGGAATTTCAAATATTCGATACGAGCGAATGTTGTACAAGACTAAGGTGCGGTTACACTGAAATAACGCTAAGTTGAATGATTCTTGAAGTGGTTACGGTGGAATTAATTGCTTCAAGATGGGATTCTACTTAGCTACTAATCTATATCTATTCTAATATTATAAAGCGGAAAGATTTGTATTTTTATACTAGCTGTTCTCGTGCGGCTTCATCCGCATGAAATTTTGAGAATTTTATTTTATTATTTACATTTGTCAAATTATCAATAGCAAATGTAAAAATGACATGACATGACAAAACTTAGCAATCTTGCTTTCTTGATGTTGGCAGCAACTTATGATCTCTTTCCCACATTAAGGTTTTTATCCAAAATATTTACCCCCTAAGTTTAATGTCGTGAAAATATATAGCCTAAAGCGTGACGTAAGTGTAGGGCTTTATATTAAAAAAGAATTATTCAAAAACATGCTGTAATTGCCGACATCTTAGGCAACAAAGAAGTGTGTGTTTACGCTTTATTATAATAGTATAGATATAGATGTATTCGATTCACACAGAAGCTACTGGGCAGATTTAAAAAAAATCTTTCACCATTAAAAAGCTACGTTATCAGTGAGTAACATAGGCTATGTTTATACTATTTTTTTTAATTCCACATGGACGAAGTCGTGAGCAACAGCTAGTCATTGTTAATTTTGGCGAAAAGTTGTACATATTACTAATTCTGTATTTCATCAAATATACAATTACTATAAATAACGATTTCAATAACTTGTCTTTAACTTATAACACACTTTATACTTTTTAAGCAATTAACATACAAAAACAACTTTAAAATACAGAGTTAAGTGTGAAGGTAACAATCTGGTGTTTACTCGAACCGTGTCATTTAATTGAACAACTTCCTTTAGCAAGTATTTTAAGAATTTCATCAAAAAATGTCAATAAAGGCGTTCTCATTACTTGCGGAACGTATTGGCAGCGAGCCAGTCGTGTTAGACATGAAAGCCGGCTAAAAACCCGAGCTAGACTTTTCTCTGCATTTAATGGCATTGAATCTTGACTTGGTAAATTATTGGTTTTTAGAGATATAAGTTCTTAAAAGGTCACTTTACATTAAATGTTTGACTTTCAAGAAATAAACCATGAAATGCTTTCCTTATTACCTTACGCCATTACCTAGGAACATTCTGCAAGCCTCTTTTTATTCACTACTAGCTTTCGCTCGCGACTCCGTCAGCGTGGGATTAAAAAAAAACAAAAGTGAGTTGCCTATGTGTTCTTCCTGACTATCCTCTACATCTATAGCAAATTTCATCGAAATCCGTTCAGCCGTTTAGGCTACAAACTCTAACAAACATCCATCCATCCATCCATCCATCTAAACTGTCGCATTTATAATATTAGTATGAAGAATGATTTCAATTGCCGGTGCATATAGCAAAATCATATCAGTTACTGTTATGGGGGTCATCATTGGGGGAGAGGGAACCCCATTACAAAAAAGTATTTTCACTAACCCCTATGATTAACGGCCTGCACCCCCTTGACTATCGCCCAGCCCCCCTAGATCATTGGCTGATGACGCCTTGGTTACAGTAGCGATAATTTAAAGAAAAGTCTTAGAAGCCAAAAAGAATTACTATTATCATACTAATATTATAAATGCGAAAGTTTAGATGGATGGATGGATGTTTGTTAGAGTTTGTAGCCTAAACGACTGAACGGATTTCGATGAAATTTGGTATAGACGTAGAGGATAGTCTGGAAGAACACATAGGCTACTCACTTTTGTTTTTTTTAATTCCACGCGGACGAAGTCGCGGGCGAAAGCTAGTATATTATAATATTCATATATCATATACTTGGTCCTAGAATTCATAAACCTCAGCATAATATTCCTACATAAATATTCCAGGATTGTTGGCCGTAAACATTGCCTACGTTCCCGATCCCGGCGGTAGCGTAAAGTGGGAACATGGGCAACTCTCCGCATTGCGTCATTTGATATGTACTAGGAAATGCTGCATTTATACTAAGAGGTAAGTATATTCTTGTTAGAAACATAGAGAAATATACAACTGTCATTATTTGAGTTGTTCGCTTAGAGTAGATTTATCATAAACTAGCTGTTGCTCGCGAGTTAGTACTCGTAAGTAAAAAAGTTAAAAAGACAATCAATGTTACTCAGTTAAGTAGCTTTTCAATGGTGCAAGAATTTTTGAAATCGGCCAATTACTTTTTGAGTTATTTCAATACATACAACAATCCAAAAATCCAAATCTATCCTCTTTATAATATTAGTATAGATGTACACTTCTACAAATTCAGTGGCCACTTTTAAATACTATATCAGAGTCATCAACAATAGACTTACTAATTGTAAATTGTCGGTGAGTGTACATGTACAATGCGGCTCAGCGATGGAATTCGCCGCATTGTAATTCAAATGTCTAGCAAGCTGAGTGTCAACAATGACATCAGAGCGCAAGGACGCCAGTTACGTAACTGCGCGTGCGCAGGCAATGTACAAATATCCTTTATAATCCAAATTCAGCAGTTTTTTTCCCATAAACAGCACATTTTCCCCTATAAAGGTATATCCCACTAGCTGTTGCACGCGATTTCGCCCCCGTGAAATAAATATAGTCTATTTTACTCAGCGATAACGTAGCTTTATATTTGTGAAAGAATCTTTGAAATCGGTCCAGTAGTTTTTGAGTTGTTTCAATACATACAAAAATCCAAAAAAAAACAAATCTTTCTTCTTTATAATATTAGTAATCTCATATAACTACTATGGTGTCTTAAAGGACGCCATCTTGGAAATTTGACGTTCATTTGTTTATTTAATTTCGATCGAAATGGGTTATATTTGGAGAGAGATAACGAGAAAGAGGTTCATCTGATCTTGTACGCGGCCAATAATCTAAGCTTTAATTTTTCTATAGTATACAAATATAGCGTAAAAAAGTCAAAGACCTGAATATGTTTAACGCAACGGACGTGAAATGCTAATAGTAGATCTAATTGAAAGCGCAGACGCGTTGAATTGAACATTTTATTTAATACAGGTAAGACAAAAATTATTCGGTCCAGGTAAACGATTCACTTGACATGGCAAATCACAATTATATATTCGTTGTACACTTTTTATAACAAGTACTAGCTTTCGGCCGCAACTACGTCTGCGTGAAATTAAAAAAAAACACAAAACTGTGTAGTAGCCTATGTGTTCTTCCAGACTATCCTCTACGTCTAGGCCAAATTTCATCGAAATCCGTTCAGCCATTTAGGCTACAAACTCTAACAAACATCCGTCCATCTAAACTTTCGCATTTATATTAGAATGATGTGATTATTAGAAGAGATGAAATACGTTAAAATTACATTGCGCTATAGAAACAAGATCAATTCCTAGTTTAAATTTAACACTTCACGTGCTACTCTCGACCTGCGGTTTCACTTTAGTCTGTAAATTGTAGTGGCACTGAGAGTGTTAACAGCACTGTTTCTATTGTACGGATAACAACGTAAACAACACTCTAATCTAATTGTCATTGTCACTACATTGTATAGCTGAGATTGTGTTAGTAAATACTAGCTGTTGCTCACGACTTCGCCCGCGTGAAATTAAAAAAATATAGCCTATGTTACTCACAGATAAATTACCTTTCTAACAGTGAAAGTCGTTAAAATCGGCCCAGTAGTTTTTGAGTTATTTCAATATATACAAAAATACAAATGTTTCCTCTTTATAATACTAGTATAGATTAATGTCATAGGCTTTTCTTATTGACCGCACATTGTAAAACGTCATCACAGTATGAGTTTTTATAGTAAAGTGGCAAATACGCTAGCGCAAACCTTAATTTTAACGCTGCATATAAACATACTAAATAGCAGATAACCTACCCATAATCGACGGAGACGTACATAAAGATATATTCCTTTATATGCGTCTATTAGCATCAAATCTAATTCCTTGCATCCTTACAAATAAAAGGCTGGTAAGGAAAAGGGGACTAAAGGAGACAAAAAAAGTATTAAAAGACAATAATAAACTCCTCTGAAACAATTGTAAAAAATACGTCGAATCTAGCTGTATATTATAATATTTGTAAATACGATCTGACAATTGACCACTACAACTCAGTGCTTTGTTACACGTATTTACTACGGCGCTACCAACGCATCGTGTGGCTTAGTGCAGTCTTAAAATTATTATCTTATACAAAAGCAATCTAGAAGGTGCGAGCGTCTCGCCGCTGACTTTCACTTCGCCACACCACAGCGGTCAGACGATAGTGAAATTTTGAAAATACGCCTCTATACATTATTCCTACGAGCAGCAATAGATTGTACTACCTCTGCGTGAAAACTAAGATGCAATACGTTATGAGCCTACATAAAGATCTTATTTTACTTAAGTACTTGTTGTTGGTCGCGACTTCGTACACGTGTTATTAAACATATAGCCTATGCTACTCAGTGGTAACGTATCTTTTTGATAGTTCAAGATTTTTTAAAATCGGTCCAGTAGTTTTTGAGTTATTTCAATACATACAAAAAACCAAATATACAAATCTTTTCTCTTTATAATATTAGTATAGATTAATAGTGAAACAGAATTTATTGTTTGTTTACTTAAAAATTTGACTTATTTATACTAGTGTATCGACAGTAGACCTCTTAGAGCGTGCGCTGAAACTAAGCTATCGCACAACTGTTTAGTCTCACTGATTCCTATGAGCTTAAATGCAGGTGCACTACTCGATTTAGGTCGTGCAACTAAACAGTTGAATCGGCTGCGAAACAATCGACAATCGTGCAACAGTTGTGCGATAGTTTAGTCAAAGGTGTACGCACGCTTAACATAAACGCATTCACTATTCCTGTCTTACAGCGTAGACGGGAGTAAGTGGGATGTGACGTCACTGCGGTTAATTGGCTCATAAGACAACCGCAGAAACAAACGACGTGAGACGGATCTAGAGTTAAATGTTGAATGAATAAAAATACAGATAGAATTAAGACAAACGTATTAAAACAATATAGACAAGGAGACAGTACCGTCACTCGAATATTTGTAACTTATTGGAGTTTGAAGGTTTCGTAACATAATTTGGTTTAAGAATCTTCAAGTAAAGGCATATTTTAGAACAAATCCAAAAAAAAATGACAATTCAATGTCACGAGATAGTCATTTTTAGTAGTTATAAAAACCATGCGTGATTACCAAATCCACGTATTTATGGTTATAGTTAGTTGGACAAATATTCCGGTAAAATATTGTTTTAGTTCATGCTATTAAACACGATTATCCATAAAGCCTATAACCAACGGCAATATTTCAACGTGCAGTTTAGGCGCGGTTGGAATTTCAAAAGCAAGGTCTGTTGCGGATCTTTGTAGTTATCTCACAGAAATATTTACTTAGCTCCTAAACTAGTGTTTCAAATAGCTCTTTATGTGGGAGCGTTAACCTCTGGCTAGACTTTATAGTGCTAGAGTGTTTTAACATTACAAGTGACTTAAATAACAAGTAGCATACTTTATACTTTCGAACTACATGCATTATACGATACCCGTATCTCATGGTTTTTATTTACGGTAACAAACACGGACAATACCTAGCTCAAACCAAAACCAATATTTAACTCACCAACATAGAAGTTACAAGATGACAGAACGGCTAGTCCTTTGAAAGTTACGTAAGTTTTAGGGACAGTTCAAACAACACGTGTCGACTATTATGTCCTGTTCCTGCTTTTTGTGGGATGGTGAGGGCTGAGAGGTACGAACCTGGAGCCTTCTGTCGCTGTCCCTCGCTCGCTGCTCGGCCTGTCGGAGCAAAGTCATACTTGAGAGTCATTTGCCTCGCAACTAGGGACATCCCCTGTGTTTGTGCGTTTGCAGGCGACAGGCTTTTTTATTGTTATTCCCAATTAAACTGGAGGAGAACCGAAGTTACAAAAGGAAGTGCGATAATCGAAATAGGTATTTCTCATACCAGCCTTACTTATATACAATATTAAGAAAATATTATGTACATCCCTTGTCAAGGTCATGACATTGTTAGCCCTCTTATCGGCAACTTACCCCCGAGAGAGTGAAAAAACGACGACCGAACTTCATATTACTGTACTCACACCAAACCACCTCTACCAATTAACACTATAACTATCGCGGATCACATTGTCTCTGAGAGACAGACCATACTACGGTATCATGTGGCACATGTTAGTCTGTGTGAGGGACACTTAGTATTGTATTGACCTGTAGCCTTCTGTCGTCATCTCTTGCGCGCTGCTCAGCTTGTCTTCGACGGCGGTCCTCATCTCGTTTCTCACGCTGGGCTTGCGCGGCCGCTGCGTGCGCTCGCAGCTCGTCAAGCCGTTTGCGCTGCTCCGCCTCCCGCCGCTCGCGCGCCAACCTCGACCGGTCCAAAGCCTCTGACGACACTGGGAACAACACAATAGATTATAATAAAAGAAATCAATAACTTTTTAAAAGGAAATAATCGATGACCTCAACTTTGAATGGCAGTGAAATTAAATTTGATCACCCAGCTACTTTAACCATTCTTTAGTGTTATTAGTTCCATAAATTCATAAAATGCGTTTCCGAACTACGTAACTTGAGTTTTACACCGTTAAAACTTTGTTCAACCATTAATGAATCAATAGCTAATAATTAAATTAATTGAAACTTCAGAAACCCCGCATAAATTGTTCAAACTTTGCGATCACCGGAAGATCATATATGAGTTACGCCGTCTCTAATTGGTTTTTTTTTATTTAATTCGAATCTTATTACTTAAAACATAAGTCACAAAGTTCGCAAAGATGTACCAAAGGAGAGAGATAGTACCTTGTTGACAATAATTACGATCACATGTTTATATGTGGAATTGTATATCATAAACCGTGATGTATCATAACTATCACTATGATGAATCATTCTGTGTATCACAGAATTCATTATAATCACAATGAATCTAGACTAGAATGTCCGAGAATTACTAAAACGGTACGCAAAGTTAGACAAGGAAACGTAAGTACGTGTAGTACAAATTTGCATATCTGGAAGTATGCCAATTGCAAGCTTTACTTTGTCTCGATTGGGCTGACAAAAGGCTAACGTACATATATATTACTCTACTAGCTTTCGCCCGCGAGTCCGTCTGCGTGGAATTGAAAAAAACAAAAGTGAATCCACTACATCTATGTCAAATATCATCGAGATCCGATCAGCCGTTTAGGCTACAAACTCTAACAATCATCCATCTAAACTTTCGCATTTATAATATTAGTATGTAGTATGATATCAAGTACAATAACAAATAAATTAACCAACGTTATACATAGTAAAACTTCTCAATATTCTCTGCACATAAGTAATATTTCAATTCTATACTAATATTATAAAGAGGAAAGATTTGTATTTTCGTATGTATTGAAATAACTCAAAAACTACTGGGGCGATTTTAAAAATTCTTTCACCGTTAGAAAAATTTCTCTGTGAGTAACATGGAATATTTTATCGATATCGATACTGCATGAACTCTGGTGTGATTTATCGATATCGATACTGCATGAACTCTGGTGTGATTTATCGATATCGATACTGCATGAACTCTGGTGTGATTTATCGATATCGATACTGCATGAACTCTGGTGTGATTTATCGATATCGATACTGCATGAACTCTGGTGTGATTTATCGATATCGATACTGCATGAACTCTGGTGTGATTTATCGATATCGATACTGCATGAACTCTGGTGTGATTTATCGATATCGATACTGCATGAACTCTGGTGTGATTTATCGATATCGATACTGCATGAACTCTGGTGTGATTTATCGATATCGATACTGCATGAACTCTGGTGTGATTTATCGATATCGATACTGCATGAACTCTGGTGTGATTTATCGATATCGATACTGCATGAACTCTGGTGTGATTTATCGATATCGATACTGCATGAACTCTGGTGTGATTTATCGATATCGATACTGCATGAACTCTGGTGTGATTTATCGATATCGATACTGCATGAACTCTGGTGTGATTTATCGATATCGATACTGCATGAACTCTGGTGTGATTTATCGATATCGATACTGCATGAACTCTGGTGTGATTTATCGATATCGATACTGCATGAACTCTGGTGTGATTTATCGATATCGATACTGCATGAACTCTGGTGTGATTTATCGATATCGATACTGCATGAACTCTGGTGTGATTTATCGATATCGATACTGCATGAACTCTGGTGTGATTTATCGATATCGATACTGCATGAACTCTGGTGTGATTTATCGATATCGATACTGCATGAACTCTGGTGTGATTTATCGATATCGATACTGCATGAACTCTGGTGTGATTTATCGATATCGATACTGCATGAACTCTGGTGTGATTTATCGATATCGATACTGCATGAACTCTGGTGTGATTTATCGATATCGATACTGCATGAACTCTGGTGTGATTTATCGATATCGATACTGCATGAACTCTGGTGTGATTTATCGATATCGATACTGCATGAACTCTGGTGTGATTTATCGATATCGATACTGCATGAACTCTGGTGTGATTTATCGATATCGATACTGCATGGAATATTTTATCGATATCGATACTGCATGGAATATTTTATCGATATCGATACTGCATGGAATATTTTATCGATATCGATACTGCATGGAATATTTTATCGATATCGATACTGCATGGAATATTTTATCGATATCGATACTGCATGGAATATTTTATCGATATCGATACTGCATGGAATATTTTATCGATATCGATACTGCATGGAATATTTTATCGATATCGATACTGCATGGAATATTTTATCGATATCGATACTGCATGGAATATTTTATCGATATCGATACTGCATGGAATATTTTATCGATATCGATACTGCATGGAATATTTTATCGATATCGATACTGCATGGAATATTTTATCGATATCGATACTGCATGGAATATTTTATCGATATCGATACTGCATGGAATATTTTATCGATATCGATACTGCATGGAATATTTTATCGATATCGATACTGCATGGAATATTTTATCGATATCGATACTGCATGGAATATTTTATCGATATCGATACTGCATGGAATATTTTATCGATATCGATACTGCATGGAATATTTTATCGATATCGATACTGCATGGAATATTTTATCGATATCGATACTGCATGGAATATTTTATCGATATCGATACTGCATGGAATATTTTATCGATATCGATACTGCATGGAATATTTTATCGATATCGATACTGCATGGAATATTTTATCGATATCGATACTGCATGGAATATTTTATCGATATCGATACTGCATGGAATATTTTATCGATATCGATACTGCATGGAATATTTTATCGATATCGATACTGCATGGAATATTTTATCGATATCGATACTGCATGGAATATTTTATCGATATCGATACTGCATGGAATATTTTATCGATATCGATACTGCATGGAATATTTTATCGATATCGATACTGCATGGAATATTTTATCGATATCGATACTGCATGGAATATTTTATCGATATCGATACTGCATGGAATGTTTTATCGATATCGATACTGCATGGAATGTTTTATCGATATCGATACTGCATGGAATGTTTTATCGATATCGATACTGCATGGAATATTTAATCGATATCGATACTGCATGAACTCTGGTATGATTTATCGATAATTACTATAAAACTACATTCAAGACAACACAATACAACAAGGAAATATTTCATTACCATTATATAGAACAAGGTCGTCGGCTAGCATTATGTACGCATACGTGGATTGAACTGCCTAAACATTAAAGACTAAAATAAATCGAGAATCGCGTGATAAATGACCTACGTCATCGTTTGTATCGATCTGTTCAAGAAAATTCAAGAAAAAGGTTTCAAACCCACATTACTAAAACATCGAATTCTCGAACCTCTATTTGTTATTCGATTGCTGTTGCCTGCGATTTCGTCCGCGTGAAATATAGTGGTTAATAGTTCGAATCAAATTTCCGATATTTAGACCTTTCTGGGAAAAATCTGAATAAAACTCGAATAAGGTAGTTATTTTCAATTCAATTTTCAAGTAATTCTGTCGAAGGAATGGCATCTCTCCATACAAACTTGACGCCGCTTCAGACGTCTAGATAATCAATTTCATAAAAACACTTACACCTAACATTACTATGTATAATTTCACCATCATCTAAACACGAAGACAGGCGTCAAGTTTAATTTCATAGATATTTACATTTCAAGCGACCCAAACGCGATAGGGCGTCGCATTTCTCCGCCGATATCAGCTATTGATAAGAGGCTGATAAATATCATCTACAAGTCAATTGAGAGCTCAACATTAAGTGCACTCTAGTATAAAATTAGTGTGTTTTTTAGAAGGCTTTTAACATGTACTAAAACATTTTAGGTTAGTTTTTAGTTAGTCAATTTCTAATCAACTCATCGAAGAGTTTTAAATCAAATTAAACAGCTATAAATTTCTTAAAAATATTAACAAGAATTAAACACTCATATATTTATTTTTAAGGATATCCAAATGCAATAGAAAATAGTTGGTCCTCTACAAACCGGATAGAACACACTCCTTGCACAAGTAAAGATACCATATATAAGCCCTCGATTTACCAAATTGAATATCATCACACCTTTTGTTGTATTAAACCATCCAATAAACAAATTAAAACGATGCACTATTCACCTATGTCGACATTTCTCTAAATCTAAAAGCACGTGGGCATACATTAATATGCCAAACACCTAATATTGCCTTACGTAGGATTTAAGGTTAGATTCCAAACCTAAACAACGCCCACACAACGACCTTAGGCCATTGCAATAAAGTCCAAACTCATATACCAGGTTTGGTTTGCAGGCAAAATAGAACTTTATGGTCATCGTCATAAAGTTAATATTAGTACATCAATAAAGGATGGTTGATAGACCATGGCAAGGTCATATTTCTATACAAGACTGTCATATTCATGAGCGAGATTAGTAAGTCGATGTACCGATAACTGATACATTAATAACGGACCTACTAACTTGACAGCCTCAGGGTAAGATGTAGGAAAGCCTATCAATAGATACAAATTGACTGACAAGATTTTAATTATAGTGTCAATATACAAATCATACTGGACTTAGCATCTTACCAACATTATAAATGCGAAAGTTTATATGGTTGGATGTTTGTTAGCTTGTGGCCTAAACTGCTGAACGGATCTCGATGAAATTTGGCATAGACGTAGAGCATAGTCTGGAAGAACACATAGGCAACTTTCATTTGTTATTTTTTAATTTCACACGGACAGAGTCTCAAGGAGAAGCTTGTCATAAGTACAATTATAAGAATAAATCTTTCCTTAATTTACATAATTAAATAAAAAATCTCATAACCAAATCGTAAAAAAACCTAATGAATGGTAAACACATGCAAATATTCAGAAAAGACCTTCGTAGGCGTACGTATGAATAATTTGCTATGTATTTCACGATGAAAGCGAGTGTACATGACCGACTTTTTCCTTGTATTCACAGGAGTGAAAAGAAATCCTGAGTACACTGCAGTTGAAAAGTGTTGTCACAATAACCATGAACACATCTGGTCTATTTAAATTAGAACTAAATAATAGTACAACCAAGACATATTTAGCAATCCGAATAAAGTTACATTCGTCGAGGAATTTTAAGATATAACTCTTTTCATCCGAGAGAAGTCTAAAGGTAGTCTCGGAAATCCTCGGTGTGTTCCTCGATCAATAAAATTGCCTTGATCCTTGCAATGAGACAAACTCTGTCTCTTACAAAAAAAAAAATAGGTAGCATTGAATTGCACAAACACCGGGATAATAGAAAAATGCTATTAGCTATCTCCTGATCTGTCTTTTACAGACATTTAAAGCTACGTCCTATGGGTTATTGTCCAAACGACTGTAGCTATAAAGATGGACACCGTCAGATGCCCATTCCCAATCCGGTAATAATAACGAAGTAACGGCTCGTGCCGAGGCTCCTGAGGGAGCCCTCGAGCTTACTCATAAACGAGGTTTAGGCTAAGCGCCTGCGCTCGGCCACCTCAAGCCCGGTGAATCTGTAAATGCCACTTCAAGGCAAACACTGGCCATTCAGTCACAAAAAAACCGTCAGATTTTTCAACTGTACAAATATTCATCAATCCCGAATATCTTTTCTATCGCATTAGTTGCTATTTTTACGAATAAACACTAGGTAATCAAAAAAAAACCTCGTCCTACGACTCTACACAGATTTAGATAGCTTTCCAAAGGTATCTGCATAATTAGATATATTACTTACTTAAATAATGGTATTTTATCTTGTCCCACATAACACTAGTTTTAACAATTAACAATACTATCAAATAACTGTGAATAACACTTGACTTGGTGCCCTCTGTCTACTGTTTAATAGCAAATGCCTATCTATCTTAGACGTGATTCATTTATTGTTTATATTCAATTCGCCATAAATTATTTCAAACAACGTGTATAATGGGACAATCATGTTATAAGTACACTTATTTATTTAATAATAATAATTGTTGATCAATACTCAAAGCGGTTTAAACCCCTCATAAGACTAAACCCCTGATAGTGACAAATATTTAAGGATGATAAATTAGAGAACAGGAAGAGGTTCTGCGAAATTAGTTTTTTTTTTAATTTTTTTTTTTTAGATTAATAACTTTTGCGGTAATCTACTGTATTTTATAGTTAATAATATTAGTTATTTGCAATCTAATCAATGCAAGAAATAGCTTAGTTCCATTGCATAGGGTGGAGCATAACACACTTTAGTACAACGTAAGAAAAAAAAAACGTAATTTTTTAAACGCATTTAACATCAAAACCTGACGCAATACTTCTATAAATTTTACAACCTACAGAGAATAGAATATTTTTGTAAAGAATCAACTTAAAATAGTACTGGGTTGTAAAAAACAAATGAAATCGACAAAGAAAAAATACCCAAGAACTTTGGGTCAACCAATATTTGATAACCTTAACGTTCCTAAAACACTAATTTAACTTAATTCACCGCCCACTCTTACTTATACGTCTTCGAAATCAATATTGCAATAAATAAAGTCAAAAATGGACTTGTAGAAATAATGCTCGGAAGCCATACGCGCAGCAAGACGTCCGTCACGCCCACTCTCAATTAAGTACAGAATAAGAAAGGTTTAAACAAATACCATTGCATTGTTTACACTATTCAATTTGCATTCAAATGCATAACTTTTAAAACACATCTTATCTTACTAATCTTACTAATACTATAAATGTGAAAGTTAAGATGGATGGATGTTTGTTAGAGTTTGTAGCCTAAACGGCTGAACCGATTTCAATGAAATTTGGTACAGATGTAGAGGATAGTCTGGAAGAACACATAGGCTACTCACTTTTGTTTTTTTTTAATTCCACGCGGACGGAGTCGCGGGCGAAAGTTTGTAAATATATAAAGACACTGCTCAAATCTGTAAGTATATGGCAAAATACTGATCGAAAAGTTTGGAATATGATTCGTATTCTCGATACTCTAAATTCGTACCTCGTACCTTTAGAGGGATGCCACACGAGCAATGAAACGGACCGGAACGGACTATCTGTGTACTAGTTTTAAAATGCATTTACTACTGCTGCCAGGTACGTATTACTGTTATTTTGTAGCCACAAAGATCAATTGTACAATATATCGAATATGGAATAATCGGCCACACAATCCGTGTGGCACATCTCTATTAATCATACTAATATAATATTATAAATGCGAAAGTTTAGATGGATGGATGTTTGTTAGAGTTTGTAGCCTAAACGGCTGAACCGATTTCAATGAAATTTGGTACAGATGTAGAGGATAGTCTGGAAGAACACATAGGCTACTCACTTTTGTTTTTTTTTAATTCCACGCGGACGGAGTCGCGGGCGAAAGCTTGTAAATATATAAAGACACTGCTCAAATCTGTAAGTGCATGGCAAAAGACTGATCGAAAAGTTTGGAATATGATTCGTATTCTCGATACTTGAAATTCGTACCTCGTACCATTAGAGGGATGCCACACGACAAATGAAACGGACCGGAACGGACTATCTGTGTACTAGTTTTATAATGCATTTATTACTGCTGCCAGGTACGTATTACTGTTATTTTGTAGCCACAAAGTTCAATTGTACAATATATCGAATATGGAATAATCGGCCACACAATCCGTGTGGCACATCTCTATTAATCATACAAATATAATATTATAAATGCGAAAGTTTAGATGGATGGATGTTTGTTAGAGTTTGTAGCCTAAACGGCTGAACCGATTTCAATGAAATTTGGCATAGATGTAGAACATAGTCTGGAAGAACACATAGGCTACTTACTTTTGTATTTTTTTAATTCCTCGCGGACGAAGTCGCGGGCAACACCTAGTATTGTATGATCTAGACATTTTCTTAGCAATGATCTAAGTTCTCTACAAACGTTTCACAACATTGAAAATAGCACAATGCAAAATCGATAATCGAATCTCCACCGTATTCGAGATCCGAATGCAAGCATTCTAACAATGATTGTGTTTTTATTTCAAATAACTGTCACCTCTAGCACAATGGACTTAGAGGTCGTTGTACCGTGAAGGCCAGACAGTAGACATGGAACGGGTTCCTCGATACCCTTGGGCGATGAATCACTGATACATTATGCATGCGCCGTCAGCATCACTTTCTTACGAATAGAAATTGCCAACTAACTAAGGGGTGTCAAAACAGACAAATAAATAATTAAGTAATCCATAGGTGAGGAGATGGTGGCTCAAGGGTTAAGAACTTGACTTGTAATCTACAAATCTTGGGTTCGAATCCCGATGTACAAACTTAATTTCCGAATTTCCTATTAGCATAAGTTGCCCAACATTTTTACAGTGAAGAAAACATTGTGATGCAAGCTGCACATCTGCGGAATTCAAAGATATGTGTGATATCAACCAACCGGCAGTGGGCCAGTGTGGTTATGGCCTAATCACCCTTAAATTATGGTAGGCTCCAGTGGGTATAGTGAGCTGTTAAGGTGTAGGATTACTATTTAGCACAGCCCTAGCTCACTTTTTAATTACAAATATACACTTTAAGAACCGTTTTTCTTTAATCTAACAGTTTAACAACGTTCACCAAAACTTATCCTGTTATTTTTAATTTTATTACAAGGCCATATGTCCTTATGTATATGCAATTACTATGCCATGAACAAATACCAGAATCATCAAGCAAACATGTCACAAAGTATGAGGTAAACACCTGTCTAATGGCTCAAGATCATTCAGTCCTCAATTTACATTACAACATTCCTAATAAAGATTCTCAACACAGGGTTGTCAACTTTACATTTCTATAAATATAGAATAAATGTGTTAATTCTATTTATTGTTATACTGTTATTAAATGGTATCATATCAGAGTAATTAAATACTATAATTTTGTCATCTTCTCCATACATTTACATTTTAGTACAAACTATATTTTGCCCTAGAATCATTAAGACAGAATGAAAAGAAAACCAAAGCCTATAAGCCACCAGGGGACAGTGTAGCTTCACAATGGTGAAATATTTTTTCAAATCGGTCCAATATTTTCATTGCCTATTCAATGAAAACAAACAAATCTTCCCTTTTTATAATACTACTTAATTAAAAATAATAGATTTATAACACCAAAAAACTCAACTTTCTATTTTTTTTTCATGATACATTATGTAGTGTCAACCCTATCAACTATATTTTTTTACATTACGTCTAAATTGACTAAATACATCATAAAATATGCTTAAAACCCACATGAATGAATCATCAAATGAATATTCAAATACTAGAAACACTATTATGTCATTGGCCATTAATAATTTTTGTGTGATTTTATTTGTAGAAGTTAATTTCAAATAATCATTTAATAATCTAAATCGTGGACAGCCTAAAAGTTTTTTTTTTAAATAATATTTACTTATATCATTGTTTTTTATAATGATGTGGCAATACCACTCTAGATAAGTTATTTGTTAATTACAAGTGGGTAGTTGAAGAAAATTTTAATCACAACGCTAATTGCAGACAAGATAAAGAGAGGCCATAGATTATTAATTCCCTATAACAATATCTTTACAACCCATAACTTTCACCAGTGGCTTTGTGTTAATGCATTCTAGTAATAAGCCAGCCTATTTTGCTTGTTGATAATGTAGTTTTTAAAAATCAATCCAGTAGTTTTTGAGTTTATTACTACACACAGGAATAACAAACAATTATTTCCATACTAAATAAATCATAAACCTATTACAATTTAAAAGCACATGATTAAGATCAATAGTTTACCTCACACTCAGAGTTGTAAGATACTTACTAAAGCAGTACTTAGTGTTTACAACTCACACTAAAACATTATTTATTTTCAAAACAATTCAAATAAACAAAGGGCACAAAAACCATTTCACCATGACTGCATTAAATAATCTATACGAATATTACAAAGAGGAAAGATTTGTAGTTTTGTATGTATTGAAATAACTCAAAAACTACTGGGCCGATTTTAAACATTGTTTCACTGTTAGAAAGTTAATGTATCTATGAGTAATATAAGCTGTTTTTGAATTTTTTTTAATTGCATGCGGACAAAGTCGTGAGCAACAGCTAGTCAAAAATAAGTATTAAAAATAAATAAATAATTTTTTCACAGTAATGTATATAAATTGTCAAGGTTTTTTTTTTTTTTTTTTTATAATATTAGTTGGCAAACGAGCAAGCGGCCATCTGAATCCGCCAAAATAGCGAAGCGACCGCTGCCCATAGACATCCGCAATTGCAGATGCGTTGCCTACCCTTAATCGACGGAGGGGACACACATAAAGAGGATATTTCCCCTTCCTATGCGTCTCCTCCACCGTCAAATCCACTTTTCCTTCCCATCCTTTTCCTCTTAAGAAAAGGGTGGAAAGGGAAAGGGACTAAAATTAGGCCTCCGGCACCACACTCATCAGACGAAACGCGGAATTCCACTTCACGCCAGTTTTCTGTGTGGTCGTGGTATTACACCGGGCGAGCCGGCCCATTCGTGCGAAGATGTTAAAGCGGGCTCTACCACTGTTAAGGTAACATTAAACATCAAGATAAGAATTATCACAATGATGTCATAATACTTTGTATTGGAAAAACATTATATTAGAAATAAGATAAATTAAATAAAAAAATATGAACCCAAAAAGTAAAAAAAAAACACCTATGTGATCTTCCAGACTATCCTCTATATTTGTACCGAATTTCATCGAGATCCATTCAGCAGTTTAGGCTGCAAACTCTAAGAAAGATCCATCCATCCAACCTTTCGCATATACCACATTACTAAGATTATCAATAATCAATGGTCCTTAAATTTACTGGGTATACCACCCTCTAAGCCTCTAATACCCACAAGGGGGCATTATCACCTACTTTAGAATAGAATAGTTTTAAATAGTATATATTACACTTCACTCAAAGTCAATGACACTTTTATCTAGCAATAGAAGTAGTACAAATAAATTTCAAGTTTCCATTGAGATAAATGGTTTTATCACATTAATTTAAAACTTTCTAAATGTAAGACTGTAACCTACATTTCTGCAAAAAAATTAGGTTTTGTTAAACAAATTTACAATATCTTAAAGTATTTGATATCAAACTGAATGTCCTTCATGCTTAAATGAGCACAAATGTGTCAGGTTACCAAATATATCAATGAAATTTTTTTGTTTATGTCTTTTCTTTAATTTATACCAACACTAGGTGTCTCCCGCAATTCCATCCGAGTGGAATTAAGAAAAAGGTTATGTAATCTATAACTTCTTCTAGACTATGTTCGACATCTCTATAAAACTTTGCATATATTATATTAGAAATAACTAGAGTTAACAAAAGAAAAAAAAAATGCATTGAGCAGGCTCCACATCTACTGTACAGATTTTAAATTCACAATTAATAAGCTACATTGTCACTAACTGAGTACAATGGCCATATAATCATACTTCATACTAATATTATAAATGCGAAAATTTAGATGGATGGATATTTATTAGAGTTTGTAGCCAAAATGACTGAACGGATTTCAATGAAATTTGTTATAGATATAGAGCATACTCTAGAAGAACACATAGGCTACTTGCATTTGTTTTTTTTAATTCCACATGGACGGAGTTGTAGGTAAAAGCTAGTAAAGACATATATGGAAAAGTTATGTACATGATAAAAAAGATATTGAGATATTTAGCCACCCTGTTGAAACTCGGCAAACAGCAGACTAGCAAGTCTTAAATATTTAGCCAAAAAGAATAAACTGTCAAGTCTTAAAATGAGACGGAATGTTACAATCAAGAGATAAAGGCTGATGATGATGAAGAGAGATATAATCAAGTTTTAGATAACTATGAGAGCTGACAAATCTCAAGTTGTTTAGTGATGCAGGCAAATTGAGCTGATCAATGTTACATATAAGAACTGTGAGGTGATCGACAGATCATTAATGTTATTTGTACCCCATGTGTAAAGTGTATAAACATAACTACAGCTGTACATTACTCTGTGGGGGGTCCGCAGAGAGGGTATTAACCCAAACTATTTATAACTTCAGTGTTATAGGGTAAATGTTGTAGGAATTTTTACATTCAGTTTTAAATTATCCTGTTTAAATAATATATTTTTTTAGTATTCACAGTTTGTTTTGAATTTCAAAAAATTAGATGTTCAACATGTTGGAGTGGTTTTTAACAAAAAAAAATGGAAAATTAAACTCAAAAGTTATATTTTTAAAGTGTTATTTGCAGTCACAAATCCTGTAGTATTAATAACTGTATTTTTTATGTTCAATAATTTAAAAAATGCTTATTTTTGGGTAAAAAGAGGACAATAGTTCTTCGAAAATATACTTGAACATTTATAATGACATTCATAACATATTTAAAGTGACATTTGTTTGCTGACTAATCCATAAAAATTTCATTTGCCATTTTAGGCACGTTTTTATCTCCTGATGTCCTCAAATGCAATTTCATCCAAGTGGTATATTGCAATTTGCACATACAGCTAAAGATAAAGTTGATAAGATAAACTAGAAAGTGCTGGTTACAGCTGTGTGGACGCACACTCGAAAATACGTATTATGTACTCATACATGCAAAAATATGTACTTACGTCAGGCTATATCTTGATAAAGTGACACATAAGTCTAGTGGCAAAACACGCCCAATTAATGATTGAAAATGTAGCCTATAATGTATTATAGACCTGTAAAACCAACAATTTTGGGCTATAACGGTAACAATGTATGGAATCCGGCAAAACTGCAACAGCGCCGACAATATGACAGACGGGCCTAACATTTTTGGCACATTCCAGAGCACTCATCACCGTCTGGCGCTCGCTTTTCTAATTATAGAACATACCGCGACGTTAAAAAAGACGCCCAAATGTAGACGAAAAACAAAACATCGAATTGCGTCGACCACATCCCACTGCGGACGTTCTCGAAAGCCGTGCACGAACCCACGACGTGGGGCCACGATGCGGTTTAGGGTTGGACAATTTTAATCACATTTCACACTTTAACGGCACATATCGACTTTAAATGCACATAATACCTTTACTTTCAGCGTTTTCCGTAATATCTTTCACGTCATCAACCATCTTGCTCGATGACAGTCACTCACTGTTCACTTTTTATTCGAACATATTTCGAAAACTCATACTTCGTTCACTATTTTCAGCCAGACGGCCAGCCAGCGATCTATACGACAGCGCTTCGTTCCGTTCACTGCCAACAAACTTACTGCAGTTTGTCGAGCAATCTACTCATGAAATCGAAGATGGCACGATTTAACTATTTGTTTTAAGTTTATTCTATCTTTTTTTCCTTGATAACATATATTTGCACAATATAAGTGCAGTGAAACTTGTTTAATTAAATAATAAAAAAGTTTTTCAACTTTGGCATAAAGTTAAATTCTTGTGCACCGATCAAAGAGGATATAAAATAAGAGTCGGGACTCAGGATTATTTTTAATCTGTATTTCATTAATATACGAAAACGGAGAAAAAAAGATGGAGGACATTTCATGACAACCAACATGACGAACATGTTTTGCAAGGCAACCAACATAGAAAAGAAATCTGGATGAATGACGTTGTCTATGGTTTCGCTTTTTTTACTTTTAACCTGGAAATAATTTGAAGTAAAAAAAAGACAAATTTCTTAATTATAACGTTTATTATGACTTACTAATGCAAAACATAAAAATTGACAAAATTCCTTAGAAAATTACATAACAATTATCAATTTAAAAAAAATGTTATAGTAGAATGAAAAATACAGTAAGTTTTTATTGATTTCTATCGATCACACCTTGTATTTGAATAAAAATCGATAATCGAAAAGATTCATACCCATTTACAATTACAATATCATTTTACGCAATCCATGCCTACTGAATTGTCAAATTAATCTTATTTAGACTAGCTATAAGTAAAACTATTTTAAAGAATCGCATTTGTCTGCGGCGGCGGTGGCGGCGGCAGCGCACCGATGTCGCAGCGACACTCGGCCGCAGCCGCAGCCGCAGCAGCAGCTAGTGTTGTTTGTGCAGATTTCTTCATTCAATACTCATGTGGAGAACTTTATAGGCTTCCAAAGAGGTGCATCCAATCATCCATCTGCAACAGAATAACCAAAGATAGCTTAAAATTAATTTCTCTTACTTACACTTCAACTGAAATATTCAATAAATATGACTGTAAAATTTTATTAGTAAGTATCCTGAGTTTTAACTGATTTTAGATTATGCTATATTGAATTGATGATACTCACATATCTACATGAAGATTATCTATTGGCAAAAAGTTAGACTACGAAGGAAGTTTTTAAAAATTGTAGAGAAAATGATGCTATTGTATGCTGTTTCAATTCTGTTTTCTATGATCCATTAGTTACATCTTCATATTAATTTCTTAAAATTTCTTTGCACCTGAAAAATAAAGAATTAAAGATTGCAGCTTATGTTTTTACAATGGCGAACGAACTCACAAATCATCTAAAACCTTAAGATTATTTTATTAATTCAAATTTAAAAGTCAAGAACTTTTATTTGCTGCCCTTAATTGTGTAATGTCTTACACTTCAAGCCAGTCTCCTGTGTGGTTGTGGTATTGCAACGGGCAAGCCTAACCCTTGTGCTAAGATATTAATTCAATTTAGATTTTAGAAAATTTGATATAGAATAACCAGTCTTCATGGTGACAGTTTATTCTACAATATGTGATATAATAAGTGAGATAAACTCTAAACACAACATATTTAGTAATGTTTAGGTTCATTTTTACTGTAGAATCTTTTAGACTAACTACAAGTAAAACTATTTCAAAGAATCGCTATTGTCTGCGGAGGCGGCGGCGGCGCACCGATGTCGCGGCGACACTCGGCCGCAGCGCAGCCGCAATACTCATGTGGAGAACTTTGTAGGCTTCCAAAGAGGTGCATCCAATCATCCATCTGTAACAGAATAACCAAATATAGCTTAAAATTTATTTCTCTTCCTTACACTTGAGCTGAAATATTACAGTAAGTAAGACGGCATTTTTTTTTTTTTCCTTATGGTGACAGTTTATTGTACAATATATGATACAATAATTGAGATAAACTCTAAACACAACATATTTAATAATGTTTAAGTTCATTTTTACTGTAGAATATTTTTCATATGTTTAACAACATTTAGTAGTACTTATTAAGTGAATTAAAAGTTCAGCTAAAATCATCAATCACTCTGGGAACTACTAAAAAGTTAATGATTACATACCATGAAGCATTTGGCAGATGTCATGAAGTTGTTTATATGGTAATTTTGTAGCTTTTTATTATAAATTTATTTCCCTGTTATATATCAATTATGCTAGTTTTCCTTCTGGAATACACTCAATTATTTAGAATGATAACTGTTGTCTTTATCCCATTTCTATTCCTATGCATCCAGATAAGTGTTCCTGCTAGTATTTACTTCCTTCGCACCTGAAAATGGAAAACATTCACTAATTAAATATTATTAACCCAATGCCCTTGTAATTAATTAAGACTGCAAAGAGTTTTTTTTTGTTTATTAAATTACAGAAATATAAATACACTTTTGTTTGGTTATGAAAACGAACAGCAAAAACATGCAGTATTTGAATATAAGTGCTGGTCACTTACTTTATTTTAAATAGTGAACATTTACAGATCTCCTTACTCAATTTATTTTTTTAATGATCAAACAGTGTTGTTTTTATTAAAATGGTATTAAAACCAGAACTAAAGATGTACTTAACCTTCGATAATTCGTCTACGGGAAGTGGTCATATCAATGTCTAAATTTAACCCAAACAGTTTTCCCAGTTCGTTTTTAGCAAATTACAAACCTTCGATAATGTACATAATATTTAGAACAAGAAATATGTAAGGACGTTTTTAGGTTAATTTCCACAAAAAATGTTTACGTACATAACATATAAAATGTTATGAATGCTTTATTTGATATGTAGTAAGATAGAATAGTCAATATAACAAAAAGTATTGGAAATGTAACATGAAAAACATAATGAAATTACCTTATTAAGTTTCATAGATGTACTCAGAAGAAAACATCAACTATCGAACTTCGACAAAGTTGCGAAAATAGTCTTGATGGCACAAATTCACTAAAACTGCACTATACTTACTAAATAATATATAAAACTAAATAAAACAGATTTAAGAAATATTGATTTCTAGATAAATGAATTTTTCATAGTACGAGAGCATATTTTCGTTTATCGTTGTTTAAAATGGCCGACATATAGTATATAAATCGTTGGTATGCCCAAAGGTACATTAAAAACAACGTAAATTATATATTTTTAATTCCATAATGCACTTAACAAGATTAAATTGTTATTTTTTTTTTGTATAATTACTTTTGTTTAATTAATTAATTTAGAGATACGATATCTTTTTTTTTTTATTGTAGAGCAGAAATTATAGAGCAAATTAATGAGTGAGATAGATATACATTTTAGAGCGAGATGGGGATTCTGCGTTAGCGTATATTTAATGATATTGTCAACTGTCAAAAGAGTTGCGCCTGCCTGCACCGATGGTAAAACTGACAAAATTATTTTTTATCTGTAACGTCAAAACTGAAGAGAGCCATCTATTAGACATTTTATTAACTAACATGAAACAAGTGATTTGATGTTGGTTCTTTTGTTAAATCTCATTTATACATCTCAAGAATAATTCCTTTCTGTGACATAGATGGCGCTGTTTTATTTTTTTGTTTAAAGCTCAAATTGCTTTGAAAGTTTATTTAATGCTTTTATATAAAATAGAAAGTACAGTTCACGAAAAGGGAGATAACATGAAAGAAAAATTATGTTTTAATACTTGTTAACATGTACAGGTTTTTCGGAAAATCTATGAAAAATGACTAATATTCCTGGTATCTACTTCCACTAAGGCACTGTAAAGATGTTGTAAATTATTTAAAACAGCCATATGTTTTTTTAATGCAAATGCTAAGTTTATAATATCGTGCCGATTCAAGAGTTCAATGTTAGCTTGGCCGGACGATTTCCAATCGACAGGTTGTCGATAGAATGTTGAAAATTTTATACGCACACTTGTTAAGTGCAACTTGCTCCCTACGCTCCTAGCTCCCTAGGCTTACCACACATTTTTAGCTATAATATGGACAAATACCAATAAACATTGACAAATGTATTTTACGTAAGTAAAAGATTTGTACCTGCAAAATATCTTTTATAAATAAGTGACGGAGTATTTTTATAGATTGGCTTTTGGACTTTTGTTTCTATGTATAAAATAATATTTTTTTGTACTAAAAGTGTTACTATAAAATTCACAATTTGTGCAATCTTGAAAATTAACCTATGGATTCCAGTTAATTTAATCTAAAGATTTTGCTCGCTATCTCTCTGGATTGCTAAAGGTTTTTAACGAATTTTTCATCATGAAATTACAATAAACGCTAAATCTAAAACAATTCTTTTGAAAAAGTCCCAATAGAGTTGGGTATCGTGGTGAGCATAGTGATAGCATTAACCGATTATTTTTAGATGTCCAGATAGATATAAATAGCACTACCTTGATTAATTAACTTTTAATTTGGTCGCTTTATAATTTCGTGCGCTCGAGTAAACCTCCTTGCAGCGTAGTGGCCAGTCATCGCTCAGTATCAGTTGACGTTTGACTTTCGAACGGTACTGGCCGTTGCGAGGGAAAGGCGCTGTCAGTTACAAATTAGCGCCATTTCTCGGTTATATTTTTATGTTTTTAAAATTATTTTGAGTGACGGTGATGATATTATTGAGTATATATATATATATATATATATATATATATATATATATATATATATATATATATATATATATATATATATATATATATATATATATATATATATATATATATATATATATATATATATATATATATATATATATATATATATATATATATATATATATATATATATATATATATATATATATATATATATATATATATATATATATATATATATATATATATATATATATATATATATATATATATATATATATATATATATATATATATATATATATATATATATATATATATATATATATATATATATATATATATATATATATATATATATATATATATATATATATATATATATATATATATATATATATATATATATATATATATATATATATATATATATATATATATATATATATATATATATATATATATATATATATATATATATATATATATATATATATATATATATATATATATATATATATATATATATATATATATATATATATATATATATATATATATATATATATATATATATATATATATATATATATATATATATATATATATATATATATATATATATATATATATATATATATATATATATATATATATATATATATATATATATATATATATATATATATATATATATATATATATATATATATATATATATATATATATATATATATATATATATATATATATATATATATATATATATATATATATATATATATATATATATATATATATATATATATATATATATATATATATATATATATATATATATATATATATATATATATATATATATATATATATATATATATATATATATATATATATATATATATATATATATATATATATATATATATATATATATATATATATATATATATATATATATATATATATATATATATATATATATATATATATATATATATATATATATATATATATATATATATATATATATATATATATATATATATATATATATATATATATATATATATATATATATATATATATATATATATATATATATATATATATATATATATATATATATATATATATATATATATATATATATATATATATATATATATATATATATATATATATATATATATATATATATATATATATATATATATATATATATATATATATATATATATATATATATATATATATATATATATATATATATATATATATATATATATATATATATATATATATATATATATATATATATATATATATATATATATATATATATATATATATATATATATATATATATATATATATATATATATATATATATATATATATATATATATATATATATATATATATATATATATATATATATATATATATATATATATATATATATATATATATATATATATATATATATATATATATATATATATATATATATATATATATATATATATATATATATATATATATATATATATATATATATATATATATATATATATATATATATATATATATATATATATATATATATATATATATATATATATATATATATATATATATATATATATATATATATATATATATATATATATATATATATATATATATATATATATATATATATATATATATATATATATATATATATATATATATATATATATATATATATATATATATATATATATATATATATATATATATATATATATATATATATATATATATATATATATATATATATATATATATATATATATATATATATATATATATATATATATATATATATATATATATATATATATATATATATATATATATATATATATATATATATATATATATATATATATATATATATATATATATATATATATATATATATATATATATATATATATATATATATATATATATATATATATATATATATATATATATATATATATATATATATATATATATATATATATATATATATATATATATATATATATATATATATATATATATATATATATATATAGTTACTATAAGATATAAAATCATTTTTTTTGATTGTTATCAGCGAGTCAGTCAACTAGTCAAATTGTTCATTCGTTAAAAATGCAATCCTCTTTATGTTTATGGGGTGGACTGGTTATAGTGCTTGGAGTTTTAATAGGTGAGTCGACGATAAAATAAAATAAATTCGTGTAAAAATAAAATTAATTTTACTAATTTCAGTAATTCTGTGTTAAAAAAAATGAAACATTTAAAAATGTTATACTTATGAATATTATAAGCATTTCTCTCAATATTAATATTTGCTAACAAAGTTAAGATTTTGTAAAATCGTTTAGAAATTCAGAATTATAAATATTAATCATTGTAGTGTAACTATTCTGAAACATTATTGGTTTCAGAACGTTTTATGCAAATCATTTCCGATGTCGATAAATACATGGCAATAATAAATGTATTCCTAATTTGAATTTTCGAAAGAATGTGTAGTTTGACCTTGGGTGGTCATGCGTAAATGTTACAACACTTTACCCTAAAACCCTGGGCCACTAGGGTTACGCCAACGGTTACCAATTTAGCGGTCCTAGGTTCGTATATTCGTCTATCATCGTAAAAGAAGTAGTCGTACAAGCTTCGATGGTGTTTAGGAATTATTACTTTATCTACAAAAAAAAGTTTAAACTATTATAGAGCGCTTACTCCCTTACAGCCATTACTGTATTTTTCCGGCCATGTGTTTTTTTTTTTTTTTTTTTTTTTTTTTTTTTTTTTTTTTTTTTTTTTTTTTTTTTTTTTTTTTTTTTTTTTTTTTTTTTTTTTTTTTTTTTTTTTTTTTTTTTTTTTTTTTTTTTTTTTTTTTTTTTTTTTTTTTTTTTTTTTTTTTTTTTTTTTTTTTTTTTTTTTTTTTTTTTTTTTTTTTTTTTTTTTTTTTTTTTTTTTTTTTTTTTTTTTTTTTTTTTTTTTTTTTTTTTTTTTTTTTTTTTTTTTTTTTTTTTTTTTTTTTTTTTTTTTTTTTTTTTTTTTTTTTTATTTTTGTATAATCTGGACAAATGGTTCAAGTAAATTAAATGTGATTTACTGGTTAGTTAAACATATGTCGAAAATAAAAGAAACAATGAAGGGGCTTTCGAAGATTGCTTGCGAAAATTACAATGCATTCGACCTTCTCACGACGAAGCGTACGAATTACATTTAAAAATGCTATAAATGTAATTCGAATTTATCTTACATACCGATCGAAATATATGACATTTACCGAATCCAGGGGTGGCGAATCTTTACGTATCAACGTGCTATTTTTACCCGACCTATACAGGGTTTCTGAAGTTACGATTTATTTTATCACTAGCTGTTGCTAGCGACATCCCCCGCGTGAAATTAAAACATAATAAAAAACATAACTTTTTTAGTGATGTAATTCGGAACCTCATTTGTGAATTTATAGATAGTGCTAGTGGAGCTCGTAATTATGTTTTTAATCAATCACTAGGTAATAAAAAGGGTTTAATTTTTAATAACTAAAAGGTTTAATTATTAAAATATAATAATCGCCGCTCAGTCTGTCGTACCGTTTTATATTATATAAAAGATAAATTTTAATTACATTATATACGTGTTCGTTAGTGAAATGTGATATTTGTGATTTCCTCGGTCGTCTGATATCGGCACAATGACAGCATGCACGTTTCAAGGAGGGCCAGTCTTACTGAACTGTTAAACGTGTACTTACGTAAACTTTAATCGCTTTTGCCATTTCGTTTCTGTTTGTAATTATTATATGTAAAAGTGGAACAAAGTGGACGGAGGTAGACAACACTATATCAACTTTTAGAGGTTCCGGAAGCTAATAACCTAGGTTAGGCATAAGGGGGAGCATTACGGAGGGTCCAGACAGTATGGCTCTTCCATACATATCTGAATTCACTGCATTCATATGATTTTTTTATCATATAAACTAGCGCATGGCCACGATCCCACCTAGACTTAAGTAAAGATGTGGTCGAAGGATGGTAGCGCTAGCTTAGTAGATTACATTAATATTGTCTTATCCGAAGTAATTTTTTATATCAATTTTATTACCCTCTTCGAATGTTAAAATGGATGTGTGGGGTAACACGAATGGATAAGATACGAAATGAGTATATTAGAGGAAGTTTGAGAGTAGCCCCCGTAGTAGAGAAGGTAAGGAGTCAAAGGTTAGCATGGTATGAGCATGTTATGAGGAGGGATGAATCGCATTTTACAAGGAGAACGTGAGTTATGAGTGTGGAAGGGTACATCGGTAGAGGTAGACCTAGAAAGAGATGGATGGATTGTGTAAAAGGTGACATGATCGAAAAGGGAGTGATGACTGAGATGACGTATGATAGAGTTATGTGGAGGACAAAAATCTGTTGCGCCGACCCTACGGGAGTAGGATAAGGAGAAAGATGATGAATTTTATTAGCCTCTTCAGAGACCCGCATGCTGTCACTTAAACATAAATAGTTACCTTTCCATTCCCCTTAAAAATCTGGAAAAATAAATAATTGATAATAACACAATAACATTGGCATTATAAACCTCATATCAAACAATTATAAATATTCATAGTTTTCCTCAAAAGTAGAAAAAAATATGATTTAGCATAAAAAGATTACGTCTGAATAAATATAAATAATCTATATCTATACTAATATTATAAAGAGGAAAGATTTGTATTTTTGTATGTATTAAAATAACTCAAAAACTACTGGGTCGATTTTAAAAATTATATCACCATTAGAAAGGTAATTTATCTGTGGGTAACATAGGCTATGTTTTTTATTATTTTTAAATTTCACGCGGGCGAAGTCGTGAGCAACAGCTAGTTCATAATATAATTATTTATGCAACATATTTATCAGTTTTCGCGCGTTGATGTCTTTTATTCGCTACAACTTCCGTAGAGGTTACGATAAAGTCGCCTCTATGCGTATTGATTTAAAGGTCACTATTTATTAACATCCATTTACGATACACTTTCTAAAGAAAGCCGTCCTGCGGTATAATTTGCTAACGATCAATTCCGGCGCTTAATATCAGTTTTCTTTTCGAAATATTACGTTTTTATTCTTGCTCCAGTATTTTTTTTAAAAAGGGTGGTAAAATGAACAAACCTTTCCCACACAAAGTAACTTTCGATTAGTATTTATTTTATATAATAAGGTGGCAAATGAGCAAGCGGCCACCTAAATCCGCCGAAATGGCGAAGCGACCGCTGCCCATAGACATCCGCAATTGCAGATGCGTTGCCTACCCTAAACCGACGGAGGAGGAGACGCACATAAAGAGGATATTTCCCCTTCCTATGCGTCTCTTCCACCGTCAAATCCACTTTCCCATTCAATCCGTTCCTTATAAGAAAAGGGTGGAACGGGAAAGGGACTAAAATTGGGCCTCCGGCACCACACTCATCAGACGAAACGCGGAATTGCTTCCACTTCACGCCTGTCTTCTGTGTGGTCGTGGTATTGCACCGGGCGAGGAGACCCATTCGTGCTAAGATGTTAAAGCGGGCTCTACCACTGTGTAGTAGTATTGTGTCAAAATGTGTAGAAATAAATATGGGACTTATCGAAACAAATTTTTCGACATATATAAATTCAAAATTTTTTACTTTTATATACGAATGCTCTATGTAATTAACATGAAGTTCCAATGTCGATAGCAAGGACACCGCTAAGACGTTACTATAGCAATGCGATTGTGTAATCTAATCGCACCCGAGTTACATGACCTCGTATATAATAAAAAATGCCTACAAATACATTTAGTTACTTCTATGTTCTACTAAAAATGGACACTTTTCGGGTTTTCTGTCGAAATATTGACACAGACGGCAATTAATTTCTTAGTTTTATCATAGGGTAAGAAAAATGTTTTTGTATGTAATTGTCGATTGTGGTAACTCAGGAGAATCTTTTTTTATTTAAGGCTGAGACTGTGTCCTTATTGGTGCAACACCTATCGTTTTTTTTTTTGTTTCTTTAAGGTAACTCTGTTCTTAAAAATAACTGCAGTGAATTAACAAAAGAAACCTTAATTTCAGTTTAGTTTTCATTTCTAATTGATCAAATTTCTGTCCAACTTAGCTTCATTTTTGAAAATAATTCAATTTGGTAATTAAATAGGTTACAGTGATAGTCGTAGGTATTAGTTTAAATTTGGAGCACGCACACCTTTGACTAAACTATCGCAGGACTTTTCAGTCATTTTTTTTTTTTTTCTTTTGTGCCCTTCTTTTTGACTTAATACGACACAAGGCCGATATTCTCTTGTTGTATATATTTTCTAAGTCTTAACCTATTTATTTTTCCTTCTATTATAGTTGTTACTACTAGCAGTTTTTACGTGAATCGAACACATACAAAAATACTAATGTTTCCCCTTTATAATATTAGTAAGTAAAGATAAAGATAAGGTCGTCGTATCGTATCAAATGCCTTAGCATGTTTCTTGTCATACTTTGTGTTATTTTTAGGCATGATCTTTTTCTTTTACTTTTCATGAGAATCGCAAAATTAATAACAAACCTTCCAGAGATTTTATCTCTATTTAATTAACAAATATATTAAATCGTAACATCTAAATTGTGTGAAAACCTCGGTAATTCAAACGTTACAAGTAACACAGTAACAGCCAGAGATCATGTGAATTTGACACGTGATCTTGTGGACTACCGTTTCACATAATTGTTCAGTAAATAACTTTACTTTCAATGTAAATAATTTACCGTTTTAAATTTAGATAAATATTTTTAGAATTGTTATAAAATAACAGAAAAACCATATAAATTTAACTTTTTTTAACACAAGTTTTTAAAGGTGTTTTGGTTTCTTTAAGGTAAATAACTGCAGTGAATTAACAAAAGAAACCTTAATTTCAGTTTAGTTTTCATTTCTAATTGATCAAATTTCTATCCAACTTAGCTTTATTTTTGAAAAAAAAATCAATTTGGTGATTAAATAGGTTACGGTGATAGTCGTAGGTATTAGTTTAAATTTGGAGCACGCACACCTTTGACTAAACTATCGCACAACTTTTCAGTCATTTTTTTTTTTTATTTATTTTTACAGGGGGCTTTGTCGCGCAGCGACGATAACGCCCCATAAGTCTAATAATTACAAAACTCAGTTATCCAACTGCTTTCTTAAACAAATGTCTTTTCAGTCATGTTTTGATTCTTATGAGCTTATATGGATGTGCGCTTCTCGATGTATAGTTGTGTAACTAAACAGTTGAATTTGCTGCGAAACAATCGACAATCGCACAACAGTTGTGAGATAGTTTAGTTAATAGTGCGTCCTCTCTTAAAATACCCTGTTTTTCTTCGATTAAACGCATTTGATTTGAATCTACATTTCGAAGGCATATTCCGAGCAACGACCGACCGCAACATACAAACACATTTACCACGTTCACGGTCGCGCGATACGATAACGATGCTAACGGTATTCAGCGTATGCGTTGCTCCTCACACATGACATTAGCAATGGTATACGCATATAATAGGAGTAATGGTTAACGAACTGGTTTAGATCACGGGTGATTAACTATTTTATTGGACATGCCTTATCAATCTTGAGTTAATCGAATATCATGCAGTAGTTAGTAGAAATAAAATAATATGTGAACAGGCATTTTCCTTAATAGTTTTTCCAACTGTGTTTATATTAAGAACGAGCTATCGCCCGCGAACTTCGTTAGCGCAGTTTCTTGTGTGCATTTACATTTTAACAGCTACCTTCCAGTCAAAGTCCCGTCCAAATCGGTACACCCGTTCCCGAGATAGCGGTCCGGTCCGGTCGCCATTTTGACAGCGCAAAATTTAAAAAAAAAGTAGCCTATAATATGTCACTCTATGTCAGCTACCCTTCAGTGTAAGTCCGGATGAAATCAGCCCAGCCGTTTCGGAGATTACAGGCTAGCGAAACTTCGAACAAAAAATATTTTGTATGGCTTAACGGTCTTTTTGATGGCAAACTTAACAAAATTTAATGTCATGACATTAAATTTTGTCAAGTTGTCATTATGAGCATGCTTTCTCACTCTATCGTCAAGAGTTCCTTTTCTACCACAAGTGTCATTTCAGTTGAAGGTCTTTGTCAAAGTCCGTCAAAATCTATCTTACGGACAAACTAATTATATAATACTAATTATGTATAATTTTTTTTTTTTTTTTTAATTTTAATACTTTTTATTTTTATGTATACTATATATAAGAGTTAAATCTATGTAAAAAAAAAAAAATGTCAGAGAATAAAGGCTTATCTTATCTTATCTTATCTTATCTTATCTAATTATGTATAATTTTTAGATGAATTTGTGAATAGTTCGTTTAACTGTTAAGTTTTTTAATTTTATATACAATGTCGATCATGAAACGATTTATAAAATGTGAAATTTGTAGTGTACGGTCCTTTAATAAAATAGGACAAAAAGAGATTTTACGGCGCAATTCCCATTGGATGAGAACCGGTAATCATTTATTAATAATTTAATTATTAAAAAACGTAAATGTAAAGCTATCATGGTAGTTTTAATTAGTTGTATAAAGTTAAATTTGAAAAATTTATTTTGTGCTAGTGATGTATCTAGTTTACAGTTGTCATTGTAATTTTATTATCGATATTTTTTGTTTCTCAATGTAATGGGGAGTTTCCACTGTCGATATGCTTGTATAAAACATTAATATCCCTCACATTTTCAAAAACGAATTACACTCTCTTTAAAAAAAATGAGACATGTATGTATATACCGTTAATTGAATCCTTCACATTTTACAGAACGCACGTGTAAACATAATTCTAAGGTACTTTTAGCAGTCCCACAAACTTGAAATTTTGAATATAAATACAGGTCAACGTATAATTAAAAGGAAAAAAATGTAAAATACCGGAATCTGGGTGGATGGATAGAAATTGTTACCTGAAAATTTTTGAAGGAAGGAAAAGGTTTTATCGTAAATTCTAATGTGTCTATTAGGAATGAAGCCAGGTATACAAAATTATTATTTGACAGTTACCCTAGACAATTATTATTTCACAAAAATTTCTTTTTGTTTTCATTATACTTAAAATATTACTTGGCGATGCCTTGTAAATAAAACAAATAAATGTAATTTTGGTGATTATTTTATTTATTTGCTTCCCTTTGGGTAATTTAGGTTCAATGTCAGTAAATGAAAAATTACATTACGAATAATTTTACATTGAGCCTAAATGCAAAGTTATTTGAAATATGAGATTGTATTAAGAAGGGCCACCCAATCACCCCACATTTAATCGATATCGATATCGATGTATCGATTATAAGAGCCCTTCACTAATGATTTTTTTTAGGTTGGTGCACATGTTTTTTCATTGTGTCGGAAAAATTGAAATTAAATATTTTTATCCTGGTAACTTTTTGCCACGAGAAGTGAGTTTGGCAGGTGTCAGACCGAATCATTCTTTGTTCTAAGTCCCGACTCTTACTTATATGCTCTTTGGGAGATTACCCGGAACAAACGTGGCTTGCGGACAGACAGACAGACAAAAAAAAATTAAATGCGATTTTCATTATCAGCAAAGCAGTGATATTACAAACAGACACTCCAATTTTATTATATGTATACATTAAATAAAAAGTAGATTTTTTAAATACAAACTGCTACATAGTCATCAAAAATATCTTTTGACTAGTTGTCGCCCGCGATTCTGTCTGCGCGGAATGAAACAACCTAGTTAATAGCCTTTTATATTCAGACTATGTTGTAGATCTGTGCCAAATGTCAAATGTTACAGAGATCCGTTAATTCGTTCTGTAGATACATTGATAAAATTCTTCTATACTTTAAGTATGTGTGTGATTACAAGTTGTTATAAAACTTGTTTTGTGTAGGAGTAAATTAACTGTAATTAAAAAAAAAAACCAGGTCGACGTAGTCCTTGCTTAGAATTTATATAATACAAATGTCATTAAATTTTAATACTAATTACAACATAACTTTAGATAGACGTAACAAATTATTTTGACCGACTTCCTTAAAGAAGGAGGTACTTAATTCGTCTGTATGTTTTTTTTATTTTTATTTTTTATGTGTGTTACGGCATAACTCCGCCGCTAGTGGACCGATTTTGATAATTCTTTTTTTTTTCCGAAAGGTAGTGCTTGCAGGTGGGTCCCATTTTTTTTGTTTGATTTTTTGTAAAAACGAATCACCTTTTTTACATGTTACATAATATAAATAAATGTAGTAAAAAGTCAACAATTAAAAAGACAAGTTTCTGAAAAAGGTATTTTCAAACCGCTAAGGGTCCTTCAAGAAGCGAGGGTACCGTTTCCTAAAAGGCCGGCAACCCATCTGTGGTGGTGTTGAATACTTCGGTTTTCTCGCCGCTCATTATTTGCTCATTTTAATATAAGGGGACACATCCTTATCTAATATTAAAACAAGGAAATCGTGACCTCAAACTCAGTCGTAATTATTTTATGAAGATATTTTTCAATGGCATTAGAAATCAATTGTTTTTATTTCAACCGTTTAGCAATTTATGAGTCACTAGCTGTTGCCCGTGACTCCGTCCGCGTGGAATTAAAAAAAACAAAAGTGAATAAATATATAAATAGCCTATGTGTTCTTCCAGACTATTCTCTACATCTATACCAAATTTCATCGAAATCCGTTCAGCCGTTTAGACTACAAACTCTAACAAACATCCATCCATCCATCCATCCATCCATCTAAACTTTCGCATTTATAATATTAGTAAGATAACATATTGGATTTCAATCAAGTCTAACCTGCATCAGTTAAGGCCCATTTACAAGATGCAAGTTTCTTGCCCGTTGCCTATACTAATAATATAAATAGGAAAGATTTGTATTTTGACCGACTTCCCAAAAGAAGGAGGTACTCAATTCGTCCATATGTTTTTTTTTTTTTTTTTTTTTTTTTTATTTTTTTTTTTTTATGTGTGTTACGGCATAACTCCGCCCCTGGTAGACCGATTTTGATAATTCTTTTTTTTTATCCGAAAGGTAGTGCTTGCAGGTGGGTCCCATTATTTTGTTTGATTTTTGGAGTCAAAGACTACGACGTAGTTAAATAGTTTAGCTCAAAATTGCGTGACGAAATTTGGTGTCTTTTTTGCTTTCTATGCTTACGTAGCCTAAACTATAAGACTTACACAAAAATTATGTATGGAAGAATTGTAGCCCTTTAAATTTGCTAAATAAAAGTCAGCGATAGCATATATCTATCTCTTAAGGTTGTCGCACAATAACCACTTTTTTCATTAAAATTTCGATCAAAATCTATACCCCACTTTCAACGCTATTACTCGGGTTCGGTATGAATCCTTATCAAATTAAATGTGTCCATCATCAAGAGAATTTAATGTAGATTATAAATACCCTTGGAACTGTGTAATTCCGATAAATAGTTTAGGAGATATCATAAATAGCAAATTACGAGTCGCAGAAAAAAATACCAACTTGTAACAAAGTTTGCTTTCTTGGCTTACGTAGCCTAAACTATAAGACTTACACAAAAATTATGTATGGAAGAATTGTAGCCCTTTAAATTTGCTAAATAAAAGTCAGCGATAGCATATATCTATCTCTTAAGGTTGTCGCACAATAACCGTTTGTTTCGAGAAAACCGTCAAATAAGTGCAATCGACTTTATTTAAAACGCTTTTATTCTTATTTGGTATGAATCCTTATCCAAATAAATATGTTTTCACGATAGAGTATTATATGTAGATCGTAATTGCCTTTTACAGTATGTAATTCTGTGCAAGATTCTAGAAGTTATCAAAATATTAAAACTCACGGGCAACAACGGCGCGCGGCCGCACCGAATTATGAGTGAATGATCGCAACGATGTATTAGTTGTTTACTTAATTTCTTAGATAATCGATTTAGATAACTCATTATTTGTTTGAAAGCTAGTGATTATCATACTGCGATGTCTAGATTCACTAAAAATCGAGAAATAAATAAACTTTTTAATAAAAAACAAAACCGACTTCCAAACAAAATACACTAAAAACAAAATACACTAAAAACAAAATCTTCTCAAAAAAACAGTACACTAAAAAGTAACGAAATAATTTCTTGAAAATAGTAAACCTCCCTTATTGTAGCTGTTATGTCTATATTGTACAATTATTATTACTTTGAAGTCGGTGTCAGTCATTACTAAAAACGTTACTATACTTTCAATTGTCAATTGTTATGGTAAAAATGTAGAAAACCTTACGTAGAAATATCACTGCATATACCTCGGCTGACACCGACATCAAAGTGATAATAATTGTACAATATAGACATAACAGCTACAATAAGGGAGGTTTACTATTTTCAAGAAATTATTTCGTTACTTTTTAGTGTACTGTTTTTTTGAGAAGATTTTGTTTTTAGTGTATTTTGTTTTTAGTGTATTTTGTTTGGAAGTCGGTTTTGTTTTTTATTAAAAAGTTTATTTATTTTTGGATTTCCGTATGTATTGGAATAACTCAAAAACTACTGCGCCGATTTGAAAAATTCTTTCACCAATCAAAAGCTACGTTATCAGTGAGTAACATAGGCCATATTTTTTATTATATTTTAATTGCACGCGGACGAAGTCGCAAGCAACAGTTAGAATAATAAAATTGCATGCAATATCTTGCATGGTCTACACAAGTTTTAGATTATACAAAACAATTATTGTTCATTGTATGCGACGGGCCTTTATTTATAAGATAGTTTATGACTCGTACCACAAACTGGTACATCCTGTCATTTAAAAATGTACCAGATGTAAGGTTGTAAATAAATATCAAGTCGTTAGATAAGGTTGACGACCTTGTATTCTTTAGGTAATTAATGCGATTTTATAAAAGATTTTTTAAGCGAAATTTATTAACCTTTTTTTTAATTTCTGTCTAGTTTCTTGCATATTATAAAATGTTATTTAACTAACTAAGGCATTTCAAAAATGTTTAAAAATGTTTTAAACGTCTGAGGATCTATCACGAATATTGACGTGACAGTTCGAAAACGTAATCGTGAAGTCATCGGTTTTGTATGAGATTTGTTGGTGCACTTTACGTCCGGTAGAGGCGAAATCTAATACAAATTTTATCGATGTTACGAGAATGTTCTCACAAATATTTGTAATAAGCCCTTATGTGTATCAAATATTAAGAAATACAGTACATTGCAATATTATTGAGTAAAATTTTAGGTTAACTTTCCAATATTCCAATTGTATTACGAAAGGTTCTCTTGAGGTCAGATTCACATAGGTCCCAGGTTCAAAGCTCAGTAAAGATTATGTAATGAAATGTGGCTGCAAACGCATTGTGTTTAACTAAGTATGAATAATAATTACAAGGTTTAACTGAGTATTTTTTTACGTTTTTTATTAATCAAGGTTATATTGATTATTTTGTCAATAAATAGGTAGTAAGTACTTTGGCATAATAAAATTAATTTTTATTTAGTTTACTACTTCAGTATATCTTATTACATTTATTTATCTTATGATTAGAATAAAAAAACATCGTTTTTTCTCTCGGCAACTTTGAAGCAAAAACGTGGTTTGTCTATATTTGTGAGAGATTAGAGAATTTTTAAATTGATATTGAGTTTCGATACCTAATTACCACTGTTTTTATCACAATGTTGATAGAAGATATAAAACGTTGGATATATCGGGAAAAAACGTACTTTATTACAGTAGATGCCAAATGAAGGACCGGGAATTTGCCCGTGACTTGTCTGCGCTGAATTAAATAAACGCTTTTAAGTAGCCTATTTTTTCTTCCAGATAGTGTAGATAACATTTATCACAGACATCTAACAAATTGTAAATTGTCTGACAATCGAACGTGTAAAATATGTGATGGAAATATCGAATTTTGTTCTCTTATCTAACAGTGACGTCATTTTTAAGCTATCTGAGCCTCTCAGCCAGTGGTGGGACAGGCCCTTAGAGTTATGTAGTAAAAAACATCCATCCAACGTATAATTAGGTCATAAAGTTCTTTAAAATTACGCAATAAAATTATAATATAGCCAGTTCGAGACGATAATTGGCCATCAATATCACATACTGGACAGCTACGTGACCACTTTCGCCGAAGAAAGTTACCGAATTCTCGTTTTGTTGATATTTACATAAGAATTCGAGTCGGGTGAACTATGCGTCTACGTGCGTGTAAACAAACTTTTACTTATGCTGTGTGCTCGGACAATCAACTATAGTTTCACAAACATGGTAAACAATAATTATTTCTTTTCTGTAAGAAAAAAATCTGTTTTTATAAGCGTTCCTACGCCGTCATATTATTTGTGCTCTAGAAATTAAAAAAAAATATCCGACTTTAAAAATAAAGATATCGTCAATTCGTGTCTGTTTTCAATGTTTTGATCTTTGACATTGTGTTTTATTTTGGAGATTATGCGTCTATTAAACTCGTTGATGTATTTTCTACGATCGAACTTAAATTTCTAATAATTTTACTTTGCACTAATTATTACTAGCTTTTGCCCGCGTCTCCGTCCGTGTGGAATTTAAAAAACAAAAGTGAGTAGTCTATGTGTTCTTCGACTATTCTCTACGTCTATGCCAAATTTCATCGAGATTCGTTCAGCCGTTTAGGCTACAAGCTCTAACAAACATCCATCCATCAAAAATTTCACATTTAGTATAATATTAGTAAGATTAGCATTTCTTTAAATTCATTGTATAAATCCAAATAATTGTATTTTACATCAATATATAAGTTGAGTCACTTAACACACATTAAATCCATTCGGTACACAAATCTCACCTTGGCTCAAATAATAAATGGCCAAATGGCGTGACGGACAGTTTGTCTTGTTTGGTAATGGGAAGTGATTACTTAAGGGGCTGTGGCGTCATCTCAAGGTTGATTTGAAAAGCTTAGCTCATATAGAACACACTAATATTATAATTCTGCGTACCTCGAAAACAGCTCTCGAAAATCTTGCTGTATTTTGACATAGACGTAGAACATAATCTGGAAGAAGATATAGGCTACTTATTCCCTTCTTTTTGTAATTTCGCGCGACTATAAACGGGGAAAAGTTTTACAATAAATCAGATATTTAAAGCATAATCTACCATTTAATTTATGTTTATGATATACGAAACACCTTTACATTTGAAGTGATTGTCAAAACATTTTTTAAAAATTGAATTAGAGAAATTATTAGATATTTTGAGTGATTATTTTGACGATGGAAGCCAACATTTTTAAAGGTAAATCTCTTTCGTAAGTCAAAACGTATCTCTTTTATATTCATCGGGTGACGTACCGCGTTAGCGTGGGATTTTCCTCGTGCTTTCTTAGCCAACCTTGGCCGATACATAAAATGGTAAAGATTTGGACTTTATGCACCAATGATTGCTAAAACTTTGCTCTTCAAAGGTTGTTATTATCTTCACCATTGAACAAATTAATAATAGGTGAGAAAAGAGAAACATTTCATATATCTTGCACTAGATATGTGAAAGTTTATCATAGGATACTAAATACTACACAATACTATGAACAATATCGTACTTCATAGATCATTAACACATAGGCTAATTATAGTTTTGTTTTAATTCCTAGTTGAGTCACGAGCAAAAGGCATGCATAGTTCACGTTAGCAATGAAAATGTCATATTTTATAACTTTCTCAATCACTGGTATCTCATCATACTTACCTAACGTTGAACTATCGAGATGAAGATGTAATAGTTTTGTAAGACTTTTGTACAAATCAATTGAACAATGTATCATAATCTATTGAAAGTATTAACGCTTCTTGTTGCATTTTTCTCACGTATGTTACAAAAGTGTTATGTAGAATTCATGTAGATATATTCTTTATATTGCTTTTGCTACTTTAAAGTTGTATGAACAGGTTACTTTATTGTTAAGAAATCATTTATGAATGAATTCTAAAAATGTGTTTAGAATTTTCGAATTTACTTATTTATTGTTACGGAGACTTCCTTAATAGGATTATTAGTAGCTATAAAATGACTCAGTGTCTTCTACACTTAGGACCTGTCCCACCAAATTGTAAATTGTCTGATAGCAATCCAACGTGTAAAATATGTGATGGAAATATCGGATTTTGTTACCTTATCTGACAGTGACGTCATTTTTACGCTATCTGAGCCTCTTTCAGCCAGTGGTGGGACAGGTTTCAGTCATATTTAATTTATAAGTCACACCGACTGAGTGTTCTTGGTACTTCACTTTTTTATGTCAAAAATAATAGTTATAAAATGTTATACTCGTATATATGATTTATTAAATCAGGGCGATAATCCTATGATTATAGAAAGCCAATAGGTCAGGTTTAACAGAGCGGTCAGTGAAATTGTGTGTTTAGAGACGCCCACTGTCGAACTACGTTGACTATGAATGGCATATTTCATTGACATTTTACAATTTAACAATATACCTAGTGAGATTACAAACTAACGATATACAATTCCATTAACAGTGGTAGAGCCCGCAGTAACATCTTCGCACTGTAGGGCTGGCTCATCCGATGCAATACCACAATCACACAGAAGATAGACGTAAAGTGGAATTTATTCCAATTCGTCTGATAAGTGTGTAGAAGTCTTAATTTTAATCCTCTTTCTACTATTCACTTATAAGGAAGGGAGGGTGTGGAGATGGTTTTGGTATAGGAAAGGACAATAACTTTCTGTGTGTCATTCCTCTGTTGATTTAATGATACCTTTCAAAGATAAAAAATTAGAAAAGTGTATATGTTTATTACATAAACCTCGTACTGAATATGTGAATAAACGCAAAAAGTACACCATGTAATGTTAAGTAATATAACTAGAACTAGTAATAATTAGAAACCGTGTACTTTTACGTAAACGGAAGTTAAGACATGAATGAGAATTTAATAATTCATGATCATTAAAATAATAATACAAGATGAATTTACATGAACATGCTCTTCTGTCAAATAGACAGCTTCCCAATTTCAATTGTATGACAAATCGTGCTCTTTTCTAAATGGCCCATAATAACTTTTAACTAAAAAGACAGGAATTAAATTACTTGTTTTTTGTCTCAAGTATGAAGATAAAGCTATCATTAGTATGGACATTTTATCCATCTTTTGGATACTATGTCTCTGAAGGAAAGACAGGGTAATGTGAGATTTCTGCTCTCTACAGCCCCTTCGATGCCTATCCTCCAGTGTGGACGCAAGGGTTAAAGATCGGAACATACTGAAGCTGCGACACTGGCCACTTGGAATTTAAAAAAAAATAGTAGCCTAGTTGTTCTTTCATACTAACCTCTACATGTATACCAAATTTCATCGAGATTCGGATTTACAATATTAGTAAGATATGCCCAAACATAATGACTTCAATTTATATGAAAAATAAACTAAAATGAGTAACTTAAAGAACTAGATAAAAATTGTATGGCAACGATTAGACTGTCTCAAATTGACCTTAACTATAAATTTATTTGACGCATTCAAATTGAGCAATAAAGAGGTTTGTATTGCGGAATGGCCACACCGGACGTGGCCATAGCGGGTGATGGCCATGGCCATTAGCATAGTGGCCACCTGCCCACATCGGGATAAGCATCTCATTTATAGGACTTATGAAATATTACAAAACAGAAATATTTGATTTAGAAACTCACTAGCCTTACAACCAAATTCTGAAAAACATTTAAATATTTAATATGTTAAATATAAGGCCACGCTCAGACTAAATACCATTAAAATGTTGACGCATGTCGGCGCTTATAAAACCGAATGTTTAAGATTCCTGTTAGTATTCGGTAGTTAGATTTTAAGTATGGAAATTAATTTGCATTCAATAACGTATTGTATAATTTCAATATCTAGATCTAAAGATACTAACTACAATGATTGGCAACCAGTCAGAGAATATAATGGGTTACTCACTTCTGTGTTTGGTTCGATTAAGGGTGTGGTCCTATTTTGAATAAGGTAGCATTGTAAGTCATCATCATTCTCCTTATCCTACTCCCGTAGTGTCGGCGCAACAGGTTTTTGTCCTCCAAATAACTCTATCATACGTCATCTCAGTTATCACACCCTTTTTGATCATGTCACCTTTCACGCAATCATTCCATCTTTTTCTAGGTCTACCTCTACCGGTGTACTCTTAAGTGTGTAAGTGTTAAAATAATAGCGTCATCTCTGGTATGATAATAAAATAGATGAGAAATCCAACTTGTAAGCTCGGCATATCATTCGAAATACTGTTGTTTTTGTTTACAAGTTGTTTTTACGTACAATTTAAGAGCATTGAGCGAAAAGATAAAGAACAGTTTATCGAGTCCCGTTATTCGGTCGTGTTCTTAACCGGTTGATACAGTGTAGAATTATTATCACATTTCTGATGTGTTTGGATTATACGCTTGTCTTGAAATGTATGGTCCAAGTTATAAGCTACAGATATATTTCATTTCTAGGTAGACCTAGAAAGAGATGGATGGATGGCGTGAAAGGTGACATGATCACAAAGGGAGTGATGACTGAGATGACGTATGATAGAGTTATGTGGAGGACAAAAACCTGTTGCGCCGACCCTACGGGAGTAGAGTAGGGAGGAACATGATGATATTTCCTTTTAGACAAACAACAGTAGTTTTTGCATTAATGGCATTATAATAGACTTCAAAAAGATTATTTTGAGGTTTGTGTCTGTATTTCTTTATATAAACTCAAAATTTCAAATGTTTTTGTATAAATATGTAGTTAAATCTTTGCCCTACGAGTCTATTTTTTAGACAATTGAAATGTGTTTTACTGCTATTATTATTCACTGTACATAGAATGTATTAAAGCTACGGACTTAATCTTTTTCTTATAATAATTGGGGTCTCTGCTCGCCTCCGCTTATGACTTAGGCTGTATATTATTTGTATAATGAAGCTATGACATATCAGCACTTATATGCGAATTTGCTAGTCCGTTATTACGTTAGTTACTCGTATTTCTAATAATATCATTAGTTTAATAACCTCCCAAAAATCTTTGAAAAACCCGTGGATTTCAAAAACCACTTTAAATGCTGAGTCATTTATTAATTAAATGGAATTCAATTAATTTTAATTTCCTAAAATAAAATTCTTTTTAAATATTTTACGGATTCCTCAGCTTTTAAGTAATAGACATTTAGTTACGCAACAAAACAATTAAAAGGCAGATTCGTTACACAAAGAGAAATGTAATTTATTACGGAAGCCTCTCTCTTACAAATGATGAATATTTATAAAACAATTATATTTATTACAACTATGCGTTGTGTTCTTACCTAACGCTTGCTTAATTTAAGTATAAAATGATACTTTATACGCAATTGTTATTTAGAAGATAAACGCATTACGCGTACATAGTTTTATTATTTTAAAATTTTTGCTTTGAGTGTTCCGTTGTAGGCACAATTTAAAATTCGAAAATTAGTTTGAAGACGATGTATCTTATATTTAAAAAAAAATTAAAAACTTCTTGATCTACATACGAATACGACATAGTCTCACAGAACCTCTTTTTATTTTAATCTATACTTCTATTCTTCTATATCTATACTTATTATAATAAAGCGTAAACACACACTTCTTTGTTGCCTAAGATGTCAGCAATTACAGCATATTTTTGAATAATTCTTTTTTTAATAAAAAGCCCTACACTTACGTCATGCTTTAGGCTATATATTTTCACGCCATTAAATTTAGGGGGTAAATATTTGGGATAAAAACCCTAATGGGAAAGAGACCATAAATTGCTGCCAACATCAAGAAAGAAAGATTGCTAAGGTTTGTCATATCATGTCATGTCATTTTGACATTTGCTTTTGATAATTTGACAAATGTAAATAATGAAATAAAATTTTCATAATTCTATGCGGATGAAATCGCACGGGAACAGCTAGTACAAAATATATAATATTACGATATAGTTTGTGGCGAAATTATCGTTTAATTCAAGATTGTCTCTTAAACTGTCGTTAGTGGATAGTCATTAGAACATAATTTTGTGGTCAAATTAAAGCAAACCCACCATCCATTATAAATAATTTCGTAATATCGTTTAAAAGACATAAAGTTCATTCGTGTCGTTACCAAAATTAATATGCAAAACATGCAAATCTCCATTAACTTCTAATGGTTAGGTAAAAAATTGTAAGAACGTGTTTAGTGATATTTTTTACCGATAACGGTCATTATTAGAATCAACTAGAACAGTTCCTTTAATACACAGTTCTGGTTAGATTCCGTCAGTCAAAGTCAAGTGAACTTCTGCATTCATGACAATTTGTTCCTCTCATACACATTTCTACATAGATTCCGTCAGTCAAAGTCAAGTGAGCTTCTGCACTCATGACAATTTAAACAGTTATTAAAATAAAATTTGATCTAAATAACAATGAGTTGGTGTAAATTCTTCCACTTTTTTCCTTGTCAAACGAATTGTGATTACACTGTTTTTTGTTTGTAATTTCAATGGACGGTTTCCGAACTAGTTTTAACAATTCGATAGTTCTTATTGTTAGATATTTTCTTAAAATGAGGCACTACATAACTTGAGTTTTACTTCATTGTGACTTAGGTTAACCTAACACTAAAGAGTCAATAGGTAATAATAAATGTAAACTTCAGAAACCTAGCATTAGTCGAATACTTAAACGACAATTAAATACGTAACAGTGACTTTAAATAAATTCCATTCAAACTTTTAAAATTTACCATTAAATTGATTATAATTAGTTTCAGTATTTATTAATAAGAATTTGTATCTGTACTTAGCTGTAACTTATTCATCTATTCAAATCCGTTTTTACCTAACATGCCGTGACACTTTCGTTACGCCAAGTCTCTAACTCTCTAGTAGTAAATATTGACTATTGAACAATGAACTGGGAAGCGGTGAAAACGCGCACCGTCTGCTTTCCTCGTAATAAAAACATGTGAGTTATTCGAACATAACACAAAATAAGATAACAGTATTGTTATATTGGTTTTAATTAATCATAAACTACATTATTACATGTATAAATTAAAAGACTATCATGTTTTCAAGTTATAATAAATTATACTAATATAATAAAGAGAAAAGATTTGTTTTTGTATTTCTGTTTGTATTGAAATAACTCAAAACTACTGGGACGATTTTAAAAATTCTTTCACCGTTAGAAAGGTAATTTATCTGTGAGTAACATAGGCTATATTTTTTTAATTTCACGCGGGCGATATCGCGAGCAACAGCTAGTAGTTAATAATATTATTTTCAGATAGCGTTAACGTGGAGTTTGCTAAACTTAACAGATATGTTTTTGCACAACTCTTTCGGTACAAACCTCGATCATTTTAATCTATTTATGAACAAACTCTATAGTATATTGACATTTACATTTGTTGGTTAACACTATTATTGACATTAACACTGACCGTGTGTTAACCGAGCTTACACAACCAACTGTAACACTTTCCTGACTAAAATCTGACATTTGTCTATCACACGCAAGTCATAATCATATTATTTATGATTGAAATTGCGTATAGTTATTTATTATTTCTGTTATGTTATTGCTAGTTATGATATCTTTTATGATGTGAAGATTTTATAATTGTACGAGAAATGAACGATCAATTCACAGTGATGCACATTTCGTTACATGAAAGAGACAAAAGATATCATATACGGTAAGAGAGAAAGAGATAAGTACATTTTTGTCGGTACTTCGTTGTATTGTTTGAACTGTTACTCATTCTATAGATGTACAACTCAATATTGATATTTTAGAAATAATAATTCTTGAAACATTACAAGAATCGATTAATTAAAATGAAGGACTAATTATTGTTAGTCATATTGGTAATTAATGTTATAGAGTCAGTGTATTGAGGCCATTAAAGCCTGTCATTACATTAGTAGAGCGCGGTAATGTTTACGCAGAAACGATGGCGAATACATTCACTTCTATTATATTAAAGTTAGTAATAAATAGATTTATAAGTAATGATTTATGCCATTTCAAAATTATTTAGCAAAGAAAGATTAATCATAGCTTCAGGTTTGCGTGTCAAAAAGTTACCCATGTTTTTAAAATCTAATCTAGTTTTTTATAATCATGTTTCATACTAATATGTTTGTTAGCGTTTGTAGCCTAAACGGCTGAACAGATTTTGATGAAATTCAGTAGTGTAGAGGATAGTCTGGAAGAACACAACATAGGCTACTCTCTTTTGTTTTTTTTATTGTCACGTGAGTCGCAGGCGAATGCTAGTATTACAATAAAAATAAAAGAACATCAATGTATCTCCAACAAAAATTGTAAAACAAACTTAAACTTTTTTAAAAGATTTTTGTTGCCATTCGGTCTCTACAATCGACATATTGCTTAATAAATGTTAACTATTAAATTTTAATACACGTATTAAAGATATACTATGTTGTAAAAACCTATTCAATCATATAAAGGTTGTAAAACGATTAAAATCATTCTTTATATCATAAAAGATCTATTGATCAGTAAAATCTTAATGCTTCGCCTCTCACTTTGTATTTCGTAAAATTTCATCAGTCGTCCGTCATAGTACTTTAACATTATGTCGCTAAATGTATGTATTTACGACACTTTTGTATGATCGTAATTTCTTTGCAATATTTGACAAAACTATATTTGTATTAGCGTTAAGACAAAGTTGCTACATATGGTCGAAATGGTATTTTGAAATTATAATCACACTAGCTCTTTCCCGCGACTACGTCTGTGTGAAATTCAAAAATCAAAAGTAAGTAGCCTATGTGTGCCAGACTATCCACTACATTTATACCAAATTTCATCGAGATCTTTTCAGCAGTTAAGGCTACAAACTCTAACAAACATCCATCTAAAGTTTCGTATTTATACTCGTAATATTAGTGAGATTAGTAAGATTTAACAGGTTGACAATTTGTTGTCTATAGATTTATTTTGGAAATCGTCAGCTGTTTATCAATGTTTAAAAGGATGAATGTTTGTATCATTATTTTAACTAATCTTCGACTGAACTCCGTCCACGCGGATTTAAAAATTAAGTAGCCTTTGTGTTCTTTCAGCAGTGTCACAAACAGCGAGGTCCGTTAAGCAGTTCCTATCTAAACTTTCGCATTTAAATTAGTAAGATGGTTGATAAGCATTACCTTGTTTGTCATTACTATAATGTAACATTTCAAGGTTTATTTATGAAGTAAAAGATTACAAGAATGTATATGTATGTCCACTTTACATATTATTTTACAAATACTTTCACTTACAAAGTCTAGAGAATCTCGAGAAAGTGAATATTTTCTTGTATTTTATGACATTTGCAAATGATTGTCTATTTTTGTCCGGTAAGATCTGTCTGACATATAAATAAAGAAGTCGATATTTAGATTATATTTTTAAATTACATTGTCATAAAACCCTTAAAATTTAGGGCCTGTCCCACCACTGGCTGGAGGCTTAGCTTAGCTTAGCTTAAAAATGACGTCACTATCAGATAAGGTAATAAAATCCGATATTTCCATCACATATTTTACACGTTGGTTTGTTATCAGACAATTTACAATTTGGTGGGACAGGCTCTAAGTCTTCTCCAATGTGTATTGATGGATAGCCCTAAGTATGTAGAAATCGCTCGCTACTTTAACTAAGACGTAAATCATTTTTTTTTGTAGAATGCGTCAAAAATAATGTCCATGTTATTTTACTTTTATAAAACCTTTCTTAATTGATCCAGTTTTATTGTTTAAATATAAAAAAAAACTATTATAATTCCTAGTAAGTCTCTAACAATAACTAAACAATCACACAAATGGGACATCTATTGCCTTCTATCTATCAAGCAAAAACTACAATACCTATCAAATCCGCGATAAGTCGTGAGTGAAATTCCATTTTGAATACATTACCGGTTTAATTTGAAGATTCTTTCAACGGCCTTGACCATGGAGAGCAATGTAATCGCAACTGATAGTTGTGAAAGTGAGAAAGTGGTTTTGTTATTGATATCGAGACTGCATTAAAATTGTTTTTTTTGGTGTCAATGAATTTTTGTTCTTCATTCACTAGGACAAATAAAAACAAATTAAGTACATAAATGAATAAATATTTATACAATTTTGTAGTAAGTATATTATTCTTTGCAGTTAACTAAGAGCGGGCGCATATCTTTGACTAAACTATCGCACAACCTTTGGCGATTGTCGATTGTTTCACACCCTATTCAACTGATTAGCACAATTAAAAATTGAGTAGTGCGCACCTCCATATAAGCTCATAGGAATCAAAGCGCGACTAAACAGTTGTAGGATAATTTAGTCAAAGGCGCGCTATAAGGCTTTCAGAACAAAACTAAACTCCTTATAAGCATACAGTTAAGTGAAAGTGCAAATTGGACACAATGCAGGTTTAATTTGTCTACACTTTCGTTTGTGATTCACTATCGGAGAGAATAATTTAGTTTTGGTGACTTTAACGAGTAAGATAAGAGACTAAGGAATTTGAGAAAAAGTCGTAAAAGAGTCACTTTGAGTTTTACAACATTTTTGTTGCTAACTAACACTTTTCAAAATTGCTCGACGTAATTTTAGGTAGTTAATTAATTTACACCTCTTAGTAGAGAAGTTACGAGTACCTAATGTCCTAATAGTCTTGTAAATTTTATTACGTGATGTACGCGTGTATCTTACTTCTGAGTGTTCAGAAATCTACAAAAGATTGCAAAAGGACTTGTTAACAGATTTAACTTAAGAAAAAACAACTATTTTTTTTAATAAAAATATTAGTAGATTTTGGTTAATTTACTAATATTTCCTTTAACCATTCCAACTAAGCTCTAGGCTTGTGCTAGGATATGGTTCACGACATTAGTCGAATGGCCGGATTCGAACCCTCGACCTCACGATCGGTAGTCCGTACCCCAAACCATTAGGCTATTGGCGCTTAACATTACTATGATAACATTAATTCTGAAAAATCAAGTTAGATAACTTTACAAGGCAAAGTTTACGCTTAATTATAAGTTTAGAGGCAGGAGTCATGGCCGTTAAGTGCACAAGTCGAGCATAAACTAAATAACAAAACAGCTCAATTATTTAACTATTTCCAGAAGCAAACTATGACCTAGTTACTAACAGCGTGTAGTTACACTGACCTAGACTATTGTTGTACAAAAACTAGTCTAACGGTAAGTTTGCATTGTTAAATACTTGTACAAAACATGTTCTCAGTTATCAGATAAAGATCATGATAGTGATGATTGTATTTTTTCATTTATTAAATACTAGCTTTCGCCCGCGACTCCGTCGGCGTGGAATTAAAAAAAGTTTTGTATTTAAAACACTTTAAAGAATGTTTCAGTTCTTTCTCTTTTTTGTAATTTAAGCTTACTTTATTATTAACAAACGACGGTTGTTTCCTGTTGGGCCGAATGGCTCATCGATCATTTTATTCTATCGGCCCAACGGGAAACACTTCAAAAGATAAATATCACTTTCAATTACTTATAAATGCGTGTGTTTTTTGTTTGAAGGCATTGATTACACAACAGACAACCAATAATTAAACACATTTCAAGTGTAATGTTCTTTGTATATTTAAAACCATACAAATTCCAGGCAATTTGTTCCTTATTAATGGGTGTTAAGGTTCAAAATAGTATTGGTTGTACATCTTTTGCGTGCAAACAATTACGTGAAAATGCGTAAAGACAAAAACTTTCATACGTCTTCGGTTGATGGTTTGCAAGGAATTTGTAGAGTAGCCTTTGTGGTTTTCGACTATAAAAATTGTATGAAATATACATCTTAGAGCACACCTTTGACTAAACTATCTCACAACCGTTGTGTGATTGTCGATTGTTTCGCAGACAATTCAACTGTTTATTTACACAACTATAAATCGAGTAGTGTGCGCACCACCATATAAGTTCATAGGAATCAAAGCAAGACTAAACAGTTTTGATAGTTTAGTTTCAGGTGTGAGTACGCTCTTTATCTCTTTTAAATAAATGGAGATAGCAATATTTGGCAATACATGTTTCACACGAGTAGGGCTTCATGGTTAGGTTCATATTAAAGTGGTTTAATATTTGCTGAAAGTAACGAAACAACTTTCTACCCTTTTCCCTATGAAAGGTCGGCATATTATATTACACAATTCAAACTGTACGCCCGCTCGTCGCTAGCCGAGTTACGAGTGTGTTCGTAAGTCAGTCATATCTAAGTTCACTAACCCATATCATACTTTATTACAGAAATATTAATTAGTTAGATATCTATTATGAAAAATACAAAACGATTAATTCACGACTATTAGTCAGAGGTTACAATAATCTGCATTTTACATGGTTTATGAACGCGACGGATATTGTAAAATAAATATACATTGAATACTTTTTACGAAATATGAATACAAAGCAGCCTATTAATAACGCGATGGAGCAATCGATTCCTTAATATCGTTAAAATTTAAACATAAGCCTCGCTATTTTTCTTCTATTGCTTAACAACCTTGGCTACTTACCATAGTGATTTAAGAATATTTGATAGGTAATTAAATTTAATTAATAGGTTTTATTTCAGGCTATTTATATTGGTTATTACGAATAAATTGCGTAAAAGTTCAGTTAAATATGAGTAGGGAAAATCTAGCTATAGTTAAGGCGTAGTAGAAAATGATAACTTCATTTAAAACCGGAATATACTTTCACTGGTTTTCCCTATCTTATTCATACAAGTATGACGTCACTGGATTTATATTTAAGTTGTCATGAACGAGTTCTACATTGACATAAAATGTAATTGTAACTTTATGGCAACTCGCAATTCAACACGAGACGTTATTACAATTTCAGGTTTGTAGCAGCAATATTAGAATACGGTGAGACGTAAAAAGTGTTGAAACAGGGAACCTTGCGCGCACATCCCTCGGACTGCAGAGCTCGAATATGTTCGCGCCTAACGAGCCGCTGTTAATTTTGACTCTTGTTATACATGTCATAAGTTTATAAATATGTCATAATTCCAAAGTTACAATACATTCACGGTAGACTGGTAATGTTTGAAACCTCTTGCAACGCACCTGTAGTAGGAAATGAAAACGGAGCTGTTTAAATATCCGTGTTATTTAAATTAATAGCGAGTTCCCAGTGCTGAAAAACATGTCATCAACTTGCCCTTATCCCTTATGGAGGGTCGGCAAAGAAGGTGCTCCTCTTCCATACATTTCTATCAGTCGTCATATCTGAATCCACTTCTTTCTTAAGCATATCCTCTTTCACACAATCCATCCATACTTTCTTCGGTCTTCCTCTTCCTTTGTAGCCATCCACATTCATTCTTAACACTTTCTGGTTTACGTCCCCATCGTCTCGTCGCATAACATGTCCATACCACCCTAACCTTTTGCTTCTGAATTTAGAATAAATATAAAATAGTGCTGAAAAACATGGATAAAATCATATTGTCGTCCTGCTCATTCCCTTTAAAGAGAAACAGAGATGTAATCTATATTTTTATTTATTTTAACTTCAAAAGTATGTGCGAAAACATAAATCCCGGTAATAAATCAATACAGATACTATTTATCGATTTAATCAGCTAAAGTAGGTCAAATCATTTTTTATTCGAGACTAATATTCAACAAGGTTTCTATGTTTTTAAAGGACATTTAAATTAACCTTGCAAACGTTAATATGATTTATAAGATTTTTGTTTTTTTTGTAGCTTTTTTATAAATTTAACATTGGCTTTCTAATCTCATGCATATAGAAATATTTAAATATATTCAATATGAATGAAAATTCATTAATATTCATACAAACGGAGTCAAGGATGTGGTAAAGGTTAATTAATTCATCTCATATTTTTTTTTATTAATAAATATGGTGAAAGAGGCAATAGTATGTACAATCAAAGAATATGGCGGTGACCGGATCTCTTTGAACTACCGATCCGCCCCAGCTTCGCATAGCAAAGAACCATCTTTCGACCACATCTTCACTCTCAGTCGGTGGGATCGTGGTCAAGCGCTAGCTTAAAAACTAAAAAAAAAAACATGGCTCAGATCTTTTCTATCACATCCGTACTCTGTCTGTTACTAAGTAGCTTTCTAATGGCCAAAGATTTTTTTTCATCGGTTGAATTATTTTGGGGTCTATTCAATGTAAACAAATGCTTCATAATTATAATAAGTTGGACTACTTAGAAATTGACAAAAATAGTTAAAAAACTCCATAAGAGCCCCCGCAGACTAAAGACATTTTAATCGGACAATAATTTAGTCGGACCCTTAATCAGTATAAGAATGTATGGTTATATAACGATTTTGTTTTATATGATTGTGGTTTGAAAGTCCAATCAGAAAATCTGATTAACAGATCAAACTTTCGGCAGATTAGTCTGTGGAGGCTGTTATTCTTTTGGTTTTAATCAACTTCAAAAAGGAGGTTCTCAATTTGTATGGTTTTTTATAATATTCTGATTCGAAAGGTTGATTCATTAATAAACATATTAATGTGACCTACATATTAAATTTGTTTAATTTATGTAATTTTTTACATCAGATTTAGATGAGGCCGCTAGATCATAAAAACTTTTGAAGGTTTTTAATCTTTAGGCTTTCATTATTACAATATTAATTTATGTTGAAATTATCATGTTAATTTTAATAAATTTGTGTTATAAATAGCTTTCGCCCGCGACTCCGTCCGCGCGCAATTTAATAAACAAAGTAAGCCGCCTATGCTCTTCCAGACTATGCTCTATATCTATGCCAAATTTCATCGAAATCCGTTCATCCGTTTAGGCCACAAACTCTAACAAACATCCATCTAAACTTTGGCATTTATAATATTAGTAAGATTTTATTGGAATAAAATTAGGAACACAATGTTATATAGGTTAGGAAATACAGCTGTCATTATATATGTAAAAGAAAATCACAGTTTAACCTCAAAACCCGGCGCCGACGCAGCAAAAAGTGCGTTAAGCGACATTAAGAATTTCCTATCAATATATCAGCGATACAGATCGCAAGCTAATGTTTGTACTGTTACATATACAACGTAATATATAAATGCTTAGAAAGTAAGGTGTCTATCCGAAGAAACTTGATTTTAGGTTACCTTTTAGTTCTTTATAAACTCTATTTTGATTAAACTTGACCTAATCACACATTGCAGATCTTTATCTTACTAATATAGGTTTTATGTAATTAATTTAATTTGTTCTTAAAAGTTTACTTCGTTATTAAATATAGAATAGCTGTAGCTCGCGATTTCGCCCGCTTGAATTAAAAAAAATATACCCTATGTTACTCAATGATAACGTAGCTTTTAAATGGTTTATGAATTTTTGAAATCGGCCCAGTAGTTTTTGAGTTATTTCAATACAAAAATACAAATCTTTCCTCTTTATAATATTAGTATAGATAATAAAGTGTGCCAAATAGTAGGTAAGTTATGTAATTTGCCAATAAGTATGCTGTTTAGGATGACCATATTGAGACGCGGTTAGAAGGGCGTCACAGGGCTAACCAGAATAATCTAAGACCATGTTCGCTTATCGAAGAACATCTGTCAAACTTTGACGTACCCCAAAAGACTATTCAAGCAGTCCCTTAGTGCATAAGTAATATAAGTAAGTAGGTTATTACCGAGAGTATTGGAGTACCGGGCCAAGTGTTTATAATATAATCGATATTTAACGACTTCTTGCGTAGGCGCAAGTTTAAAGCATGCTAGATGGGTCAAGTTTACCGTCGTTTATGTCATTCAAGCTTTCGCCCGCGACTCCGTCCTCGTGGAATTAAAAAAAAAAACATGACTCAGATCTTTTCTATCACATCCGTACTCTGTCTGTTACTAAGTAGCTTTCTAATGGCCAAAGATTTTTTTTCATCGGTTGAATTATTTTGGGGTCTATTCAATGTAAACAAATGCTTCATAATTATAATAAGTTGGACTACTTAGAAATTGACAAAAATAGTTAAAAAACTCCATAAGATCCCCCACAGACTAAAGACATTTTAATCGGACAATAATTTAGTCGGACCCTTAATCAGTATAAGAATGTATGGTTATATAACGATTTTGTTTTATATGATTGTGGTTTGAAAGTCCAATCAGAAAATCTGATTAACAGATCAAACTTTCGGCAGATTAGTCTGTGGAGGCTGTTATTCTTTTGGTTTTAATCAACTTCAAAAAGGAGGTTCTCAATTTGTATGTTTTTTTATAATATTCGAAATGCTGTTGCTTCATTAATAAACATATTAATGTGACCTACATATTAAATTTGTTTAATTTATGTAATTTTTTACATCAGATTTAGATGAGGCCGCTAGATCATAAAAACTTTTGAAGGTTTTTAATCTTTAGGCTTTCATTATTACAATATTAATTTATGTTGAAATTATCATGTTAATTTTAATAAATTTGTGTTATAAATAGCTGTAGCTCGCGATTTCGCCCGCTTGAATTAAAAAAAATATACCCTATGTTACTCAATGATAACGTAGCTTTTAAATGGTTTATGAATTTTTGAAATCGGCCCAGTAGTTTTTGAGTTATTTCAATACAAAAATACAAATCTTTCCTCTTTATAATATTAGTATAGATAATAAAGTGTGCCAAATAGTAGGTAAGTTATGTAATTTGCCAATAAGTATGCTGTTTAGGATGACCATATTGAGACGCGGTTAGAAGGGCGTCACAGGGCTAACCAGAATAATCTAAGACCATGTTCGCTTATCGAAGAACATCTGTCAAACTTTGACGTACCCCAAAAGACTATTCAAGCAGTCCCTTAGTACATAAGTAATAAAAGTAAGTAGGTTATTATCGAGAGTATTGGAGTACCGGGCCAAGTGTTTATAATATAATCGATATTTAACGACTTCTTGCGCAGGCGCAGTTTAAAGCATGCTAGATGGGTCAAGTTTACCGTCGTTTATGTCATTCAAGCTTTCGCCCGCGACTCCGTCCTCGTGGAATTAAAAAAAACAAAAGCGTGTAGCCTATGCGTTCTTCCAGACTATCCTCTACATTTATACCAAATTTCATTGAAATCCGTTCAGCCGTTTAGGCTACAAACATCCATCCATCCATCCATCCATCCATCCATCCATCCATCCATCCATCCATCCATCCATCCATCCATCCATCCATCCATCCATCCATCCATCCATCCATCCATCCATCCATCCATCCATCCATCCATCCATCCATCCATCCATCCATCCATCCATCCATCCATCCATCCATCCATCCATCCATCCATCCATCCATCCATCCATCCATCCATCCATCCATCCATCCATCCATCCATCCATCCATCCATCCATCCATCCATCCATCCATCCATCCATCCATCCATCCATCCATCCATCCATCCATCCATCCATCCATCCATCCATCCATCCATCCATCCATCCATCCATCCATCCATCCATCCATCCATCCATCCATCCATCCATCCATCCATCCATCCATCCATCCATCCATCCATCCATCCATCCAAACTTTCGCATTTATAATATTAGTATAGATAATAAAGTGTGCCAAATAGTAGGTAAGTTATGTAATTTGCCAATAAATATGCTGTTTAGGATCACCATATTGAGACGCGGTTAGAAGGGCGTCACAGGGCTAACCAGAATAATCTAAGACCATGTTCGCTTATCGAAGAACATCTGTCAAACTTTGACGTACCCCAAAAGACTATTCAAGCAGTCCCTTAGTACATAAGTAATAAAAGTAAGTAGGTTATTATCGAGAGTATTGGAGTACCGGGCCAAGTGTTTATAATATAATCGATATTTAACGACTTCTTGCGTAGGCGCAAGTTTAAAGCAAGCTAGATGGGTCAAGTTTACCGTCGTTTATGTCATTCAAGCTTTCGCCCGTGACTCCGTACTCGTGGAATTAAAAAAAAACAAAAGTGTGTAGCCTATGCGTTCTTCCAGACTATCTTCTACATCTATACCAAATTTCATTGAAATCCGTTCAGCCGTTTAGGCTACAAACATCCATCCATCCATCCATCCATCCATCCATCCATCCATCCATCCATCCATCCAAACTTTCGCATTTATAATATTAGTATAGATAATAAAGTGTGCCAAATAGTAGGTAAGTTATGTAATTTGCCAATAAGTATGCTGTTTAGGATGACCATATTGAGACGCGGTTAGAAGGGCGTCACAGGGCTAACCAGAATAATCTAAGACCATGTTCGCTTATCGAAGAACATCTGTCAAACTTTGACGTACCCCAAAAGACTATTCAAGCAGTTCCTTAGTGCATAAGTAATAAAAGTAAGTAGGTTATTATCGAGAGTATTGGAGTACCGGGCCAAGTGTTTATAATATAATCGATATTTAACGACTTGTTGCGTAGGCGCAGTTTAAAGCATGCTAGATGGGTCAAGTTTACCGTCGTTTATGTCATTCAAGCTTTCGCCCGCGACTCCGTCCTCGTGGAATTAAAAAAAACAAAAGCGTGTAGCCTATGCGTTCTTCCAGACTATCCTCTACATTTATACCAAATTTCATTGAAATCCGTTCAGCCGTTTAGGCTACAAACATCCATCCATCCATCTAAACTTTCGCATTTATAATATTGGTATGATTCGACTTATACACAAAGTTAAAGTAACTAAATGCGTCATTTAATAATGATGATTGCTAATTAGGAATACATAATATTTGCTGTTTTTTATTATAATTATGAATCATGATAATAATAAATTAAGATGGAAATAATAGTAAATAATTTTACCATCACCATACTTGAATGCAATGTTCAATTAAATAACAAACATATAAATTAAATAGTATTTGTTTGAATAACTAGTAATAATAGAGAATATGTAAACATGATTATTCTTAATTATTATGTTTGTAACCTTGACTCCTTGTTTATGTTACGACCCTAAACACAGTTGTGTGTTAATAATCCTTAATTATTAATAACTAGCTGTTCGCGTGCGGATTCATCCGCGTGAAATTATAAAAACTTTATTTTATTATTTACATTTGTCAAATTATCAATAGCAAATGTCAAAATGACATGACATGACATAACAAACCTTAGCAATCTTTATTTCTTGATCTCTTTCCCACATTAGGGTTTTAATCAAAAATGTTTACCCCCTAAGTTTAATGGCGTGAAAATATATAGCCTAAAGTATGACGTAAGTGTATTAGGCTTTTTATTAAAAAAAGTATTATTCAAAAATATGCTGTAATTGCTGACATCTTAGGCAACAAAGAAGTGTGTGTTTACGCTTTATTATAATAGTATAGATAACCAGAGAATAACCTATTGCTTTAGCTAACAATTGTTTGTTCTATTTAAGTATTCGATAATGTTTGATTTCAAGCCAAGTTAATTAATTGTTCATTTACAATAGTGGGTTATAAATGAAAAGTGATTTAATTTTGATAGTTAAATTTCATAAAATGTACAAACGTATTTTCTGATATTGACGTAGGTAAAAGGTATAGGAAATTAGATCAAAACGGTTACACGCAGTTCAAATAATCAAGACATTCCCTTTTGAACCTACTTAAAAAGACGTTCTCGATTCGTGTTTGTTTTCTTGTTACTTCATAACTCCGTTCCTAGTTGTCCATCATTTGATCCATTTTTTCATAATTAAAAACTATTTCGTTTTTTTTTTATTAACTAATAAAGCGTACTCCTAAGTACATTAAAATAGGACAATATTGTTTTCTTAGGTTATTTCATTCATATAAAAGTCACATTATTGATAACGAGTGAGAATGTAATGATATCTTCAATTGCTAGGTAAAGGTCATTCTCATTATAGCACTGATGACTTGACACCTAACATCAATTTGTCATCAGTAAGAACTTTTTACTAACAAGAAAGTTAACTCCCGTTGTAAACGAAGAACGTGTGAGTTTAATTAAAAGTTATTCTCGCCGTTATTAGTTAGAGCGAGCGTACACTTGAAACTAAACTATCGCACAACTGTTTAGTCTCGCTTTGGTTCCTATGATATGGAGATGCGCACACTACTAGATTTTTGGGCATAAACAGTTGAATGGGCTGCGAAACAATCGACAATCGCACAGCAGTTTAGCGATAGTTTAGTCAAAGGTGTGTGCCACAAAGGTGTGTGTGTAAAAAAAAAGAATACTACAAGCCTTTTTTCCTTTTTGAGTTCTCTTAAATTTGATTTAATTAATTTAACAATTTTGCCTATGTTCTGTTCCTTTACCTCACTACATATCTATTAGTTGTAGTAATCATTTAAGAAAAACTGTTCGATTAGCTAATAGTTCTTTAGTCTTTTAAGTCCTTAGTGTATATCTCTTACTAAATTTCCACTAAAGATCAATCAACCATTAAATAATGCGGGAGTAAAATAAAAGCTCACTTGTTCGTTTTCATTCATTATTTATTGTCTCTCAGACTTTCGTCCGCTAATTTGTAAAGTTGACGTAAGACGCGTTGCCTACATGCCACCTGCACGCACTTTCACAGTCAAACGAAAGTGAAATTCCTTGCCACGGTCCATCATTTAGCTGTTATATCCATATATCTAAAGTTTTGACCATTTAACAGGACCGGTTCGAACTCACTGTTTTGTTGACGAAACGTTTTGATGAGTTTCAACCACGCTATAAACCGGTAAAAGATGTAAGCCTTTTTCGTATCTATAACTTTAAACTGCTGACTATAAGTGTTAACTGTTTATTTAATCTATAATTTATTATATTTGAAAAGGTTAAAAATCAGGGGGTAGACCACGAATTTGTGACAAAGTATTCATAACATCATCGCTAAAAATTGGATGTGATTTATTGGTGTATTTTACGCCTGCTAGGGGCGCTGCGCAATTCTTCTACAAACTCTATCACAAAATTTCGTGCTAACCTCCGATGTACTTTTGAAATGCAAATAAGTAACTGATAAAACCTCTTTGCCTCAGGTTGGAGGTTATATTTCTCAAACTAAATCCATACTAAGGGTCTCTTAGTCACCGTTTTCTCTGAATAAGATAGTTAAACCTGTAAAATAAAACTAAAGCAAAATGACGCGTCTGTCATACCAAGATATGAATACACGTCCCTTAAAAAAGGCAGATAAGAAGACAGTAAACAATTCTGCGACCAATACAAAGACAAGAGCCTTATGAGATCTTTGAAATAATGCAAGATGGGTCGTTTTGTGCATCTTCATTGCGTACAATACATAATGGATAGTAAAGCGCAGAACAGCGGTTAAACTGTTGCGTCGGAACAATTTTACGGTTATTTACGATTACTTACGGTTATTTACGGCAGTTAACATGAGATAATGTGTACGTTACGGATCTCATCGGATATGGTATTTTATAGATGTTATCTGTTCGATTGTCTTTACAACTTTCTTATGGAAGCAACAGCACTCGAAAAAAGGCTATGATAGAGTAATGATGAGGCTATATTTGTCTTTAAAGGTCTTTGTGTTTAAATGTTACTATAGCTTTTAACTGTTGCAAAGACCTACAAAAATATATTATTATTCTGTTTAATTGACGGAGATATGGGGAAGCTAAAGGTAAGCATGGTACAAGGCAAAAAAATGATCAGATAAACAAGAAAGTAACGAGAATAAACTAGCAATGATGAAGGAGGACGAAGATGGAGGAAATCGAAGAATAAATGGATAGGTTATGTGAAAGAACATATAGGTGAGGTGTTTAGATATGACGGCTGATAAAGATGTGTGGAGCTGTACATATTGGGCCGACGCTACTTAAGGAAAGAAGAAGACTGTAGATAAAACTGTTTATCCTATTTTAGATAACAAAAGGACAAAGAGGGATAATATGAGAATATGTTTTTATAAGTGTTTCGGCATTGCAAACGAGAGGGTAACATGTCATTGGTCAGTTGAATAGCTTGCTTTCAATAATGTGCTTACCTCAAGGCTGATAGCACGTTATTCAATCAACACTCAATTTATTTTATTACAAAATCCGTGCTAAATGTGACCGGATATGTTTCAGTGACGTTATAAGATGAACCACTTAAAATTACATCATGTAGTGCAAAAACATTGTAGTACGGTTAGTAAAAAATAAATGTTATTTATCAATGTATTTTGTTAAATTTAGTTGCTGAAATGAGATCCCTTAAATGGTATATACTTTATAAAACAAAATTAATTTCATATAACACTTGAGAAACGATTCATATTAATATTATTTTAAAATAATTAATATAATAATTTTGGCATTATCAAGTTTACTTTAGTTTCTTATCAAACATATAATAATTTAGGGTAGGCCCAAACCTGTCGATGGGGATTTATCTTGTATCGACTTAATATTATTTACTGTATCCAATAAAATACAATTTTTTTTAAAATTATTGCAAGATATTTTCTAGGATTTCTATGCTATCTCTACACACTCCTTTCTCCGACATCCGGTTACCCTGTTGTGAGTCATGTGAGTCCAGTAGCCTGGGTCAGTGACCAGTGAAAGTGGGCGTAGTTGTACAAAGACTGAATGAATGTGTTTATTAAATGTTTTTCCTCAAGCGTTAAAATAAACGCTAGGATTTATCGATGTTAAAAAATAACAAGAGTTAACACTTTATATGAGTTTATGTTTGTTTTGTTAACCATACGGTTAACTAAATGAAATTCGATATATTGAAATGTTCAAATATTGATTAAATTATTTAAACTTTCGTGAGACATTTTATAACTAATTATTTTACGGCTCTTACTCACGTATACTTTTTTCGGTGACGGCACCGACAGTTTCAGACCCTGCGGGGGTCCTTCTTCAGGGCGAGGGTTAATGGTGTTGTGTCGCGGTCGCGTCGCGTCTCGCACTGCGAGCCATCGCCCGAAGGGCGCGGCTTGAGGGGGCGGGGGGCGCCGGGGGTGCAGTTGCCGTTGCGTGCGCCGGCGGCGACGATGTCGACGGGCTCAATATTGATGAGTCATTGTTGATGTTATTTACATTAAACGGGGCGCAAAACGTACTGACTATGTCAGCTACGTATTCAACACCATCGTCTTCGTTCTTCTGCTTCGGTCTCAGCAACAGGGGTTCCCACGTTGGAGACAGAGACCAACCCTTGTCTCTGTTAAAATTCGGTCGACGGTTGATTTCAATGGCTTCAAGAAGCTTACGTGACACAAAGTTCTTGTCGCGAGCCAAGACTTTTACACGGTCGAACCTAATGTAGTGAGGTGTTCCACTGGTAAGGGCGTGCTCTGCAATCGCCGACGTGTTGCTGTCCAGTTTGCGCATGCAGCGAATATGCTCAGAGAGCCTGGTGTTAATATTGCGCCCCGTTTCACCAATGTAGCTTTTGCCGCATTCGCACGGAACTTCGTAGACGCCCGGACAATCTAGGGGAGTGCGGTCTTTCGGCGAACGTAGTATTCTCCTTATCTGCGTAAGGGGGCGGAATATTGTCCTGATACTGTACTTTCGTCGTAACAGGTGTCCAACCTTGTCCGTCACCCCTCGCATATACGGTAAATATGCCGGTACTCGCTCCACAATCTGCGGTCGTGTCTTACAAGTTGTGTTTGCTATCCTATAACTTTGTCTCCATTTGTAGCCATTGCATTCTAACACTTGCCGTACGTGTGTCAATTCGGTCTCTAGAAATTGAGGATCGCATAGGCGAAGTGCACGATTAATGAGAGTGCGTGGCACGGACGATAGGTGCGACGGATGGTGGTGGGAGTCCGCCCTCAGGTAACGATCAGTGTGTGTCGGCTTTCTAAACACTGTATGCACCAGGCTGCCACTCGGTTCACGTTTCACTAATACATCCAGGAAAGGAAGGGTTCCATCTTTTTCCTCCTCCGTCGTAAACCGTATTCTAGGATGCATTTCGTTCAGGTGGTCCAGTAGTTGCCTTACGCCCCGTTTGGAAACTATGGCAAACACATCGTCCACGTATCTCCACCAGTATCTAGGTCTGATTGGCGCACAGTTCAACGCTTTTTCCTCGAAATCCTCCATGAATATATTGGCCACAACCGGCGCTATGGGTGAGCCCATTGCTACTCCATCTATTTGTATATAAAAATCCCCTCTCCAGAGGAAATAGCCACTCCCGAGGCAACACTCTATCAAACCAAGGTACCCATTCGGTAAGTTGTTCTGAATCAGGTGTTGCTTTATTATGTCGAGGGTTTCCGACACAGGCACGTTAGTGAAGAGGGATGCAACATCAAAGCTGACCATTATCTCGTCGTCTTGGATCTTTACGTCTTGTAAGAGATGTATGAAGTGAGTGGAGTCTCGGATGTAACTCACCGTTTTACCAGTTACACTTTGCAATATACTCGCCATGTGTTGTGAACTTTTATATGTCGGTGAGTCAATTTGACTTACAATGGGGCGTAGCGGCCAGTTAGGTTTGTGTATTTTGGGCAGACCATATATTTTGGGAGGCGTTGGGTTCAAGGGACGTAGCCGTTTCTTCTCTTCATCCGGCAGCAGGGACAAGAACTTGTTTAATCTGGACGTTACGCGAGCCGTCGGGTTGTAATTTACTTTCTTGTACGTACAGGTATCACTTAGCAGTTGATCAACTTTTTGTTCATAGTCAACTGTGTTTACTATTACAGTAGCGTTGCCCTTATCTGCCGGTAAAACGAGGATATCCGGATTATTGCGAAGAGACCTAAGTTCCTGGAACTCCTGCCTACTGATATTCGGTTTTGGACTCTTGTGCCTGCGAATTATCGCGGATATGTCCTGTCTAAGGCATTCAGCTTCCGGTCCAGGGACTTTATTGCGCATAAGGCAGTTCTCGACACTAGAAATAATAGACTCCACCGGTACCTTGCTAGGTGTTATTGCAAAGTTTAAGCCCCGTGACAGCACATTCTGTGTTACAGCTGACACTCGATGGGAAGAAAGGTTTACTACATTCCCATTTGGTCTGTCAGAATAATGTTGGTTATTAGTACTTACTAAAATTTTGCTATTATTTTTCATCAGGCGCTGTAATTTGTGATCGTGAGTACTTTTTGTCATCAACTTTATTCTCTCGGCTCTGATGTAAGTCATAGTATCTAAGCGCTGCCATATATCTAGATCTAGAACTCGAGACAATTCCATATGTAACAAATATAAGTCATTGTTTACATACGCGATTTTTCGGCGGTAGTCCTTAATAACTCTTATCAATATTTTGTTACCCGTCGTTTCGAAGAATTCCTCGTAACCTCGAAAGCACTTCACTTGTTTGGGTCTCGCAAACTTCGGTATAACACCATTGTCACGACACTGTATAACAAACTGTAAACCGCACTCGAGTTTATTACGTTTAATTCTTAGGGCCGCGAAACATTTCACTCGCGATTGCCATACCTCGCCGTAACGGTTAGCAATTAAATTATTTAAACTTTCGTGAGACATTTTATAACTAATTATTTTACGGCTCTTACTCACGTATACTTTTAAGGCAACTACTGGACCACCTGAACGAAATGCATCCTAGAATACGGTTTACGACGGAGGAGGAAAAAAGATGGAACCCTTCCTTTCCGGACGGATTAGTGAAACGTGAACCGAGTGGCAGCTGGGCTCACAGTGTTTAGAAAGCCGACACACACTGATCGTACCTGAGGGAGGACTCCCCACCATCCGTGCACCTATCGTCCGTGCCACGCACTCTCATAATAGTGCACTTCGCCTATGCGATCCTCAATTATAGAGACCGAATTGACACCGTACGGCAAGTGTTAGAAAGCCGACACAACACCATTAACCCTCGCCCTGAAGAAGGACCCCCGCAGGGTCTGAAACTGTCGGTGCCGTCACCGAAAAAAGTATACGTGAGTAAGAGCCGTAAAATAATTAATTTAAATATTGAAATATTTAAATTCAAATATTCTAAATAAACAGTTGCTAGGGTCCTATGTTAGAAGTGATTGAGGGAACGGACAAGAAAAAAAACTTACTCTTTGACGTTAGATGATTATCTATGGTTATATGGTTTCTAGTCCGTAATCGTCGTTTTAAAACTTACTCCGCTACGTAAAGGTAAATAGCAAACACAACTTGTAAGACACGACCGCAGATTGTGGAGCGAGTACCGGCATATTTACCGTATATGCGAGGGGTGACGGACAAGGTTGGACACCTGTTACGACGAAAGTACAGTATCAGGACAATATTCCGCCCCCTTACGCAGATAAGGAGAATACTACGTTCGCCGAAAGACCGCACTCCCCTAGATTGTCCGGGCGTCTACGAAGTTCCGTGCGAATGCGGCAAAAGCTACATTGGTGAAACGGGGCGCAATATTAACACCAGGCTCTCTGAGCATATTCGCTGCATGCGCAAACTGGACAGCAACACGTCGGCGATTGCAGAGCACGCCCTTACCAGTGGAACACCTCACTACATTAGGTTCGACCGTGTAAAAGTCTTGGCTCGCGACAAGAACTTTGTGTCACGTAAGCTTCTTGAAGCCATTGAAATCAACCGTCGACCGAATTTTAACAGAGACAAGGGTTGGTCTCTGTCTCCAACGTGGGAACCCCTGTTGCTGAGACCGAAGCAGAAGAACGAAGACGATGGTGTTGAATACGTAGCTGACATAGTCAGTACGTTTTGCGCCCCGTTTAATGTAAATAACATCAACAATGACTCATCAATATTGAGCCCGTCGACATCGTCGCCGCCGGCGCACGCAACGGCAACTGCACCCCCGGCGCCCCCCGCCCCCTCAAGCCGCGCCCTTCGGGCGATGGCTCGCAGTGCGAGACGCGACGCGACCGCGACACAACACCATTAACCCTCGCCCTGAAGAAGGACCCCCGCAGGGTCTGAAACTGTCGGTGCCGTCACCGAAAAAAGTATACGTGAGTAAGAGCCGTAAAATAATTAATTTAAATATTGAAATATTTAAATTCTAATATTCTAAATAAACAGTAGCTAGGGTCGTATGTTAGTAGTGATTGAGGGAACGGACAAGAAAAAAACTTACTCTTTGACGTTAGATGATTATCTATGGTTATATGGTTTCTAGTCCGTAATCGTCGTTTTAAAACTTACTCCGCTACGTAAAGGTTAGTAGCAAAACAGCGTAGGACGAGGAGAAATCTAGGCCGTTCAAACAATATCCTGGATGGACGCGATGGAGCAATAATGACTTACGGATGAGAATTAATTAAAGTGCGAAAGTTCCGCTTCCTTTGATTCGCTAATGAAGAACTAGTTTTCGAAGGCAATACTTTTTTATTGCATACTAGTTGTTACTCGCGACTTCGTCTGCGTGAAATAAAAATAAAGATAGTCTATGTGACTCACTGATAACGTAGCTTACATAGTCAGTACGTTTTGCGCCCCGTTTAATGTAAATAACATCAACAATGACTCATCAATATTGAGCCCGTCGACATCGTCGCCGCCGGCGCACGCAACGGCAACTGCACCCCCGGCGCCCCCCGCCCCCTCAAGCCGCGCCCTTCGGGCGATGGCTCGCAGTGCGAGACGCGACGCGACCGCGACACAACACCATTAACCCTCGCCCTGAAGAAGGACCCCCGCAGGGTCTGAAACTGTCGGTGCCGTCACCGAAAAAAGTATACGTGAGTAAGAGCCGTAAAATAATTAATTTAAATATTTAAATATTTAAATTCAAATATTCTAAATAAACAGTTGCTAGGGTCCTATGTTAGAAGTGATTGAGGGAACGGACAAGAAAAAAACTTACTCTTTGACGTTAGATGATTATCTATGGTTATATGGTTTCTAGTCCGTAATCGTCGTTTTAAAACTTACTCCGCTACGTAAAGGTTAGTGGCAAAACAGCGTAGGACGAGGAGAAATCTAGGCCGTTCAAACAATATCCTGGATGGACGCGATGGAGCAATAATGACTTACGGATGAGAATTAATTAAAGTGCGAAAGTTCCGCTTCCTTTGATTCGCTAATGAAGAACTAGTTTTCGAAGGCAATACTTTTTTATTGCATACTAGTTGTTACTCGCGACTTCGTCTGCGTGAAATAAAAATAAAGATAGTCTATGTGACTCACTGATAACGTAGCTTATTAATGGTGAAAGAATTTTCGAAATCGGCCCAGTAGTTTTTGAGTTATTTCAATACATACAAAAATGCAAATCTTTTATCTTTATAATATTAGTATACTCGTACATGTTTCATAGAAATCTTAAGTATAAAATAGACATGAAAATTTATTTTTCTTGTTGTCTAAATTATGTTAACACATCTATCATTACTTGTTTTAAAATCTGCTTTTTCATAAAAGTCTTTTTTTTCGTGTTAGTATTCTATACTGGTCGTGGTCATCATGGTACAGCGATCCGCTTTACAAGCTTTGTCCTTGTAAAATTGATGATCTCGTGTCTTTAATTTGGTTTACGATATATATATCTTTGGCCCATGTCAAGGTTTGATTCCTAGCACGTAGCCTTCATACGTAACGTAATTAAGCATTGACGTATTATATGTGACCTCGACTGTTTATTGACCATTTCCTATATTATAGCTCAATCCCCTTGTTTGTGCAATACGTGTTATAATTTGGTATTAATAAATCGTGACTGTTTCCGCCATACTCGACCAGTTTTAACTTATTTGCGCGGAAAACAATACATTATAGATTATTTGAAGGTGTTCCGTATAATAATAGTTTTATATTTTTTAAGTAACTACTTAACGAAATGTCCTATTTTATTTACGAAAAATATATGAAGGACGACTTAACTGATATTGTTAAATGGACACATGAATGTGATTAAAATCTACGTGTAATTACGGAACTAGATTGAAATAATCTAAATAAATATGCTAGATTAGTAGATTTGATTATTTATAGAACTAAATTGACAATCAACTTTATTTAAATGAAAGTTAAATTCAATGTTATGTCGTTAATTTTCAGGGTTCAGTCTAGGAGACGAGCTGGGTTTTGAGCAGTCGCTAACAAACTTGGACCCAAGCAGAAGGAGATCAGTAAGCTTCAAGAATGGCGCACCCAACGTCCTTGTCGATGCTTCAAGTAGGACCCCTGCTAAGCAAGAGGTAATAATAATTTTATCTAATTTAAATAAGAACTAATTAGTCTTTTAGAAAAATTTAAGAAAAGATATTATTTATCCATCTAATTATTTACTGTAAATTTCAGAAACGTGGTAAACAAAACAGGATCATGATGAGACCAGTTTCATCGGCGGCCCGTCCGAACCAGGCCGCAATGGACAAGCTATCCAGTCTCCACCGCCGCGTATCCAGCACCATGCAGCCAATCGTTGTACCCACCATAGCCTCACCCAATACTATGACCATGGCCAAGCCCACAATTACACTCGCCAAGCCTATGCCGATGGGAGTTCCGCCATTCAGACCATTACCACCCAAAGAAGATACGCTAAAGGTTCTACCAATAGCATCAACTCAAGCATATTCGCCGCTTGCACCGCAGTCGAAAGGTCCAGGACTCGCCTATCAAAGTGAGAACACACATTCATCACAAGACAACGTATCAAAAATGGTGTCACACATGACAGCAATACAATACGGACAGCCGTTCCCATCAAGTATCACTCCAACCCCAATCATTAACACACGCATCTACACCGTACCCACTCCAGTCAACCCGTTCGTGCCAATGCCAGTAGCGGCTCCACCCACACAAGCGATATCAGTCGTACCCGCACCAGGCTTTCATAAATCACCATATCCATCTGACACTAACTCAAATTCTTTCCGCAAAACCATCAATCCTTTTTCTAACTTTGTAGACCCCCAAATACAAGATGCGAGCCAATATATGAATACGAAGAAAGTGGATGACTACAACACGATATCAGGTTATGGAGATGATACAGCGCTGAAGTTCAGTAAAGAAGATATAAATGAGAAGATAGCTGAGATAGCGAAAGCGGGTAATATTTCAATGGAGGCGGTTGAAGCGGCGATAGCATTGAGGCAGCAGCAGTTACTGAACAAGTACGCTAACATACCGATCCCAACGACGCCATCTACTTCAACCACCACAACCGAAGAACTGCCGGTATTCCAGACACAACCGGAACCGGAAATTGTAGTTGCGTCCGTGCAGCAGAAACCAAAGAGGTATATAGTTCAATTCAATGTTTTGTTATTAAAGTCTACTTTTAGTAAAAAAAAATAATTTTCTGAAAACAGAAACCCAACAACGGGTAAGGTGATGAACGCCCCGCGGGAGTATTACCCTGTCGGCTACGAAAAGAACTTCGACGACCATTTCCAATCCAAGGTGGACCTGCCGGAGACCAACTTCCACTGCGGAGATCAAAAGTACTTCCCCGGACTTTACGGAGATGAGAGTCTCGGTTGTATGGTAAGTTGTAAAAAAATATACAGAAATTAATAATTCAGACGTTGGTATTTCGTATTTTTAATACTAACATACTTACAATTTAATTATTTTCATATTTGTCTCAAGCAACCGTATTTGTTTCCAGGTATTCCACGTATGCGCACTAACCGACGACGGTCTGGTAATGAAGTCTTTCCTCTGCCCGGAGTCCACTCTCTTCGACCAAACGATCCTTAAATGCAACTGGTGGTTCTACGTGGACTGCAAGAACACCGCGCGCCTCTACGACACCAACATACCTGTCTCCAAGAGCTACCAGCTCATGAAAGCGCTTACATTCTTCTCGTCTTATAAGAAAGAGATGCAAGACGGTATGGTTATTTTTTCAGTCTAATTTGAAGTAATTTATATCTAATTTGAATAAATTTTAAATGCGTTTTTTCACATTTCAGGCAACTCAATGAATCCTGAAGATATGGATGGTATTAAAGAAGCTATAACAATACTAGAAAATCAAGACACCAAGGCAGCACAGAGTAATGTAGATGAAAGTATACAAATAGTGACACCTCAGCCAGTTATCATTGACGAAAGAAATAATCACAGAACACAATACTCTGAAACAAGCGCACCTGTGTACCGCGGTACTCGACAATTTACCAATTCTACTGAAAGAAGAAACGCAAGACGAAATGAGACGAAGAGTCAAGAAACAACTGATGATTTTAAACTAATAACAGTCAATGCAAATATGAACTTTACTAAACCATCTGGTTTCATGTTAACAGATAATAGTCCAAAGAATTCAGCTGAAAGCTCAGAAAGAAAATACAGAAGACGAATGACTTTAAGATATTCACCAACAACACAAGAAACAACAACAACCACGACCTTTAAACCATTAGAATTGACAACATTTACGTCATCGTTAGTAGAAATAATGAAACAAGAGATTCAACCGATGGAAAATTTCAGTTCACAAGTCAAACAGGATAAACTAACTGATCAAATAGACCAAACTATGAACGAATCCGAAAGTAAATCTCCTATTAAAAGATTTTATAGATCTAGTGCTGAAAGTTATAAAGATGAGCAAGAATTTGAAATAGTTAATGGCAAAAAAGTTCAAATCGTTAGACCAACAACAAGCGCACTATTTGTAGGACAAAATCCAAGTACAACTGCCGCTATAGCTAAATTAGATGAAGCTGTTTTAGGAAGCAGTAATCAAAGGCGAAATACAGTCGTTTCAGAGAAAACGGGTGAATTTCTAAGTCCAGACCGAGGAACGTAGTCCAAATTAGTGTAGTCAATAGTTAAGTGTCATATAAACCTCTTGTTAATTTATTTATTACTCAGATACGTAAGCTTAGGCAAATGTACTGTTGTTACGTATTTGCTCAATTACTTTAGTCTAGTTGAGGAGTCGAGGTTCAGTCAAGTGATATTACGGTGTATGCTTTAGTTGTTTAGGATTAAACTTGTTTCCTAAACTATTTGTTTTATTTTTTATTTCGTTAGTATCTCCATTCTTATGTTTCCTACTTCTTCGATTATTAGAAGTAAACACCAAAGATAGATATTTTATGATAACGCCCTCATATTTTCTCAAGAAGATTGGTTAAATATTTCTAGCTGTTCAGACCGATTTAAAATTAACCACTTGAAATTTTCCTACGGTCTTGCGTAAAAAATTCCTGTGTTAACTTGTCATCAGCAAACCAAACTAATATTATTAATACGACAGTTTAGATGGATGGATGGATGTTTGTTAGAGTTTGTAACTTAAACGGTTGAACGGATTTCAATAATATTTGGTATACATGTATAGTCTGAAAGAACACAAAAGCTGCTCACTTTTATTTTTTAATTCCACGAGGACGGAGTCGCGGGCGAAAGCTAGTTAATATAATAGCAAACGGTATAAGGCCCAGTTCAATTGAAACAAATTCATTCGATGGAATAATTTAATAAATCATCGTCTCGTCGACTTGGTACAGATACATTTGAAGAATTTTTCACAAATCAAGGGACCGAGGACGATGAGGCCGGCCGCCGTGACCGCCGTCAGCACACTCATACAAATCATGATCTAGATCTACACGCACTGCCTTCTCTAAACTATCGACGCGGGAACTATCTGAAAATAGTGCAAAATTCTTCAAATGATTCTGGAAAATTTCAATATTACTGATACTATGGTGCTAGAAGTCAAGGGCATCGCTAGTCGATGGCAACTCTAGGCAGCTTTTATTAATACGGTCTTATTCATGGTATTTTTACATATATTCTGTTTCTGGAGTCTAGGGAGATGCAGATGCCCTTGTCTCCCCCTGGCGACGCCCATGGTTAAAGCTGACATTTTGCTAGAAGCGCAAAATTTTGATACATTTTGCTAAGATATTAAAACATTAAAAGGTGGATAATACATTAGTATAGACAAAGACAAAATAAGTCTACAAACATAGGTTTCAAATAGAATCGTAAATTGACAAAAAAAAATTGAAATCAAATACGAATACGAAAATTTCACAAATCAAGTCATTTAAAGACTACATGAATACGTTTACAAATTTAACGTTTGCAAGAATGACTGCAAGATTTTGTGAATTTGCCACAAATTAAGGGACAACATACAACAAGCCCTAAAGCTACGATTACAGTGTAAATTGTTAGACAAGCCATATTGGAAACTAATTTGAAAAATATACCAAATATCGTAGTCACTTATGGAATGTAGGATCAGTAGTTAAGTCCACAGTCTGGGCAAGTAGGGTGGTTGGGGCAGCAGCAACGGGTTTCCAGTATCCCACGGGTACAGAGTGGTACGCAAAACAGTATGGTAGTAGCAGTAATAATACTCAATAACGATATGCAAATCATACGAACATTGGACACGGGGCCTTCTCCCGTACGGTCTGTAACAATGGGCACACATCAAGAAAAATGAATAAAAGACAAAGACATTTAAAAAATATATAGACGAGGCATAGTGAACATTTTTTCACCGGTACTTTCTCTGAAAGGTACTATATCAGTTGTCAAGTTTAGTGCCTCCTTGTGTCCTTGTATTCACATGTAATAAAACATTTTACAAAATTATAATAAGCCCAATCTTATGTTATAAAACAAACTAAACGGTGTTACAAAATAAAATACAAACATTCAAATATTATTCAATGACATCTATTGGCAATTAATATAAATACAATTATATTGACATGTTGTTTTTAGGCTACAACTGATAGCGTTAGTGATCACGTGAAAAATGTCTCAAGTGAATAACTATGCCTCCTCTATATATTTTTTGAATCACTTTGATCAAAAACTACTTATAAGATACTTACTAGTTAAAAAAATTAAAGTAAATTATGTATTGGCAACTTTATATGCTTTCTCAACTAACGCGGGAAGAACGAATAAAAGAAAAACTGCTGTTAAGAATGAAGATAATGCCATTCCAAAAACTATTAAAATTATAAAAATTGTATATACAGAGATGTTTGTCTATTTGTTATATATGATTCTCTTGTCAGTCAGATATCTGAAACAATAATTAAAACGTATTCTATATAGAAAATCATGCATCAATAAAACATTTTTCGTTCTTTCTACGCAAATTATTGTTTCTATACTATCTTTTAAATAAAATACGTTGTCAAAACAACAAGTAATTTAGTATTTACGTTTAATTCTGTTTTATCCACCGCACGTAAAGCGCCCCGCCTTCTCCGACCAGGCTATCAAACTCGAAATAGCCCTAGCGTTATCAAGACTATCTTAACAACATTGCACAATAATTTCGCTCTCATGATGCTTGATAAATTTTCCTTCCGTATGACAGATGACAGAATAATACTTTTTCAATATTATAGGGCTTTCAAAATTTAAATTACTTTTTTGTTCCTATTAATCTGCAATCCTATCCTATCCTGCAACCTGACAATCTCAGTATCTCTTGTAAAATATTGTAAAAATGAAATACTAATTTATAAATAACTAGCGTTTGCCGTTTAGTCCGCGCAGAATTAAAAAAAATTGTAAGTAGCCTACGTGTTCTTCCACGCTACGTTCTACATTTCGGCCACCTTTGAAGCAAGACAAATTGCTTTGTAAACCTTCAAGAAATAACTTCATTATTAACCTTAACACAAATGTAAGCGGTAGAAAGATAATCCCACAAAGTAATTTTGAAAATCGTGCAAAAATGCTTTTATTTCATACAATATGAGATTATTCACATCACCTAGAAATTTTTAATTGCAATGTAATCTAAAAGTGTAATTTAGTTATGTTGCGACGATAAAATGGACAGGCGCTATGATCTTGGTGATCTACGTTCAATTTTAACTTAAAAGTGTAGTTAGATTTGACGTGTTGATAACATTTTAATTGTTAATTAAAATGTATAGTTCTCAGTTTTACATACATAAGTCAGTTTTAACTGTACCCGTACTGCTAGGCTTGCGGAAGTATTTTGAGACTACCTTGGAAACTATTTTGATTTCTTTCGTAATAATTCCACCAATCACCATATCTTCAATAGAGTTAAGTTACATCTACTTTTCACCACCACACCAGATAGCAGATGATTAGGTTAACGAGCGATGGTGATGGTAACTAAGTAACCTTGTTTTGCTCCCTTCTATGCTGTTGCTCTTTGCTATCTTCTGTGGGGTCGTGGTATCTAATACGTAAAACAGTTGTGGTTTTCGCTGGACGCTGTCACGTTTATTTATTACAAACATTAAAGAACTAATAAAGAAAAAATAAACACCAATGGTATACATGAGAAAACGCTTCCAAAAAAAATTTATTTGTCACTCAAGACAACTATGTACAACATCAATTAGACCTAGATTTCTTTGGACATGAAGGATTTCTACAGGATTCCGCTTTCCTGCACTTCTTCCCGGGCCAGTAGGTGTCCAAGATAATTGGGACGCAGGATATGCAGCCAACGGCAATCATGGCGGTCATACACGAGACACAAATTATCATGACGGGAAACATCTACTTCTTCAAGCACTTGATGAACTTGTTCATCTCAAACTGTCGGTAGCAGACGGGGACGCACGCGAGGATCGTGGCTGAGGCGATCAGGGCGTACAAGGAAATGCAAATCATGTTTCGACAACGCCCGGGACCGCGTCAAGCCACCTTGGTTGATTTTAAATCACTTCCTCCCAAATGATGATTTCTGGAAAGAAAATCACACTTTTATTAAAAAAGAATTTATAATTCTGAAGTACACGTTAAAGAAAGCGTATGCTGTAAAGATTTAATGTTTTTTTTCTTTACGAATTTCATCCAATTAGTCTATATCTCTAACTGTGCCAGTTTTACAATATGTGTTGCACTGTATTCTTGCATGCCGTTTTAAAACAATCATTCATTGCGAAATCATTCTAAATCTGTAATCTAAATTTGCATTATATTATATTAGTCTAATAAACATTGTTCTACCATATCTACTATACTTGTTATGCACCATGATACAAGAAGCTGTTATCTTCTAAATCAACATCATTCCAACAGGCATTTACAATATATGGAACAGATTTCAATGAACATACACATAAAAACAACGTCTATGAAATTGTCATCACAAGCTAAATAAGGACTAAATAAATTGTATCATACAGACCTTAACACCTAGATGTAGATCATCCAATAATACATAGGGAAGTCGAAACAATGCAGTACTCTTCGACAGTATGTGTTACAATAACACAGAACACATAATTTGATGAAAACCAAAAATTTTACGATTTTACAATTTCTCTTTACAGACAATCCATTATGACAGTTCTTGGGGTGTCTAATTTGAATGAATTTCTTTCTTTCTTTGTGTACAGAATTATCTAAGGAAGAAAAAAGGTTAAATGATAAATCTGACAGAAATGTTTCGCAAGAGTTTTCTAACCAAACGTCACCTTTACGTTTTTGGTAGGAGTTTTCAGCTCACTTAATGCTATTGTTTTATTCACATTGGTAAACAGTCTGATTTTAAGGCGTATTCTGGCTATTTTGTATATTCAATTTACTTCATGGGAATATCATTTTTGTTTATTTTTTTGTCAAGAAATGTGTAATGTCGAACAAGCCATATCTCACAAATAGTCAAGTAATGTATTAAAGATCGCAATACGTGCAAAGCATCATAAAGCATGATTTGAATGTTTTGTTGTTTGTCAATAATGTAATAAAAACTCTTTGAACTCTGATAGATGTATTTTATTTCAATTAAGAATATAAATAAGTCAACTTCAAGCTGTCAAACCATTAGATAGTGATTTGTTTATTTTGCTAAATAAAACGAATTATATTTTCTCTTCAGATACAAAAAAAAACCATTTAATACCTATGTAGAAAAATAGTAAATTAGGGGCAATTTATCGTTGCCGTATAAGTGTACTAGGATAGTAAATCATTTAAATGAGACTATTAGTGATATTCCTCCTGACGTTAGTGTCAGTCTGGGGTTTCCCGGAGAGGAGAGCGGCACAGAACGAAAATTTGATTAAACAACCACACGAAGAAAGAAAGAACAAAGTGCGGGAAACGCCTCGGGATTGCAAAGGGAAATGTGCAACTAGTATAGCACAGAAAGCGGCTGCCGAAGCCAAGGCGGCACAGGCGGCGCAAAATGCTGCCGGTGCTCAGGCCGCTCACATGGTGAGTACTCACAATAGAAAGACTAAAGCAACAAGTAGACATCCTTTAAAAACCGACTAACTTGCAGTTTGAAAATACAAGGTGAAGATTCTACCAGTGAGATTCAACATGTATTAATATTTACCCATATCCCAGGCTCGTGGATCAGAATCTCAATATTTCTCGACAATTATATTGCCAAAAATTATCACTGTACAGTGGCAACTTAATGTCATTGTCAAATTTATTTTATGAAGATTCAACGCGTTTTACGTCTCGATTTTCTTTAAGGTTGGCGGTGGCTTCAAATACATTTTGTGAGCAGGGAGGAAAACCTACATCCTAGTATTTAGGGATACAGTCTGATGTATAACGATAAGAGTTTAATGCCCAACATTGTTACACAAACTATCCAAGACCTAATTATCTTAGCAGTTAACTTGTTGTAGATGACTTTTTAACATTTGGCTATTGTAGAAGAGATCAAGATAGATTTGGTGAATGATAGAATGAAATGAAGCTTATAACAAAACATAAATTTGAATCCAGGTCAAAACGCAACTGGCGGAGAAAGCGCTGCAAGCTGCGAAAGCGGCTGAGGCGGCGCTCGCCGGGAAGCAGGCGGTGGTTGAGCAGCTGCAGCAGGAAGTGAAGGAAGCCGAGGCCGTAGTGGCGGAGAACACGGCCGCCGTGCACCAGCAGCAGGGCACCGTCAATGCGGCCGTCCAAGCTGCGCAACAAGCCACAGCTCAAGTAAGAGATTTATCATTTCTCATATACATCTCCCCGTTCGTATCGTAAGATAATACGAGAGTAATCTCGTAGTATCGGTGCACCAAGTTTTCGATCGCCAGGTTAATCTCACTTTGTTCTTCATTATGTCACCTTTCACTTAATTCTTTCCTTCGGCCGCGTCTTCACTTAACTTAGGTGGAGTCGTGGTCAAGCGCTGGTTTATTTACGTTAAAAAAAAAAACAAAAATTCATCCGTCTCTTTCTAGGCCTACCTCTACCGATGTATCTCTCCACCTTCATACGAGATTTACGAATCATTGCCAATATTTACCTTCACTTCGCTGCATGTAAACTGAAAACACTTTGGCAGCCTTTGTTCGAAAATTATTGGTAGATGGTAATTAAGAATAAGAATTTGTAAATATTCAGCTTTATTTTCTTCAATATTTTTCACTCGACAGCACAAGTTAATGTGCCAGGCGACGCAGCTCGCCGCACAGCTAGAGAAGTCTGCCCACAACGTGTTGGAGAAGACCAAATTCGGGCTGCAAGAGAAATGCCACAACTTGTCGGAGGCGCGGGCGAGACTGGCCCACTTGCAGCATAAGCTACAATGTGCCTGTGCAGAGTGCTCGGCCACCAAGCAGGCTGCGCACTGCGCTTGTGAAGCGGCCCGGGCCGCCTGCGGTAATGCCAGGAAGAAGAAACGCGCCATTAGTCAACGTACGAGAGTACAAAGAAAAAACAAGCGCGGTCGATGATAAAATCGTGATATTTACAATTGGAATGAAGTATTTTGGTATGTATTGGGAACTTTGTGTTTTGCTATCGTTTGTTCGTAAACAAATGTCCTACAATCCAGTGATTCAATCTGTTGAAAAGTCTTACCGAAATTATGTAATATATACATTGGGGTAGAGTGAACAAGATACATCAATTGGCTTTTTGTAATAACTTGGTTTACTATAGTTTTCTAGTGTTGTATGTTAAGACGTGAAGTTCTTGTAAGCTTTTGATAAAATTTGTTTAAGCTTCTGATATTATAGTTCTAGATGTTATTGTAAAATTGAAGTTTTATTTATTTAATTCAGAGTTGAATCCTTATGTGATAATAATTAAAACAAACTTTGAAGAGTGTTGGAAGGTGTAGGTTTGTGCCGTGGACAAGAACTTTTAGATAACTTTATTAAATTATATTATACAATTCGTGAAATAGTTTTGATTTATACAACTTCCTGAATACTAGTTATAAAGATTTTTTTTGCCGGCTCCCGTTTTGAAATCAACTGAGATGTTAACAGTGAGCAGGAATTGAAGAGAAAAGGGCATCAGTTGCATCAAAGTTGCCTTAGTATGCCATATGCCATAGTAACATAGATATGAGGCAAATTGTAGCATATCTGCTAACGGACGTCCTTATAATGATGGCCAAAAGATTTTTCAGTGTTTCTCGCATGTAATAAAACAAGAGCTTATTTTATACAAATATTTAATCATATCTAAATAGTTTCTACGTCATTTATACAAATTGTAAGTTATATTGCACGTAATTTCGGTAGCCAAAAAGGGACGGAGTTTTATAAAGAAATGTAAGTTTTTACAAAAGATGCATTTTTAATTCAATCTAATGTTTAGTTAGGATGTGAAAATTTATCTATTCCCTGTGTAATAACTCTATCAAATTATCAAAAACACATGTGCTTACATTTAGGCAGTCTTAATATTTAAATCTTCAGAATACGGTTTGTCAAGTTAGACGGAAAAAAGATTCTGTTACAAACACATGACCACATTTGTATTGTTGCAAGAAATGTATAAGATATTGAAATCTGATTAGATGTTTAAGGGACGATTATGCATACATTGTAATATAAGTACAATTCTCACGAAAGATCCTAAAACTAAAATATCTCGATTAAAAACGGAAATTATCTAGTTACACTAAATTAAATGCGAATAAATTTACACCTGTCCTTTTTTGTAATACTTGTCTCATATAAATTACCTTAATAAATAATCCTTAACAATCTATAATCTAACAGTTTATCTAATTAATTAACATCTACTGTTAGCTTTTAAAGTTATTATCCGATTTTAAAACTTAGCATTACACTAGCTTAAAGTTAATCAACTATACTAAATGCATCATTAAGATTTTGCGGACTGAATGCTAAGTTACTATGCTTGTAATTAACGTATGGAGACATCGTCGCTGATGATGCAACATCTGGGTCCACCGCGCCGGGTGGAGCAAAGTTATCATCATCAGCCATCATTCCTCGGGAGTTATAGTTAGCGTAATATCTGCCTGGTGGCTCTGCATACCTCCCACCGACTATCACATCATCGTCTGCCTCGTCTCTTATCAATGATGCCTTCACAGGCTTGCTCCTTCCTCTAAATCTCTCAGCCCTCTTCTGTTTCTTCCTTTTATTAAACACATCCATCTTTAAAGTTTTCTCTGAATTGTACACATCGGAAAATATATTCTCGTCGTCATCAATACTTAGAGGAACCGGGTAATCAGGGCTCCGCACTTTTGCATGACTTTTCTCTGGCATTCCGAAATTCTCGTCGAAATCGTTCAAGTAAATGGTATCAATAATTTTTGATTTATGATCTAAATAATCCGGCTCATCCAAATCGATCGGATCGGATAACTTCTGTCGAGGTGGGTTTGGAACTTTGGGCACAGCTTTTACTTGACTTGTATGAAAATCTGTTCCATAATTTCTTTTCGCATTTTTGTTAATATCGTATTCAGGACCCCTTATTTGGTTCACCGGACGTTTCTCGGATGATGCGAAATTACCGTCAAAGTCATTAAAGAAAATGGGATCCTTCTTTTTTGCTTTCTGCTCTAGATAATCATGCTCGTCGGTATCGATCGAGTCGGAAAACTTTTGCCGAGCGAATTTCGGGCCGTCTGGTACGACTTTTATTTGACCTCTATAGACGTCTGATGGATCTCCGTAATTCATTTTATTTTTCTTTTCAAAGTAGTAATCATTTGGTGGCTCTCCGAATCCCGCTGGTTTAGGAGTTAATGGGAAATCAGGACTTCTTTTAAGTAAACCATATAACGGTTTGAATTCTTGCGTCCTCGGGTTCGCGTAACGAATTTTTGGAGGGCGTTTGTAATGACTGGGCGGGCTGTATTTTGGATTAACACTCTTTCTGTATTTCCTCATGACTTTTCTACTTGGTTTCGCAGACCGTTGTTTTGTTCGAGTCACTCCATATGCAGGTTTTGGACTTCTGTATTTGGGGTTTGAGACTCTTTTATAAATAAATTTGGGTCTATGTTTGAGAATCGGTCGGTAAGGAAAGTGGTCGATGACGAGAGGTGAGTCTCGTTTTACTACATGCTTTCGTCGTGGTTCATCGCTTAGTTCGTAGTCTTGACTGCTGGAGTCTGCCTGCGTACAGCTGGTGGTTATCGTGACCTGGAAAAGGAAAAACATACAATTGTAAGAGTTGTCTAGCTTTCGTCCGCGATTCTATCCGCGTGGAAATAAAAAAAAACAAAAGTTAGATGTCTATGTGTTCTTCCAGACTATCCTCCACATCTATGTTAAATTTAATCCAGCAGTTTAGGCTAGAAACTCTAACAAATATCCATCCATCCATCTATACTTTCGCATTTATAATATAAGAAAGCGTTACGCGTATAATAATGTAAAGTTCGAGGAATCTTATTACTTATGCGAATTGGATATCAATCTCAAAGTTAAACTTAATTTCACTTAACTGAATTTGATCGTTTATGTATAATTTGCATTAATTCATCGCAAACTTTCACCATTGGTTATGGTAATGATCACGATGGGCTAAGTTCACGGAATACTTAACAAGTTGGTTAAATACATGTTATTTACAGTTAAAACTTAACTTAATAACAAACATTTAGGTTTGTGAATACTATAATATTAAGAAGAAAGCTTTGTATTTTTGTATTTAAAGAATAAACTCAAAAACTACTGGGCCGATTTCAAAAAATCTTTCACCATTAGAAAGTTCCATTATCACTAAGTAGCATAGGCCTTAGTTTTTAATTAGATTAATATTTATACTCGTATTAATAGATTTTCTCACGTATGCTTTCAGCCTACACACCTTCAGATTTAACATAGTGTAATTTAATTAAAATAAAGCTATACAGCTTAATCAATAACTAATTTTATACAGAGGAAAGATTTGTATTTTTGTATGTATTGAAATAACTTAAAAACTACTGGGCCGACTCCAAAAAAAATTTTACCATTAAAAAGCGACGTTATCAGTGAGTAACATAGACCGTATTTTTACTTTTTTAATTTCACGCGGACAAAGTCGCGAGCAAGAGCTAGTCAACGATAAAATTACAGTATGCGTGATAATTTGAAATGAAATGTATCTCTATATACAAATGTAACATTAGTATGAAAATATACAATTTCATTTGAAGACTTTCTTGTCCTAGCTGTATCAAATTACGAAGACTATCTGGTTACACTGTTTTCTAAAGGTAGTTTTGTATTCAGTGGTCAGAGTATTAAATTGAAATCAGGGTTCATAGTTCGATTCTCTTTTTTTATATTATAAGTTGGCAAACAAGTAAGAGGCCACCTGAAACCGATACTTGAAGACTTATTCTCATTCCTTTCCTATATCTTTGTTTGTTATTTCTTTATTTGTCCGGTTCTCAAGTTAAATCTATGTAGTAAAACATAATAATAACGAAAAAAAGTTTTAAATGTTTAAAATGTTACATAAAAAACTAAATAGGCATATCTTCCATCCATCCGTTGCAAAATGTAAACATAACTATGTGAACAAGTAGACAATACAAAATACGTCATTTAAAATAACCGGTTACAATAACCAGTTGTTTAACAACGAACCGTTTTAACAGCTAGGGAAAAGTAGTCATGTTTATGGTGAAAGTTACAAAATAACTATTAAGGTCGTTGTGAGAGAATTTTAATCTTTTTGTTTTTCATAGACTTATGCGGTTATAATTTATGGAACATAAGTTAACTTATCACTGAACTTCAACGATGAAAATCTTTTCTAATCCAAATTTATGTAAATTGAAAACCGATTTTAAAAGTTTCTCAATAAATTACTCTCTAGTTAGTTCATAAATTGACTAATTTCACAATCATACAGTGACGACTTAATAAAGATTACCATAAAAGGTGTGATTAATATCTTGTACATTTTTAAACTGACCAAACTCACAATTGATTGGTGACATTAGTAGAATATTGGCAACTTAATGATTGCCATAAAAGATGTGTTACTGTAACTAATTGGATATCATTATATTAATAATAGCAGTGTCCGTTACAATCTGATCGCATCTAGAACTCTCACACTTTCGCTACTAGTTGGTTTTGTTAACAAACTGTGACGATGTTTTCTTGTTGAATGTAGGAATTTAATCTTTGATTTTAATTATTTTTTTCTTAAACTATCAACAATTTTTTTGTCAATTTAATACAATTTTAAATTTAACAGTGGTAGAGCCCGCTTTAACATCTTCGCACGAATGGGTCGGCTCCCCCGGTGAAATACCACGACCACACAGAAGACAGGCGTGAAGTGGAAGCAATACCACGTTTCGCCTGATGAGTGTGGAGCCGGAGGCCCAATTTTTGTCCCTTTCCCGTTCCACCCTTTTCTTATAAGGAAAGGATTCGATGGGAAAGTGGATTTGACGGTGGAGGAGGCGCCTAGGAAGGGGAAATATCCTCTTTATGTGCGTCTCCTCCTCCGTCAATTTAGGGTAGGCAACGCATCTGCAATTGCGGATGTCTATGGGTAGCGGTCGCTTCGCCATTTTGGCGGATTTAGGTGGCCGCTTCCTCGTTTGACACCTTATTCTATAAAAAAAAATCTTTGTAATAATTCCAATTAACTATGTTGGAATTATGACAATAACTTTCAGAAGGTGGTATGCTTGCTAAGGACCCTAAGTAGCGATTCGAAAATACCTTCGACCATTCCACACCGCGGCAGTTTAAACTGTCTGTCTCACGACTGAACATTGTGTTGACGTGCGACATAGAAATCAAGAAATTTGATATCGTGTGAGGCTCTCGTTCATAGTTTCTTTATATCTTCCTGTTTATGCATTCTTAATGCCAATTGTTGGCGACAAAGTTGGTCAATTTTATAAAACAAACACTTCTAACTATATTATAAACGACTTCGCACGGGTCTAATGCTGATATGAAAATGTATTTACATCACATTAAAACCTCTAAAATTATCAGTATTTCTCTACTATAATATATGTGTGTATACATATAAACATTCCTCTTGAATCACTCTATCTTTTAAGAAAACTGCAACAAAATCCGTTGCGTAGTTTTCAAGATCTAAGCATGCATATCGACAAACAGCGGGAAGTGACTGTTTTATGTAGTACTAGCTTTTGCCCGCGACTCCGTCCGCGTGTAATTAAAAAAAAAACAAAAGTGAGTAGCACATGTATTCTTCCAGGATATCCTCTACATCTATACCAAATTTCATCGAAAACCGTTCAGCCGTTTAGGCTACAAATATTAGTATGATGGATGTTCACGCAACTCCAGTACAACTAAATGGATCTGAATAGCAACAGAGATAACCAGGAAAAATGACTATTAATTTATTAGGCTATTTATTACGGAAATAAAATGTAGTTAAAAGCCATCTATTGACTAATTTAAGCGGAATTTTAAAGAATGCGAATCCAGCATCATCTACTTAAAAAAAATCATAAAGATATCTATACTATTATAATAAAGCGTAAACACACACTTCTTTGTTGCCTAAGATGTCAGCAATTACAGCATATTTTTGAATAATTCTTTTTTAAATAAAATGCCCTACACTTACGTCATGCTTTAGGCTATATATTTTCACGCCATTAAACTTAGGGGTAAACATTTTTGATAAAAACCCTAATGTGGGAAAGAGACTATAAGTTGCTGCCAACATCAAGAAAGAAAGATTTGTAAGGTTTGTCATGTTATGTCATGTCATTTTGACATTTGCTATTGATAATTTGACAAATGTAAACAATAAAATAAGTTTTTATAATTTCACGCGGATGAATCCGCACGCGAACAGCTAGTAGATTATAAATAGGAAAGGGAAGAGTAAAGAAGGTTAGATAGATAATCTTCCCTTTCCTTTCTCCCCTGTCGTCGCCCAAACATCTATTAAATATTGTATAAATATTACGAAATGATGATTGCATTAAGCAAGTTAAGAAAATTTAACGGACAATCATTTTGATTGTTAATAGGCGTCAATAATAGGCGTTAATAGACGTGAATTTTAAAGAAAGTGTTGAAAAAGGTTGGATGTAACCGTGGACTTCCACAGCCAAAATATTTTTCTTAGCAAAAATGTTAATGAAATTGATATAAAGGATGTTATAAATTATATTGTAATTTCTCACGGTTGTTATAATAGGGAAAATTACTTGACCCGTAGTCACAAGTGGCTACTTTATCATTCTATTCTATACAGGCTATAAAAAGCTAGTGTAATTTTTAAGTGACAAGAAGTTTTTGTTACCTATTCGTGTGACCTTCTTACATGTGAAATTATTTAATACTAGCTGTTGCTCGCGATTTCGCCCGTGTGAAATAGTAAAATATAGCTTATGTTACTCAGATATAGTATAGTTTTTTTATAGTACAAGAATTTTTGAATATTAAAATAAAACTTTAGATTATTTGTTGTTCCAGACTATGGTCTACACCTGTGCTAAACAGCGAGATTCGTTAAGCTATTTTAATACGTAGTAATGAACATCTATCCATCCAAACATTCGCATTTATTCGCGTGCGAAGTATTGTAAATTGTAGAATTAAATTTAAACATCCTGTATCAGGGAATTACTATAAAAATGCAGTAATTTATTTTTAATATTCTTCGTTTTAACTCAAAAAAGCTTTCTTTTTACCATATATGTCAGATGTGAATCAGCGCGTAAAAAATTATTGTAATTTTATACTAAAAATATTAGATTAGAACTGTGACGAACAGTGAAAGTTGTTTGATTGTAAAACGAAGTTTATAGCTATTTGATTTTAATTGTTATTTTTTATGTTTATGATAATTAAATTAAACCGATTTTGGTTTTTATTGCGTAGAATTGAAAGAATTTCGATTTCTACAATGTCACTAAATCAATACCTTTTCGTAATGGGAAAATCCACTTATAAGTGCGAAAGTGGATGTATAGATGTATGTATGTTTGATACTACATATCTCCAGAACGGAACAGCTGATCTCGATAACATTTGTCACAGATGAAGAAAATAATCCGGAAGAGCACATAGGCTACCTTTTTTTAAATTCTTCGCGGACGGATTCGCTGGTAGAAGCTAGCAAAATGTTGTTTTTTGTTATGGATTAAATAGTTTAATTGCATCAATAATGGCGAGTTATCTTTAGACAAGGCGCTAAAGTTTCCTTGTTATTCACTGAAATGAAAATTGTGTTTATTTTTATTAATATGACATTTAAAGAGCCAATAACCTAATGGTTTATGGTACGGGCTACCGATCTTGCGGTCGAGGGTTCGAATCCCGACATTCGACTATTATCATGAACCATATCCTAGCACAAGCCTAGCTTAGTTGAATTGGTTAAAGGAAATATTAGTAAATTTACAAAAAAAGATACTAATATTTAAAAAAAAAGTTGCTGTTTTTTCATTATAATTCAACTCTAGATAGCTTCCTTTTTTAAATCTAATTAAACTTGGCAATACAAAACGGTCATTTGTCTGTTCCTATCATTGCCAATCCTCTAAATGTAAACTAAACTCAAACTATACTTCATTGTTTGTTCAATTTGTTTGTATAAATATTGACTTGTTGCTTTGGAAAGATAAACAATAAATAAGAATTATCATTGGTTAGCGATGCATTGTGCTGCAAAGATGCAGGCCACTATTGTAAACAATTAACAACCAATATGTAAATAAAAAATAGAGTTTAATACAAAGTTAAAAATTAGACTCTGTTAAAATTATCTGAGGCGACTGGGACTCCGGGACGGTGTGCTCTCAGCTCAGATGCAGACTCTCTAGTTTACCATATACCGAGTTAAATTCGAATACCAAAAAATCTAGTTAATAAGATACGAAAACGTGACAAGAATTTGGCTTATAGAAAGTTATTAATTCCATGCATTTTTAAATCAAATTTTCTTATACAAAATAAGATTTTTTTTCAGAATAAAGAGAACTGTTGACTAAAAAAATTGTAGCTTTTATTTGTAGATAAATAGACGTATTTTCAATTTATTTTGACTACGAGGCTATTTATTCTATTTCTTGTTTATGTCTCTCCCTCAGCAGATTGGGCCAAGGCCATATCTCTGTCTCATTTGTAAGCGCCAATAGACTAATGGTTTGGGGTACGGACTACCGACCTTGAGGTCGAGGGTTCGAATCCCGCCATTCGACTATTGTCGTGAACCATATCCTAGCACAAGCCTAGAGCTTAGTTGGAATGGTTAAAGGAAATATTAGTAAACTAGCTGTTCGCGTGCGGATTCATCCGCGTGGAATTATAAAAAACTTTATTTTATTGTTTACATTTGTCAAATTATCAATAGCAAATGTCAAAATGACATGACATGACATGACAAACCTTAGCAATCTTTCTTTCTTGATGTTGGCAGCAACTTATGGTCTCTTTCCCACATTAGGGTTTTTATCCAAAATATTTACCACCTAAGTGTAATGGCGTGAAAATATATAGCCTAAAGCATGACGTAAGTGTAGGGCTTTTTATTAAAAATAGAATTATTCAAAAATATGCTGTAATTGCTGACATCTTAGGCAACAAAGAAGTGTGTGTTTACGCTTTATTATAATAGTATAGATTAACAAAAATCTACTAACATTTTTATTAAAAAAAAAATACAAACATACTCACAGTTATTATAATATTTTGTATAGATAAAAGTAAATTAATAACACATGTTATAATTCACATTGATAACATAAACATTGTCTATATACACAATATATAGTCATAATAAATGTTTAGTTGATGTATTTTTATATTTTTCTACAATAAAAATGAAGTTTTTCCCACGGTAGCCATGTTTTTTTTTTGTTTTCTTAAATCAATTGTTTTTATTACATTTGTATTCAGTTTATGATAACAATATTTCTATAACATGTAGTTTTGTAAATTAATGGTTCCTGTGTAAACTGTCGTATGTTTGAAATAAAAAATTTGTAAGACAAAACTTTAAACATGACCATAAAATAGACAACAAAAATGTACAATTCTTCTGTTATAACGTTACTAAATATTTACAAAGAAATAAGTATTTACAAACTGAATTTAAAAACACAAAAAAGTGTAAATCACAAAATTTGAGTTACGGTAGTCTACGTAGGAGCCATTCTTATGTAGCGGATAAACAAGGAATATGATTGTTCATCATTCGAATTTTCTTATGGATGGATGTATGGATGTTTGTTGACACATAACACATAACAGAACAAGACAATATTTCACACAAGTATAATGTAGTCTGGAAAATTGATCAAATACTAAATTCCTTTTTAAATCCCACATAAATTTAAACTAGCGACATCTAGTTGTAAAATAAAATAACATTTTCTTATTCCCTTCCTCTTTTTATTCCCTTCTCAAACAAAAATCGTACTTCAGTCATACTAATCATACTTTCCTTTATTATAAACTAGCTATCGCACGCGACTCCGTCCACGTGGTATTAAAAAAAAAAATACAAACATACTCACAGTTATTATAATATTTTGTATAGATAAAAGTAAATTAATAACATATGTTGTAATTCACATTGATAACATAAACATTGTCTATATACACAATATATAGTCATAATAAATGTTTAGTTGATGTATTTTTATATTTTTCTACAATAAAAATGAAGTTTTTCCCACGGTAGCCATGTTTTTTTTTTGTTTTCTTAAATCAATTGTTTTTATTACATTTGTATTCAGTTTATAATAACAATATTTCTATAACATGTAGTTTTGTAAATTAATGGTTCCTGTGTAAACTGTCGTATGTTTGAAATAAAAAATTTGTAAGACAAAACTTTAAACATGACCATAAAATAGACAACAAAAATGTACAATTCTTCTGTTATAACGTTACTAAATATTTACAAAGAAATAAGTATTTACAAACTGAATTTAAAAACACAAAAAAGTGTAAATCACAAAATTTGAGTTACGGTAGTCTACGTAGGAGCCATTCTTATGTAGCGGATAAACAAGGAATATGATTGTTCATCATTCGAATTTTCTTATGGATGGATGTATGGATGTTTGTTGACACATAACACATAACAGAACAAGACAATATTTCACACAAGTATAATGTAGTCTGGAAAATTGATCAAATACTAAATTCCTTTTTAAATCCCACATAAATTTAAACTAGCGACATCTAGTTGTAAAATAAAATAACATTTTCTTATTCCCTTCCTCTTTTTATTCCCTTCTCAAACAAAAATCGTACTTCAGTCATACTAATCATACTTTCCTTTATTATAAACTAGCTATCGCACGCGACTCCGTCCGCGTGGTATTAAAAAAAAAACAAAAGTAAGTAGCCTATGTGTTCTTCCAGACTATGCTTTACATCTATGCCAAATTTCATCCACATCCCTTCAGTCGTTTAGACTACAAACTCAAACAAACATCCATCCATCCATCCATCCATCTAAACTTTCGCATTTATAATATTTATAATATACGATATATTCAAAAGTTTGGATGGATGGATATTTGTTAAACATATCTCGGATACGGCTATTAAAGTTTTTTTTACACGGACAAAGTCGCGGTTAAAATGTATTAAATACAATTTTTAGTATTGTTGATCGAAGTCCGTACCGCGTCTTTAATAACAACTTTATGAGTATTAACTATGCCATTTTACACCAACAATTCTAAAGTATTTTTAGACAGATAAAAGCAAAATTATGAAATTAAGACATCTAAACGTTCACAAAAGCTAAATATTTACTAAGACCTAGGAGACCCTTAGCAGTATAGGGCTACGGTTTCCACTACTACATGGCTAGCGCCTATTCTGCGTGGACATAACATTTAAGGGACCTATAATTTACACACTAAATTTAGGAATACACTCATCCATCTCTTGCCTGAAACCAGTCTAAGAAAATAAGTAGTTTCCATTCCTTCAATTATTTAATACGAATCTTAGAAATCTATCACTGGCTATTGCTCATGACTTCATCCGACCGGAATTTTAAAAAAAACCTGGTAATAAACATAGCCTTCTAGGTTTTGCCCGCGACGCGATAATGGCGTGGAATAAAAAAAAAACAATTAAAGCAAGTAGCCTATGTGTTCTTCCAGACTATGTTCAACATTTAAGCCAAATTTCATCGAAATTCGTTCAGCCGTTTAGGCGGCAAACTATAACAAAGATCTGGATGGATGGATCTAAATTTTCGCATTTATACTATTAGTAAGATGTTAATATAGCTTTCTATTCGTAATAGGATTCTTAAAATCGAAATAGTCTTTGATAAATTAGACAAACATCTGTATACACATATATAAAATCCTGTCATCTGTACAGCCAGACGTACAAACGACGCGAAAGCGGGCGACGCAGTGCGCGTGCGGGCCCACAGATGACTGTCCACCGATAGACTGTGACCGGACATCTAGAGTTGATATTACCACCTTTCTAAATATTATCTCGCTGTTTATAATAAAGAAAATCAATTGATAAACAATAATTTAACAAAAATCTTAGCCAGTCTGTATTTAGCCAGATTCTGGCAAACACGTCTAAAAAATTAATTCGAAAAAATATGTTATCATATAGCTTAACCAACGTACTCTTATAAATGATTTAAAAAAAGCTTCCCCTTTTCCCTACGGAGGCTCGGCACAGTATGTGCTGCTTTTCCATACATTTCTATCAGCCTTCATATCTGAATATCATATCCTCTTTCACATAATGCATCCATACTTTATTCGGTCTTCCTCTTCCTTTGGAGCGACCCACATTTAATAGCATATAGCAAATAGCAAAAATAAAAATTCCGATAGTTCTTATGTTTAGTTATTTCTATTTAACTGCGACGAGCAAACAATTTTTACAGATACATTGTGAAATCGAGCACATGAGCTACGAATTTTAAAGATATGTGTGAAGTCAACCCGCACAGAGCTAGTTTCGTTTAGATAGATAAGCCTTTATTCTCTGACCTATTTTTTACATATATTTGAAATAAACAGAAAAAAACAAAAGCAGCCTATGTGTTCTTCCAGACTATGTTCTACATCTATGCCAAATTTCATCGAAATTCGTTCAGCAGTTTAGGCGGCAAACTATAACAAAGATCTGGATGGATGGATCTAAATTTTCGCATTTATAATATTAGTAAGATGTTAATATAGCTTTCTATTGGTAAAAGAATTCTTAAAATCGAAATAGTCTTTGAGTAAATTAAATACAAAACAAAATCTTTCCTTTTTTAATATAAGTAAAAAAGTATACTCACAGTCAGAAAGGCGTAACACAATACATCGGTGAGCAGCATTGTAGCACATGTACACTTAAGTTGATAAATTAGACAAACATCTGTATACACATATATAAAATCCTGTCATCTGTACAGCCAGACGTACAAACGACGCGAAAGCGGGCGACGCAGTGCGCGTGCGGGCCCACAGATGACTGTCCACCGATAGACTGTGACCGGACATCTAGAGTTGATATTACCACCTTTCTAAATATTATCTCGCTGTTTATAATAAAGAAAATCAATTGATAAACAATAATTTAACAAAAATCTTAGCCAGTCTGTATTTAGCCAGATTGTGGCAAACACGTCTAAAAAATTAATTCGGAAAAATATGTTATCATATAGCTTAACCAACTTACCCTTATAAATGATTAAAAAAAAAAACAAAAGGAGAAAAAAATTAAAACAATATAAGTATACAAGTTATTTTCAGCTTTCAGTTCTTTTGTCAGGTTTTCCTTCGACATAGGTCTCTCCTGGATTCTTCCACAATACCCTGTTCCTAGCTAATCTTCTCCATCCCTTTGGTAAGTCATTTTCCCATCTCTTTATTTGACGTCCTCTCTGTCTTTACCGTCCCTGGGGTACCATTCCATAACTTCTTTGTCTATTGCTTCTTGGTTTTAGATTGAAACGTCAAATTTGAGGTGGTTAAAACAACTCTTAAATTATATGCCGTGTTCATAGAAGCATATACTGCTCTCACATTAACCGTTTGTTTATTTATAAATACAAACAAGTAGTTTTTGTGTTGTGTTTACAGTTCGTCTGTAACAATCTCATCTGCTATCTCTTAAACATTGTATACAAACATTATAACATTATTTGTTACAGATATTTAATATTATAGGTTACATATTTCAAGGCTTGAATTCGAACGAATAGAAAATTCAGGTCCTTCCTTCTAGCGTTTGATATTGAACAGACCAAGAGTTAACAGTGGTAGAGCCCGCTTTAACATCTTCGCACGAATGGGTCGGCTCGCCCGGTGTAATACCACGACCACACAGAAAACAGGCGTGAAGTGGAAGCAATTCCGCGTTTCGTCTGATGAGTGTGGTGCCGGAGGCCTAATTTTAGTCCCTTCCCCCTTCCACCCTTTTCTTAAGAGGAAAGGATGGGAAGGGAAAGTGGATTTGACGGTGGAGGAGACGCATAGTTAGGGGAAATGTCCTCTTTATGTGTGTCTCCTCCTCCGTCGATTAAGGGTAGGCAACGCATCTGCAATTGCGGATGTTTATGGGCAGCGGTCGCTTTCCATTCCGTTGGATTCAGATGGCCACTTGCTCGTTTGCCACCTTATATTATAAAAAAAAAAAAAGTTTTGTTTAAAATAAATTTTATAATTCAATAATGGCAATAAAAAGGCTAGCTTATTTGGCGTTGAATGCTCTCGTATTAACGTGCGCTATAGACGGACCGTGTGTTTTTATAATCAACGTGTTTTATTTTTTTTAAATCATTCAATTTTAACTGATCCTGAAACAAAGAGGGATCTAGAAAATGCTGCAATCGTACTCCTAATGATCGATCGAATCCAAGAACTGCAAACAGCGAGTAATCATTGTCGGCCTAAGCAGGTGTCCTTTGCTTGACGCTATGATGCTGGTCCGTGTATGGTGATACTAATACCGAGTTATGTGTTTTTAGAAGTGAAATTTTGCCTCCAATTAGTCATGGCAGCTTAATCACGGTTTTGGACAGGCGTTGGTAATTCACCTGTTTCGACACACTTTTACATTTAAAAATAACTTTGTGCAAACAAATATTTTGCTATAAACAGCGATTGATAATACGTGCATAAAAATAATATAATTCAGGTCGAAGTTAATTCACAGATCACGGGACAGTATTCATTTTCATAAAAATTTAAAGCAGCGCCCTCTATGATTGATTTTAGCAAATGATGTCCAAGTTTACGTTCTCATGATAACGCTATTCACCGTAAGATGTCGCTAATAAATATATTATTAAATAAAGTTTTGTTGTATCATTTCACTACTTTTCTGTTATTAGTATGATAATATTATTCAAAATTAGATTATTTTAAAGTATTTTCTGTTCACATTTTTTAACTTGACGCTTTAGCTTAAAAAATATTGACACAATAATTGTTATTTCATTTATGTACCAATAGATGGCGATTTTTTAAAGAACAGGATTTTTGTCGTTCTTATTAGCTCTATTAGCTTGAAAATTCCCGGTTTCCTCACTTTTTCTTTTTTTTTTACGATTATTTTGTGTTAGAACATTACGTTAAAACTTTATGTGTAGTGTAGTAACAATAATGAAACAAAATGGAATCAGTGGATTGAAAAATTTATTTGATTTTCTTTTAATTACATAATAACACTATGCTAAAATAAATACAGAAGTTGTATTGATATCTTCATCTTAATTATATGTTCAATTAAATAATTATGCATAATTCATTATATGTACGAATATTTATTCGTAATAAAGCGTCTACCCTAATTATTTATTTACATTTACTATTATTATATTCGAGCAAACTTTTTAATTATTATTTATAATTAAGAAAAGGAATACCGTGGATAGAAAATTACATCACAATTTTGCGAATTAAAAACTAGTAAATCGGATTTTTTTAATAATTGTGTTTTTATAATATAATAAGAATTGCAATTATGTATATAATGTGAGCTGCGTCGCCAGTTTGAAGTGGATCAAGAGCGCTATTTAATTCATTTTTAGTATGTTTTTATATAGTTAATACTTAAAATTTACTTCGTTGAAAGAAATAATTTAAAAAGGTCCTATTAGTTACTATTTTATTATTCCCTTTTTTGTCAATTATTTTCATCTGGCGACGTTTATAAATTTTTTAACACGAATTTATTAAATCCTCAGAAACCATTTAGTCAATACACTTACAGTACTCATGTTTGGAAGAAGTTACTTAACGACTCTAGGTGCGACTCAGCGTTGTTAATGATCAGTTCCTTGTGGTATGAGAAATCTTCACTAAGGGATAGTGATCAATAACCAACTCTAAGTTCGACGTACGTATAGAATATCGGATAACCCGTATGAATAATACAATTCTAAGGAATATACAGTGAGAAGACAATTTTTTTTGATATCTGTATTGCGAAGAACAATATAAGAAATAGAAAATCAATGTAGTTTTATTGTTAGGTAATTGCTGGTAACAAAAATTTGCATCATCTAAAAAAAAATATATCTTTTAAAGCATCGATTTGTGTGAACTTTAAATTAAAATATAAGTTACAAAAATAATAGTTAAATTTAAAAATAAATGTTATATACTAATATTCTACACTAGATGTCGCCCGAGACTCCGTCTGCCAGGAATTAAAAAACTTAAATAGCCTGTGTTCTTCCAGATTATATTATATATCTATGGAAAATTTCAGCGAGATCCATAAGGCCGTTTAAGAGATACGGCAGACTTAACACAGATATAGAACATAGTCTGGAAGAGCCTAATTACTAAGTTTTTTCTTCTGCGCGAATGGAGTCAAAGGCTAAGGCTATTATTTGATGGTGGAATTTCAACTTTATTGTTTTTCGCAATACAGTCTAAATCTATACTTAAAATTAATCGGCGAGAGTACCGCACTCCGGATTGCCTGCCAACGCCGCCTCACTGTAGCACAATGGATATCATGTTAAAATTTGTTATTTAATGTTAAATATATCCATTGACGAATCCATAATCGTATCCATAATATTCATTAATATTATAACAATGTTTATATTACAAAATTCAGAGCATTTTGATTGAGAAATTGTAATTAATATGTGAAATGAAATTTTAGTAGTTGTTTTAACTCGACTACTGTTTTGGGCGACATTTCTCTGCGTCCTGTCGGTCGCCCAACTTAAGTAATTAATACTTTAAGTTTAAGTAATAAAAAAGCCATATAAAATCATAAAAATATGCTAAACGATTCATATATTTAAACGTTATGGAAGATTATTTTATTAAAATAATATAATATATAATATAAATAATAAAGTATTAAATTAAAAGTATTGAAAATCAAACTAGAATTTTATACAACAAGAAGTAATTGCATTATTTTATACGGATATTCAAAGGATTCATGGATATATCGTCAATGGAATATACTTTAAATATTTGATATGTAGGTGTTAAAGGCACGCGAGGTGTATGTACAGAAAGTGCTCAGAGACGTTGGCTTGGCAATGTATTATGCAATTGTCCCCATAACTATCATAGAAAAAATTTAGGATCACAATATTATAGTGAAATTTGAATTAAATGTATAGAAATGTCAAGAAGATTTTAATGATTATAAAGTGCATAGACACAAAGACATTTTTGTATTTTTTTTAAATTATAAATATATGTACAATATCAAGTTTATATTAAGTTATGAAGACAATCGCACTTAATTTGTATGCTTAACGGAAGTACTGATATGTTAAACTCTTTATATATGAAAAATTCTTAATAATATAAATAACTATAATTTAATACTGAAAATAAAACGAAGCGATCTATTTCGCTAATTGATTTAGAATTTAAATAATAAATAATTAAAAATAAAACATTTTGTTTTCCTTTTTATTAACTTTGGAAAATAAATCTCATTACAATCTTGATTGAATGTTGAACGGTTGAAATAAATGAATTCATTAAAAAAGTAAATGAACTCATTAAAAAAATAAATAAAACAAATTTTCAAATTTGGAACGCTTCGTTTCATTTCATTATAAAGCGAACACTCGGTGATAACTGTAACACAAAGCCCAAGCTTTAATTATTTTAAAAACTGAATTATATACAAAATTACTAATATACGTGTGTGATTGCATCGCGTGATTTAATAATAATTAACTATAAAATGGACTATTATGTTTAAAAATCGATAATTATTTTGAATATTTTCGATATAAATGTACATAAGGATATCTACAAACGTGATAATGAAAAGACCCTGTTTTAGTCTAACAAGACCTACTTTGAGACGGCAGTTTGACGAGGGAAATAATAAATATTCAATTAAATTTTACTGAACGTTTCATTACATTTCATTTACGACAACAATTTCATTTTTGTATTAAGTTTAAATTAATCAGGTTTATCGATAAATGATTTTTTTTTTAATTTATTGCCCGTCTAAGACCATGGTAACTATTTTTCTTCCCCGTCCATCTCTAGGATCCGTTATTGAAATAGAAACAAGAAAATGTAGGTCTATCAATCGATACTAAATTGCATAAATAATAATATCTACTCATTGAGTCGCTTCAGCGGTGTGGTAATGTGACTGGTAGCGCCAAACCTGCGGCGGGGAGTACTCCACGGGGACCTCCTGCGCTGTCCCTCCCGCGCCCCACATCAGCACCGTCTGGCGCGGCATCTCCGCAGGCTGAGACTGCAGCCTCTCCTGCTCTGTCGACCCGCTGGACCCGCCCGGGCTGGGCCCCGCCACCGCACTGGGAGACCTCCTCTCCTGACCAGTCACTGGACTCATGTACCGACCGGTACTATCAACGTATGTGTATTCTCTCGAAGGTGGCCTGTGGTACGGTGGCACCTCGTATCCGGGCGGCGCTGGCTCTAGGAAGCCATTGGGCGCGTAAGGAGTATAATGGTAGGGGAGAGGTTTATATTGATGAAAGAGGTTGTCTGCTGCTAAAAATCTATCATCTAGAGGGGGAGGCGCGTAATGCAATGCTGGTGCGGGAGGGTATTCCCCGTAAGGGCCCGTATATGCTCCGTTGAGGTTAGTATACGCTGCGGCGACGTCAGCAGCGAGGTAGTCAACTGGAGGAGGAGCAGGAGTAGAAGGAACTCTGCGCTTGTTCCTGCAAGTGGAGAGGAAGTCGCGGAGCTGCGTCTTGTATCGTCTCGCGGCTCGCGGCGGAGTGGTCACTGTGGACTCACATCCTGACAGCTGTTCAGTTTCGGAGAAATATAGACTCGTGAGACCTGTATCGAGGTAGCTCACTTTAAAATCCATTGTTCTTTTACCTAGAAGGTCTCTTCCTTCCTCCTCCCTGAAATAATGCAGTAAATAGTGAAAACTTAGAAAATGGTAGACAAATACATTCTTATCATCAAGAAATAAATATATTGCTACTCACATAAGTGGTCGATGAGTACTAATAACGAAGTCAGGTTTAGAGTTCTTGTAGACGAGTCTGGAAGACGTCTGCAGCCACTGCCACTGGCCGTCTTTGGTCTGGAAACGGTACGCGATCATCCCCGACGCACCAGTCTTTAACACTGAAATAAGTTCACGATGTTAGTTGTATATTTATTAACGGACAACATTTTAAACCGAGTTTTTAGCTCGCAGATACACTTACACTCCTGATGTGCGCTAGCCACGTACGCCAGGTCGTCGTAGTGTACGAGGTCGTAGCCGCCCATGTTGGCCAGCTCGGCGTCCGTGTATCCCAGCAACATCTTGCCCCTAAAATACAATTAAAATTATAGAACGAGGTATAGAGAGATATCAGGAATAATGAGAGCTATTTTATCCAGTACTCTTAAATCTTGGTATCCTAGTCCTTTTTTTTATTCTGTTTTTCTTATGTTTTGTTATTTATCTTCACTTGTGATAGGAAGAAATAAGCAACTAAATTGCATTTTCATATAAGGACCATTTACACCGTTGTCGGAAAGATCTCAATGTATTGTGTGAATGTGGATGTTCACATTAAAATATGTGAATGCGGATTATATGTTTGAACTTCATGGTGGGACAAATTTCTATGACAGGACGTTACATTACATGGTACAACATAATATAATATGGTTCACCATAGTTATGGTATAAAAACGTCCTGTGGTAACTCTGTCTAAATAATATTAAACATTGAAATTCTTTTAAGACTTGTAACAGTCCGTGCCGATCGTTTTCAAGCATCAAAAACCCATAACATCACAAAGTATCAATAAACGAATTGGCCACGCCGTCTCTCTTGTTTGACAATTATACATTTTGTACGGAGCATTCGGTTACGACCAAAAAAATAATTGATAGTTAAAATTATGCCTCGACCGTTCCACTCGCTCAGTTCTGTTGTATCCTGTTTGGTATAAGACTCACAGGTTATTTTATCCCAATCAGAATCGACGGTACAATTTTCAACTCCGTTTTATCCAAAAATATTCGGGAATATTTTGTAACAATTACATAGTTCAAACATTATGTTGTGTATTCGGAATTGATTGATTGAAAAGAAATCTAAAATTGAAATTGCATAAACAAATAGCTAAAGAACGTTTTGTTGTTTTTATAAGTCTCATTTTCAGTTGCAAGATAGTTAACAATTTGTCCTGTATTTTACACCAGTTATACTTACCTTTGGTCCATAGAGACTAGGCAGAGGTCGAGTTTGTGTTTGCTCTTGAACATGACTTCCTTCTGCGGTATTTCTAGCAGACTCGGCGGACCGAACGGAGCGCAGATTGCGAACAGCGCTAGTGGAGGCTCTTCGGTCTTCTTGTTCTGACCATGGAGAACTTTAATACGACCTCGTATATCGAGCCTCTGTTAAAAAATAACAAACAAATTTATTTTGATTACGAAAATGTAAGTATAGTTTGGTTTGAGAAAAAATATATTTTTTGTCGCGTTCTAGTTTAAAAGATGGTGTTAGTGCAGATTTCTATATTTTCACAGATATTTTTATTAATTAACTGTTAGACTGGCCTTTCTATTAATTGTCTACGACATACATACCAGGAACCCAGAAGTGTTGTCTAGTAAACATCTAAATCGGACGGTGAAACTTCTTTCTAGAAGATGAGTTCTTTCTGGTCTGAGAACATCTTGGAGGGTTAGATTGCTAGATTCTGGTGATAAGAAGGAGTTCCATAATAATTGTCGTTGCAACTCCTCCCTGTCTTCTGAATGCACCAGCTCGTACACCGACTGGTGGACTATGTCTGACTGGAAGAGAAGGAAAAAGGAAATTTAATCATCATCAACTTGCTCTTGTCCCCACGGAGGGTCGGCACAGTATGTGCTGCTCTTCCACACATTTCTATCAGTCCGAATAGCTGGAAGTCATAGTCTAGTCAAGCTGGAGGCATAGAAATCATATCTAAAGGAATTTAATAATGCAAACCTTTAAAAATGCACGGTACATAAACTATTTGTTTATAAATACTAATGAGGAAGTAATTAACAAAATTATTTGTAAATCAATCAAAGTAACGAGTTAAACGGTTCATAACCGCAAGGGAAAATCATCGAAAAGCGTAAAAAGAGCAAGTCATGAATGAACCGTAAATCAATAAACCATCGATAACCCTAGAAATCAATTCGTGCTCCATCATTACAAAATCATCTGTAACGAAGACGGACATGTTAATTTTGGATTTAAAAGCTATTGACAACCTTTATCCTATAGTATAAGGTACATATTCCCTTGCATTCGTTTGATAGATAAATTAAACACGTCATGTAACAAAAGCTCGAGTAAATAATGCGGATAACGCGCTGACAACAAATGATGCAAGTACAAAAGTAATTGATAATCAATAGGGATCCCTCAGGGTATTATACTTGGCCCCCTGTTTTACAAAGCTGTCATGTAAATGAATCATGCGGATATAAAAATATTTCGTGAGCTTTACGTAGATAAAATGGGGTTCTGGTAGGATGTGGGTACAAACATATTGCATTGGCATAAACGTCAGAGGATGATTTGTTGGGTAATTGCTTTTGGTAGCCCGCGTTCCGGGGTCGAACATTGTTGCTATGGTAGGAAACATTGTTTTGTTGATGAGGCATTGTTTTTGGCAATTGTTTGTTTCTTTATTCTATTGTTTTTGGATAGTCGTTTTAATTTGTACGTGTGATTATGTAATTTATTAAGAGCACAGACTATCTAAGTATAATTTGAACATTTGACTTCGTGGTTTGTAGTTCTTAGTCTGTTGTTCAGTACAGTCTGTGGTACGTAAACAATCATTGGCAGTAAGACTATGTTATTTTAATCTAAAGTTATGCTCTTATATACAATCGTGCGCACACCTTTGTCTAAATTATATCACAAATATTTAATCTCGCTTTAATACCTTTGAGCTTATATGAAGGCGCGAACACTACTCGATTGATGTACAACTAAGCAGTTGGATTGGCTGCGAAACAATCGACAATCACAACAGTTGTGCGATAGTTTAGTTAAAGGTGTGCGTCCGCTCTAATATTCTTTAAATTCAAGCTGGGCTTTAAAATTAATGGTCAATGAGCACCGCGGAGAATCCCATTATATCACCCCTCTGTTTATGACTTTTTACTTATTTAGCAGACCCCAAACGTGTAGTCTGAAAGCTCCGCACCAGGTGGCGCTGGTATTGATCTAGTTTATGATTCCATAATGGGTTCGATATTGTTTCATTGAAGCGAGTTGCGGTGAATTTAACTACCTTTGCTAATTAGTATTCTAGAGCCAAATTGAAGAATTGAAGGAAGGAATTAACGTACTTATAGACATCACTACTTGTCCAAAATACAAATAATAGTAAGCATGGATTTTCTTAATTTTTTGGACTTTTACAGCTTTGTGTCTAGCCATGCTATCTAGTGCCAGTAGCTGACTCTGTAAGATTGTAGTGTTTTGTTTTAAATAGACGATTAGAATTATTCCAGCTGTCTTACATTACTATCTATAGTGTACAATGAAAACGTATGTATGCGGTCCCTTACCTATCGGTGATCGAGCGCGTGCCGTGCGTCTGCCAGGAAGTGGCGAGTGGCTCGGCTCGATTTAATGATTTCCAAATCGATTTGTTTAATCGCGACTCACCCCTGCGGTGACGGACAAAGATGAACTAGCAGAGTCGCTATTAGGTATTAAACAAAGAATAGTCGTTCTTAGGCTTAAAATAAATTTTAAAAATACAATTTTAATTTAGAGTACAACAAAAAATGGAGAGTTCATTAATATCGAAAATAATAATATAAATGTTACACGTAATATCTCAAAATGAATATTGTGAATTTTATTTTCAAAAACTAGGCATATACATTACTAATATGTAGTAATGGCTAATATCGAAATAATTTTGTAAAGAAGAAAACGTGGGGACTTTTAATTCTTATCGTTAAACTAGATGTAGGTATAATATTCTAAATCATTACCAGTAGAATATCTGTTTCTTTTTTAATCTTTGTCTTAACTTCAGGTAACTGTATTATTCGTTACACAAAACAAAGGCGACTTAGAACTGGGGGGTAGGAAAATAAAATTTATACAGCTACGATTGTATTCGTCTGAAAGTTTTATAGCGTGGGGTCGGATTTGTGGAGAAATTGGGGTTTTATAACTCTGATGGTAATATTTCACTGTGACTTTATTAGTTGCTATGCGAAGGGCAATTATTAATGATAGACATTATAAATGCAGTTTTTTTATGTTACAAGGAAATAAACGTCTATAATATTCATAGATATGAGTAAATAGATAGGCGTTTGTTTGTAAATGATAGCTTTTGCATTGTTGTAACTTAAACGCGCCTTTTGGTGTTAGTTATAGTAAGTCTATCAGCGTCAAAATGGCGAAAATCAAATAGACACAGAACGCCACAGCTTATAGCATGTCCATTTATAGAGGTCAGTGATAATAATGTTTTCGATTGTCAACTTTTTTTCTTCTATAATGCTACTGTTAATAAAAACATCAAGAAAGAGGTTGCATATCTTATTTTAAACAATGCATCAACGGTACGACTGACATTTAGGTAAAAAAATGAAATTGTAACATTGTAAAAGTAGAGTTCCATTGCTATTACACTTATAATATTGACATCTCTTTTTAATTCGCTTTGACAAAATAGAGACTAGAAAAGACTAGAATTCTACGGTGTCTTATTGATATTCAACAATTATACTAATGCGAAAGTTTAGATGGATGGATGTTCGTTAGAGTTTGTAGCCTAAACGGACGAATTTCGATTAAATTTGGTATAGATGTAAAGGATAGTCTGCAAGAACACATAGGCTACTCACTCTCGTTTTTTGTATCCCACGCGGAGTCGCGGGTGAAAGCTAGTATAATAAAAAAGGAGTTACAAAAGCACATATCGTGAAAATTTTAAAATATCCCAAATTGTACGTCTTTTGTTAGATTTTTTACATTTCTCCGAAATGACAAATATTAGCCGTCACTTTTTTTGTTTAATTTTAATTACGACTTGTAATCGCTTAACGACATTTCTAAGTGTAATATAAATTAATATGTGTGTGCTCTTCTTTTTTATTAATGAGACTATAACATATCTATTGTTTTGTAATATTATTGACCTTTAAAAAAACTCTATAATAAACATTACATCCATATTTGGTTGTCCATTGTTGAACGTTTCATCGAAGTGTGTGTTTTTGTATGAAAAGTTATTCCACATTATACTTTGCTATGAATCATTTATGACATAATCGCAATGTTCTTTAACAACCTTTTAATTGTCTATTTCTTTAGTATTTAACATGCGAATGCTTTGAACGAGTTTGGATCATGTTAGGTTTAAAGATATTTTATTCTCATAAAAAATGCAATGTTTCACTTATAATAAGAAATGAAATAGGTACAATGTAATTATGAGCTTGCGGGTAAGTACATAATGTAGAAACACAAAAATAAAGGTAAATCAAGTAATAAATCAAAACAAACTTTATGAGTAAAATAATCTAAATTTTTGACGGTTACCAAAGCGTAGTGTTAAACAATATTACCTTTTTAACCAAATACATGTTTCTCTCATTATGTTCTTAAAGACAAAGATATGAAAACAACTGTTTTTACTCGTGCAGCGTGCATAGCTTTGCCGATGGCCGCATGACGTCATACCTTAACTGACTGGACTGAGCAAACGAGCATAGGACATGTGTCAATGGGTCATCGGCAAACCTGCGCACGGCTAGTATTTTTTTTTATATATACGACTTTGATATTAAATATAACGCTATAATTAAGAATCCCAATTAACTCGTTAAACAAACAAAACAATAACGATATAGAACAAAGGAAAAATAAACGTAAGCCATGAAATAACTGGCTGAAAACGTTAACGCAGTTTTTAGCAGTTATATTCCATTTGGCGATAAGGGTGCGATAAAAAAAAGAACTTTCGATAAACGGAGGGTAGTTTAATGAAAGTTAAAGTCGTTTTAAGTACACTTATCGCTGTAATTAATATTTTTATGGTGCCAGCGCTGCGGGTTTGTTTCGAAAACGTCCCCGTGGTTGGTATATATTTTTGTTGATTACAACGCGCTATCATTTATACGGGAAATTAGGTCATTTTTTACTTTAACCAAAATGTTATAATTAATTAAGAGAAAATATGCTACACGCGTGTTAGATGGAATAAAGCGTTTGTTTATTACGAAGAATTAAGGACTTGTATTTTAAACATTATTATTACTTGTAATCACGTTCTATAATGTAATAAGCTTGCTACCGACGGTTAGTTCTAACTGACAGTTTTAACTGAAGAGTCGAACTGTTTAGTTAAAACTGTCAATTAGAAATAAGAGCTTGTAGCGGGCTTCACATCCTTTATATCATCATTATTAATAAAATTTGGGGTACACTAAGGGTAGTGTAGATTTTAGTGAGAATTCTCATACAGTCTTTGAATCAGCGCTAAGCGTGATCGCCCAACGGCTCTGAGTTAACTACCGTTAGCCTTAACTTGATAAAAGTACACAAACCTGGTGAAAACCGAGGTAGCTTTCAATGCTGTGCGTCGCGAAGAAAACCTCCCCTTCGCATGTTAGGATCATCAGAAAACCATTGAGAGCCTGAAATATACAGAAAATGATTTAAAACAAAAACAATTGACAAGCGTAATCTCGCCATACATATAAAAATATTTAGATCACATTTATCTGCAAGGGCTAAAACAACAGCTGGTGTATTTTACATAGAGTAATGAAATAGAATAGACTCTCGATTCGATTATTTTTTTACATAAGGATTTGTGTTGCTACTATTATATCAGACGAATTTTAAAGTGGGAATAGAATTCAAACGATTTGGCAAAGTAATAAAACAACTGTTTTTGGTAAGTTTCTTTGAGATTTCCCAAGAACCGGGCGACACGCGCCTGACTTACGACGTGACTTACTCGTAAGACATAACGGATCTGTTTCCACTATCGGACGATAAGACAATATTTTTTTTTAATATAAGTATCTTGTAGACTGTCGGTGGCTCAGGTGTCAAGCACTCGACTTGACAGTGTACTAAAGTGGTATTCGATTTTCGAATTTCTTACTGTGAAGGGAAACATCATGATGCAACCTCCATATATTGGAGAATAAATTTAAAAATATTGGTGAAGTCAACTGACTGTACTTCATTTATTTTGCTATTTTATTTAAGACTTAATAACAATGCATTTAAAAAGTAATCAATAAATACGATACTTTATTGATGGTATCGTGCCGTACCAGACAGTGGAAACATGCTTACGGTAAGTCGAAATCGTGAAATATTAAGTACGGGTCTGTAGCCTGCACTTATTTATGGCTTCGGCGTTCGCTATTGATTTATTATCGAACAATCCGCTTTAATTTATCGTCTCAACGTAATAGCTGCTAAAAAAGATAAGAGGCGAACTAAAATTTAATAGCCTCGACTGAAACAGAAGCATTTTGATAGTATTTATTTATTTTATAGTATGCTTACGATTCTATTTAATATTGTGTAATTAAATATCTTTACTATGATTAGTATAATAACCTTATATCTAAAAATACTGGTTGGGTTTCTTAGTAAATATGACGAATGTCTAGGAGCTGTGGGATCTCGGTGTATACCTGTAAGAACATCTCGCCGTCCGGCATGGCGTGGTCATAGTGCGCGTGGTCGCGGCGATGAGCGTGCATCTCCTCCTTCTCCTTGTGCATGACCACTGCAAACAAACGGATATGTTTTATTGCTATTAAAAACAGCATAACCTCAAATACAGATTAATAGATGAAATACAGAAAACTAATAACAACAACAAATGAAATACAGAAAAATAATAACTAATAACATATCTCAACACTTCTACATAATAAATTGAATATTTAAATTTTCCTTCAGGACAATGTGGATAACTAAGATTATGTTCAAACAAAAACAACCATATTTAATTAAAAACTCACGCCGTATTCAAACATATTCACGGAAATATACAAACAAAAGCTTATGTAAAGATTTCTATCTATCTCATAGCAGGCAAAACGTACCCATAATAGAACTATACCAACATTATACGATAATATACTATAATGCTTTGGAATAAGGTGGAAATTGGATTAAGATTAGCGTGGCTTCGTATTGCAAATAGGCGTGTTTCATAATATGACAAATCAAATCTCGAATAGGGAAGCTGCGTAGAGGGTTGCCAATCCAATTGACATTAAACTTTAAATCTATTCCGTTAAGGTATAATTTAGTTTGCCTATAAACACAAGTTGTATCTTAAGGGAACATTATGTATAGCGTTGAAATGTTTATTACCTACTTGAATTGTAGCTCAAGTTTGAAGTAACATATTTGTAGGGTATCCTATGAAAGTTACCAGTGAGTAAATTTTAAGATAACTAGATTTATTTTAATGAAATATCCATGTTCATATTCTTTTTAAACAATGTCACAGTTGTAACACAATATTCGCGATATAATATACAGTAGTAATAAAAAAAACAACAGTCGCAAAGTCCCGCGCCCCGAGTGGCCAATTACTGTGCCGTGTGATGCGACATGTGGCCGGTAGTGTCGTACCCAGATGCTATTATCGATAGTCGATACGCGCTTCAAAATGTGACGATTATCATGGTAGAAATCCAATAGCAAATACGTCATTCAATTCCAATAAATTCTATACAAAAGCAATTATATTTTGTATAATTTTTATTTGCCTTTTGAAGTATCATTTGAAAATCAGAACAAATAATAGCTAAGTTCAGTCAAATAAATTAAATTAGGGTATAACACTTTAAGGACTTTTAATAAAACAAGGAATAATGTTTGCTGAGTTGTCTGCGGTGGCATAGATTAAAATATTGTATGAATTCCAATACAATAAGAAATGAACATAAATATCGCATAAGCGTTATACATGTCTCAGGCCGTATTAACATTTCCATTACTTTCCTATCAATCGAATCTTAACAAGTCTGCATTATTTTTATGATAATTAAACGTGTTAATAAATATTGGACTTTAAGACAGGACAAAAGGCGTAGATAACTTTATTTTAGCAATTTAAACATGCAATTAAAGTTGCACTTAACTATCTGCAAATGTGAACAGGTGTCGATAAATTTCAACCGGTTATCTTCGAATCTTTAATTTTTATTTACAGTGCCATCTATTATTTATTTATAGAAGTTCGATTTATTGTTTTTCGAGTTTCGAAGATCGGGATAGTGCCGGTAATCGTAAAGATTCATCGATAACGTGGTGAGATACCTCACTAATCGGAGGTGAGGTGGGCTTATCACTCGTATGATCGCCATTATGTCGCCGACTATGGATGAATTGTTTTTTTATTTTCTACTTTTAAATTGAATATGACAATTTCTGTACTAGAAAGTTTGTTTTAAATTCATAGTACGCTCGTACTCTATTGGAATACATTTTTGTGAGGTGATAAGACAGAAGCATGACTCAATAAAAACATCGTAAATTATTATTCTGTGATACACGAACCGCAGTTATCAATACCGATTGCTTGAAGTCGAGGTTGCACAGTCCGTGTATGGGCGCTCTAAGTGGAAATAAAGAATGCAGTTATGACTACTTTCACTTACTAACACGCGTCTCGTCTAATTACTTACAATTATGTCTTTAATAACGAATCAAAGAGTATTGACGTACATGCTACGAATGTTACAATAAACGTTTCAAAGACAAATAATCACGCATTCCATGTTACTGTAAGCTTAATAAACGAAGCACAGGTAACGCCTGACTAGAAATATAAAATACTTGTATTGCGGAACTTGTAATTAATTTCTTTGCGATTAGAATTTTATGTAAAGCCAATAGAAGTGTTCTTATATCAAGATTTTTATGTTCTCAGTTAAGTTATAAAAATATTTTAATAATCGACTCTGGATTAGACATCAAACTTGTATGTATTACCCCAAAAAATATAGTAAGACACAGTTTAGTTAAACACGTGTTTTAACTCTGACCGACGCTGATTATTATGGACGTCAACGTCGTATTTTACCATATTCTTTTCGATATCGCATTTCGCAACTCTGCATAATGTACCAATAACCATGATTTGTTAAAAAAATCTTTCCCGGACGCTAGTCATCATCCACTTGCCCTTATCCCTTACGGAGGGTCGGCACATTATGTGCTGCTCTTCCATACATCTCTATCAGCCGTCATATCTGAATCAACTTCTTTCTTAAGCTTATCCTCTTTGACACAATCCATCCATACTTTCTTCGGTCTTCCTCTTCCTTTGAAGCCATCCACATTCAATCTTAACACTTTCTGGTTTACAAACGGACGCTAGTTAGGGTATAAAACAATTGGCGTATATTTAAGATAAAATGCATTTCAAACCCTGTTTAACTTTTTATGGTAAGGATTAACATCTTTAGGTAATATTTTTACCTATAATTTATCTTTCAATGTTTTTTTTTTGTTTTCGTGTTTCACACATCAAGTAAGGTTTTCCACTTGCATTACCGAAGGGTAATTTTTCTAGCGGTTGCGTGTTTTTTTCTTGTGACATATTTATGTAAATCCTTTATTACAATGTTTATGCAAATCAGGTTTAAAACAGTGTGACCGTGTTCATGATATTTTAAAAGAAAAAAAAAAGTAATGAATTACAATTTAATGACATGAAAAGCTGTGGTGGAAAGTATTCTAGAATAGAAAGGGCACATGTTACTGTGTTTCCATTGCTGAAACAAATGTTAACAAACATATTGTTATCCCGCTCATTCTTTTGAAAAAAAAAACAGAGATAAAAATGCCTATTTTTGCACATTACGTGAGATTAAACAGAAATTTAATTAAAAGCTAATTTAAAATTACCTACATTGCTAGAATTAATCATAAGACTTCTTAGGGTCCGTTCATACTTACATTTTGCAGAGCAGATTAATTTATTGCAAATAAAATTTAGCTTTATGCGACCGGAACAAATCATCGACGAAGTACATCAAACCGATTTATTTACGAAAAAAAATCTGTTCAACTCTGTGTGCTCGGACCCTTAGATGTTATTATTCCGTCAGTGACAAAAGTAACAATAACAAAGGTTAATTTAGGAGGTGGGTACAAAAGTCGATAACGGTTCTCAAGTCGGTTCAACTGATTGCTCACTTAATAGTACCCAGTCACGACACTCTAGTTACGATCTTAGCTAACTTATAACTTAACCTTATTTAATTTAATTAAAAGAAACCAGTAGCATAGATGTTAAACTGGAGACGGATTTGTATTTATTTAGGAGAAAAACTAACAAATATTGAAACTGTTTTTTACACTACACTGATCTGACCAGAGATCTCAAAGTCTAATTTTCAAACTTCGACTTTTAGTGGGTAAAAAATTCATATGGTTGTCAAAAATAAATCTTTGGCTTCCGTAATTTCCAAGTTAAATCAACAGTGCGTACAATTTAAAAAAAATAGACAATCTTTCGACACAAAGGTGGTAAGGCAGCTCGTAAACCGACCGAAAACAAAACAACGCATAACTCACCTGGGGCAATTAAAAGCTTATTTTGGGGCGAACATCTGTCCAGGGCAACCGTTTCACAATATGGCACGTGGAGCAACCCCGGGGGTAGATCACCGTGACCTGTGCCCGGCCAACGGTGAAAAAAATTACAACCCTATTGCCCGATTAAAGAAATGTCTGAATAACTCGTACACTGACAGATGTCAAAGGGTCAAAAACCTTGACTTTTCAACATTAGAATTTATTAACTAAGTTTAAAGGAAATTATACGCTTGGTGCTTAAAGGATTGATAGTACAAAAAATGCAAGCTAAAATAAGTTCATTAACATCAGAATTAAGACCGAAATTTCATTATAGTCTAAATGCGGTGATAATTAGAATAAGATAATAGAAATTGAATAAACTTTACTTTCGAGACAAGGGAAATTTAAAAACGTATCATATAACAAACGTTTTATTAACACAAAAGTACTATTAAATATAGTAAACAAAATATTTCTCGATTTTAAAATACAACCGAAACGGAATTGTATTACCATTGGACTTGTAAATTATAAAACACATTTGTGATTACCATATCAAATTAACCCGAAGACATAAATCGGTATCCGTTCTATAGTAACCACTAATTCCTAAAGTAAACATTATCGATAACATTTCTCGTCGATGTTTAATAAATCAGCGGTAAAAGATGTCTCTATACACTACGTAGCTCTATCCGATGAGATAGCAACACTTCTACGCATCACAGACACAAAGGTTGGAGGGAGATGTCGATATTTTCAAGATTCGTAATAATTAAGGAGCAAAGAGGTTTTAAATCATTGCCTGTCAACGCTCCCTGTGGGAATCCACGAGAGTTATAGGATCCTTTATTCTAAATTTAAAATTACAATTTTGTAAACGTTCGGAATATTTTAAAAGGGCATATTGGTCTCTGGTGCCTTTATCACCGAGCACCGTTGAGGATGTTGAACTCTTTAACAAACAATTTGATTTGATACAAATGTTGGCTTAAGTTAAGCCATTACTTCCAAGTTGTTATAACACCACGATCTTTGCTCAGTGCTACTACAATATAATAGATAGACAACTCTATTTGTCCTGTTTCTCTCAATTTCAAATGAAAGACATGATTTTTTTAATTTTAAAAAAGAAGAATGTTAGGAGACGCAGTTTTTAAATGTATGCTGTCTTTAACTCGGAAATAAATCAAAAAGTAATTGTTTAGTGTCATACATACTTGTGTTGTGTTGATGATGATGATGATGATGATGATGATACATACTAAGCTATAATAAGTTTTGTTAAAATTTTACTATGGAATATTTCATAGACTTGTGTATGTTCCGATTATCAGAACAGTGTAACAACTGTCGTGAGTCATGACTTATGACACATCGCGACGTCTGCGTGCAACGGAACGTCACAAGCGACCACGGTAATCGCGAGATTGACTCACTCGATACGCAACTGTCATAGGGAGCGGACGTTTGAATTAATATTAACAATAGCAATTATTGTTGAGAGATGTATTTAAAAATCAAATGTAATGACGTAATATTGTTATATCTGCTGTTTTAATAAACAAATGCTTATCGAAACATTTCTATAACCTTAAACAGAAAGTAGACGTATTAGTCAATTATTACAATTAAAAATGCTTTCCTTATATATTACAGCCTCTTACTGTATACTTACAACTCGCATTTGAATACAAAGTGACTTGCTCTTCACATCATTAACATTAAGTGCAACTGGTTACCTTTTGATTAGGCGTCAGGCTAGTGCACGTATAGCGCGTGAATGTTTTAAAAAGACATTAATTAAAAAAGTCGAACGTTGTATTCGCGGCGAGATTGCGGCGGTCCATTTAATTGATACCGCGAGGACGAGAGGAATCCCGCTGAAGAAACGGTCGTTAGCTTATCACATTGCTGATTTCACACCGTACATACTGCACGCTCGGTTTACATGGATAACAAAAATAATACGTGTAAATTTAATTGGAATTAAAAATTTATGTTAATAATTGTGTTATATCTTTTGATTGCCTTTGCCTGAAAATTGTTCCGGGGAAAAAGGCTTTAATAATACTTAATATTAAAGGTTGAGTTTTATTATTATTTAACACTAGCTGTTGCTCGCGACTTTGTCCGCGTGTAATTAAAAAATATAGCCTATGTTACTCAGTGATGACGTTGCTTTTTAATGATGAAAGATTTTTTTAAACCGGCCAAATAGTTTTTGAGTTATTTGAATACACAAATCCAAAAATACAAATCTTTCCTCTTTATAATATTAGTATAGAAGTAGAGATTTACAGCCAATTAAGATCAGCACAGTCCGATATAATTAACTCGTTTAGCAATTCTTAATATATTAAAAAAACAGAGTATTTAAAATAAGTATTATGGTACAGTGTAAGCCGACCGCTATCCACAGAAGTCTGAGTCGGGTCACGCCTTGGCCAAACAAAAAGAGAATCGTTAACACAAGTTAAACCTTTGTACGGATGCTTTATGTTTCTCGAAATAAGGACACTCATTTGTTTATGTCGAATATATCGACCCTAGTTTAATTAACATTAATATATTAGAGTCTGGTAAAAGTTGCAGTACTAATACTAAAGGTATAGGCTCCGCTAGCCTAGGCTAGGTCTAAGGAATTGACAATGAATATACAATATTCGAAGTAGCCATATATCTATTTTACATTTTTAGATTCTCTATGGGGCATCAGTTCCCCTAGACGACTAAAGTCATACCAATAAGAGTTCTTTAAGTCTATTAAATATTTTAAATATTTTTACTGCCATAAATGTACTCTGGGGTCCTTAACTGTCAAAATTTTCATAAATAAGTCCTGTGGATTCAGATGACGTTGTTTTTTTGGTTAGTTAGATTAACAACCCATTAAACTTGGAAATTATTGTTAATTCTTATGTAAACGTAGCTATTTGTTGCCACTTTGTCTGGACACACATGTTTGCGAATAACTGAATTACAAAACAGAAATTAGACAAGCTGTTTATTGTCTAGCAACATTTTCATGTTCTCCATCCATCCATCCATCCATCCATCCATCCATCCATCCATCCATCCATCCATCCATCCATCCATCCATCCATCCATCCATCCATCCATCCATCCATCCATCCATCCATCCATCCATCCATCCATCCATCCATCCATCCATCCATCCATCCATCCATCCATCCATCCATCCATCCATCCATCCATCCATCCATCCATCCATCCATCCATCCATCCATCCATCCATCCATCCATCCATCCATCCATCCATCCATCCATCCATCCATCCATCCATCCATCCATCCATCCATCCATCCATCCATCCATCCATCCATCCATCCATCCATCCATCCATCCATCCATCCATCCATCCATCCATCCATCCATCCATCCATCCATCCATCCATCCATCCATCCATCCATCCATCCATCCATCCATCCATCCATCCATCCATCCATCCATCCATCCATCCATCCATCCATCCATCCATCCATCCATCCATCCATCCATCCATCCATCCATCCATCCATCCATCCATCCATCCATCCATCCATCCATCCATCCATCCATCCATCCATCCATCCATCCATCCATCCATCCATCCATCCATCCATCCATCCATCCATCCATCCATCCATCCATCCATCCATCCATCCATCCATCCATCCATCCATCCATCCATCCATCCATCCATCCATCCATCCATCCATCCATCCATCCATCCATCCATCCATCCATCCATCCATCCATCCATCCATCCATCCATCCATCCATCCATCCATCCATCCATCCATCCATCCATCCATCCATCCATCCATCCATCCATCCATCCATCCATCCATCCATCCATCCATCCATCCATCCATCCATCCATCCATCCATCCATCCATCCATCCATCCATCCATCCATCCATCCATCCATCCATCCATCCATCCATCCATCCATCCATCCATCCATCCATCCATCCATCCATCCATCCATCCATCCATCCATCCATCCATCCATCCATCCATCCATCCATCCATCCATCCATCCATCCATCCATCCATCCATCCATCCATCCATCCATCCATCCATCCATCCATCCATCCATCCATCCATCCATCCATCCATCCATCCATCCATCCATCCATCCATCCATCCATCCATCCATCCATCCATCCATCCATCCATCCATCCATCCATCCATCCATCCATCCATCCATCCATCCATCCATCCATCCATCCATCCATCCATCCATCCATCCATCCATCCATCCATCCATCCATCCATCCATCCATCCATCCATCCATCCATCCATCCATCCATCCATCCATCCATCCATCCATCCATCCATCCATCCATCCATCCATCCATCCATCCATCCATCCATCCATCCATCCATCCATCCATCCATCCATCCATCCATCCATCCATCCATCCATCCATCCATCCATCCATCCATCCATCCATCCATCCATCCATCCATCCATCCATCCATCCATCCATCCATCCATCCATCCATCCATCCATCCATCCATCCATCCATCCATCCATCCATCCATCCATCCATCCATCCATCCATCCATCCATCCATCCATCCATCCATCCATCCATCCATCCATCCATCCATCCATCCATCCATCCATCCATCCATCCATCCATCCATCCATCCATCCATCCATCCATCCATCCATCCATCCATCCATCCATCCATCCATCCATCCATCCATCCATCCATCCATCCATCCATCCATCCATCCATCCATCCATCCATCCATCCATCCATCCATCCATCCATCCATCCATCCATCCATCCATCCATCCATCCATCCATCCATCCATCCATCCATCCATCCATCCATCCATCCATCCATCCATCCATCCATCCATCCATCCATCCATCCATCCATCCATCCATCCATCCATCCATCCATCCATCCATCCATCCATCCATCCATCCATCCATCCATCCATCCATCCATCCATCCATCCATCCATCCATCCATCCATCCATCCATCCATCCATCCATCCATCCATCCATCCATCCATCCATCCATAATTAAATATTTATGTGACCTAAGTTAAAGCTTCCAATGGTGAAACAATTTTTAATTAATTTTCTCTAATGTTAAAGTAAGATAAAGACTTTTTTATTTAATGTTACTAATATTATAAATGCGAAAGTTTAGATTTATGTACGAACGTTTTTTACAACGTATCATCAAAACCGAAATCTGAAAAACATTCTAAGGTTTTTTAAAACTCCGCACAGACGGAGTCGCGGGTATAACCTAGTATCAAATAATGTAAGAAATTCCGTACTGATATTTCAAAACATATTCAACTTAATCCGAATAAAATCCTCAATGACGTGAAAACGAGTTAATAATATCCGAAATCGATTTCAATATCGCAAAATAAATAGGAATCGATGTTATGATGCATGATCAACACGCCTTAGGTGATGAAAATTCAATCAAGATGGGGCAATACTCCGGCCGTGCGTTAAAATGAAACATAAAACAAACTGTAAAGGAGACTGGATGCCAGCCTTGTATCAGCTGTGAAGATCTTTGAACATATACACACGGACGTCAACGATTGCAAGCATGTGAACGAAAATTTGATTCGAACTTTAAGTTGGGTAATAGTTTCTAGAGATTTTCTTTAGCAATATAAGTAGCTAGGTAAGTAATGGCTAATCACTTGATGTAGGTTTTTATGAATATATCTAGGAGCTAAGGAAAATCTAAGACTATATAATTTTGTATCTTAAGTGGTAGACTTTAAAGCACAGAATGCATTACGAATATTATTTATTTCTTCTCTTTCTTCAAGCTGTGTGGATCGTTTAGTAGACACGCTTATTAATAACAACATTTTAAGACAAAGAGGATCATGTTTACCAAATTCTTGTGCCGTATGTCACAAGCGTCAGGCGCGAAATGAAAATAACTTTTGGCGGGGCCATCTCATAAATCAGAAACACTGGTGTAGCTCAATTAAAACCATTCTCTATCTGATGTACTCCTGCTGCACGAGGTAGCACCTCATATACTTTTTGTCCTTTTTCCAAACCACTGCGGACCTTTTAAATGCTCTTTGTCAATGTATCGGGTAGCGTTGCTCTTGTTTGCTGTTTTATTTGTATGTATTTGAGGTTATTTTAAATCGTCATTCACGTGACATGCCTTCTAAATGGTATTCAAAGTAAACTCATTTATATGGTTATATCTTATTTAATTAAGCTACAACAGCTATTAAAATTCTTTGGAGATATCGACTATTTAAAAAACAAAACAATTAGATTAGTAAGGGAATCAGAATTAACTGGTGACACTTATAATATCAGGAGTGATAGACTATTAGATTTTCTTTCTATAATAGGTTATTTGACAGGCCATGTCACATCTTTTCCTGATCTTAATAAAGTTCCAAGGAACAACATTCTATTCAACAACTCAGTAAATATACGATCATCATCTACTCGTTATCCTATTCCCTACTCCAGGTTTATCTATCTTTCGTCATTTTAGTCGTCACTCCTTGATGTCACCTTTCACGCAATCAATATGTTTCTAGGATTAACTCTACCACTGTACTCCACAGTTATAACTAAGTTCCTTGTTACATGTCCTGTTTTATCCGATATCTGATATATTCTTCGTGCTAATGTTTGATACTTTTCAGTTCCATCCTAGTTCATTGCTTCCGCTTAACATATATCGATTCTTGTTTGCAAAATATTGAAGCAATAATTTCCAATCACTGACGATATATAACGAGGGCATGGAGAACGATCGATTCATAGATTTTTATTACGATACGCTTAATTTTAATTGTAACTTTCGTCTATTAACATAGATTGTAAGAATCCGATTTCGATTGATACATATAGGAAATCGTTCTGCATTGAATAGAGTAGTAAGGTTCTGTAGTACTTCTTAACAGGACACAATTGTTAGGAAACCTTTTACTTTGAAATCTTTTTAGATTCAGCATTTGTATCCTCAAGTCCTTTTATTTGTTGTGTACCGGATTACGATTTACGGGATCAATTTTGTTAAACATTTTTCCTACGTGTCAATTATCACTGTCGTACAAATGTTCTGTTTTTTCGTCTATTCTACTTTCATAAGAGTTTTTTTTCATCTAACTGTACCACTCCACACTTGTAAAATATCGATTTCCTATTTCGATATTCGTTCAAGAGTGAAATTACTGTACAAATCTGCTTATCAGTAAATTAGTACATTTTAATATAAATTTTAAAACGCCAATCAGTTTATTTATTACATTGATATACCGTACGGAACCCTGACACACTCGTGCGCTCGATCAATTACGATTTTAATCGATTGAACGATTGTAATCGATAATGGCGCGTGCAGGTGCAGTTTCTTTGGCGCGATGTCACTGCGATTCCGAAACCAGCGGTCCCGAATCGCTTTAATTACGCGCTTTAATGGCTTAATGATAATACGATAGCGTTACGAAGGTATGATACTTAGGTATTGTGTTTGGTAAAGATAACCTTTTGGTAACGGTCACATAATGAAACCGAAAAACAAACCAAGGTTATGAGATTAGACGTAACCACTTATAGTGCCTAAAGCCACTTATAGTCCCTAAAGCCATCCCATAACTCCCTACGCTAGAGCAATAGCTATAGTATTCATGTTGATATTCTCAGCACAAATAATGCATAATGATCATAGAAAAACAAATAAACAAAAGATCACAAACAAGGTCCGGACCTCCGCTGCCCCTAGGTACAGTCAACATAAATAACCCACAGCGAGGTATGAAGATGTCGGCCGGTGTAATGGAACGTCAAAATATCTCGCTCATTGATTGCCCGTGCGCCTCGTAAATTGTCCGCAACGCTCAGGGCTTGCAACGCTCGCCGCACGCCCCGCTGATTGTACTTGTTTTATGTCTACTCTATGAACCATACTCGGGTATGACATTGACAAGATTTAAGCGTTCGAGTTTGTTTTTTAAATTAATTATCTGTGGAAACTTTTATAGTGCAAATAGTAGAGAGACGAAACGAAAAGACTTGAGAATGCACAAAGAACGAGGAGTATGATCGACATTGAGTTGAGTTTTTAATTTTAATTCATCATAGAGTAATAATGTATAGACAGGTCGAAAGTGTCAAAACTCAAATGGTCTCTGTTTATTTTTTATTTGGAAATTACTAATTGCATTTTATTGAAATAAATGTCCGTGGCCAATTTCGCAGTGCCGAAGATCCGGTTGCTTCCGGTACAAACCGGTTGCAGCTATCAACGTCATTTTACGACGCCCGGTGCTGAATGCAATCCTAATTGCTAATTTTAATTATTCTTTGAGTTCCTTCGCTTTTTTAAATTTCGCCGTTATTTAAAGTTCCCGCCTTGCAGCTGGCCTTTGCGATGTCTGACATCTAATTAGGTGTCATTAACGAAAAAATAATGTTTCGGTTGGAACTGGCACTTTGCCTATAATGCTATACAAAAAAAAATAGTTAGAACCCGTAATGTTTCTTTAAGTTCATAGTTTTAGTAGTCGAATATAAACCGCAACTTCTTACTCAAATAATTGTAGTGATGTAGTGTAGAAGGTAATACAAACGCGTTAATAGGTTGTCGATAAAATTGATTATAATTGACATAACAAATCGATATAATTGACAATCAACATGAACAATGTGTCAAAATATATTGTCTCAAAGACGTTATTTCGCTTGTGGTTAATGACTCTGTGGTTTCAGTTAAAACTAATTGACCGCTTGTGTGGGTATATTTTCAGTATTTTACTTCTAATACATTTGCTTAGTATCTAGCAACTAGTCTTTCGAAATAATTAAAACTTTTTACTCCAAAACGGAAGTCGACAGTCAAGCAATATACTCTTAACAATAACCACTTCCGTTAGTACTATGGAATCTTGTCTCCGTGCGTGACATATGTTAATAAAAACACAATACTAGAAATATCTTTTCACTTTTATGATATCGATGCATCGACTATTAGAAACGCTTGTTAATTTCTACCGATTGATAATTACAGTTGGCAGAAAAATTTGCGCATTTTTGTACAGTTTTACGAAGAAACGCGCACGATTATATTATTAGTGGCAACATTAATTACTTCTGTAATTATTAGAGTAATAAACATGTTAAATACGAATGCATAAAGCGTGCAATTACAACGCAAAAATATGTAAACGCACAAAAGGAAAATGTTAATGGGCTGACAATTATCGATATTGTTTATAGCACATCACTATTTGCAGACACAAAAAATGTTGTCGAAAAATTGTGCCACCTATGCTGACTGAATTGTTTACTTTTTAATGAATATTTGTCGTCGAAGCTTAACTTAAAATAGAAATGTGACATTTATTAATACATATCACGTAGTACTATCTCTAAATTGGCAATAAGCGCGTTCCTATCACTATTAAAAAAGAAAAATGAAGATTCTGCACGAAGAGGCGTTTACAATATTATTTTGGAGATGGAATAATTAATAGTGATGCGACATTTTGTGTTCAACTTCCTAATGAGTATCGAAATTGAATTATTATGATAATAGTAACCGAAAAACTCATCGATATTATTAACATTTATGAAAACGGTGTTGACAGTAAATTTTGGAGTTAAACTTTAAATGGTATTTTGATGTTTTCTATCATTTTAAAAAGTTTCTCTTAGTTTATAGTTTAAGAGAATTGTGCTTGTTAACTGTCGACGATTATTTGACCTTTTGACCGCAACTGCTTATCGTTATTTTTTAAAGTCGATGATTAACGTATTCTTTGCACGACATAAAGTGTTTTTAATAATTTCTATTTCGATCAAAAGCATTTCACAAATAAATTATTCTACATGTAATTTTATACACATACGTTCTTAAAATATCATCATCATCATCATCATCACCAGCTCACTATACGTCCCCACCGAGGGGCTCGGAGCCTACCCTAAAGTTAGGGTGACTAGGCCATAGTCAACCACGCTGGCCAAGTACGGGTTGGTTGACTTCACACATATCTTTGAATTTCTTCGCTGATATGTGCAGGTTGCATCACGATGTTTTCCTTCACCGTAAGAACGTCGGGTAAATTATGTACATATGAAAATTCGAAAAATCGAAAATCACATTGGTACATGGCGACGGGATTCGAACCCAAGACCTGTAGATTACAAGTCAAGTGCTTAAACCACTGAGCCACCGAAGCTCTCTTAAAATATAGCATCTTCAAATTGTTATCAAACGAATTTACCAATTAACGAGTTTCCGAATTCCCAAACTGATCCCCTCTTATTTTATTTTAAACTGAATAACAATCCGTTCGTATCTTACACAAGCAATATTTCTCTCCAGTCCGATCGTTCGGATTTCAAACGAAAAATCCACTCAATTAAACAACGGGAGCCGTAAGATAAAATTAAAACTTAATTAAAACTCCATAAAGTTAAAACAAAGTAAAGGTATTAACAAAACAAAGGTAATAAAACAAGCTGGGAGTCAAGGCGTAAAAACATTTTGTCACCAATATCGAAGCGTGTTTGGCCGCGGTCGTGACTTCTGAGACTTCAGCTTGTTTTACTTCGATACACCTTTCTTTTGTTTTTGTTCTCCAGCTTTGTTTTTAATCGTTGATTTGTTTTTGAACATTTAACTGATTATGGACAGGTGTAATTATAATTGTCATAAATATCCTTGTCATTCCCTTTTGTAAGACGTTACCTACTTCACCACGGTCTTTTTATAATAGTGTTACAACTGAGTCATTAAAAACCTTTTGATCTTATATTTGACAAATATGGTCTTGAAATACGTGCATTCAAGAATAATTTGTGTATTTTATGTTTTATAGGTAAGTTAAGATATTGAGAATCGAACTTGCACTATATAAATTAATAAATGAGATGCAACAAGCCAACTCAGTTAATTCCAATTATCTCTTATAGTGTCGTAACGCTACCTGTTTACTGCGGAATACGGTGATTTAAGCAGACTTATTAATCTTACAGAAGTGACAATATTTAAAATCAAAATTAAGATGTGTAATGTTTTCTTTGAACGTGTTTCAGCACTGAAGTTGAATTTAATTATGTGACGTGAAATATTATTTGTGTGTATTTTTATATTAATGTTACCGGTGTACACAGTTATTTAAATACTCGTGTTCTTATAGCATTAAGATTTGATTTATCAAACTGATAAGAATGTAATTTTTTCTGTGTAAACTATTAATCTGAAGTAACATTGATTGTAAAAAGTAAAAATATTGCCAGTTCTAATTCTCTGCATAACTCTATAGAAGTACGTCTCACTCATCCGCCGACGGAGTCATAAATTCGGGCGCAGTTCATTTGAATACGATTGTGATCGACTGCGCCCGCGCACGCCTCGCGAACCAATATATCGTTCTATATCACTTTGCCTCCTTATAAGTCGATTTACTTCAACGGACTGCATGCTTATAGAATTTTAAATTTTAATTTGAAGTTTATACATGAACACAATATCCGTGTACAACTGGAGGCCATTATAGTCTTCTCCTCTCGCATACGTATTCGGAAATGGAAGAGGAATTTAATTTGGCAGGAGAGGAATAGAATGAGAAAAGTCTTCATTCTGTACGTCCCCTGTTTTGTCTATTTAAGATAGGCAACGTATTGACAACATTTCAAGTAGTTAGAGATATCTGTAAATAGCGGTCACTTTACTATTTTATCAAAACCCTTGTTTGCTTTCAGTAGCATATTATAAAGAGGAAAGATTTGCATTTTCGTATGCAATTGATAAACTCCAAAACTACTTGACCGATTTTAAAGATTCTTTCACCATTAGAAAGCTACGTTATTACTGAGTGTCATATTTTAATGATAGAATTATTTATTAAGTCTTTACTAAACGTTTTACTAAAGTTTAGATACTATTTAGAAAAAATATTGAACCTAAATGTGTACCTTGCGGAACACCACGGATTGGATGGATGTTTATTTCTAAGTATTTCTAAACTGAATTACAGATTTCGTTGATAGGCATAGATGTAGAACATAGTATAGAACACATAGGCTACTAATATATATTTTTTTTAATCAGCGCAGACGGAGTCACGGTCCACAGTTAGTAAATAAAACATCTGTCATTGTTGCAATACCAATGACAATCGTGGTGTAACTATGTATGTTTTTCTCGTAGTCGACTTTCGATTTTTTTTTCTTTAGCGGCGGCGATCGGATGGATACATCTGGCATAGCTTGGCCAGCATACGGTAATTATGTTAGAAAGCAAGACGCGGCTTAAGAGAAAATGCTCTGCGATGCTGTATACCTGATAATTACGCAATTATAATGCACTTTTTAGTGGCAGTAAAAATAGATTTTGTTTAATAATTAGTTTGCAAAATGCTCTGCTCTTCTTGAAGCAAAACCATTTATAGAAATACAGACGTTTCTTTAATTATGTTATGGTTTAGTGTGATAATTATATATTTACACTAATTCTAATTTCAAATTAATCTTGTTTTTTTTTCATTTAAAAAGCAAAAAACCTGCTCAGCTCATCTTTAGTATAGATTACTGGAATATTGATTAGAACAAACGCTGTTTGTTAACGTAATAGAAGCGCCTAATTTTAGTCCTTTTCCCTTACCACCCTTTTCTTAAGAGAAAAGGAAAAGTGGATTTGACGGTGGAGGAGACGCATAGGAAGGGGAAATATCCTATTTATGTGCGTCTCCTCTTCCTTTGATTAAGGGTAGGCAACGCATCTGCAATTGCGAATGTCTATGGGCAGAGGTCGCTTGTCCATATCGGCGGATTCGGGAGGCCTCTTGCTTGTTTGCAACCTTATAATATAAAAAAAGCGCAAAGTAATAGATTTCCGATCACGTGATCGAGGGTTCGAATACCGCCATTCGCCTATAGTTGGAAACCATATTCTATTATAAGCCCAGAGTTAGTCGGAATGTCGCAAGAAATATTAGTAGTTAAATTAACAAATATCTGCTATTTTTGTTTGACGCCCTTCAATAAGTCTATTTAATAAAACATTTTTAATTATCAATCATATTTACTCTCTGATGCTTTTTGTTACACCATAACAATTTGCTTCTTATCAATATTATCTCTTACAGATTATTAATTCTAACAACATCATGTTCCTGCTTAGCTGTTACATTAAACAAGAATGCTGCCATCAAATTACTTTCATTGGATGTCTCACGGCTGTTAACTTCATCATGAGCGGAGCACGGAGCGTGACGGCCCACTGCCACACATAGATACCATCAGATGTGCTTTTCACATGTTTTCCTTCATTAATTGATTGTGTTTATATCGCAACTCTCTTGTTTGGTTTAACAGAATTGAACCCTCGGATTCATGGGCGATTAGGGTGGCACAGGTCTACCCTAACAATCCTGAGACGGCAACAAGGTGTGGTCCTGACTTGCTGAAGTTTGAGACGCCAAGGAGAATTCCCCGGTGTCATGCAGAAGCCCAGTGCAGAGAGAGACTGCGTGTGTGACTCTCTCCAGTTACACTCGAGAATGGATAGGGGATTTTAGTCTTTCCCCAAAAGGCAGGGTACGGTAACTTTTGAGGATTTTTACCCGGTACCAAAAAAATGGGAATAAAAACAAGGAGTGGGGTTGGCAGATTTTACGAACTTTCGTTGTTTCTTATGATCACAAATCAAGGAAGTTATTTATGATATCTCTTGTAGTGAAATGTAACGTAATGAAATATTTGAAGTTGCTTCTTGTTGTCGTCTTGACCTCTTTTTATACGGGACTAAAGTTATTTACAATGGATTCATGTCTTAACATACGTTCTAGGATAATAAAGGAAATAAAATTATAATTTTTTGCACTAAACTACGATTCTCCTTAATAAATAATATGAGCTAAGTATTTATTTACCCTACTCTCAGACACCTACTAAACTTACCATAATTGTAATTTAATTGATTGCATAACACTTTAGGCGTGAAAATATTTGTATTTAATAATCATACGCATATTGAATTATAAATCTTGATAATAAATTCATAGTTAATTGTTGTAATTGGATGTCTATCGTTTAATTAATACTGGAGGTAGTAGAAACCATTACAATTTATAACTTGAAGTTTACTAATTAAGTTTACGACAACTTAGCACCTGTTTGATAAGGTAGACCTTAGGCATCTTTGTTAAGTATTTATCTAAGTATTCATATTTTTTTTTTTTTTTTTATAAGAGAAGGGGGGCAAACGAGCGGCGAGAACACCGAGGTGGTCAACGACGCCCATGGACATCCGTAACACCAGAGGAACTACAGATGCGTTGCCGGCCTTTGAGGAAGTTGTAGGCTCGCTTCTTGAAGGACCCTAAGTCGTATTGGTTTGGAAATACCGCCGAGGACAGACCGTTCCACACCGCGGCTGTGCGGGGCAGAAAGTTCCGCGAAAAACCGCACGGTAGTGGAATGCCAGCCATCGACATGGTGAGGATGGTACCTGGCGGTCTGTCGTGTCGTCCGATGACGAAACTCGGCGGCAGGAATTGTTCCAAACAGCTCCTCGGAACATTCCCCATGGTAAATAGGCTAAAAAATGCAGAGGGAACTGATGTCCCTCCGCAAAGCCATAGAATCAAGCCGATCGGTGAGAGCACGGTCGTCGATGATTCGAGTCGCTCTCCGTTGTATGCGGTCAAATGGAAGAAGCTGGTATTGGGGTGCTCCCGCCCAGAGGTGCGAGCAGTACTCCATATGGGGCCGAACTTGCGCCTTGTAAAGTAGAAGGCGGTGGCCCGGCTGGAAGTACTGCTTCGCCCTATTGAGCACACCCAGCTTTTTAGAGGCCAGCTTGGCCTTGTCTTCCAAATGACCGCGAAACTGAACGTCACTCGATATGTCAACGCCGAGAATACCGATGCTGGCTGAGGCAACCAGGAGAGTGTTCTCAAACCGGAGATTGACGACGAAGGGATCTTTTTTAGCGGTAATGGCGCATACTTGTGTGTTTTTAGGATTGAAATCGACAAGATTTTGTCGACCCCAATCCGAGACTTCACCCAAAAGGGTCTCCAGCTCAGACACAAGTTTGTTCCGGTTCTCATCGGCAGTGGCCCGAGAAACATTAGCGCGGGCCGTGTACAGTGCATCACCGGTGCTATCATCTGCATAACAATGGATGCTGCGTATTCGCAGCATGTCATTGATATGCAGAAGAAACAGGGTGGGCGACAGTACACAGCCCTGTGGGACCCCAGCATTAATTGGTTTCAGGTCAGAGCATGCACCGTCGACAACGACCTTGATGCTCCGACCCTCCAGGAAGCTGGAAATCCAGGCGCAGAGTTTCTCGGGCAGCCCGTAGGAAGGCAACTTCGAAAGAAGTGCTTTGTGCCACACCCGATCAAAGGCCTTGGCCACGTCCAGACTAACTGCCAGGGCCTCACCCTTGCCCTCGATTGCATCCGACCATCTATGCGTGAGGTACGCAAGAAGGTCACCAGCTGAGCGACGTTGACGGAAACCGTACTGACGATCGCTTAACAGCTGGTGCTCCTCCAGGTACCTCATAAGCTGGCAATTGACGGTCGTTTCCATGACTTTCGAGAACAAGGGGGTAATGGCAATCGGCCTGTAGTTGGACGGATCCGAACTATCGCCTTTCTTTGGGATCGGGTGTATTACGGCAGTCTTCCATGACTTCGGGACTATGCCGATGGAGTACAGGAACCGGAACAGGCGCGTTAAAACCGGTGCCAACTCAGGAGCGCATGTCCTAAGCACAATGGGAGGAATACCGTCTGGCCCACTCGACTTGTTGACGTCGAGAGATTGCAGTGCTATTCGCACTGATCTCTGACGAAACTGGATTTCCGGCATAAAGGTGTCACCGCACGGGATATGCGGCGGCGTAGCACCTTTGTCCTCCAGAGTCGAGTTTGACGCGAAAAGAGAGCCCAGGAGATCGGCCTTCTCTTTTGCGGTATGGGCCAGCGAGTCATCCCCCCTGCGCAAAGATGGTAAAGACGGCTTACAGAAGTTCCCCTGGACAGCCTTGGCGAGAGACCAAAACGCACGTGTTCCCGAGGGAAGGCGCACCAGTCTCTCGCCAATGCTGGCCACGTGTACCGACTTCGCCCTGGAAATCACTCTTTTGAAGGACCTGGAGGCAGAGTTGTACTTCTTTTTGAGAAGGCCGGTATTTACATCCCTAGCCGCTGACGCCCCAGCCCAGGCTCGGTAACAATCCTGCTTGTAGCGCGCAGCTAATTTGCAGGATTGTCCAAACCAGGGCCGAGAGCTGCCCCCGATGGGTACAACAGATGACGGGATAAAAAGTTCCATCCCCTGAAGCACCACATCGGTAACAGAATCAGCAACGGCATCGGGATCTTCCAGCTTGAAGCAAACTTGTCCCCATGGGTAGGATGCAAAGAAAGACCGCAACCTATCCCAGTCTGCTGACCTGTAGTGCCACACTCGACGATGGCCATTCGGATTTAACCGTGGGCGACGCGAGATAGGCACTGTGGTCCGGATCAGGCAGTGGTCCGACGAGCCCAGGGGGGCATCGACGGAAACCAAATAGCTGTCCGGATGTGAGGTCAGCAGAAGGTCCAACAGGGAAGGTGTATGATCTTCCACATCTGGGATTCGCGTAGGCGAGGTAACCAGCTGCGTCAGATCATATGACAAGGCGAAGTCGTGGACAGATCTCCCGCATGATCAGTGGTACGAGAGCCGAGCCATTCGGCATGGTGGGCATTGAAATCGCCGAGTACCACGATCTCAGCGGAAGGGATCTGTGCCAGAACGGAATCTGTAGCCGTTTGGACTTGCTCCATGAGTCGGTCAATTTCGGCATTACCGCTATGGGACCTATAGAGGCACGCGTAAACTCGCGGATGGTCATCGCTATCTACGCGCAGCCACAAAACAGATAGGTCCCTACCTTCAAGAAGGCTGAGGCGACGAGAGCAGATATCCTCTCTAACGTACACGCACACCCCGGCCCGGGGCAAAAAGGAATGCTCCAATTTGTAGCCGGGGCAGGAGAGGTACGATGTGTCGGCCGGAGAGGATATCTGAGTCTCGGTGAGGAAAAGCAAGGCCGGCTTTGCCGTCCGTAGATGGTAGTGGACGGCATCCAAGTTAGAATGGAGTCCCCTGATGTTACAAAAGTCCACGGCGAGCGTGGAAGGGGATGCCGCGAGGTGACCATTGCGTTTGCCCCGAGCTCCAGCCGCGAGCGGGTTGTTGCCCACCCCAGAGTACGCAGGGCGGCCCGCGCGCTCATCCCAGACTCCAAACGGGAGTTTAGGCGTAAACGCGCGGAGGGGGATTCTCCAATATCGGAGATATTGGTACCCCCCTGGGGTAAATACTCTTCACTTCCTGCTAGCATGCTTTTTGGGCCTCCGGCACCACACTCATCAGGCGAAACGCGGAATTACATCCACTTCACGCCTGTCTTCTGTGTGGTCGTGGTATTGCACCGGGCGAGCCGGCCCATTCGTGCGAAGATGTTAAAGCGGGCTCTACCACTGTAGAAATTTGTATTTGTAAGTATTTGTCATTTGTAAGTAATATAAATAATTTCTGTAATGACTAAATGGTATAAAGGAATTTAAAATAGTAATCACTAAAATGTCTTACTTTATGGACAAGGTAATAAATAAAAAATATATGTTTACATGAATTTTATTTTTAAGACTATTCAAGGCTAGCCTTCGCTCGCGACTCCTTTAAATGAGAAAGTTTAGATGGATGGATGGATGTTTGTGACTACGTATCTACAAAAAAAATTACCAGATCTCGATGAAATTTAGAACAGATGTAGAACAGGCTGAAAAAAAACCATAGACTAATTACTAAGTATTTTTTTTTATTCCGCGCGGACGAAGTCACGGGAAAAAGCTAGTTATAATAGTTATAAAGTAACTAATTTGACTAAAATGATTTGATGAATGTACTAACATTTACTTTAATAAATTAATTTGTAGCAGTAACCTCATCAAATCAACTACCAAGGTTATTACGGTTTGTATGAAAATTACCATAAATCCTACATAAGTCATGACATTATACAATGCCACACCGATACTAGGAAAATGCACAACCCTAATTACATGTATAAAATATGTAATTAGGGCTGTGCAAGCCATGTTTAAACAGTAATTATTTTTTTATGATCCTATCTAAAAACTAAAAGTATAGTTTTTTAACGCGACAAAAGGACACCAGTGCGATACAGTGCACCTAAAATTGTGGCCTAGACAGCCACTAGCGTCTTTAAAGAAGCCGCCAAAATATCTGAAAACTACTGTAATAAAGATACTAGAAAGAGATAGATGTATTGCGTGAAAGGTGACATGATCAAGAAGTGATGACTGAGATGACGGATGATAGAGTTATTTGGAGGACGAAAACCCGGTGCGCCGACCCTTCAGGAGTAGGATGAGACAGGGGAGATGATGATGACTGTAATAAATATACAAATTTAAACATTTTCATACAAAAAACATTCATACCCTCCTCTAGAGTAAACGTAGAAATAAGACAGCAAAATAACAATATTTGTTAAGTAAAAAAAAACAACTGATCACTATAGAATTTACATACATAAGATATCCACGGGAAAAAGGCTGGGTCAGTACGGTTACAAAATGGTAATTTTTAACTATAAGATAATTAGAATATTTTCAGCCTCTCTTGTACTTAAGAACTATATTATTTTTTTGGTGGAGTAAATACAAGTCCTTCGTCTCTTGTGCCATTGATCTCTAGTTATTATCAGTATATTAGGCCTAGTTATTTCTGTTAAATTGTACCAACAGTACAGAATAATTAATTACTGCATACATGGTGTACTATTTATACTAATTAACATAAAGTCATTAAACTCGGACGTAAATTACGTTAATATGTTCTAATAAAAATATTATGTCAAGCCAGCGCCCTAGGGCTGGGTCCGGTTATTGCTTAATCCGAAGGAGGAACGGCTTTTGTTAAGTTGAAAAAAATAATTACATTAATAAAGTTTTTACGACTTTCATGAGTTACAGGTCTAACGGACGTGGTTTATGCAAAAAATGAGTAATTAAAATATGCAATATGTCGGCACAGTATGTGCTGCTCTTTACATTTCTATCAGCCGTTGTATCTGAATCCACTCCCTTCTTAAGCATATCCTCTTTCACACAATCCAACTATACTACTACATTCAATAATTATAATATTAGTTTAGGTAATGTTTACCTTCTTTTTTATTTAAAAGCTCTGACGTCATAATAAGAGTTGTTACACAATATTCAAATTACATTATATGTGTAAACAATATTTCGATTCTCATATAAGTTTGTACACAAAGACGTTCTGTTCGATAATATTGTCTACGATTTACTTATAATACAATTATCCTTATATATGCCGCAGAATATGATATAGAGATGTTAATACGCCAAAAGATAATCACATTTAAATTTATACAATACGTTGATTTTAAGCAAATTTATTTCGATATCAAGATGATTAAAATTATCATTAAATACACAATATTATATGGAAAATATTTTTTACAAAAATTGTATGGGGGTTAGGTTAAATCAATTGCAAAAAAAATATTGTTCGCATTATTTTCATTGGTTATATTTCGAAGTCAAAACTATATTCAAAGCTATGTAGAAAGCAGATTTGAATAACCGCCGAGGTACAAAACTTCATGCATATTAAATGTAGTTATTAGCTTAAATTGTTTATGATTGTACATTTCCACTGAAGCCGTATTACTAGAAAACAAATATTCAAATGCAGTGAATGCAGCTCTGTATAAATATTTTCACTTTCACGGGCTAAGTCGGGTCACTGCCGAAATTCTGTCACGCGATTCCGCCATTAAGGGTTGTTGCCACCCCCTTCCACCCTGCGCCCCCTTCCGAGGAGACGGCGAATTTTACAAACTACCCTCCGTAATTTGCCCGGTACATAACGCTCCCCTTCTTTAAGGGTAGCTTTTTTATGCGCACCCCATTGGACGCGAACTTTGAAAAGGATATTTTTACGATATGCAGTTTTATGTGATTTTCCATTATAGAAGCAGCTATTTATTTTTTTATAGCTTCTTTCTTGATGACAGTTATGTCTAATTTATATTATTGCATGATACGATATATGTCTGTACAAATTTTAAATAAAATGTATACATAAGTTATACTACAATACAGCTCTCCATAAACATAGACATTGACCAATATTACGGGGTTTCACACAGTGTTACACAAATGCTCGTTACTTGTTGCGTTACACCCCGTATCATCGGCCAGTACTCTGAAATGTGATAATGCTGACATTGGTATTAAACATCAATTAAGCTGCACATAAACTGAGTTTAGTTAAACAGTTGTTTAAATATATTTTAAACTCAAGGTGTTATTTACGCTATTTAAAAAAATGCCGTATATTTTTACAACACAATGTAATATGTAGTTAAGGAAAGGCTGAAGAAAACTCGACGCGGCCGCCGTGGACTAGTTATGTTAACAAAAGCGTATTTATAATTTATAAGTGCAAAGCTCAGGGCGGGCGGATTCGTTACCCGTCTGATTATACAGCGTGTTCAAATTTTTAAAAAATGATTTATAGAAATTCTTCTAAAGTTGATTGTTGATTTTATCAGTAACCCATAGTAAAAATAAATGCAAAATACAAGATATATTAAGTAAAAAATTAATTTAGTACTTTTTATTAACTAATATTTTTACCACGTCCTAATCCATTGTACATCGAAATCAATTGTATACTTTTTTTAGTTAAACTACGTATTACAATTGCAAATTCGTTTCTAAAAGTGTTAGTAAATCCAAGCAACACTCTAAGGTTTCATTTAATACCGTCTTAAACCTTCAACACCCTGTATACCGCCCTAGGCCGTGTCTATACGTGCGTACATAATCGTGTGAGCGGTCCTTTATCGCGCTAAGTTTACGGGCTGTTTTACCTCTGCTCGTTAATCGGTTCGTACCGGTTTCGAGCGCGTTTTAATATAAAATTACGTGGGCGTGCTCGAATGTGGCGATAATTGCTAGAGCCACACTTCGGTCCTACTTAAGACTACGTTTAACCAACTTTAGATGACGTACTGACTTCTTAATCTTAAAGGGTAAAAATAAATACATAGGTGTACTAAATACTGTCAACGTAGTCCATTAAAATAACAGATCGTACAAGAAGTTACAATAGTTATGCCGTACTAAAGATTTTATACAAACAATAGTGGAGTACTAAGAGCGGGCGCACACCTTTGACTAAACTATCGCACAACTGTTGTGCGATTGTCGATTTCGCAACCAATTCGACTGTTTACTTTCACAACTAAAAATCGAATAGTGTGCGCATCCATATATGCTTATAGGAATCAAAGCGAGACTAAACAGATGTGCGATATTTTAGTTTCAAGTGAGCGCACGCGCTAAAGATAGGTTTTGTGTTGTCGCCTGTTAGTGTGACTAGAAATCTTAGACGAGCGTGATGAAATACTTTTTTAAAGCGGTATCTTTTGTTGTTATACTAAGAGTAGTTTGCTTATCCTTTTTGTCGGTCCCGAAACTAATAATGTAGGATAACCGTTAAACCGTAAATATGATAAAATATATCGATAAATGTGAAATAAATTATTTAACATATCAGTAAATAACTCCCTTTATTAACAGGGAAATAGTAAGTTAACAACTTTGCCATGACTTAAAGGTTACTAATAATATAGTGATCGTAAAACTTTAAAAAAATATAGTGCATAATTTAATATGCCGCTGGAAAATTAATGTGTTTAAATCGACGTTAAAATATGTTAAAAAAGGGGTAAATTATTTATAAATTACCGCCTCATGGCGACTTTCCCGAGAAATTAATTCCATTATCAGATCCGAAGTTTTTTTTATTTGGTTTTCGAAAACAATTACGCCGGCAGCCGATAAGGCGAGCTTTCAATGTGACAAATTAGGCTTTTTTACCAAGCGCGGAGTGTTTTATGAAAAACAATCGTCTCTGATAAGGCTAGTAATCCATCATAGGGTACGAGAAAAAACCTTTTTCAGTACCAAGCTACAGCAATGATATAGAAATTGCTTGTCATGGAATGACATGTAAATAATTAAAGCTTGGTTTCATTTATAAAAAAAATCGTAACACATTAATTAAAATTAGAATGGCAAGTGATATTTAATTGTACAAATGCATTTTTTCATTTAATTAATTAATTAATTAATGAAAAAATACAATTGTTAATAAAATACAAATTAATTAATTAATTAATTATCGGGATTAATTAATTAATTAAATGAAAAAATACAATTGTGTTGTACTGAATAACATCATCCATGATCTTGAGTACTCTAAAAATGGAACGCAATTTCATTCTGAAAATTGTATTTTAGTTTTACTAACTATAACGTTAATTCAAAAGTTTGGATAGATGGTTGTTTGTTATGAGGCTATCTCCAAAACGGCTTAAGCTATAGCCTAGAACACATATGATATGTACTGGGTTTTTTATTCCTCGCGGACGAATTCATGAACCAAATCTATTTATATAAAATAGAAAATCGTCTGAATTACATTGCCTTTTCATAGTAAATAGTGATTTTAAATAGTTTAAAAAGTTCGTATTACATTTTACTCGAACACAAACTAATCTTCCATCTTTATATTAGTTTAGAAGTATTTAATATTACATCTAGATAACGTTGTTATAAAAATCTAGAAATTTTTATAATACTTGTAAGTAGAAAGTTACTTAAACGTCACTTATAATTAATGGATTAATTATTGATTTGAGAGATTAAAATATAAAATATATTGTAATTAAAACCACGTGTAAGTTTCTTAACATTATTTAAGTCACTGAATCAGAAAATTAATCTAAAGAGGGTGGAAAACGTAGACATGAATAACCCAAGGTTCAGTATACGAATAATTAGTCGATAGTTATTTTTTTTATAAGAGAAGGGGGCAAACGAGCGGCGAGAACACCGAGGTGGTCAACGACGCCCATGGACATCCGCAACACCAGAGGAATTACAGATGCGTTGCCGGCCTTTGAGGAAATTGTAGGCTCGCTTCTTGAAGGACCCTAAGTCGTATTGGTTTGGAAATACCGCCGAGGACAGACCGTACCACAACGCGGCTGTGCGGGGCAGAAAGTTATTATTATTATTATTATTCTATTGAAGGAAAAACACACTTACATTTTGGACCCCCACTTAATACTTTTAGTGGATGATTTTGAAACAACTTTTATAGCGCTCACATATGTAATAATAGAAATCCATGTCCAAAATATCAAGTCTCTAACCATCATATCTACGCTGTACAAAATATTTTTAGGTGAAAACTTTGACCCCCGTTTTAAAGACATTTAGAGGTGAAATTTGAAAAACGCCTAAAAACATATTTAATTAAATCTGCAAAGTATTAAAATACTAGGGCTGTCAATTTGGTTTATTTTAAACAGTCCAAATAATGCTCCTAATCGTTATTAAATCCAGAAACGGATCCCTAAACAAAAACCCTACCATGAAAATGAACTCGCAGAAAGCTAAAAGGTGTTTTAACTTTAACTGTTTATCAGATTCAATTATATATTCGTCGAGGCGGACAACCTGACTCATGCCATAAGCCAAATTAGCTTTTAATTTGTTTTTCATAACGGGGGAAAATGACTCTATTTTATTATTTACTAGCTTTCGCCCGCGACTCCGTCCACGTGGAATTAAAAAGAGCAAAGTGAGTAAGCCTATGTGTTCGACCAGACTATCCTCTACGTCTATGCCAAATTTCATCGAGATCCGTTCAGCAGTTTAGGCTACAAACTCTAACAAATATCCATCCATCGAAACTATCGCATTTATAATATTAGTAAGACTATACGAAATATATTTTCTTTGTTTGAACAGGGAAAGTACAACTTAAATACTGATGTATTTACTGAAACTATTTTTATTTTATTAAATAACTAATTTTATTGTTGTAATGTCCATACGTAACGGTGGCAGTTGATATAATGATATCACAAAAGCACTCTTCACTTTTTATTTATTATAAATTCTGAGATAGTTATATTAAAATCTATAGGTAAAACAATCTTAATATTTCATTTAATAGTGTACCTAATGACAGTGAAAGTTAGAGTTTTTATTTTATATTGGATAAAATTTTATTATAGAGAGAAAAAAATGTATTTCTGTATAATGTTGAAGTAATTCAAAAACTACTGGGCCGATTTCAAGTATTCTTTTACCGTTAAAAGGCTACGTTATCAGTGAGTAACAAAGGCTACATTTTTTATTATTATTTAATTTAACACGGACGAAGTTGCGAGCAACAGCTAGTATTGAATAATTTAAATTATACAAACTATAACGAAAATGGAATGCGCAACTCCCCAAACAGGGGTATGTGGTATGAATTTTTTATTACTCAAAATATCTACGTATCTACTTTAGTAAAGCAAACAGCCCCTTCCCCCTTTTCACCCCCAACCTCGTGCCAGTCGCGGCTGAGCACGGCCCGGAAGACATGCCTTGTATCGATCCTATGCTAATTCCGCGACTTAACTCAGATTTATTGATGGCAATCCGAAACCCCGGGCAATGACGCGAATGGAAATGTTTACAGCTATGTATTGATGTGACTTAATATTAATTCTATGTACTACTAGCTTTCGCCCGCGACTTCGTCCGCATGGAATTAAGAAAACAAAAACAAAAGTGAGTAGCCTATGTGTTCTTCCAGACTATCCTCTACATCTATACCAAATTTCATCGAAATTCGTTTAGGCTACAAACTCTAACAAACATCCATCCATCCATCTAAACTTTCGCATTTATAATATTCGTATAGTATAGTATGATTGAGCTTAAATATAAGTCATACTAGATTTTGTCCGCCACTTCGTCTGTGCGGTACTATAAAAAATGTTAAACAGCTTTTATGTCAGGAGAGAATTGTGTTTGGTTTCGTCTTGAGAATTATTGCAGATTTTTAACACTTAAAGTCAAAATCAAGTTGTATTAAAAATGGACAAATAACTATTTAGATCCATTAAGAAAATATATCAGTTACTTTTTACTTTAAACAATGTTTTTCGTTGTGTGGAATTTTTCTAGTGGTATTCAGTTTATGAAGCATTTTAGATGCGAGTGTGACCCGAAAACAATTTTGCGAACAAATTCCTTTTAAACAACAAGCCAATAAATAAAAAGCTACCGGTACTGAGTCGAGAAGTATTAAAAGGTATTTCTTTTGGCAAGTTCCTATGCGGCGAGCGTCCCGTGGCGCAGTTCCCCGCGCATCGAGTGCGCTGTAATCGATGCTTCAACAATCGATTTACTTAGAATTATCGATATTTTTGATTGTACAATCAACGACAAAAGTGTTAAAATTTCATTCAAAATTTGTCACTTTAAAGTAATTTAAAATCTTGGACTTTATTTACTAGAAAGTATAAAAAGATAATAAATCTGGACATCAAAAATAATACGTTTTGAAGATAGTGATTTTTTTTTAGTTTTTGAAAATCGATATTATCATTATAATAAATTATGTCATATTTGTATGAGACGAGAGTGTATTTGTCGTAATTGTTAATACGATCTATGTGTCAGTAATTATAATTTCAAATTAGATAACCTTGGCATACAAAACGTGCGACAGTGGGAACCGACACTCATCACAGATCCTAACACCTAACAATCAATAAGTATGTAATCAATCGGCGTACATCCCAAGAACAATGGAAAAATGATAATTACACAACATCAATTAACATTCATTAATAATGGTGTTGCAAAAAAATCTTAGGACAATGATAAAATAAAAGATGAACGGAGAATTTTTGTATTTCAAAGTCGTATACCTAAACGATTACATCATGACACGGTTACGCTTGGTAGAATCGAAATTAATACCTTTTATTACGACAAAGTAATTATTAATAATACAATCTTTAATTTAAACAAAATTGAGTCGAGAGTCATTTTTTTGTCACACGTACAAAAGTACTTTTCCACGCGACTGTACTTTCGAACAGACAAGTGAGTTACAATTCACGTCGACAATACGTTAAGTGGTCGACTGTACAATAAAACATATAGTAACAGCCCCCCACTGATTTTTATATTCTGAACTCGTTCAGAATAAAATTATAAAGGGCATTAATAACTCACTAAGTGATATATGTATTTCTTGGTAGCCGACGTATGCAAAGTGGGTAGTTTTACTTTTTGTAAGTTGGATTTACGCGCCCAATTACCGTAGGTGTATCTTGTATTGATTTGTTTTACTGTCCGCTCGTTACATCTCTTATTTTAATCGCTTCGCGTTGTCTTTTGAATTCAATTACATTCATAACCAATAATCTCTTTCAACCTATTACAATTACTAATATTATAAATGCGGTAGTTTGGATGGATGGTTGACTGTGACTACGTATCTCTAAAACAGTTGACCGGAATAAAAATTGTTGTACACAGCTTGGAAGAACACATAGGCTACTTGCTTTAGTTATTTAATTCCGCGCGGTCATAGTTGCGGTAAGCTAGTTATAAATACACAAACCTTATTACGTCACGGCGATTTTCATTTGTTAAAATGAAGTCGCAGGACAAATGGCAACTGAAAGTGTTAAGGTTTTCAAGTTGTTTTATTTACATTTTATATAATTCTGACATGAGTTTTATGGTGTACTTTATCATTTTAAAATTAATAATTCACTTTTTAATTATTACCTAGAAGTTTATTTTACTGCTATCAGTATGTAGAGTGCATTATACTGTTTGAACAAAGTAGTCGTCTCTTTGTTTTTGATATACAATTAAATTAGTATTCGTTGTATGTTCGAAGGTTATTTATTTGTCGTGCATTTTTAAATTTTACGTATAAAAATACTTTATGTGGAAAATAAAAAAAATGAATAGGTAAACTGAACTCTTGAAGTGAAAGTAATTTTGTCCGTGATTGACATTGACAGATGGGTGGTCTTTTAGTAGGGAATATTTTCATATCTTTATTTTTTATACCTATTAGAACCTATACATATTGCTTTCGCACTTGTATTTCGTTAACTTAGTCAAAAGGATAAAACATGCCTTATCTATTTTTCATAACATTAACAAACATCATCCGACATCGCAAATCTATGCAATCGTAAACATCGATTCCGAATAATATCGATTACGTTCCAAAGAATCGAGATCTCGTCGAGAGCGCATTTATTAATACGTGCCGTAGAGCGCTATAAAATATTCAGACAGCATTAAATACGTGTCGTGAAACACATTTATAAGTAATCGAATACAATCGGTATGCGGGATCGATTCTAAACTCGATATCTCGCTTTGAATGCTGTAAATTGGCGTTTGATTAGCAGAATTATTTAAATCGTGCTTCCTTGCGTAACTGTAGTAGCACGTTTGACCTTTAGTGAACTTTTAATTAAATAGTTGCTAGAAAATATATCACTTTTGCTGATAGTTGTTCTTGATTGTTATCAACTAAACATAGATATTCAAATAAATTACTTATAGAGCGGATGTAGGAAATATTTTGGTATAAACGTTACATGTAAAATGCACTTTTTACCTTAAGGTGGAAAATCCCATGCAGTAAATAATGTAGTACCTGGAATGTCAGGTAGTGAAGCATGCCAGCTAGTGGCAAAATGTGTTTGCAAATGTCAGTAAAATATCAACGAAATCGTATAAACAGGTCACTGTCAAACTTCGATACCCTTTGGCCCCTCCTTCAACTTTACTAAGTAGCCAGAAGCAAGCAAATTGGTCAGCTACTTGTAAATCTATTCACGGTCTAATAACAAGTACGCCTTATCCCGTCTGAAGTTCTGCATTGTTAGAGGCCATTCCGGTGTAAGGGAAATTAATTAGTATCCCACTAACCTTGGAAGTAGCTCTTGGTGCGTAGATAGCTGACAGAGAGTCGCAAAATGGAGAGACGGTCCAACTTGCTGAGGATGTTCTGCTCGAAAGGCAGGAGCGATGCGAGGGTGTCCAATTCTGCGTTGAGCCGCTCGCGGTGCCGCTTGCTAGGGTTGCTCTTCGTGACGCCGTCTTTTGATGGGGGCTTGATACTGGAACAATTGAAACATAAAAAAGTTAGAGTAGAAAAATCATGGCCGTTATTTCGTACTTATAATAAAAGGGTGATTTGTATTGAGTAAGTTATCGCAAAAAATGTTGAATGTTTTTTTCTATATGTACGTAAGTCTCTGTGGGATGCGTCGTACTCTGCAAAAGTTTGAATTATCCTGTTCGTTTACCCTGTCCATCGCAGATAAGCAACGAATCTGCAACTTCTTGTTGGTGATTTCTGTTATTTCTATACTAAGTGTGTGGAAAAATGTATTTTCAGTAATTTTATGCAACACATAAAATGATCATTGAAAAAAAATCCACTGACCGCGTTAAAAAAAACAGCTTAACAATTTTATCACATAAAAAGCACACCGTTAGCTTCACACCATCATGAGCGACATTATCACAGCGAGCTTAGAAGCCGAAAAAGCTCAGCGCACTAGCTTTATCCTCAAGTTATGCAAACAAGCTTGCGTGACTGAACACTCGTTAGACCAGCTACCGTTCCTAACTCGAGTCACTAGTTACTTGATATGAGTGATTTGAATGTTAGCTACTCTGTGCACATCTCAAGTAAATTGTATTAGAGCTTTCTAACATAAATAGACGTCTAACTAAGAAATTCTTATTAATGTTCGAATTAGATTTTTAAAAGGTTGATTTACGAAAATGTGTTTTGCGAATTTATGAAATTTTAAACGTTAAGATAGATGAAAAAAAAAATGAAATTGAAAATTTACTTTATTTCCAAAGTATTACAATCTACATTGTCCTAGCTTACATTATCTCTTACTTCTCAAATCACTTTCCGAAAATACCAACACCCTCACACTAGGCCAGGCCTGTATCGTGAGGGTTTAATACGGTGCGAGTACAAGGGAGATACAATTTAACGTCCAGACTATCCTCAAGTTCGTCGTAGGACAACGAGGCAAGCCAGTCTGATACAATACTCTTTACCTCTTTTCTTGTTTTTCATGTCACAGCTCATTTTCACTTTGTTGTATGCAAAAATTATCGCAAAGGGACCACAACAAAGTTGCAAAGTTAAGATATCCTAGATATTTTTGATAGTTAAGAAGATAATTTAATTTGATCATGTTAAAATTATTGATTACAAAGGAAAGACATGAAAATAAATAAAGTTGTAGAAGAATAAATCATTTCCTACTGATATAGATGCGTTTCTAATGCGGTTCATTTGATTATCATTTGTTAATATTAAAATACAAGTGAAGCAAACAAAATAATGTATTTGTTTTAGTTAATTTGTGCTACACGTCTCTGCCATAGGTTACTTTTAAATTAGTTATGCGGACGTTAGAGTGGCATAGAGTCGATAGGAAATATTAAAAATTATTTTAAACAATTATTTAGATATCCATCTGAATATCCAACGGTGGTTACTGTTTATAATTCAATAAATTAAAAATAAAGATTTTGTTTTAAATTTAATAATAGTAGAAAAAAGATAGCAATAAAAATTTTCAAGTGAATTTTCACTACTAAAAATCTGTTCTAAAATATAGTGTCATCAATCTTATATTATCTTTTTCAAAAAAAGGAGATAAACATTCTTTTTGGAAACGTGTTTCGGTATTGTAATATATAATTTTATTATCTAACAATACAATTTGTATAATCTTACTTCTTACTAAATTTATACATCCGAAAGTTCAGATGGATGGATGGATGTTTGTTAGAGTTCGTAGCCTCAACAGCTGAAAGGATCTCGATGAAATGTGGCATAGATATATAGAAAAATCTACAAGAACACATGGTTTACTTTTCGTTTTTTAATTCCATGCGGACATAGTCGCAGGCGAAAACTAGTATAGTTTTTAAAAAACTTTCAAGTCCACTCCATTGGAGTCTCTGTTCGAAACGACTGCATTACATTCGGGCATTAGTCATTGCCGCCCGCCGTTTTTGTTGATTTATTCAGAGGTGGGATATCAAACGGAGCACGGCCTTTGATAGCCCGCAACAATTTGTATCCATACATGATAACACGAACATTGTAATTTACACCCTAAGAACATAATAGTAAGGTTCAAAATATAAATTGGAGATATGATGCTGGTAATCGAATAAATCAATGACCGATTATTTCTATAAATCGTAACTCGATTAAGTTATAATCGACGTCTATGATAAGCGGTACTAAGGTAATGTCGTGCTGATAATATATGGATCATAATCTTAAATATATTTATTATATTTCATTTAGGTATTAACAATAACATTATCCAAACATTTTAACTACCTCCCTCTTTCAACGCGTCTAACGAAGTAGGTAGTTCTAAATCTAGAAAAATTGTTAAACAAAATATTTTACGCAATTTAATTACCACTATTATTCGAAAGTTTTAATTGAATATATACTAAATTGTCTACGCCTTGATTGACACGTCAAAACAAAACTGTATAAAAATATGCAGTTTCTTTCAATTAAACATAACGGTTCTAGATTCGATTCCATTATTCCCATTTGAACGTGTCACAGCTGAATGCCGTATCGAAATCGTGTTAATTAACGATTTATAACTGCTATGGAAGTTATTAAATAGTCGACAACCGTTTTATTCGTTTTCAATTGTTTTTTAATTGTTCGAAATTCAAATGCATATCCTAATTTCTTTTTGGATTAAGAGCGAGCGCACACCTTTGACTAACCTATAGCACAACTATTGTGTGATTGTCGATTGTTACGCAGACAATTCAACTGTTTAGTTGCACAACTAAAAATCGAGTAGTGTGCGCACCTCCATATTAGCTCATAGGAATCAAAGCGAGACCAAACAGTTGTCCGATAGTTTAGTTGCAGGTGTGCGCACATTCTTAATATATATAAAATGGTATTTAATATACGAATGCATTTAGAAAAATATGATTTTGTTAATACAATATCTCTAATGATTTCTAGTAGATCGACGGCCATTGAAACATTTGCGATACGATTCAAGCATTACTTTGTACATAATTTAAATATTGATGGTATAATTTTGTAAACCATATAAACTAAAAGAATAGCTTATAAACGATTACAAAGCATTGCTATTATCTGAATAGGAACAAACGTAGAGCAAGGAGCAGCTGATTCTCATACTCAAGTGTAATTTGTTCAACTCTAACGAACATTTAATCGGAGCAACTTAATCTTGCTTTTGATTTATAACGCCGAAATAGTTTTGGTACATTTTGTTACCGTTATTTTGTGTACTAGCTGTTGCTCGCGACTTCGTCCGCGTGAAATTAAAAAAAATTTTACAGTTGTTTCAATACATACAAAAATACAAATCTTTCTTTTTTTATAATATTTGTATAGACAAATGTAAACTAGTACCTACCATTGGATTATGTTCTTTATTTGCTGATACTCACACATACACACACTATTAACAATAATTGGTAATTGCATTGTTTAAATAATAACGTTGTTACATTGCTTGCGTACATCTTGCACTCTCATTCGCGCCTAAATCAGCGTTGTTTTTTTAAATCGGCCCAGTAGTTTTACAGTTGTTTCAATACATACAAAAATAAAAATCTTTCTTTTTTTATAATATTTGTATAGACAAACGTAAACTAGTACCTACCATTGAATAATGTTCTTTATTTGCTGATACACACACACACACACACACACTATTAACAATAATTGGTAATTGCATTGTTTAAATAAAAACGTTGTTACATTGCTTGCGTACATCTTGCACTCGCATTCGCGCCTAAATCAGCGTTGTTTTTTTAAATTCATTTTTTGTCTATTACTTTTTTGGGACGGCCAGTACGATATTAAATAATCATCCACAATGTTTTAATCAATTAAAAAAAATCTTTCTTTTTTTATAATATTTGTATAGACAAACGTAAACTAGTACCTACCATTGAATAATGTTCTTTATTTGCTGATACACACACACACACTATTAACAATAATTGGTAATTGCATTGTTTAAATAAAAACGTTGTTACATTGCTTGCGTACATCTTGCACTCGCATTCGCGCCTAAATCAGCGTTGTTTTTTTAAATCGGCCCAGTAGTTTTACAGTTGTTTCAATACATACAAAAATAAAAATCTTTCTTTTTTTATAATATTTGTATAGACAAACGTAAACTAGTACCTACCATTGGATTATGTTCTTTATTTGCTGATACTCACACATACACACACTATTAACAATAATTGGTAATTGCATTGTTTAAATAAAAACGTTGTTACATTGCTTGCGTACATCTTGCACTCGCATTCGCGCCTAAATCAGCGTTGTTTTTTTAAATCGGCCCAGTAGTTTTACAGTTGTTTCAATACATACAAAAATAAAAATCTTTCTTTTTTTATAATATTTGTATAGACAAACGTAAACTAGTACCTACCATTGGATTATGTTCTTTATTTGCTGATACTCACACATACACACACTATTAACAATAATTGGTAATTGCATTGTTTAAATAATAACGTTGTTACATTGCTTGCGTACATCTTGCACTCTCATTCGCGACTAAATCAGCGTTGTTTTTTAAATTCATTTTTTGTCTATTACTTTTTTGGCGGCCAGTACGATATTAAATAATCATCCACAATGTTTTATCAATTAAAAAAAATACAGCCTATGTTAATCAGATAAATTACCTTTCTAACGGTGAAAGAATTTTTTAAATCGGCCCAGTAGTTTTTCAGTTGTTTCAATACATACAAAAATACAAATCTTTCTTTTTTTATAATATTTGTATAGACAAATGTAAACTAGTACCTACCATTGGATTATGTTCTTTATTTGCTGATACTCACACATACACACACTATTAACAATAATTGGTAATTGCATTGTTTAAATAATAACGTTGTTACATTGCTTGCGTACATCTTGCACTCTCATTCGCGACTAAATCAGCGTTGTTTTTTAAATTCATTTTTTGTCTATTACTTTTTTGGCGGCCAGTACGATATTAAATATTCATCCACAATATTTTTGCAATTAAAAAAAAATATAATTTTACAATTATCTTCTTTATATCATGTTACTATTTAATCTTAATATGCTTTTATTTTTAAATGAAATATAATTTACAATTGTTGCCAGCGCCATCTATTATCAATTATTGCTTAACAGTGTTATATGAACTAATTCTTGCGTAGAAACTAACGGTGAAAATGTTATGCACTTTGCATTTTCTTACTTTCTTTAAAAAAAACTCAAAGAGATATTTAATCCGCTTATATTCTACTGTCTTGTCATTTAAAATGCATCTTATTGTTGTATTTAAAATTCTTCAGATGAAATCACAGTTAAGAAACCGTACATATATTTTTTTCCATCAGATGTAGCGAAGTATTTAACATTTTATTTTTCCGCCGTTAATTGCCAAAAAATGTTTAATTCACATTTTTGCGTTATAAAAATAATATCCTACTCAAGAAATCTGTCAATTTTAGTTCTTTCCACATCATAAGTTGACACAGCTTCGTTTATTACATTCTCATAATAGTTCAGAGGTGTGAATATTGATCGATTAACGAATCAATCAGATCGAGATGTACGATAACAAGTTAAACACGCGTCCAATTAAAAGAGTGAACGAGTGAATGACCAGGGCACAGACGGTGAGTGAATGGGTGTCGTGCAGTCATGCGAGCGCGCTGTCACGCATCCAACGAAAACGAAATCTTTACTACACCTTCTGTAGGCTAAAGGCCCTGTGTCACGAACAGTCAAGGGCCCCAGTAACGTGTTGCTGAATGATATGCGAGCTTGTTTCGGTCACGGTATTGTTACAAACTACTGGTATACTATTGCCAAGTTGATTCAAACTAAGACTGAATTGTGCAATGGTTATTGTTCAGTGGCAATTGCAAACCGCTACGACTTAGGGTCCTTCAAGTGAGCGATGCACCTTCTCAAAGGAATCATTACCTAGTTCCCGCAGCCCTTCTTACATACCCTTTTCTTTTTGGACTTATTGTGCCTTTAGCAGAATTCTGGAGATTGCTACTCTATGACATGAGGAAAGACAAAACAATGCCTGCCATCTCACTTGTTACTGTAAACTTGGTATGAAAACATTCTTTTAACACTAACAAAATTTTAGTTAATGTATAGTAATTTATATGAATACTTAGCCGTCGGCTATCTCCACCTTTCCTTAACCAAAAAACAACGTAGGAAATAGTTTAGATTGCGTCACAGGGTCTGTGTTTACAACTCTGTCCGTCATATGGTATAATTATAAGCGCATTAGGGAGGTCAATGACCGATGGGTTAAGGCCGTCTTTTGTTTTTGGCTATGAACTACGCGTGGAAGGCCTCACACGAACTCAATTGAAAGATCACAGGAAATTAAAGAGAATTTTGATGTAATGTAAAGACTTTTGAATATAATAGTTTACTTCCGTAGGTATAACCTCCTGTAAAGTAGCTTCTGTAGCCTAAACAGATGTATCGATTTCAGCGAATAAAATGTCATCCAATTTACCAATCTCTTCGGAAGAATACGTATTTTTGCAGCGTTTTGAATAGGTTTTTTTATTAGAGAAGAGGGCCAATTAACGGCTGGTACACCAAGATACTCACCGCCCTTGGGCATCTGCAACACCTGAGGAACTATAGATGTGTTGCCATGACGACCTTTGAGAAAGATACGCTCGCTTCTTGAAGGACCCAAAGTCGTGCTGCTAATACCGCCGATGATAAAACCGATCTACAACTCAGCTGTGTGGAAGAAGGTAGTAAGGCTTGTTTTGTTTATTATTTAATAAGTTTATCTTAATAAATAAAGAACTGTTTACAATACGGTAGTTAAAATAATCTCCTATAGTAGTGCTAAGAACAAAATTAGTACCATGCTGTAGAATTGGCACAACTCTAGATTATCGGCATAAACGTCACGTCCCTAGCTGACAGCTGTCAATGTCACAAGAAGGATGGTTATTCGCGCGCATCCTGAGTCCTGACGAGAAGTGTTGCTCTGAGTTTAAAAGCGACAGTATCAATTAAATAAGTTGTCTAAAAGTAGGTACTTTATAGTTAAGTGTGTTATTATTTTTCGCTTATTAAATTTTTATGTTAAGGTCAGTATAATTCAATAAAGCTCTGGCAATCAATTTATTTATCATTCCTAGTACTCTGAGTTTTACTGCAAAAAATACAATTGCATCTTAACCTTCGCTGCGTAATTAAATAATCGAATACAAAGAAGAAAATCTGAGAGAACAATGAACATTATATTCAATAAAAATGCAAAGGAAATTTGACTTTAACAACATATTAATGAAATTCAAAATAATTTGACAGCAACCACTGAAACTAACATTATTTTTCATCTTGATACACACAAAAGGTTGTTAGAACACATTGTTGTACGAAGAAAAAAACACTTTAAATAGTATTGTGTAAAGTAGGTTTTTGCCTGCGTAGATAAATCAAGTTTATAGTTGGCTGCGCATGTGTGCCAAGTAAAATTAAGTATGCCAATATCATAAGTGTTTTCGCTTCATTGCGTACAGCCTTCATCAGAATAGACGTTTTCCGTCGATTTTTCTCGCATATTTCTATTCCAGGCAAGGCCTTACATATGGGAAGATTTTATACGTGGAGATTAAGTTACTAACACTATATCTATTAATATCTTAGATAGAAACATAGCAAACTAATTTCTAGAAAAATAACTGGTCAAATATATCCACTAATGCCACCACTCTAATGGTTATCTTTGAAACGAATCAGTGCTCGTTGTTGCTCTACTACCTTGTGCGAGATTTCTATGGTACCTTTTTTACCATGACTAAGGTCTTTGAATTCTCAAACCTGTCCACTTTTCTGACCGCCTTACCCTAACGCCGGTACTGGTACAATCTTAGTTACGTCTTGTTGACGATATGTCAAGTTCTTTCGTATTTGGAATGTGTTTTAGGTTACTTCATTTCCATCGGTAGTTTAGTCTGCAAGTAATCTGTCAATTAGGCTCATCTCCACTAGGCATTGGATCCGCAGTAGATCCAGGAATTTCTATGATTCTATGAAATTCTTTCTATAGAATTTACGTGGCTACAAAGGTAGAGGAAGACCGGAGAAAGTATGGATAGATTTTATGAAAGAGTATATGCTTAAGAAGGGAGTGGATTAAGATGTGACGACTGAACTGCATGGAAGAGCAACATGTACTCTACCGACCCTCCGTAGAGACAAGGGCAAGATAATGAGAGTGAATTGCCTTCTTTTAGAAAGTGTCCTTGAATCATCTTATGTTCCTACTTGTCTTTTTAAGTCTTAATTTTCCATACTAGCGCATTTATTATTGTATAATGTTAAAAGTACTGGTCATATACTTAACATGCGTTGAAATTGTCGTATTTTTCTATCATTGCAGTATTTCCTTGTACGTGAAAAGAAAATCTACTTATTATTCAAGGTATTTTTCTCGTTGATATTGCACATAAGTTTTTTCCTTTCTAGTGTCAATCGTAGTGGTAATGCTTGAGTTGTCTTGATTTTACATTTATTGTTTCTTTCAGTCTTTATGCTGACAGCATACATTGTCTTGAAAATCATGCTTTTTGTCTGTTTCGATTTGTATTAATTTTATTCTAGTGTTATACTTCTGTCTTTTGATTGAAGTTTTCTATCAGTTTATTGCATACGAATTTACGTTATATTGAGACTTAGTAAAATACATTTTTGCATAATAATATTTCTTTATGAAGAAATGTATAAGATATCACAAGCATATTTTATATTGTTACATATGTTACTTTGTACAACTTATTTTTAATACTTTGAGTTTTCAGTTTAATTATTGTCTTAGTTTAATAAATAATATTCAAACAGATAATTTTAGATTGATGAAATAAATCATTACAAAAAACTAAAACGATAGAACATTACAAACGAAGGTAAATTAATATTTTGCAACAGCAGTGAGTAAACACGGGTCATGAGCGTTGTAAATAGCACAAAGTTGAAATAGCCGTTGTTCAAATGATTACTGCAAATCACTCCAATTGTCCACAAATTGCTCGCCGGCCGTTGTTTGCGCTATAACTACGAGTTGAAATCGCATTTTCTATTATAGCGACGAATAATGTGTGATCAAACAGTTAATATTTATAAACATACTAGCTTTTACCCGTAACTCCGTCTGTATGGAATTAAAAAACAAAAGTAAGTAATCTATGTGTTCTTCCAGACTATCCTCTACATCTATGTCAAATTTCATCGAGTTCCGTTCACCTGTTTAGAAGATAGCATCTAACAAACATCTATCCATTTAGATCTTACTAATATTATAAATGCTGAAGTTTAGATGGATGGATGTTTGTTGTTTGTAGCCTAAACGGCTGAACGAATCTGGACGAATGTCATAGATGTAGAGCACAGTCTGGAAGAACACATAGGCTACTTACTTTTGTTTTTATAATATTGGTAAGATTTCTTTGCAGATTTTACTGCTTATGTTATACTACGATTAAACCGAATAGATACAATAAATAACATACAACACAAGTATCATGATCACTTGTGCCATTTATCCGTGCAAATAACAATAGACAGGCGCCCCGTGAACAATAGACACGGGCGTATTGTGAACAGGTATAGTATAGACGTCACCCCAACTTTAACTCCTGTCAAAACACAAAGGGCCCCCGCTTTGTACCGCAACATTGATACGAGGGTTGCAATGTACGGCGATGTTTAGGGTTGGGCGTGAAAATCGGTAAAGATATGTCTATGAAGTATATGCTTGGTGTGTTTCGGTAAAAATGGGATGGTTTGGAAGAAATGAAATGCGAAATGCGATACAATTAGTAACTTACGTTCAATGCTACTATTTTTTGGTATGGAATTGAATTCGCCAGAATTATTATTGATTTATTGAAATTATCGCCTATGTAGATATGACATTTTAATTCTTATTCATTAATACTAATATTATTATATAAAGAGGAAAGATTTGTATTTTTTTATGTATTGTAATAACTCAAAAACTACTGTGCCGATTTCAAAAATTCTTACACCATTAAAAAGCTGTATTTTAAGTATTTTTTAATTCCACATGGACGAAGTCGGGAGCAACAGATAGTATAATATATAGTAAATTAAAAGTTAAGTGACAGTTTGAAAACTGCTTAAAGCACTGATAATAAGTTCTTGAATGACGGCTACGCCCAGTTCGAAGCCGAACAAAATTAAGAACGCATATTTTCTTTACATTCTTCTAACTTAATCTATTCCTCTTGTTTATGGTAGCATTATTGGAAATATGGTATCCGGGTTATCTTAAAGTATGCCAAGTAAATAGTAACAAATCTCTCATAACTGGTCTCCATGACGCTAAAGCCCCAAACGAGCTTAATATACTTTTAATAGCGACTGATCTCTGGTCAAAAACAATTCCGTTAGCTTTTTTATCATATGAGTTAGTTGGGTTAAAGTTTCTACTCGTTATAAGCATATTTTATACTATAAATTGACCCTAAGTCAGATCAGATCGTTACAGTTTTGTCTTTTGTTTTTTTGGCTTAAACAAAAAAAATTGAACATATTTTAATAACTCGCTTGTCTCGTCTCGTATGGCTACGTAAGTATTATAAGATAAGCCAAAATACCTTATACTAGCTAAAATCTTTAATATTTAATCTTTAACTGATGTTATAAATGCGAAAGTTTAGATCCATAGATGGATGTTTGCTAGCGGTTGTCGCTTAAACGGCTCAATTGATCTCAAATAAATTTGGCTTAGATGTAGAGCATAATATGGAAGAACACATAGGCTATTTACTTGTTTTTTTTAATTCTACGCAGACGAACTCGCGGGCGAAAGCTAATAGATAATAATTTAATCTGCAATTATTTGACTGGCATCTCAAATTACAACAGGAATGGGGTACCATTTAAAATGGTCAAAGCCCGTCAGACGGGTCAGGTAAATCCAATACATTTACAACCCTCCAGCGGATGGGACAATGGATCCGGCGACCGCACGCGCGTGTCTAATACACTTTAAGTACCGCAGCATTGGAGGGGTTAACTTAAATCGCCGTGCGATTTTGGTTTCACTAATGGATTGGAACAGAGGACTGTAAAAGTCCGGAGGTATGTTTAAATTGTGGAATACAATGTCCAGTCCCTTAATAAAAATGAACAATTTCTATTATCCGAAAACAATTTTGATGGAATTACTATTCAGTAAGGATTAATAAATTTACTGAATAATATCTAGCTTATAACCAAAACCAAATATAGGTCTATATAATATTCTAATTGAGACAAACATATTTTAACATATGCATAGACATCGCCAGCTAATGATCTAGGCTAGGTCTGGGAGAGGCTACCATCCTTATCCCTTAGTGACACCCATGGACATCTCCCTAAAAGTGTAATTACAGCACAAAACAAATTATGCCCACTCGTCTTAAGTTGGTTCCCTTCAAAGGTCAGAATGCAAATAAATATAAAAGTGACAAAGAAAACATTAGCTATAAACTCACGTAAAATAAAATCTCTACATTAAAAATACAAACAACAAAGCAAAGCATAACAGTATCTGGTGAATTCGAAGAAACACACCGCCTATCAATTACCATCAAGTTAACTGTAACCGGGTTTGTTGACGTCATAGAAAAAACAAAACAAAAACGCATCACAACATTAAAATAGAACAATACAGTGCGAGGGCTGGGCAGTGATCAGTGATATATGACTAATTAGAGAGATCATTGGATACGGTCAAACCGCTCGAGCGAGGCTTCTTTTTGTGCGAATCTCCGTAACTATGAAGTAAACAGACTTCGATCATCAAATTAATTAGAAACGCTTCCAAATGAAGACGTAAAATACGGTAAAACCTTTCTAAAACAGTCTCTATAGCTAAAAATTTGTTAATTTGCAGTACTCAGTAAGTAAAAATAACCTTAAAATACTCAGTAAATTATTTAGACTCGAAAATCAGCCTCTCTAGGTTGAAGTAACTACAACATAATAACGATTTACTTGCAATTCTCAGTTACTTTATATGTTGAACTTCTGGTTAGGTCGAAGTAATTTTAATTTCCTTCAAAATTCGAGATTTTAAGGTAATTTGTTGCAAAGTCTTCGATATTAGATTTGGTTAGAAAACAAACAGACATTAAAAAGACCAAATTAAACATATCCTCTACTAATAATTACTATTCCATAACCCATAAGGATCGTATCACTATTGCAATTTCAATTAATTGAACACAAAAAGCAGAGAAACACAAAATCAAGAGAAAAACCTTCCAAGTTTTGTAATAGTTTATTGAGACATCTTTCCAATTCTCCAAAACAAATTCTTCTACCGCGATTCATACCTTTTCAAACAGTAATCACACAAATATCGATCTTAAATACAATATAGAAACCCATTAATTAGATCCTCTCAATTTTGCAGCACAAAATAAAACAATACTCGTCCGCGGCGCATGGAGAATTCCTTTACGCTCGGACAGAGTTAGAGATTACAAAAAAAAGCGCACGGCAGCGGGCCAGAGCGCAGCCGGGGCAATACAGTAGTTCAAACAGTGAAACTCGATATTCGGATCGATAAAGGAGACTGCACAATCATTTTGTTAAAATATTTTCGATTGTTATTGATTTTTAAAGACAAAATTGGACATTCACCTACGGCTGCATTTGATGATCATGTTAGATTTTTAAACTATAAATTCCCCTAAGCATTTTGTTATTATTACGAATACGAAAGTTTAGATGGATGTTTGTTAAAGTTTGTAGCCTAACCTGCTGAATGGATCTCGATGAAATTTGGCATAGATGTAGAGCATAGTCTGGAAGAACACACAGACCATTTTCTTTTGTTTTTATTACGACGCGAACGGAGTCTTTGGCGATAGCTCGTCATTTTAAAAAAGATAGTAAGGAAGACTTCTAACTTTTGGAATTTAAGCTAAATCGATATGGATGTCTATAATATTTTTTACATCTACCTATTCAGCCATGACGCATGCAACTGCCAAGCCCAATCGTGGTAAGAATCCCGTTACTTTTTTTATATTTTTCTTTTAGTACTCGTATTACATTGTTGAACTCTAATTATCTAATGTTATAGTAGTGAAATTTCTTGATAGCAATTTGTTGCAACAAAACTAGTGAACAGGTTTCTTAATATTAAAATTCTCGGAATTCAAAGAGATCATTCCACTTCAGTGGACCCATCGTTTTTCATAAGACGATGCAAATTTACACATCGTACGGTTTATTAAATTAACGGAATGTTTTATTTGATTTTATCTTAGATTTTAATATATTTTAGTACAACTATTAGTATCAAGTGCATCCTGTTATCTACATAAAATAAGAAATTAACTTTTTTTATATCATATGAATCGGCACTTATTGATCTAGCACGCTCTACCCTTCGGCAGCGTCTTCACTTAACTTAGGTGGAGTCGAGGTCAAGCGCTGGTTTATTTACGTTAAAAAAAAAAAAAGGTGGCAAACGAGCAAGCGGCCACTTGAATCCGCCAAACTGGATGTTTCCCCTTCCTATGCGTCACCTCAACCGTCAAATTCACTTTCCATTCCTATCGTTTTCTCATAAGTAAAAGGGACTAAAGTCGGGCCTTAGCACGACACTCATCAGACGAAACGCAGAATTGCATCCACTTCACGCCTGTCTTCTGTGTGGTCGTAGTATTACACCGGACGAGCCGACCCATTCGTGCGAAGATGTTAAAGCGGGCTCTAACACTGTAAAACTTACTAACTGACATATCAACGCTAAGTTAAAATATAGTTTCATCATCAGCCTTAGGTCGTCTATTACTGAACGCAAGCATACATTATAGTTAGTAATCTAAAAAAAAAACGGACAAATTAACAGAATCAATTTGTCACATCTGATTCTTCCCTCATAACATACCCATACCATGCTAACCTTTTACTTCCTTTATCCACCAATGGTGCTACTTTAAGATTTCCTAACATATTAATTTGCAATCTTATCCACTCGTGTTACCCCACACTTCAAGTTAAATATTACATCTTAAAAGATATTAAAGCCTCTACAGTAGATGTGTTTTTATTATATATTTAATGCTTGCAATTCATTATAATATTTTTATCGCAGTCTAAAAACCATCGGTATTTTAGAAACCGCTGTATTAAAAGGATATTCATAAATAACAAGACAAAATGATAATTATCGAAAACTTCAAATAAACAACCTAAACGCACAGCCCCTGATAACATCAATTAATTAACTTCATATAATTTCTACCACAATTCTATTGTATAAATATCGCTTTTAATTAACAAGCTAATTGTTTAGTTATAGATGCTAATTGTAACATAAATCAGGTTCATTTGTCTGTTAAATTAAAGAGAAAACGAAATACTCTAAGCAAAAATTTCGCCGAAAATCTACAGCCTCCCTATGTACCAATCTGTCAAGCTCCAAATATATCCTATCACAGAATATCCGAATTAAAAGGTTGTCATTTCTAAACTCCATTCAAAACCTAAGGATAATCGTATAACGTAAAAACATTCTCAATTATTTTCAATTACTGCTCAGTTCACAGTAGGTGTTACATGAAAGTAATTGCGTTTGTTGGATTTTCTACATTTGCACACCCTAACGCGCCGTCAGATCTGAGCGGTTGCGTTTAAATTTTATGCGCTCTCTTACAACGATTTCTAATTATACAATGTATGCTAGGGAGTATTCTAAACTTACATTTATAAATATATCACTATTAACCTTCAAATTAAACAAATAGCTGCACATTTGCAACGGATGTGGACGCTCCGGAGAACGCATTTTTCTTTTGCGCACGGACTTTTGTCGGCCGTTTTCCTTTCCACGCTAAATCACACGTATATTTAAAACATTTTGACATCAATATTATATAATAAAGACTACAATGTGCGGGAAAAATCTCGAAAGGAAACGGTCTTCGTGTTTCGCGTAAAAATGGAGCCGCGAAATGCGGACATTGTTGAGTTACCTACTTATTTCTGTATAGCAAGACTTGTGGAATTACACTGGGCGTTCCCGCTTGCGCGTATCCATGGTAACACCAATAAATAAGCAATTCAACATCTAATAATCCATGGACGACCATTGTAGGAGTGGCTGGTAACGGGATTGTTGGATAATCCCGAGTGTTATACTATTATAAGGCGTGTCTGTGACTATATGGATATTGTACAGTTTAGAGATGCCAGAGGCGCTCGTGGCGGCTGCCTGGGAGGCGCGAACAGGGGATAAAGAGGCTAGGATGCGCCGGATCGCGACCTCTGATTGGCGATCGACCAACATTCATCTAACACTACTACATTAAAGTAATTTAATTTAAATCCATGTAGCACAATGATTATATTACAAAGTATAGTTCTCTACATTTCAGAGCGACCACGCCTCTTCGCCAGCCATGGAGACCTACGCACTGTCACGTTTATCGTCTCGTGTGCATATAAATTGCGTTGAACTCTTTCTGTGAAATAAATTGCTATTGTAAAGGTGACAATATGCAAAAATTTACCGTGAAAAATTTCTCTCGGTACTTGCGTATCGGTTGGCTTGATGTTTAAGGTAAAAATGGACAAATTTTACGGAAATTAATGATGAATTTCGATAGCTAAAGACAGTCACAATCCAATTAAGTTCAGTATTCCCACGTTACATCCGGTTTTATTCGTAACTGGCGAGTCTTAGCAGAACTTCGATTTCGACTCTCTGATTTCGTTTCGAATTATTTTTAATTTACAAACGCTAAACAGATAGTTCAAAATTGTTTTTAGAATAAATATACACATATATACTCTATCAATATATAAAAAATGAGAATTTCCATTTGTATTTCGTATTTTATTGATTTAGTTACAATGTAAGTCTGACTCAGCTACATACTGGAACAAACACGATTACCTATGATTTCTACTCGTTATAAATGACGTAACATACCGCTAAGTTCACGTTGTAAAAATGTTAAGAAATTAATATTTAGAAGGTAAGAAGTTATAACAACATATTTATTTGATGGATCAAGTGATAATATTCTGATCGTATGATTAAAATATAAAATAATTAAAACCGTAAAATAATTGTATCATCACCGTGTTTCTTAAATTTACTACCGACCTGCTTCGACCCTTTTTACCATTCATCCTCCTCCGCTCTTTCTTCGTCTTTTGGAACGTTTTGGTTCGGAATTCGAACTTTGAGTGGAGCGTTGACATACACACGCGAGGCTTGGAAGAAGGCAGTTAGAGATCGGAGTGAATCAACCAAAAGTGCAACAAGACCAACTGATACTCGCACCGCACAACAATCAGGTAAGTCCCGCAAGAATCCACTTCGGGGAACTTTTCTGAACCTTATCTTCCCCTTTAGTCCCATATTCGCTATCCGACCCAAATACAATTCTTTCCCAAGACGTGTCCATCCTCCATCGTTACGCTACAATAATCAATCCAAAAATAAAAACATCAAACTCACAAATAACAATCTTACCTTTTCTAAGGCTCGATTTACAGCAATACCACGGCTAGTTCGTATTTGCAGGACACTCCAGCTAGCCCAACTCTCCGAATCCCAACAACCTCCTTTATATTGCCGGTGTTCTATGGAAGTAATCTCAGCGAACCGAGATATGAGCCATTAAATAAGCATCGCCATATGCAGTATAACGTGTGAGGCTATTTCTTTCCTTACCCACCGTATGACAGTCGATAATACTTATGTTAAATTGTTTGTTATTACCAAGAACTGCTGCAACAACTATGGTTTTTTTTAATAATAAATAAACCAGCGCTTGACCATCTAAACTTAAGTGATGTGGTCGAAGGATGGTACACGCTAGTACAGTAAGTATTCACCTTTATCTTGAAGGCACCCTACTTATAACTTACTGGAGGCTTGTTAATTTTTGGAAGTGCCTCCTTAGATTGTGTGCATATGATATTTTTAAACTGATTTCATTTATCTGTCTCAGTTTCATAAAGATACGAGTATAAAATAAAAACAATTGACGTCTAGATTTTAACTTCTACTATTAAAACAAAAGACAGTTTAAAAACACGCAAAAATTTCATTCAGTAGTACGTTTTATTGTGTGATTGACGAAGCTGAATACAGCTGTTTGCCCTATTGATTGGATTACCCAGTAAACTGTATTTTAATTGATGAAAGAGAGTTCGCTAACCGCAAATAGCTAAGCAAGCCAACGTATAAGCTAAGTAAATCCCAGTTAAACCAATAAAAGGGTTTATTAAATGAAAACCTATTGGTAGCGGCTGGCGGGGAATGCATTTTGTTTTATTAAGCAGAGTACACACTGTTGAAAAACGCTGCGTTTCAACCGCTCCATGAAAAACATAAAATTAGCTTATCATTAAAATGAATGACTTTTTAACCCAGTTTTTTTTAGATTAAAGTTGTTTTTTTGAAAGTTTACATGTTATAATTAACAAAGACAGTAAAAATCGTGAATAAAAACCAAACAAATCCGTTGTTTTTATATCAAACAAAGAGTAAGAAACAGCATAAAATGTTACTATACGATGTAATCAATTTCAGATTTTATGCACAAATAATTTTAGTTATTATAGTTAAAAATCGCGGCGTTTTATTAGCGTTTAAAACGCTACGATTTGAGCGTTCGACCCGCTTGTGTCCAACCCTTTACCAGAGTTAAATACGGCTTATTCGATTAGCAAACCTCACTGATTGAATTAAGGTGGGCGCAATAGCTTACCAAGCTTAGTTCTCGTAGGGTTTGATTAGTATTGTTCCCTGGTTATTTGTACCAGCAACAGTTCAAAGGCTTACTTCTTTTATTGGATAAACCACGCGATATCTATTTCGTAATTCTATTCTAAATTCCGCAACGCGAAGGCTTCTAACGACAAATCTACTTAATTCAATAGAATTAAATGTGTCTGTAGGTCGTTGAAATATTTGTGGTGCAACTACTGAAAATATTAATACTGTTTGTTTGCTACAAACAAACAACATATTCACTAATATCGGTGAAAATGAAACTAGCTTCCGCCCGCGACTCTGTTCGCGTGGAATTAAAAAATAAGTAAGTAGCCTATGTGTTCTTCCAGACTATCATCTATGCCAAATTTCATCGAAATCCGTTTAGCCTAAACGGCTACAAACTCTAACATCCATCCATCCATCCATCCATCCATCCATCCATCCATCCATCCATCCATCCATTCATCCATCCATCTAAACTTTCGCATTTACGATATTAGTAAGAAGTAAGATTAGTAAGAGTAGTAATCTTTGTGTTCGTTTGTAATTGCAGCTGTATTTTCTATAATATAAAAAAAACTAAACACAATTATTGGTACGGATATTAGTTTAAATATAGTCCGGGCGAAAGCAATGGCGTAGCGCCAAACACGTACATTTAATTCCACCGGCCACAAACACCAAGTAACAAAAGCAGATAACAGAAAGAGTCCAATTATTTTAATAAGTGCAGGCGGTGCAAGGAGGTTGTGTTTTTTTTTTAAAGTTTACATGTTATAATTAACAAAGACAGTAAAAATCGTGAATAAAAACCAAACAAATCCGTTGTTTTTATATCAAACAAAGAGTAAGAAACAGCATAAAATGTTATACGAAATACTATACGATGAAATCAATTTCAGATTTTATGCACAAATAATTTTAGTTATTATAGTTAAAAATCGCGGCGTTTTATTAGCGTTTAAAACGCTACGATTTGAGCGTTCGACCCGCTTGTGTCCAACCCTTTACCAGAGTTAAATACGGCTTATTCGATTAGCAAACCTCACTGATTGAATTAAGGTGGGCGCAATAGCTTACCAAGCTTAGTTCTCGTAGGGTTTGATTAGTATTGTTCCCTGGTTATTTGTACCAGCAACAGTTCAAAGGCTTACTTCTTTTATTGGATAAACCACGCGATATCTATTTCGTAATTCTATTCTAAATTCCGCAACGCGAAGGCTTCTAACGACAAATCTACTTAATTCAATAGAATTAAATGTGTCTGTAGGTCGTTGAAATATTTGTGGTGCAACTACTGAAAATATCAATACTGTTTCTTTGGTACAAACAAACAACATATTCACTAATATCGGTAAAATGAAACTAGCTTCCGCACGCGACTCTGTTCGCGTGGAATTAAAAAAAAATAGCCTATGTGTTCTTCCAGACTATCCTCTACATCTATGCCAAATTTCATCGAGATCCGTTCAGCAATTTAAGCGGAATAATCTAATATCTATAATTTCGCATTAACAATGTTTGTAAGACATTTTTTTTTGTAAAATAGGTATAGCTATCGACATAAAAGAAAATAATAAATTATATGCAAACTTTCATTCAATAAAAAACTAATTACAATAAAATATTTAGGATTATCTTTAATTGACAGGTTTATTTATACAACTTTGGTATCATCTCGTAACTTTTGCAGGTTTATATCTCAACGAAACCTTTTCTTAATTAGGTACGGAGTCAACGATCTGCTTGTTAAGATTGTCTATCGGAATTGATACATTACGACCATTGAAAGTGTTTAAATTTTAAGAAACATTAAATAACCTTTAAATAGAAGCTAATGGCGTTAAGATTTTATTATTCTACTAGCTGTTCCTGTGCGGCTTCATCCTCATGAAATTATAAAAATCTTATTTTATTGTTTACATTTGTCAAATTATCAATAGCAAATGTCAAAATGACATGACATGACAAACTATGGCAATCTTACTTTCTTGATGTTGGCAGCAACTTATGGTCTCTTTCCCACATTAGGGTTTTTATCCAAAATATTAAACCCCTAAGTTTAATGGCGTGAAAATATGTAGCCTAAAGCCTGACGTAAGTGTAGGGCTTTTTATTAAAAAAAGAATTATTCAGAAATATGCTGTAATTGCTGACATCTTAGGCAACAAAGAAGTGTGTGTTTACGCTTTATTATATTAGTATAGATACTTTTTACCGAGACTCCGCGTGGTGTTAAAAATACTTAGTAACTTTATGTGTTCTAGACTATGTTCTACTTATGCCAATATTGAGATGCGTCTAGCCGTTCTGGAGATACCTTCTTACAAACTATCAATCATCAATATCGCATTTATAACATTAGTATACAAGAAGTCAAGTTACAAAAATATACTAATATACGTTGCTAAGGATTTTTTTTGGGTAGAACATTGGACCCTAGAATAAATACCTACGTTTTAGGCAGCAATTGTCTTAACCTTTTGTTTTTTAAATAAGACGAATCCGCTAATTTCACTTTATAAAAAAGCAGCTGTTGCTCGCGACTTCGTGCGCGTGATAATAAGAAATAATAAGAAATATAGCCTATGTTATTTTCTGGTAACATAGCTTTTTAATGGTGAAAGAATTTTTGAAATCGGTCCACTAGTTTTTGAGTTATTTCAATACATGCAAAAATACAAATCTTTCATCTTTATAATAATAGCATACGTGTTGATATAGATATACAAAATCACATCTTAAAACATATTTTTCGGCATTGGAATTGCCCAATTTGAATTACCTATGCCATTTAGAACTGGTATTTCAGCATTCACGCAAAAGTACATTTCCGTCCCCATCGGCAGTTAATCAAAGTCAAATCATTAAATCGCTTGTCAGCGTAACTACCCGCTCCAAGAATCAACTTAAACATTGTACTAAATCCACCCCAACACTGCAGTAATAACCAGCCATAGAATGGCCAAACAACATTTTACCTTTGCCGTAATTTATAAGCGATAGCGAACGATGGTATATGATGAGACCATTTACACAAATTAATTACTGAGCACATCTTTAACGCAAAAAACTGTAAGTTATACGGTTACATCTCAAGACTGGTCTAATGGAAATGCAAATAATTAATATGACTTTCAGGTATTTAACATAAAATAATAGATATTATTACCTTAGCATTAGTATTAGCTAGGCTAGAAAAAATAGCATTTATCGATTTGTAACACCTTGAAGAGTTAATTTACAATTACCAATAGGTAATGCTGTTAAATTTAAATTTGTACTAAAAGTTGTCATTTCGATAGCAATAAACTTTCCGCTGTAAGTTTGTAACTTGCGTTACAAACGCTATCGAACTAACAATCTGGATCCGATTAAACGCAATAAAGCATTGTGGATTCGCATACAAATTTGCATAATTAATATACTAATTAATGTGAAAAAGTACGCCGTCTATGTTAATAACGGTGTGAGACTTCAGTCTACGTTGTAGTTAGAGCCCGCGCACTACTTTGACTAAACTATCGCACAACTGTTTAGTCACGCTTTGATTCTATGAGCTTATACATATGTAGATGCGTACACTACTCGATTTTTAATTGTGCAACTAAATAGATAAATTGGCTGAGAAACAATCGACAATCGTACAACAGTTGTGCGATAGTTTAGTCAAAGGTATACGCCCGCTCTTAATGTATTTTTGTATGGTAAAAGTTGGAAAACATGGAAACACTTATATACAATACAGATTGAATAATATTTTCAACGTTATTTTTAGCGAATGTTAGATTTTCCTGACAACGGATTTTGATGAAATTTGGCATATTGTGATGATTGTTTTTTCAATTCCAGGACGCGGACGGAGTCGCAGGCGAAATCTAGTCTTTAATAACAACTGTAAGACAATCATTAGATCGCTACCCATTCTTATAATAAACTGTTTATAAAGAACAGTTGAACAATTTCCTTGAACTTCGGAATTCTAACCTCGTGGGTTTCACACTATCGACACTTTTTGCAGCACAATCAATTGTGTTGGTGTGAAAATACCCATTAATTTCAACCCTGACAATCCAGGGAAATAATCCGTTAATTAATTTATTGTTATAAGAAAAGATAACTAGGGTTGTCAACATTTTTAATTTTTGTACCAAAGTTCATCAACATTCCACTATGATTGCGTTGAGAACATTCAGAACTAAGAGACACTTAAAATAGGTTTTAGACGAAGGAAATTATTTAGGTGTAAAATTATTGCGTCGTTTTGATGTTTAAATTTCTATTTTTTTTTTAATTTACATTCCGTTGCTGTCGTAACGAAGAATTGTACAAACGATTACAAAGTAATGAATAGAAATAAATTATTATTTCATACACATGCTGTTTATTAGATCAAAAAGTCATGAGCTGAGAGGCATGAGCTATTAGTGATTCTAATGTCTACCATATATGGACTGACTCATAACTAACTGGCAGCTAATAAAAAGTAATATTCCTTTTTCAAATGTCATTTTCGTATTAAATTAATTTGCAGATTCTAAAAACAAACTGAGTAACAATAGGTGTGGTTACATAAGCTAAACTTAAACGAATTATCTATCTTACGGCAATAATTTTAAAGTTTCAGAGCGTGCCTTTGACTAAACTATCGCTCAAGTGTTGTGCAATTGTCGATTGTTTTGCAGCCAATTCAACTGTTTATGCACAACTAAAAATCAAATAGTGTGCGCACCTCCATATAAGCTCCCAGGAATCAAAGCGCGACTAAACAGTTCCACTGCTCTTGTGGAATATATATCCATGTAAAATTTTAATGCGATCCATACAAAATAATTAGTTACTACTATAAAACAACACAATAATGAATCACTAGGTTATGATAATAAGTAATGTTAGTTTTAAAATAATTTAGGTACATTAAGTAAGATCTAAGTGTTTTTATTTATGTTTGTTTTATATATTTTTCCATAGATTTAGATTTAGATTAAGTTTTCTAATTGTGACCGAGTGTAACATTAAGTACATGTTTTTTTTTTCTTCTATTATTTTGTAATAACTGCATGTTCTGTTTTAGGAATCATTGAAAACCGGCGCTTCGGTGTACATCGAGCACATGCCGAATGAATTCCTTTTCATTTTTTTGAATAAACTGATTTCTTTCTTTCTTTCTAAAATATCTCATTTCATAACAGGTCAATTAAAAGTGACATAGATTTTTTTCCAAACAAATGTCGTTAATCAGAGAACACTTATCATTTTGTGATAACGCCTACTAAGATTTGGTGGAAACGTACCTTTACCTTGTATCGTCTAGTGCAAATTGTCATTGTGTATTGATCCACAATAGTATCTATCCTGCCCCAGTGGCCGAAGGGTTGCGTGACCACTAATTATTCTGCCATCACGTGTGTTGTGAAAATTTTATTCGGCGAGGGTCTTAAAGGGCAAGGTAGGGGACCACGCACGAACTGTTCCGTCACTAGTTTACGGTAACTTGTTTGATAACGAAAATCTAGTACTAAAACTTATTCAAGTTATTTTAAGTTTGTTTAGAATAGGATAGTCTAATTTCAAAAGCAGATTTAATTCCTATTTTCTTCTTATCTAACTGATTTTTTTTTGTAAGTAGTCACTTAAAAGCACTTATAACAAATGAGCATGTAACAATAAAGAGTAAAAAAGGTCTTCACCATTATGATGGTAACAATAATTTTTAATCTGTATTCTATGGTTGCCACAAGCAACAAATAGAATTGCTATTTTAATTAGCGGTGAGTGAATACCTATACAAGCAAATATTGTATATACTCAAACAATGCCCCTAATTTTGTACCACCCCTAGAATCCCTCAGGAGAAAAGGGGCGTGGTCATTGGGTATCTCGTGTCCCCTTGCGACCTGCCCTTTTCCCCAATTACGCTCGCTTTCTATTTCAGGATGTTGGGTCGATTTTCCTTCAACTAATGGAGCGACGCAAAAGAAATTTTCGTTGATTGTTTTTTTTAAGTTGGTACAGATAATAAAAGTTTTTTAATTTCCAACTGGAAGTTTTTGTAATTGACTTTTTGCGAGTTTTGTATTTTTTAGATTACATAATACAAAACAATGTTTAACTATCCTTTCTATTTACTCGTTTTTCATAACTAATTTTCAAATAAAACCATCAAGAAGATTGAAATGTTGGATTTCAAGATTACAAACTAGACGAAAAAAATTAAAAAATAATTTTATTTAAAAGCATTAACAAAAGCATTTTAGGTTGAACAACCTTTACTATCATAAATTTTGTCTTTGAACCCTGGTCCGGGCAGCAGACGAGATGTCACGTGACATATACCATTAAAAACAGTGATATAAAGTCTACAATGTATCTCTCTCTTTCATACTTGCACGTTACATCTTCCATCTCTCTCATGTAACGAAATAGCACAAAACGTGACGCGTTCTGTCGAACATCTTTCCACATACGAATATCGACCTACCATACTTTTTAAATTACTTAATATACGTAATGGTAATTATAGCATTGGCTTCATAAAGCACAGAGTGACTAACGTTTTTTCAGTACTTCAATGGGAGTTAAGTGTTTACCCAGAATCGGCTTATGGCGGCGATTCATAATTGAGATTTGAACGAAGATAGCTACGTTACGCACAGGGCAATGTCCCAGCGATTTCATTACTTAAAAATTGGAATACTGAGGGCCTGTCCCACCACTGGCTGATAGAGGCTCAGATAGCTTAAAAATGACGTCACTGTCAGATGAGGGAACAAAATCCGCGTCCATCACATATTTTACACGTTGGATTGTTATCAGACAATTTACAATTTGGTGGGACAGGCCCTCAGTCTTTTTGATCGACAGCTCTTTACATGAAGACAATAACGGTACGCATGGTTACTTAAAACAGAGGTAATATTATATGCACATTCGATTTAAGGTCAGCCTAGAAGTACCAGGCGCACATAAACCTCAAGTAGTTACCCCGAGTTACGCAAACTTCCGCCCGAGGCAGCGTCCAAACGCACGATAGCGTACCACGTCATGCAAATCCCGTACAAACGTCCCGAGTTGGGCTACGCATGTTCTGCGTGCGGTCGCTCGCGTGCCTCCAGTTCGCGTGTTTACGTAACTAGACGTGACCACGTGCTCGCGTCACGCGACGTACGGGCTCTGATAACACGCTGTGTCAATGGATAGCGTGATGCTCGCTGATTTTTAATCATGGCGCGAATGTTCGCGTGACGATGCTTTCACGTGCTGACGTCGAGATGGCATTTCGGTTGGCCGAGGTCGGAGGCTGCCGGAGTAAGCAGCTAAACTATTCCTGAACTCTACGAACTAATACTGCCAAGTGTACCTACGTTTCGTTTGATTCAACACAGTGAATTGACTTCTTGAGAACCTAACAAATGTGTGACAGTTACTCGATTATTTCAAAAAATTATAGTAGCATGGAACATTTATTTGCGCCCAACAACAACTTTTATAAAAGGATATTTTCTATTAAATTCTTATTGATGATGATCATATAAACAAGAAAGTATTAAGATTGAATTTGGATGACTACGAAGGTTGAGGAAGATGGAAGAAAATATAGATGGATTGTGTTAAAGAGGACATGCTTAAGGGAGTGAATTCAGATGTGACGGCTGAAAGAGATGTATTCTACTCGTAGAGCAGTACATACTGTGCAGTAGGGACAAGGGCATGTTGATGATAAAATTCTTATTGTTAGCGTTAGTATTGACTTTAAAATCACCTTCAAACTGGGGTTAAGTATAATAACAATGCGGTTCACTGTAACGCGTATTACAACTAATGGTAGCCTGTTCGAAGCTCAGCAGAAATTTGCATAATTCATTGCTGGTTGCGGCCTGTAATGTTCGGTTTAGGATGCCTTAAGGTCGTTCAAAACTGTAATGGACGGTTTCATCGAGAAATTATCGATTAACCTTTTTTGCCTATTGTATTAAAAACTTCGCTAATTTTTAATACCTACAGGATGAAGCATAGCTTCCGTATATTTTATTAATTTAATCTTACTAATATTATAAATGCGAAAGTTTAGATGGATGTTTGTTTGAGTTTGTAACCTAAACTGCTGAACGGATCTCGATGAAATTTGGCATAGATGTAGAGGATAATCTGGAAGAACACATAGGATACTTGCTTTTGCTTTAGTCAAGGCCGAAAGACAGTTTTTAAATAATACAATGATCAAACATTTTTGCAAACCGTTCACTTATTTGTATAAAATCGTTAGAGCGTGATCATTTGTATTTGTTTTGCACATATTTTCTTACATACATCACTGTTCAGTCCAGTGATATATGTCTCAATTATCAATAGTGGGGTATGAACGCAGTGGGGGGCGCAGGACCGTGGACCTTAAGGTCCCCGACACCATATTGCTCGTATATCATTTTGTCGTGTCAATTATTGTTTTGCTCTTTTGTTTTAATTATTTCATTTTTATTTATGAAAATTTTTGAAAGGAATTTGAAGGCAAAAGAATTTGCTAAGTTAATTTCAATATTGTGCTTGGATAACTTTTTCATTTTCTTAAATTCGTTTTTTACTTTCTAAGTTTTTAAAGAACAAAGTCAAAATTTTATTTTATGTATTAAACGCTTTTACTTTTATTTTAATTGTTATTTACGGATGCGAAATCAGTCCAGGAGAGATAAATTATGGATAAACACATTTTTATTGTTTATTTTATTTATTTATTTTATTTTTTTCACATTTTATTGTTTATTCCGGCTGTAATTTATTCAGTATTAATTATCGCCCGCGACTCCATCCGCGTAGAAATAAAAAAACAAAAGTAAGTAGGCTATGTGTTCTTCCAGACTATCCTCTACATCTATGTCAAATTTTTAGTAGCTTAGGCTACAAACTCTAATAAACCATCCATCTAAATTTTCGCATTTATATTAGTAAGATTTGTATATTTCTTTGACTATTTTATCTCTTCAGACAACCTAACTAATTTTACCCTTAGTGGCCATGATCCTAATTCCATCAGACATAAATTGTGTTCTTATTTATTCTTTTTATATAAGACGTTTCAATCAAAATATCTATGCATATTTTTTAAAACTTATATTTTGACATTTAGTGCAACTTATTCCCCGAATATTAAGAGCCGTTCAACCGAAAAACGAATTTCGGACATCGAAACTCAGCTCATTCGTAAGCTGACACTAAACAGTGGCATACTTCTTTTGTTTAAACGTCACCTGAATTTCAAACGATTATAACCCTAAAACTTAAAATATTAAAGTTGAAATTACCATAACATAACTGAAGTTATACTCGTCAAAGAATATTGAAGCTTATTGCTAAAGAATTAAAATTCAAATTCGTAGAATCTCGTGTGATGTACAGTGGATAGTATAAGGTTACTAAACCAAAGTGTTTTCCATATCATTAAACATTTAACATCTTTACGTCAAATCGCATTGGACCGCGTTGTGACGAACGGCTGCAATTCGCGGTTAGTACGGTCAGGTGGAAAAGTGCTACGTTCTAAACGTCTACTGCGAAATTTCGATTGTATTGTATCTTGTTTTGCATGCTTCACTAGATCTTAGTATTTACGACTAGCTGTTGCTCGCGACTTCGTCCGCTTGAAATTAAGAAATATGGCCTACAATACTCATAGATAAATTACCTTTCCAACGGTGAGAGAATTTTTAAAATTGATCCAATAGTTTTTGAGTTATTTCAATACATATAAATATACAAATATTTCCTCTTTATAATATTAGTATAGATCAGTAAAAATTACACCGATTTGTATAATAAAAGCTTGTCATGTACTACAAAGCGTTAGTTATAAGATAAACAGCAATTTTAAGGCTCAATAAAGAATTTATAAAGAATTGCATTACAAGTTTCCAACGACGAAAAAAAAAAAAAAAAAATAAAGGAGTGAAATAAAAAAGCCAACAAAACCCTTATCAGATGAAACGAAGAAGTCCTACTTACCACCTTTCCTAATAGGATCAGTTCAGTCGAGGTGGTTCAGTTACCAACTAAATTACCCTGTCCCTTGAAGCGAAACAAACTCCGTTTCTTCTTACAAATAACCAAAAAGGTAGCAGTAAGTTGTGCAAACGAGGGGATAATAATTAATGAGAACTGACTGGCCTTTTTTCATACAGACACTGTTGCTAGAAATACAGTTACCAGCAAGTCAGTCCTACAAGTACAGTCATATCTAAAATTTACATCCTATTGCCTGTTCTGTGTCGTCGCCGCAATTCGTACAAAATGTTCAAATGATTAGCTCTTAAGTGGACACCGCCAGATTCCTCGATTGTACATTCATGTAGCAATTTCTGTAAATATTGTTCCTAATATCAGAACAAGAATTGATGTATTATAATTTTCAATAATCAAATTGAGACAGAGTGACATTCTTCAAGTCGATTTATTTTAATAAATTTGTCTTCTATAAAGTTATTTGGTGTGACTTCTGAAGTTATCCACCAGCTATACTATCGCACAACAGTTGTGCGATTATCGATTTTTTCGCTGTCAATACAACTGTTTAGTTGCACAACTAAAAACCGAGTAGTGTGCGCACCTCCATATAAGCTCATAGGAATCAAAGCGTGACTAAACAGTTGTGCGATAGTTTAGTCAAAGGTGTTCACGCTCTAACAAAACGACTTATCACCTCTATCTCTAAATTCCTTCACCATACGTCAAGAGCCGCCGCCGCGTAATACGCTCTACGTTGCCAAGGAACAACAACGTCTGTAGAATAGATTCTTTATAAAAAATAATTTTAAATTATAAAAAATGGTATATGTTTTTAATCTACCAGCATTGTGTATGTTAATAGAAAAAAAAACAATTATCAATGAAGAAAAATAATGTATTAAATTAAGTACGTATGTAACAAAACTTCATTATTTTACTATCATGTGTTTGAATCGCTGTTTCAATTTCACTTTATTGATTCATTATTACTATAATAATCAACATTAATAATGTTACTTTATTAATATCGCAAATTTTATTGCGAAAATACGCAAAGAATACCCAATATTCATTAAGAACTATTAAGAATAATTTTACAAGTAATCGACTCTATCACCAGCGCTGTTCTATATAGAGATAAGGGAATGGGAAGATAACACGTACAATACTTATCCAATTAAATGAACTGAAGGCGCCAATACGAAGAGTAACGAGTTTTGCTGATATTTGGTTCCACTTGTTTTTCATTTTTAATCTTATAAATGCTTATTTATAACTGCAGTAACTGAATATTAAATACACCTGTTTAAGATAAAATTTAATAAGTACTTACTGTTTTTGTGACACAGATCCACAAATAAATGGTATTTCTTGACGCATTAGGACGTATTATCATAAGTCGTTAGGGCCCGCATGCGTTGACCGATATTTGTCAATGCCTCCGCATGCTACTAAATTTTAAATCGACCAATTATTCCATTAGTCATTTGCCCGAATTAGGGCTTCCCCGCTTACTCTATAACTACCAAATTATCAACTTTTTCTTATAAGAAAAGGATGGGAAGGGAACGTGGATTTGACGGTGCAGGATACGCAAAGGAAAGGGGAAATATCCTCTTTATGTGGGTCTCCTCCTCGGACGATAATGGTTAGGCAACGCATCCGCTATTGCAGATGTCTATGGGTAGAGGTCGCTTCGCCAGTTTGGCGGATTCAGGTGGCCGCTTGATCGTTTGCCACCTTATGATAAAAAATAAAAAAAAAAAAAAAAAAAAAAAAAAAAAAAAAAAAAAAAAAAAAAAAAAAAAAAAAAAAAAAAAAAAAAAAAAAAAAAAAAAAAAAAAAAAAAAAAAAAAAAAAAAAAAAAAAAAAAAAAAAAAAAAAAAAAAAAAAAAAAAAAAAAAAAAAAAAAAAAAAAAAAAAAAAAAAAAAAAAAAAAAAAAAAAAAAAAAAAAAAAAAAAAAAAAAAAAAAAAAAAAAAAAAAAAAAAAAAAAAAAAAAAAAAAAAAAAAAAAAAAAAAAAAAAAAAAAAAAAAAAAAAAAAAAAAAAAAAAAAAAAAAAAAAAAAAAAAAAAAAAAAAAAAAAAAAAAAAAAAAAAAAAAAAAAAAAAACAATTATCAATGAAGAAAAATAATGTATTAAATTAAGTACGTATGTAACAAAACTTCATTATTTTACTATCATGTGTTTGAATCGCTGTTTTAATTTCACTTTATTGATTCATTATTACTATAATAATCAACATTGATAATGTTACTTTATTAATATCGCAAATTTTATTGCGAAAATACGCAAAGAATACCCAATATTCATTAAGAACTATTAAGAATAATTTTACAAGTAATCGACTCTATCACCAGCGCTGTTCTATATAGAGATAAGGGAATGGGAAGATAACACGTACAATACTTATCCAATTAAATGAACTGAAGGCGCCAATACGAAGAGTAACGAGTTTTGCTGATATTTGGTTCCACTTGTTTTTCATTTTTAATTTTTCAAATTATTCGAACACAAGACTTTAAGTACATTAACCGCAGGGCTATCTCTTCGTTACACCAGCTAAAACAATTCCCCCGAATCAGTTTCATTGGACAAAGAGGCCGGCATTCCCAGAACCCAGTGATTCAGTCGGAGTATCAAACGGGTTGTGTTTAATTAATTTCAATTTTATTTCGACCGAGACGATACAATTTTAGTACGTGATAATCTAATAGCCTGCTTCGTTACGGTTGGATTGATTTTTAAAATATTTATTGATAAACAGCCGTCTAAAGTTGAACGATTGACAAACATAGATGGTAAAAAGTAAATCATTGACCATTGCTAGTTATTTGAAACACGAGATGAATTATAAGAGCGTGTGCACACCTGAAACTAAACGATTACACAACTGTTTAGTCTCACTTTGATCCCTATGAGCTAATATGGAGGTGCGCACACTACTCGATTTTTAGTTCTGCAACTAAACAGTTGAATTAGCTGCGAAACAATCGACAATCGCGCAACATTTGTGCGATTGTTTAGTCAAAGGTGTGCGCTATACAGGGACAAATAATCGTGAGTTTTCAGTGCACTCTCAAAATTCACTGTCTCTCCCATTCTCTATGAGTAAAACTACGACAACTATTGTGTTCAATTGTTTCGACAATGGAAACCGACGGTAGCTCATTGTACTCGAGTTAAAAATCAAATTATCATACGCTAGCTTTTGTTCGCGACTTTATCAACGATGATTGACGCGAGGTTACATAAAAACATAAATCTTTCCGCTTTATAATATTAGTATACTAAACGGTCAATTAAAATGCATGTTATTATATTTAAAATAAAATGTACATCTATTTTGATGTAATTAATCTAAATACTTCTAAAATGAACACGGTTTTGAAGATCCCATTATAACAGTAACATAGAAAATATTTGTTGTTTAAAGTTTTTACAAATTTGTACAGACGTAAGTTTTTCATAATTGACTCTTATTATACCGCATCAAACAAATGTTTCGGAATTTGTTCCACGAAATCTATACGTACGGTCAGCAAGTAAATTATAGTGCATTTTTTATTTAAATACTAAATAGCTGTTATTATTCATTATTACTTAGAAATGTTACTTTTGTTCTGGTATGTCGATGTGGGATTACTTTGAAGTTGCATTTCCACTTATATCTAGCTTCAATTTACTTTTATATATCCATGTTAGTATATCTTATTTTATTCTAAAATAATCTTAAATAATGTCCTATATATTTTAATCTATACTAATATTATAAAGAGGAAAGATTTGTATTTTTGAATTTTTGTATGTATTGGAATAACTCAAAAACTACTGGACCGATTTCAAAAATTATTTTACCATTAAAAAGCTACGTTATCAGTGAGTAACATAGACTATGTTTTTTATTATTTTTTAATTTCACGCGGGCGAAGTCGCGAGCAACAGCTAGTTTAATATAAGTTGAAAATAATAATAATTGCTAAAGTCAATTTAAAAATAAAGAAGTTTAACTTTTAGTTTTTTTAATAATATCATAAGGTGGCAAACGAGCAAGTGGTCACCTAAATCCGCCAAACTGTCGAAGCGACCGTTGCCCATAGACATCCGCAATAGCGAATGCGTTGCCTACCCTTGATCGACGGATGAGGAGGCACACATAAAGAAGATATTTCCCCTACCAATGTGTCTCCTTCACCGTCATCCACGTTCTCTTTCTATCCTTATTTTGTGAAAAAAGAGGTGAGAAGGAAAATGGATAAAGTTGGGCCTCCGACACTCATCAGACGAAACGCGGAATTGCTAACTTCATGCCTGTCTTCTGTGTGGTCGTGGTATTACACCGTTTGGTATTACAATTGTTATTTATTATATGAATTCGAATTAATCATTAAGACAAACACCGAAGAAGTCTTAAATAATACAATTAAGTCAGACTTACGATGAAATAAATTTAAATTAAACTTTAGTTTCGACAATAAACCTGTCAACATTTACCAAATATAGTAAAAATACGAAAGGTGTTTAAATTTTTATTTGTAATTTCCGTTGTTTACATTATCATTATTAAAAATGTAAATTTTTGCAGCTTCCTACATTATTTAACACTTGTCGTTTAACATTTTTAACATTACGCCACTGAAATTAGGAATCTTTTGTACTAATGTCACTAATAATATAGATGCGAAAGTTTAGGTGGATGTTTGTTAGACTTTGTAGTCTAAACGGCAGAACGAATCTGACTGTAATTTGACATAGATTTAGAATTTAGAGTATAGTCTGGAAGAACACATAGGTTACTTGCTTTTGTTTTTATTTTAATTTTCAGCAGACGGAGTCGCGAGCGAAAGCTGGTAATACTGAGTTATATCTACGGACATTCGTAGATAACACTTTAACTCAATTAAATGTTATTAATTAGGATACAAATTTAGAACTTAATTCGAAATATTATTAGTATTTTGTGATATCTAAATTTAATTAAATATTCATATGAAATAGTGTTGTGTTGCTAACGGTACTCTCATATTAAGCTCGCTTCACCCGCACCGCGGGCAACGTCTAAATGACTTATCATTACGTAATTACTATCATTGTCTACGCACACGTTCACACAGATCACACACACACACACAAACACATATGTTCATATGCTGAGTAACCAATGCCTATTGCACATGTATGTTGTTAACACAAATTTTATTTTATTAATTACTAGCTTTCGCCCGCGACTCCGTTCGCGTGGAATTAAAAAAAAGCAAAAGTAGCCTATGTGTACTTCCAGACTATGCTCTACATCCTTGCCAAATTTTACCGAAATCTGTTCAGCCGTTTAGACTACAAACTCTAACAAACATCCATCCATCGAAACTTTCACATTTATAATATAGGTAAGAGTAAGAAAATGAAAATGCCAAAGAAAATGCTATCATTTTAATCTGTTTTTTGCACGTTTAGCATAAGTTATCGTACCCATATTTCCATCAACAACATAGTAGTCGATAGCAACTAAAATATTTTTACCATTACTTGTACACACATCAGTTAAATTGCCTTAAAGTTTAAAACCCGTCTGATCTCATTATTTCCATTTCTGTATAGTCCTAATTTGCGACGCAATGTAGCATAAGCATTTTTCTTTTCAATAAATAATTGGCAATTATATCAGAATGTTGAAATGCAATAAAATACATAGTTTATTCTAATAGCGGTGATAAGTATGGCCACCCATACTCCAATGTAATGTTAAAAATAATTTTTATTCAACTGATTATAGGCAGATGTTGCGAATGAGTTTGCAACACTGACCTCTATATATGGACAGGCTAAACTACGATGTTATGTGTCTATTTGATTTTCCCTATTTTGGCGCTGATAGTTGCGGTTGGTAGCGGTTTAGAGTTTTAATTAACATTAAAAGATGCGTTTAAGTTGAAAATCCAAATCCGTCATTTCCAAACAATCGCCTATCCATTTATACACATTAGCGGTGTGCAGCAAATGTCAGGGGCGCAGTTAAATTGGCGGTAAATTTTCTAATTTGACAAGAGCAAACGCAACCTGCAATGGCTCCACTTGCCTAGATACTAACCGTGGGATTCCACTGTGAGATCACCTATATAAAATTTGTTTCTATCTCTGTCTGCTTAGACAATGAAAGGGGCTATTTGTCAGTGAATGTTTTATGTTAGTGCATAATAATGTTGACGTTATGTTTAAATTGATAAGAATATTAATTCGGCGCTATTGAAATATCATAAAAATAGGATAAGTATGGACGTCGCCAGACAGGGTAGGGGAAGGGGGGATGTACCTTCCCCTTATAAAGAATCGAAACAATATTAGACTGAATCCAAATCTTATTTCTTACTGCAATTACAGTAAAAAACAGTGATATTTAAGAGAAATAGATACTCAAAAGTGCGTTTAGATTTACACAAAATAACCGGAAATAACCAGTTCTATTCGAGAACTAAACGGTTAGTCCCGAAAAAACAAACCGACACTTACGTGAACCGTCGCAACCTCGTGGGAGACGCAATTATTTTCCAATTTTAATCAAAAAATATCACCTTCTCAGCCTTTCACTTCCACTTTGGCGTTTAAATGTCAATCTCTACATGTCAGTGTGCGCTCACCTTAAAACAAAACAGATCGTACGCTAAATTCAACTCTATTACAACATCATAAGAACCAAATTACATTGTACTGCTATTGCTACTAAACAATTTAGTTTCGTATGATTAATGTGTATTACAGAGCTCTCTTATCTAACGGTGTAAGTGATCAAGTAAATGCAATTGAAAATGAACCGAAAAGTAAACAGAATACAACTCAATTTCGATTGTACAACAGTTAATCCTAAAGATCGGAAATTAGAAAGCAGTGTATTAAATTGTTAAGAATGGCAGATCGCGATTATTTCGTGGATGATAATGAAACAGTAAGCACACAAACATTAGGGATATCGTTATATATCTTTCCATGGGAAGATGGACTGAGATAATCAGTCAATGTCGTTCTTAAAACAAAAACAATGTACTCGTATGCAATAGAGTCTTATGCCCGGTTCACACTTATTACAGTCAGACAGTTGCGACCGCCAGCCACAGACTGTATGGACTCACCATGCCAGTCAGCGTTCACACTGGTTGATGGACAGTCCAGTTATTGTCACCTTATACTAAAAAAACTAACAAAAAATCAATGATACATTGCTATTGTTTGAGTTTGATAAACCGTAATTCAGACTGATTTAATTTTTAATATTGAAAATCTGATACTCAACCCCTTAAAGCTGTTACATATTTTAATATCCTTTAAATACTTGGCCATTAGAACAACAATTAATACTTGAATATTGTCAATTAGTCTTTTTCCAATCATAACATGCGACACGAGAATAAAGATTTATGTGTTTCGCATGAAAAAAGTTACAAGTGAAATGAAAACGCACAACCACTAACTACAAATATAAATGGTGTTACTGTCAAATTGACGTGTGTACGTGGAAAATTAATCTTTACATGCTCTGTTCACCCCATTAGCATAAACACGGATTCACAACGGAATCAAGCTTTCTACGAGACATTGTTAATAATTTTTTTCAAACAATTACATGTCCACGAATCCAAGAAATATCGCAATTTTATAACACGACAAATTAACTTGAAGTTTTCTTCTACCCCCTCTTTTTTATTACGCTTGGATTAATCGAATTACACTGCGAGTTGGAGCCTAGTACGAAAGTTTGCGAGAAATTATCGTAACGTCGTCGATAAATTTGTTTTAAACGCAGCCTATCGGACGTAAAGTACAGTCGCGGTCATAAGCGGTACTATACTTTCAAAAAAATTACCTTATTTTTAGCAACAATACAAAATTCGCCTGTTATATGTCCATAATAATACAAAGGAATCGGTTAAGCTGAGCTGAGCTGTGTTGAATCTGTTACTATTATAATTTTCATAAATGTTTCTTATTTGTGTAACTCTGTATATTTTTTTGGATGGCAATAAAAATATTTTTATTAAAAAAAAAAATAGGCGTGTATCATTGGCGACCTTTTCTCGTCCAGATACATACAAATTGCATCCTATTATTAATTGTTTTCATATCGTCGTTTCGATGTTAATAAAAAATTCAAATGACTAAAGATTTAAAGTTGCAACACTGCCAGATTCCCCAACTGTACATTTAATGTTAAAAATACATTTACCGCAGATGTAACAAACAGGTGTACAACGTTTTAATACTTGATAAATTTAAACGCATATAACTTACACACAAGTCTTCGTCTGCGTCTTCACTTAGCTTAGGTGGAGTCGTGGTCAAGCGCTGGTTTATTTATGTTTAAAAAAAGTATCAACACTTAATACGTCCAATGCCTTAAACAGTTCACTATAATACGAGAATCATAACATGTGTTTAGTTAAAACCTAAATAAGCAACACAACTCACGGCTTAACTCAGAGGGGTAGGCATCTGCCTACCCCTACTATGGTATCTACCATTTGACACGATTCTTACTAAAACGTAAAATTTTAATATTGGTGAAAAATTAAGTTAGGTATAAGTAAATTTTTTTTCTGTACAACCCTTGCCTTTTATAATGACTTACATAGAATAACGGGCGGTAGAACTGGCCCCCTAAGTACCGCTAAGTCTAAGATTACCATAAACGTCTTAAATAACGGTATAAAGGGGTTGTCTGTGCAATTAACTCTCTGAGTTGTAAGTTTACCGGTCTATTTCATTGAGAATATGATGTGAAATATTCTGCTTGTACATGATTATTATGTTCACACGAAATTAATAATTTACTGCTGAATACCGAAACGACATTTATCTATGTAAAAGCGTGTTATATAAGACCACGCTTAAACGCTAAAGTCGAAAAAAAATTTCATTCAGTTTGTAAGAGACTCTTACGAAGCGAAATGTTTAAGAGTCGTCTCAATAGTCTGCCGTAAATTATTTGATACTATTTTGTATAAGCATAATAAATCAAAAACTATGTTAAAAAAACCTATATGTTATGAGGCTCAAATTAAAATGTTAGATCAACAAGATTTTTTAATTTAAGCTTTTCCAGAATAAAGCCGTCTAAAGGCCATCGCGCATTGAACATGTTAGAGTACCAGATGTATCAAAGAATTAATTTTCTGCAATTTTCACCGTCGGTATGGCGAGGCGTCACGCTCAGTACCCAAGATGAGACGCGCACTGAATTTTAACTCAACATATATTGGTTGTTATATCAGCCAATATGAAATGAAATGAAATGAAATAGCCTTTTATTCAGAATCATAATCATCATCTCCTTATCCTACTCCCGTACAGTCGGCGCGACAGGTTTTTGTCCTCCACATAACTCTATCATACGTCATCTCAGTCATCACTCCCTTTTTGATCATGTCACCTTTTACACAATCCATCCATCTCTTTCTAGGTCTACCTCTACCGATGTACCCTTCCACACTCATAACTAACGTTCTCCTTGTAACATGCGATTCATCCCTCCTCATAACATGCCCATACCATGCTAACCTTTTACTCCTTACCTTCTCTACTACGGGGGCTACTCTCAAACTCCCTCTAATATACTCATTTCGTATCTTATCCTTTTATTCAGAATAGCTAAAAAAAACTTATGAACTAGGTATATAGAGTTACACAATTTTTTCTTAACAGCTATCTGTTTGTCAGTCGGCAAAGGCCTCCTTCAACATATTTATTACTCTGGTTTATTTTATATTATCTATCGTCTTAATTTCAGTTTCTTCTGTTGTTTTTCTTTTATCTATTTTTTCTTGTTATGTACCTATGTGTCTAAATATTTTGTGTATAGTAATATAGTATATTTTCTTACAATGATTATCAACCAATAATTATATCTTAAACAATTAGTTAAAATTTAAATTAAAATCGATAAAAAAGATACAAGCAATGAACTCTTCTCATCATATGTGCGATGAGCATGTTTGTTTTTACGTTAAGTTTATTTTATGTATCTACATAAATTATTAAACAAAACACATTAATAAAAATTCCCTTTATTCATTTATATAATTATAATTATAGGAAGTTAATAAATCAATATATTGCGTGTGATATTACTATTATTACATCATACTGTTGCCCTTATTTATTGAAAATAATTAAAAAAAAACCACGTTCACTGCGTAACAGGCCGATATCGGCCTGCCGCGGCACTTAAGCTGGTGCGGAGAAAGAAAAACTATGTCCCTCTCGTTAGTGCGAAACCATTATTTCTGGTTATATTACATTACATAAAATGTATGCATTGTATTTTCACAATTGTTATATCAATTTAAACTATCCTAGTGCTGGTGGGTCTAGAAAGACCTGCCACGCACTGGCTGAAATATCATTGGGGGCGCATTTTGGCCCACCGCCGCACCAGTTGTAGTATTATGATTTTACTTGCCGCAGTGAACGTGTTAAAGTAGTCGGTTTGTCCGATCAGAAATACATCCACACATCATAATCGATCCAAGATCGAATCTAACGAAAATTTATCTAAACATCTCTAAAGGCTTTAGCGATCCTTTAATCAATTAAATTTAAGTTCAATATTATTTGATAATTTAATTGAACCAAAAATAAAAATACTTTGTACTAAATATTATACTATAAAACCACGTCATTAATTACGTGTTTTTTCCTTTTTAATCATACTAATACTAATATTATAAATGCGAAAGTTTGGATGGATGGATGGATGGATGGATGGATGGATGGATGGATGTTTGTAGCCTAAACGGCTGAACGGATCTCGATGAAATTTGGTATAGATGTAGAGGATAGTCTGGAAGAACATATAAGCTACCCAGTTTTGTTTTTTTTTAATTCCACGCGGACGGAGTCGCGGGCGAAAGCTAGTTGACATATAATTTTTATAGCAATTTTATGTCTATGTAGGTTTGACTTGTGTAATTTTAAAAAATATATTAAAGATACTGTAATACTTTAGATAAGTAAAAAAAAAAACTCCACAGCACCGGAGTCAACAACCGTATATACTCCTGTTTGCAATTCTCAATAACTGCCAAAGTACAGCAGAGCGTGAACGGATTAATGCCGTACTTTGCAACTTGGTGAAAATGACTAGTGCTCTCTTTAACACGTTCACTGCGTAACAGGCCGATATCGGCCTGCCGCGGCACTTAAGCTGGTGCGGAGAAAGAAAACTATGTTCTTCTCGCTGGTGCGAAACGATTATTTCTGGTTATATTACATTACATAAAATGTATGCATTGTATTTTCACAATTGTTATATCAATTTAAACTATCCTAGTGCTGGTGGGTCTAGAAAGACCTGCCACGCACTGGCTGAAATATCATTGGGGGCGCATTTTGGCCCACCGCCGCACCAGTTGTAGTATTATGATTTTACTTGCCGCAGTGTACGTGTTAAAGTAGTCGGTTTGTCCGATCAGAAATACATCCACACCCTATAATCGATCCAAGATCGATTCTAACGAAAATTTATCTAAACATCTCTAAAGGCTTTAGCGATCCTTTAATCAATTAAATTTAAGTTCAATATTGTTTGATACTTTACTTGAACTAAACAACACAAAAATACGTTGTACTAAAACTTATACTATAGAAACCACGTCATTAATTACGTGTTTTTTCCTTTTTAATCATACTAATACTAATTTTATAAATGTGAAAGTTTAGATGGATGGATGGATGGATGGATGGATGGATGGATGGATGGATGGATGGATGGATGGATGGATGGATGGATGGATGGATGGATGGATGGATGGATGGATGGATGGATGGATGGATGGATGGATGGATGGATGGATGGATGGATGGATGGATGGATGGATGGATGGATGGATGGATGGATGGATGGATGGATGGATGGATGGATGGATGGATGGATGGATGGATGGATGGATGGATGGATGGATGGATGGATGGATGGATGGATGGATGGATGGATGGATGGATGGATGGATGGATGGATGGATGGATGGATGGATGGATGGATGGATGGATGGATGGATGGATGGATGGATGGATGGATGGATGGATGGATGGATGGATGGATGGATGGATGGATGGATGGATGGATGGATGGATGGATGGATGGATGGATGGATGGATGGATGGATGGATGGATGGATGGATGGATGGATGGATGGATGGATGGATGGATGGATGGATGGATGGATGGATGGATGGATGGATGGATGGATGGATGGATGGATGGATGGATGGATGGATGGATGGATGGATGGATGGATGGATGGATGGATGGATGGATGGATGGATGGATGGATGGATGGATGGATGGATGGATGGATGGATGGATGGATGGATGGATGGATGGATGGATGGATGGATGGATGGATGGATGGATGGATGGATGGATGGATGGATGGATGGATGGATGGATGGATGGATGGATGGATGGATGGATGGATGGATGGATGGATGGATGGATGGATGGATGGATGGATGGATGGATGGATGGATGGATGGATGGATGGATGGATGGATGGATGGATGGATGGATGGATGGATGGATGGATGGATGGATGGATGGATGGATGGATGGATGGATGGATGGATGGATGGATGGATGGATGGATGGATGGATGGATGGATGGATGGATGGATGGATGGATGGATGGATGGATGGATGGATGGATGGATGGATGGATGGATGGATGGATGGATGGATGGATGGATGGATGGATGGATGGATGGATGGATGGATGGATGGATGGATGGATGGATGGATGGATGGATGGATGGATGGATGGATGGATGGATGGATGGATGGATGGATGGATGGATGGATGGATGGATGGATGGATGGATGGATGGATGGATGGATGGATGGATGGATGGATGGATGGATGGATGGATGGATGGATGGATGGATGGATGGATGGATGGATGGATGGATGGATGGATGGATGGATGGATGGATGGATGGATGGATGGATGGATGGATGGATGGATGGATGGATGGATGGATGGATGGATGGATGGATGGATGGATGGATGGATGGATGGATGGATGGATGGATGGATGGATGGATGGATGGATGGATGGATGGATGGATGGATGGATGGATGGATGGATGGATGGATGGATGGATGGATGGATGGATGGATGGATGGATGGATGGATGGATGGATGGATGGATGGATGGATGGATGGATGGATGGATGGATGGATGGATGGATGGATGGATGGATGGATGGATGGATGGATGGATGGATGGATGGATGGATGGATGGATGGATGGATGGATGGATGGATGGATGGATGGATGGATGGATGGATGGATGGATGGATGGATGGATGGATGGATGGATGGATGGATGGATGGATGGATGGATGGATGGATGGATGGATGGATGGATGGATGGATGGATGGATGGATGGATGGATGGATGGATGGATGGATGGATGGATGGATGGATGGATGGATGGATGGATGGATGGATGGATGGATGGATGGATGGATGGATGGATGGATGGATGGATGGATGGATGTTTGTTAGAGTTTGTAGCCTAAACAGCTGAACGGATCTCGATGAAATTTGGAATAGACGTAGAGGATAGTCTGGAAGAACAAATAAGCTACCCAGTTTTGTTTTTTTTTAATTCCACGCGGACGGAGTCGCGGGCGAAAGCTAGTTGTAACATAATCGTAACAACGTAAATCTACTACCGATTCCCGCCATAATTGCGCGCTTCTTAATACTTTTTTTTTTTTTTTTTTTTTTTTTTTTTTTTTTTTTTTTTTTTTTTTTTTTTTTTTTTTTTTTTTTTTTTTTTTTTTTTTTTTTTTTTTTTTTTTTTTTTTTTTTTTTTTTTTTTTTTTTTTTTTTTTTTTTTTTTTTTTTTTTTTTTTTTTTTTTTTTTTTTTTTTTTTTTTTTTTTTTTTTTTTTTTTTTTTTTTTTTTTTTTTTTTTTTTTTTTTTTTTTTTTTTTTTTTTTTTTTTTTTTTTTTTTTTTTTTTTTTTTTTTTTTTTTTTTTTTTTTTTTTTTTTTTTTTTTTTTTTTTTTTTTTTTTTTTTTTTTTTTTTTTTTTTTTTTTTTTTTTTTTTTTTTTTTTTTTTTTTTTTTTTTTTTTTTTTTTTTTTTTTTTTTTTTTTTTTTTTTTTTTTTTTTTTTTTTTTTTTTTTTTTTTTTTTTTTTTTTTTTTTTTTTTTTTTTTTTTTTTTTTTTTTTTTTTTTTTTTTTTTTTTTTTTTTTTTTTTTTTTTTTTTTTTTTTTTTTTTTTTTTTTTTTTTTTTTTTTTTTTTTTTTTTTTTTTTTTTTTTTTTTTTTTTTTTTTTTTTTTTTTTTTTTTTTTTTTTTTTTTTTTTTTTTTTTTTTTTTTTTTTTTTTTTTTTTTTTTTTTTTTTTTTTTTTTTTTTTTTTAATTCCACGCGGACGGAGTCGCGGGCGAAAGCTAGTTGACATATAAATTTTATAGCAATTTTATGTCTATGTAGGTTTGACTTGTGTAATTTTAAAAAATATTTCGTGCATTCCTTTACACGCTTAGACACGAAATATAACAATAATATCTGTCTCCTACGAATCCGATGGGAATTAAAAAAAATAATAAAGTGAGTAGCCTATGTGTTCTTCCAGACTATCCTCTACATCTATACCAAATTTCATCGAAATCCGTTCAGCCGTTTAGGCTACAAACTCTAACAAACATCCATCCATCCATCCATCTAAACTTTCACATTTATAATATTAGTATGAAGTATGATATGATGAAGAAGTAAGATAAGGATAAACTACACGATCTATAATTTTACTAGCTTTCGCCCGCGACTCCGTCCGCGTGGAATTAAAAAAAAAAAAAAAAAAAAAAAAAAAAAAAAAAAAAAAAAAAAAAAAAAAAAAAAAAAAAAAAAAAAAAAAAAAAAAAAAAAAAAAAAAAAAAAAAAAAAAAAAAAAAAAAAAAAAAAAAAAAAAAAAAAAAAAAAAAAAAAAAAAAAAAAAAAAAAAAAAAAAAAAAAAAAAAAAAAAAAAAAAAAAAAAAAAAAAAAAAACTAAAGTGAGTAGCCTATGTGTTCTTCCAGACTATCCTCTACATCTATACCAAATTTCATCGAAATCCGTTCAGCCGTTTAGGCTACAAACTCTAACAAACATCCATCCATCCATCCATCCATCCATCCATCCATCCATCCATCCATCCATCCATCCATCCATCCATCTAAACTTTCATATTTATAATATTAGTATAGAAAGTATAGAATAGACTAAGCCCCTTTGTACATAAGTACAACGTAAACCTCAGAAATGTATACTGTATTCTAACTAATATTGTGTCAAATTGTACGCTTCTAGTAAAATTGTTAGGTTTACAAAATTCGCATCACGTGTACAAAGAGCCTAATGCATAAAATTCAAAAGACAACCGTATTCGATTTTCAAATGCAAGACTCTTCTAAATTACTACGCAGGCGAATTTCCATAAGTCAATATTCGAACATGAAACTCTCTTTGTGTGAACAAGGGTTTAGCTCAGTTAGCAGAATATGCCATTTGCCTTACTTTGTATGAGTTGATACGATTGTTACTTAAAAGGCGTCATTGTGGACTATTATAACCACCTGTAAATAGCCAGTAAAAGTTAACTACTAGTTTTGATGCTGTCTAAAGTTTTGGAAAAGATCGACTCAAAACAGGTAAAGAGATGGGAAGACGTATTCAAAAAAGTTACAAGTCGTTTGTTGATTTGAGAAGCTAGGGATAGACAGAGGTTTTTAGAGGAGGCCTTTGTCCAAGGACAAGCTGTAGATTAGAGATAACAGCCGGTTTAAAATTATTTTTCTATTAAACAAATATATAAATAAAGGCTTTTATTTACTGAAGTGTTGGCTATAAGGTTATCTGAACTGAATTACGATTAATCGAGTAAATTTAAATTCATCATCAACAACTTCTTGTCCCTTGAGGGTCGGCACAGTATGTGCTGCTCTTCCATACATCTCTATCAGCCGTCATATCAGAACTTACCCCTTTCTTAAGCATATCCTTTTTCACACAATCCATACTTCCTTCAGTCTTCCGCTATTTTTGTAGCCAATTTAAATTATAGACACAAAAATAAGTAATTACAGTTTTTTTGTTATTGATGTTAGGTTTAGCAAGCCAGGGTGTTAAAGGTGGTCTTTTCGAACTGAATACCGCTTAACCGGTCACCCGTACAATTGCTAACCACGGTCATTAATGAGCTCTAATTATTTGCACGACGTTAAATACCGCAGCCTAATCTTTGGCGTGAAACGACTTGAAGCCTTTTAAATACTATCAAGGTATCCGCATAAAAAACGAATCTTCGAATCGAGTTTTTGTTGACATTATGAAGTGAAAATTCTCTATTTTTGCACAAGGTGGCAAACGAGCTAGCAACTTTGTAGGAAATAATAATATTCGAATGATACTTCGGATGTCAAAATCGGTTCACTAGTTTAAAGCCCGCTACACACCTTTGGTTTTAATTCAGTTTTATCTGTATGTGTAGGCAAAATTTGAACTATCAGTTTAACTGTACAGTTCAATCAGGTTACCAGGCGCAGATTTTTGAGAAATTATGGTTTTTAAAATCATACTTTCTAATACTATAAATGCGAAAGTTTAGATGGATGGATGGATGTTTGTTAGAGTTTGTAGCCTAAACTGCTGAACAGATCTCGATGAAATTTGGTATATATGTAGAGGATAGTCTGGAAGAACACATAGGCAACTTACTTTTGTTTTGTTTTTTATTCCTCGCGGACGGAGTCGCGGGCGAAAGCTAGTATTATATAATAATAAAATATGATGCGAGTATACAATATAAATACAGCAATAAATACCGTTTTTTTTTTTTTTTTTTTTTTTCTTTTTCTGTTTATTTTTATTAGGTGTTAGACATTAAAACACACACTTTCTGAATAAGAACTCCTACACGTACGACACACTGCAGGTTTATCTTCACACTAATAAACTGAAGGGGTGAGTAAATTGGAAACAATTGTCCTGCGAGAAAGTAACAAAAAATTAAAGCCAACCAGCAAAGAATCAATGTTGCTATGGTTACTTAAATTCTCATCCAATAGCAAGTCTTCATTGAGTATTAGAACATTTGAAATTGATAGTTTTACGGCGTAGATACAAAAAAAATAAGTTTTTATAATGTCGTTTGGATTATTACATTTTTTTTGTAAACTTTAAATTGCACGGAAAAAAGGATTTTTTATTCTTTATTCTTTTTTAATTAATGTCGTTTGGATGCAGCAGCACGGGAACAGTTATTAAGATTAAAACAACCGTAGGTGAATATTTAGAATGGTAAGTAAACCAGCAATCAGTCAGTACAGACCATCTGCGGGGCAGGTGGGCCGGCGCGTGCGCGTCGCAACTAACTTTATAAGCTACCGTGAATTCGCGATTATTTTATGTATCGAAAAACATTTAATAATATCAATCAAGTATAGAATAATAATTCCTTAAGTTATATATGTAGGGACAACAGAAATTTATCAAAGCTATTCTATTTGATTAGCGGACACAACGGCTACAAAACGTTTCGTTTTTTTATTGGAGTAATAACTTATGATTCTCACTTCTATAATTAATTGTCTAACTAACAGCCGAATACTGGAAAGACATTTAAATAACTAATTGATAACGCCACTCTTAAATTCTAAGTTCCATTAAAATTAAGACTTGTCAGACTAAGCGAGTGTTCGCACGGACGTGAAAACGCTGGGCGATAAATAATGTGTCAAAATGGAACGTATGGGATTGTATGAAGCCGTTCATACGGAGGCGTTTTTCGACTTGGCGTATTTCTCTACGCGCACTGTTCCATTTTGGGCATTGGGCGTTAGCGTAAAATAAAATGCAACATATGGAACTTCATACAAGTGTTCGCACGAGCGTAGGAGAAATCACGCGTTACGCTACACTACTTTCCAAAATTATTTAGACCATCCAATAATAAACATTTAAAAAAAATCTGAGAATGAAAAAATATCGGTAGACTTTAAGCACTATATATAATGCGTGTTTTCTAGTCAAATGACATTAGATAACTACTGTAGAAATATTTTTAGTAGTTATTCTATATTTTACTTGTTTTAATTTCACAATAGCTAAATTAAAACAAAATTGCAGCTTCAAAAATGAACATCATACAAACTAGGAAACATAATAAATTGTCTTTATAAAATGATTTTTTTTTGGGAATGTAGTCAAAATGTAGATGGACAAATATTTTTGGAGCCTAGTGTAATTGTTTTAACGCTCAACGCGCTGTCAGCCGTTCGCACGGACGTGAAAACGCTGGGCGATAAATAATGTGTCAAAATGGAACGTATGGGATTCTATGAAGCCGTTCATACGGAGGCGTTTTTCGACTTGGCGTATCTTGGTACGCCGCGATAAATTTTATTGGTCCATTTTAATAAAAATACGCCGCGTTTGGCTGTCGAACATGTTTGTTTTGTGTTTACACCGATCAAAACAAGTTTGCGATCACTAGCTATAAAAATTGATCTGTTTTGTAACATATCTTTACATGTAAGAAATGTATGTAATGCCTTATAGGAAATTAAACCACATTTTTTTCTTAAAGTAAAGCAATAATATGTTATACTTGATAAGTTACATTTGAAAAACATATTAACTAGTGCAGGGATCGCAAACTTTTAACAAGTGTACATATTGTACTATCATAGCTCTTTCGTGGGTTGTAGATCCCAAAGTTCTAAGTATAGCGGGGGGCAAAGATGATCACCAATAAGATTTACTAATTATGTTATTGGATTGAATATACCATGTTATAAAGACTACGCTACCTATAACATTGCATTTAAAGTCCTGTTACATCGGTGCAGTAGTTTCGGAGATTATCCATAACATACACGGACTTTCGGACACATTGATTTCTTGTCCCAGTAATTAACGCAATAAATACATTCAATACGAAACACGATTTTTATAATACTTTTCATTTTATACGAATTAACAAAAGGAGCTTATTAAACTTTGGCAGACGTTCTATGACAATCAGTAATTGTTGTATGGGAGTTAGGATTTTATTTAACGGGACAGAAAAATATGTGGCAGCAGAACTTATAATGCACAGCACAATAAAAATTATCTTTTACGAATTTCGTTAATATTTCGATCATTAAACTATAGACTGACAAGGATGATATCAGGGAGTACAGGGGAAAACTATATCATTGAATAAAAATGTCCTATAGACAGTGGCGCAATCTCGTGGAGTGGAGAGGGCGACTTAACTTTGTAAACGGTCAGTTATAGTTTATCTAAATAAGATTACATTAGTTTGATAATTGACGCATATGAAGTATAGAATTAAATTTGTATGAAGGAAAATACCGTACTTAATAGACAGGTATCGTAGTGACGAAACAAACATGCATAGCAAACAATTATGAACTATCGATATTCGGTTTAAATAAAATTTATCGAACTTAACTAAAATTATTATTTTCTTATTAACTAATTTAGTGGACAATTCTAGTATTGATTATTGTGTAGAGAATTTAGCGATGACAGTAATAATAGCGAAATCCAATTCGATTACGTACGGCTTGTAGTAGTAATAAATATTTATTTACTCTCATTATTTGTAATAGTTCTGCAGGTCATTATTAATTTGAGAAAACAGATTTTTTAATTCTCAAGTTAAACTATGAATCTATCGATTTCAACTTCTATAAGAATAAAAATCGAAAATCGATAAGACTGATTTTACACAACCCATCCCTACTACATTTCAAATGAATTGTCAAACCAATCCATCTTATTTAGACAAACTATAAATAGCTACCATACTCTTTACTGCTTTGACATGGTAATGTCACATGTCAAAATTAAATAAATAAATAATGTAAATGAAACCAAAATGTCAGAAATGTTCTGATCGTATTTTCCTCTTTTCTATTATCTTGGTGTGTTTTTGGACCCTGATAATAATTCTCTCACTGTTATTTGGATATTTATCACGGACTCTGCCTTATATTCCTTACGTAACCAATGAATGTCATGGTGATAGCGTGACGTCATTGCGGTGTATTTTGTGTACTTTTCATATGTTATTAAATTAAAAACACGAATTGTATATGTTTTTAAAAAAAAAAAAAATACAGTGACTTGAAATAATTTTGCTAACAGTTGTTTTATTACATATTCGTTTCAAATTTAAGCGACCAAACCCTAGCTGTAACATGTTTTATCCAACTGGAACCATCGCTTTCATGAAATTAACTCGACAAAGATTTTAATATTTTAACATACATAACTAAATTAAGTACCTAAATTGCCCTTTGCAAATAAAAATAAAGTTTATCTTATAGTTTGTCTAAATAAGGATGATTAGTTTGGCAATTAACTTGAATTTTTTTTAGGGATTGGTGGTATAAAATCAAAGAGATTAAAAATATATATAGAGTAGGCATAGTTTACACTTGCAACATTTTTTTACATAATCTCATTACCATTGTCTATTGATAGATCCCCATAACCACGTCTCAATATAATTAACTATATTTAAATTAATTGCCATAAGTGTCACTAAATCATATTTATATGTAATTTAATTTATTTGTTATTTTATTCTGTGATACTGTTTATTTTACAATAAAAGATGGAGCTTATAATTTTGTAAAATGTTTTATCAGATATCAATACAAGGTTACGAGGCGGACATATTTAAAGTTGACAAACTGCTTTAATAGTAAGACTTCTAGAGAAAGTACCGTTGAAAAATGCCTCGTCTTATTATATTTCTTAAATGTTTTGTGTACAAGCAAAGAACAAACAAAAAAAAAAAAAATAGTTGGTTTGATTTCCTACAATTTAAATCGCGCACCACTAGTTCCAGAACCACGAGCCACGAGCCGATACTATCAATTTTTATCAATATTCGGGTGAAAATAAAATAAAACATTGTATGAGAGCTTGTTAGTGCGTGTAGAAAAAAACCTTTTTTTTTAAACATTAGCAAATGTTAGTTTTAAAGAAAATGTACTGTCTACTTTTAGTTTGCTCTCTAACTACGTGACTTCGGATTGAAACAATTTACACGTCTTACTGACACGAGATACGATTCAAGAGTGGATTTTTTACGCTCGTACGAACACCTATCGCGTGGGCGTAAAAAGTCTGCTGACCTTGAATTTTACCGCGGCGTACAAAGTCTGCCCGTGCGAACGTACGCTAAAAGGCGCTTAATATTTAAGCTTCGTTTAAGTTTTTTTTTTTTCTTTATTTCCAAAATATAATACATAAATAAGACATAAGTCATTCCCGCCAAACCACTTCCATGGTTTATAGGCGTCGTACCTTTTAATCATTTATTTAAGTATTTGGCCGTAAGAGATATTTTATTTTTAAATAGTCGATTACTTTAGAGTTATTGTACAAATGTTAGACAACATAAGTCTGTTTTAAACTGTCACTAACTGATTCTTGAACAATAACTTACCAATATTATAAATGCAAAAGTTTGAATGGATGGATTTTTGCTAGTGTTTGTAGCCTAAACTGCTGAACGGATCTAGATGATGGCACAGATAATATAATCTGTGAGAACACGTAGATTACTATGTTTTTTTAATTCATTAATTAAATCTATCGCGTCGAAAGCATATCATACTAATATTATAAATGCGAAAGTCTAGATTGATGGATGGATGGATGTTTGTTAGAGTTTGTAGCCTAAACGGTGAACGGATCTTCATGAATTTCGGCACAGATGTAGAGCATAGTCTGGAAGAACACATAGGCTACTTTTTGTCCCGGAAATAGTTACGGTTCCCGTGGGATGCATTAATTTTGTATTTTAATATTTACTCGATCATTCTGCAACGGTTCAACATATCTTATTGAAATTTGGCACAGAAACAAAGTCTGGAGTACACATGGGATAAAGTTTATCCCCGAAAAATGTCCGGTTCCCAAGAGACATGTAGTTGTTTATTATTTACATAGTTCGTCTGTTTTCTAATACGACGCGGACGAAGTCGCAGGCAACAGCTATTCATACTATGTGTATGGTAATTGTAAAATTCACAAAAATAATAATTAAAAGTTACGTTATAGCATATGCCACAGCAGTTGCTTATCTCCCATCTGCCGAGTGAGGTGGGGTTCGATGGTAATTAAGGTGTCTTATGGTTCCCGAGCACACCCCAGTCCACTCGCACGGCCGTTTGAACACGTCGACGGCTGGTTTAAGTGAATTATTTAACAAATATCACGTTTTAGATGGATTTATCCATGTAATTTTAAGAGATAATTGCCGTACTCTTTAATGGACCGGTGGAGGAACGCATAAGGGAAATTTCCCCTTTATGTGCCACCTCCGTCGATTAAAGGTAGGTAACGCTATACAATTGCGGATATTTATAGACAACGGTTGCTTCGATTTTTTGGTGAATTTAGGTGGCTGCTCGTGGCACACCCTTATCGTATAAAAAAAAGAAAATGGAGGTTTCATTTTTATGTGAATGATTTAAAATTCAATCACTGAGAAAACAAAACACTATTAAACCGTGACTGTTAAAATTATGTTCTCAGTAACAAATATACCTTTTTTTTTAGTAATTAAAAGATAATTCCAAATAACTTTGAACCGAAACTTGTTCTGCTAAAACACTTAAGAACACCTTCGCTATCATATCTTCGTTAAAATAAATCAATATAAATGCTACTGTAGGCGTTAAGACGCGAGTTATCTTTGTTAAAACACATAAAACGATTTAAATTAACCTTTTATACACATTTATACAGATACAGGGTGTTTCGAAATTAAAAAAAGAAACTTAATTGTAATGTTTTACCATTTAAAATTGATTATATTAATAAATTTTCTAAGTAACATCTAAATGCAACCTCTCTGATAGATTTAAGTAAGTTTAAAAGAAAGGATAAGTATTTACAATAAAAAAAGCAATTAAAAAACAAAAAATACGTTCATATATCATAGATCTCATCTTTCTCCTTATCCTACTCCCGTAACGGCGCAACTGGTTTTCGTCCTCTACATAACTCTATCATACGTCATCTCAGTCATCACTCCCTTTTTGATCATGTCACCTTTCACGCAATCCATCCATCTCTTTCTAGGTCTACCTCTACCGATGTACACTCATAACTAACGTTCTCCTTGTTACATGCGATTCATCCCTCCTTATAACATGCCTATACCATATATTGTAGTTATATTAAACTAAATTAATTCCGCAGTAACTGAGCTTAACATATGTTATTTAAATATACAAAATAACATTAATTTAATATCTGATATACATCAAAGATATAAGAATAATCTAAATGTGGATATAACCTACATATCAATTGTCTCTAAGAGGAAAACTACGTATGTTTTCTAAAAAGTTAAATCTAAAGCAATTTAATTTTATGAGACTAAAATCGTAATAAATATGCATCTATATCCGCAGAATAGAGACGTATCCGCGAAGTCATCTTGATCCGTTACTCGATTATCACTCGATTAACAATAATCGCCGCACGGTCGTACGTTCACGGCAAGAATCGATTCAACTGTATCGATACAACGCCCATTACTCACCCCATAAATTACTAATCGAATCAATATAATAGGCCGCGACTAATTTTTGAATGCGCCATTTTGTACGCTCTTTACAACGTAGCTATAAAGTACTGGAAACGACATCGTATGGCAACGCCCGTGTTCATTTATTGTTGTATATTAAAAACAAATTCGCTCCGGTATTGAAAATAAACTATGCAATAACTTGAGGCACGATCGATAAATAACTGGTTCAATTTTAATTGACAAATACGGTTTTTAACACAAAAATTAAATTAAATTTTTCGGCATACTCAAGTAAGGTAAACCGGCGATTTGGTTAAAATGTGGAGTGTGACTTTTTAAATTGATTAGTAAATATTTTCTTAGATTAATAATATAATTGCTTGCAAAGAATAACATAATTACAATATCAATTGAATCGTACAATAAAACTCTTCCAGAATCTTGATATCTTCGTTTAATAAATTTTTGGAACAAGCTTGAATGTACCTAAAATTTATTTGTTTAAGGTTGAAATTTCCGTTATAATATTGTCAATCATCCGGGATGTTTTTATCATTCCGTATTTACTGTAAATCAATTTGTTACGAATATCGATTTTTTTACTTTAATTGATAGATTTAATATCCGAATAGTAAAAATATTTCACACAATTAAATACTTTTGAAATATTAAAAACAAGCTAGGACATATAATAAAAGATGTCTTTACTTTCGTCAACAATTAATAAGAGCGGGCGCACACCTTTGACTAAACTATCGATTGTATCGCAGCCAATTCAACTGTTTAGTTGCACAACTAAAAATCGAAAAGTTGCACCTCCATATAAGCTCATAGGAATCAAAGCGAGACTGAACAGCTGTGCGATAGTTTAGTCAAAGGTCTGCGCGCGCTAATAATTGAAATACTTTAATAATCTATCTCTATACTAATATTATAAAGAGGAAAGATTTGTATTTTTGTACGTACTGAAATAACTCAAAAACTACAGGGTCGCTTTCAAAAATTCTTTCACCATTAATAAGCTACGTTATCAGCGATTAACGTAGTAAAGTATTGGCTATAGTTATATATTTTTTTTTAATTTCACGCGGGCGAAGTCGCGATCAAAAGCTAATTAATTTATAAAAGTAAATCTTACAGGGCAATACTTTAAACTGAATTAATTTTATAAATATAGAATGTATAAGAGAATGCAGAATAGACAACTGGAACATGATGCAGAAATTCATAATTTTTCATCATAAAATTAATTTAAAAAGCATTAAATATTGTGCTAATAGTAGGATATGATAATTTACGTCGGAGCCATCGAATCGAACGATTACTGCCATTAAAAACCCAATCATATGAAGATTAAAACTGTCTATAAATATTAAAACTTTCATGCGAAATGTTGTTTTGTTCTGAGAAAGCGTAAATACCACGGTCGAGTTAATTTCAAAGCAGATACAACGAGTTAAGGATTATGAGCAAATTTTAAATACAACTCGGTATGTGATGTGAAATCAACCTGCAGTAGGCCAGAGTTGACTATGGTCTAGTCACTCCTAAGGTAGGTTCAAACCCTTCAAACGAGACATATAACTGATTCAAACTTCTTATAGCAATTGTTATTTCATCTTTTGGTAATTATTAATACCGCGAACAGAACATTGTTTCAACAACAGCTTTCTCGCGACTACTAATAAAGAACAAGATAAGAGAAACGACATCGTCCAATTAAATGTTGCATTAGAATATTGAACTGTTAGTAATTTCAAAGTGTCTTATTCAAATTTCAACTTTACACAAACCACATAAAACATTAAAATATTATAAAATATTACAAATCAGAAGAAGAGTATTTTTTTCTTGACTTCTATAAAATAATAGATTCAAATTAAGTTACTCCGAAACAACGTTTAATTTAACTCTTAATTTCAAACCAAAAGTGTCAAAAAACTCTACAGTCTTAAAGTTAAAATGGGCGTAAATGATTTTAACAAATTTCTTTATTATGCTCCTTCTCTGACATCATTGTTTTCTGGACTTACCTCTTTCCATTCCTCCTTCTCCTCTTCGTTGCGTACACGGTGCCGAGTTGGTTCGAGTGCGGCTGCGGAGGCCGGAGCAGACCGGGGTCCACGCAGCCCTCGAGTGCGTAGCCAGCCTGCCCCCAGCCGCCGCACACTGCCAGCTTCGACTCTGTGGCTATCTTGACGGCTGGCGGCGCCAGGGGCGACGGCCGCGCTTCTCCCGGCACGATACTCAAGAATACCCCATGCGGGATTCACCAATCGTACGATACACCGATTAAGAACCTAATCGAGATTTAATCAGATCCAGTTCTTTATTATCTAAGTTATAACGCGGCATCTATTGCGTACCACACGTATGTCGACTTCCACTATAGTCAATGTTTTATCAATTTCTAGTTCATTAAGTTCCTTATTAAATGTATTCTTCACTTCTGAATATCTGTTTTTATTTAATTTACTCCCTTAATCTGTTTTTAGTACTAAAATGTATTTGTTCCTATTTCAAGCTTTTACTTTAATACGGGCTTTAACTTTCATTGTAATAAGAAAATTCACTTAATAGATTTTATAGAACAAATTGCACGAAACGTGTGTTAAGAACAAAAGATTTATATCCAAGCAATTAACACTTGAATTGAATATTAATTTAGAAACTGCTTGTGGCCTCGATATTGACGTTTAAGCGGTAATTACTTCCGTCGGTAAATCTGCACTCTTTGTTTTAGACAAAGATGTTTTTGCTATAGTAATCCGTTAATTTAAGTTGCAACTAATTCAAGTCGTTTTACATAACAAAATCACATGACAAATTATTTAATTGATTTCTAGTCATTTATAATATATTGTTGATTCAATAAAAAATCCTCTTATTTTTTCTCTTTGTTGATTAAATGTTAATAAGAACTTTAAGCTGATTTTGGAAGAATTCTTTGAGCGTGATTAAATTTTCTGATTGGGAAATTCAAATTGGAAGATTTCGGTGATTTTTCCAATGTTCACAAATTGTCAATAGCACATATTTGTTTAGATACGTTATATGCTTCAGTTGTCTTGAGTTCACGCTATACAACAGAGGTCACCGCGTTATCGATTACACCGTCTCCTATGCAGCTAACATCACAAACTGGAATACCACTTGTTAATTTTCGTTTTAGTCTGCACCCGTTTTAGCACTGGAAAGTTCACTTTGTATTAAGCTCGCACCTGTCTGCAATCGCGATCTCCTGATTTTTTTATTCACGTGTCTGAATTTGAGGTTAGGGTGGTAAGCACGCGTGGCGCCGCCGGCGAGCGCCCGATGTGGTTTGGCGGCGCGATCACAAAGACCCCTAACGGCGATAGGCGGTGCTTACGAAAAACACGCCCCAAACTCTTAACCACCCAATCAGAATGCTCCGCCGACTTCAAAGCGCACTGGGACGTATTGACTGACGTTCATTTTTATTTTTCAAAACAATTCTGAAGCGATTTCTTTTGCGCTTTTTGTCGATACGTATTTTTTTCCTTTTCGCTTTTATTTCGAGAGTAACTTCTAAAATGTCAGTTGCAACATTGACGTCGACAAGAAAACATCGCTTTCAATTACTATGTATATTTTAATAGGATTACTTGCTAATTATATTTTACCGCCATGCTCGCCGAATGGTTTTATGAGACACATCTTTATGTTTCTGTAATAGTAATAAAATCGATAAAATTAATTGTTACTGCAAAATAATGTCAACATTAAATAACAAACCGTTTTGAAGTAAATGGATTTTTTAATTTATTTTACGATCAAATCAATTAATCGCTCATTTATCCATAGGAATTTATACCCAATGTAATAACCAGAATACATAGTTAAATATAACTTAATTTCTGTTAGACCTTATTTTATAAAACTCTAATCAAGTATAAAAATTCCTTTGTTTGAATCCGTCCCTCTACGATAGTGACGTCACAAGATGGCTGCCGCTAGAGGGCGAATTTTCGCATTTTCCCCTCAACCGTCGACCCAAATAGACGGCCTCCGCTTTTGTAAATATTTTCATTTTTTTCGGTAACAAGGGAAAAGGGCCTACGCAGTTTAGCGACGCCTTTGTGTTCGTTCATGATAGGGGTTTTTAAGTCCCTTTACTTTATGTTTAGCGAGCTGGTTTATTATAATTTTATAAGCTCGTTGCGGTTAACGTACTTAAGTATTAAAACTACGTATACATTATAAAAACAGTAAAAGTGTTACATATGTATAACCAGAATAATGACAGAAAATTTTTGTTTTAATCTATACTAATATAATAAAGCGTAAACACACACTTCTTTGTTGCCTAAGATCTCAGCAATTACAGCATATTTTGAATAATTCTTTTTTTAATAAAAAGCCCTACACTTAAGTCACGCTTTAGGCTATATATTTTCACGCCATTAAACTTAGGTGGTAAATATTTTGGATAAAAAACCCTAATGTGGGAATGAGACCATAAGTTGCTGCCAACATCAAGAAAGAAAGATTTCTAAGGTTTCTCATGTCATGTCATTTCGACATTTGCTATTGATAATTTGAGAAATGTAAACAATAAAATAAAGTTTTTATAATTTCACGCGGATGAATCCGCACGCGAACAGCTAGTGATTTTGTAATTTAATTTTAACAGAAATAGAATTAGCTAGAAGTCTAATTAGCGTTAGGATGACCTATACTTCAACGGAGTAAAACTCAAGTTACGTGGTTCAGAAACTATTGAAATTTCATGAATTTATCGAACAAAAAACACTAACAAATGGTTAAACGTAGTTGGGAAACCGGCCATTAATCAAATAAGCAAGAAAATAGCAATTACATTTTGTCCGTTTGACACCTACTAATTAACTGCATAGTTATTTTTGAACTCTTTTCGACTCCATCTGGGTGAAATAAAAAAAACAAAAGTAAGTAGCCTGTGTGTTCTTTCAGACTATCCTCTATATCTATGCCAAATCTCATCGATATCTGTTCAGCCGTTTAGGCTACGAACTCTAACAAATATCCATCCATGCATAATTTCGCGCTTATAATATTAAGGCCCTGACCCTCTGGCTGATAGAGGCTCAGATAGCTTAAAGATGACGTCACTGTCAGATAAGGTAACAAAATCCGATATTTCCATCACATATTTTACATGTTGGATTGTTATCAGACAATTTACTTGGTGGGACAAGCCTTAAGTACGAAGTCAGAGAATTTACATTTGCCTTTTAGAAAAGTTATCTTACTTCTTACTAATATTATAAATGCGAAAGTTTAGATGGATGGATGGATGTATGTTTGTTAGAGTATGTAGCTTAAACGGCTGAACGGATTTCGATGAAATTTGGTATAGACGTAGTGGATAGTCTGGAAGAACACATTTGCTACTCACTATTGTTTTTTTAATTCCACGCGGACGAAGTCGCGGTCGAAAGCTAGTATAAAATATTTCAAAATTTTCAACATCATTGATTTCAATATATTTTTAATAAGAATGTGCTTGTTTGAACAGTTTGATATTTTATTCGTACATATTTTAATGTTTTAACAACAGTAATAAAGTTGCGTCGTCAATTAGTATTTCATTTTAATCTGATGACCTTTTTTATTTTAATCGACTTCACGTTACATGTTAAATGTATACAATAAAGAAACCTTATAATTACGTTTACACGAGAGAAGTTAGAAAAAACGTTTTAACAATATTTGACCCATATTACCTTGCTTTTCAATAATTTAAACGAAGCTGCCTTCGTTGTCAATTATGCATTTAAATTTTGGCATTAACACTTAGCTAATTTCATTAGTGCATGTAAAAGTATGATTACATAGACCTTAAACAGTAATTAAAAACTTAATTGGTTCATCAGGAAGGGATTATGGTCAGATACTATTCGGCTTAAAGTGAAGCATGTTTTTTTAAAGAATACTAGCTGTTCTCGTGCGACTTCATCCGCATGAAATTATGAAAATTTCATTTTATTGTTTACATTTGTCATATTATCTTCTTCTTCTTCTTCTTTTAATAAATATTGGGCCACATCTGTCAAATTATCAATAGCAAATGTCAAAATGACACGACATGACAAAACTTAGCAAACTTGCTTTCTTGATGTTGGCAGCAACTTTTGGTCTCTTTCCCACATTAGGGTTTTTATCCAAAATATCTACCCCCTAAGTTTAATGGCGAGAAAATATATAGCCTAAAGCGTGACGTAAGTGTAGGGCTTTTTATTAAAAAAAAAACAACAAAAGTAAGTAGCCTGTGTGTTCTTTCAGACTATCCTCTATATCTATGCCAAATCTCATCGATATCTGTTCAGCCGTTTAGGCTACGAACTCTAACAAATGTCCATCCATGCATAATTTCGCGTTTATAATATTAAGGCCCTGACCCTCTGGCTGATAGAGGCTCAGATAGCTTAAAGATGACGTCACTGTCAGATAAGGTAACAAAATCCGATATTTCCATCACATATTTTACATGTTGGATTGTTATCAGACAATTTACTTGGTGGGACAAGCCTTAAGTACGAAGTCAGAAAATTTACATTTGCCTTTTAGAAAAGTTATCTTACTATTTTACTAATATTATAAATGCGAAAGTTTAGATGGATGGATGGATGGATGGATGAATGTTTGTTAGAGTTTGTAGCCTAAACGGCTGAACGGATTACGATGAAATTTGGTATAGACGTAGTGGATAGTCTGGAAGAACACATTTGCTACTCACTATTGTTTTTTTTAATTCCACGCGGACGGAGTCGCGGGCGAAAGCTAGTAGTTAATAAAGCAGTGACTATTCCTGAAATATAAAGAAAGTTTTGATAAACAAATCGTTAATTTTTTAATTAATTCAGAAACCATAACCAATAATATGTTAACACTAGCTTTCGCCAAGGAGTCCGTCCACGTGGAATTAAAAAAAATAAAAGCAAGTAGCCGATGTGTTCTACCAAACTATCAACTACATCTATGCCAAATTTCATCGAGATCCGTTCAGCAGTTTAGGCTACAAACTATAACAAACATCCATCCATCTAAACTTTCATATTTATAAGATTAACAAGTTTAAAAACATGATTTTATTTATTTTAAGTTAAGCGAAGACAGGGTACACGACTAGTGTAACTATAAAGCTTTATGATTTACGACCGCCCCCTCCCGTCTGCAGAGACATCCCCGGCGGTAAATCACAAACGAATTGCCGAAACTCACGCATTTTACGAACGTCTACTCTGATTGTGGGGCTGGTCCAAGTTGGAAGTGAACCGCGATTGAAGTACCTTTCAATAAATAACTACTAACATTAATAACTAATTTTTAATAGTCATATCTACATCCGTGAGGTTTTTGTTAATCTTTATGTGTTTTGTTATTCATCTAAGCGTGGGGTTTCACTGTTAATGAGCCGAAAGTTCTAGACTTTATTAATGACAATGAAGTTTATTTCTCGATACCTGATTGCCCTTTTCTTGTCCCGTCCTGTGTTGTTATTTAATTGTTTACCTTTACATATACTCCAAGGAATTATGTCTTACTACTGACCTAATGGTAGCTGTAGTTTCGATAATGTTTGTATTGGAAAAAATAAATAGAATTTTATGTAGATAAATAATTGAAAAACGCTACCTCCTGTGATTCGCGGCGGAAGGTGCGTAGTAAAATTTTAGGGACAAGTGTCCATAAAAGCGGCATTATTTTTGCTTTATTGTTATAATGTGGCATAAAAATTATTTCTAGTTAGCGTATGAAGCCGCATTTACTTAAAACAATTCTTAACTTCGTTATGTTTTTAAATTAATTGAACCATAACTTAGAGTTAGTAATAAAATGGGTAATTTAAAGATGAAAATTGCGCGTGAACTGTAATTTTATTTTGTTAATTTATAGTATACATCACGCTTTTTGCTATACTGGGGTGGATGTTAGTAATAATTATCCATGTTTTCTTTTTAATGAAAGCCAGCGTTTGACCACGATCTCACCTGATGATACACGCTAGGTTAGTAAATGCCTATACATTATTCTTAATTCAAGTGTCTTAAGAACCCCTACGTCATATTTGAACGGAAACATTGACGCCTGCAACTTACTCCAATGCCCACATTTATCAACGCGTATAAAAAAAATCTACACAATATTTCGCAAATAAATATACCTACCTTAACAACTTATCAGAGAAGAAAAACAATGATCATCCAGTGGATAGGCAAATCGTTTTATCATCAATATGTAATAGATAATTGCTAAAAGAAAGCAAAGCAATAGTCTCAATTAAGTTTAAACCAAAAGAAATCTATACTAATACGAGTATAATAAAGCGTAAACACACACTAATTTGTGGCGTAGGATTTCAGCAATCACAGCATATTTTTTTGAATAATTCTTCCTTTAATAAAAAGCCCTACACTTACGACTTAGGCTATATATTTTTACGCTATTAAACTTGGGGCATAAATAAATTGGAAAAAAACCTTCATGTGAGAAAGGGACCGTAAACTACAAGCTGCCAACATTAAGGAAGCAAGGTTGCCATGGTGTATCATCATGTCATGTCATTTCGACATTTGCAATTCATAATTTGACACATGTAAACAATAAATTTAAAATTTTCATAATTTTATGCGAATGAAGTCGCACGGGAACAGCTAGTTCGTAAATAAAATAGGTAAGTTTTACCTACTCATACTAGGTTCACACTTTTAGTCACCTTTACAGTATAGTGAACAATCTAGATGTTGTGAAGAAGTCAGTTAGTCCGTTTTTTTTTATTGAAAATTTTTACAGAAAACACAAATTAAATAGATGTACAAATATAGCCCCGCAAAAACCATATAATTGGTTTGTCCGCGGGTGCGGTGTTACAATATTACATATTACATATGTATGTAGAGTGTCGTAGTGGAGTGTAGCATAATTGTATGACATTTTTTTTTTGTCTAAAATTATATAAAATATATACATACATAATATACTGTATAGCAATAAAATAATCTATTCATGGGCTATTTTCAAAAAGATGGCTTTCCAAACGCTTAACCTACCCCTCTGGATTACCAGCGTGAGTTATGTTGTTGTTTACTTCATGAAAATAATTCCGATACTATGCGGTTTAAGAATTTAATTCAAGTTATTAGGTGCAGGTGTAGACTAAGAGGTGTACGTGGAATTAATTTGGACGCAAAACATTTATAAAATGTCTTTCATTGTCAAGGTGTACAGTTAGGCCCTTCGTGTACAAGGAAACGTAAATCTTTGAAACTAATCTCACTAATATTATAAATGCGAAAGTTTAGAATGATGGATGTTTGTTAGAGTTTGTAGCCTAAACTGCTGAACGGATCTCGATGAAATTTGGCATAGGCGTTGAGGATAGTCTGGAAGAACACATAGGCTACTTACTTTTGTTTTTTTTTTTTAATTCCACGAACGAAGTCGCGTGCGAAAGTATATTATCTTTCGTCCGCGTGGAATAAAATAAAACAAAAGCAAGTAGCTTGTGTCTTCCAGACTATCTTCTACATCTATGACAAATTTCATCGAGATCCGTTCAGCCAACAACAACTAGAAACGTCGACGAACTGAACATATATAACTGTTGCGTGTATTAGCGACTAAAATCGCCGGGTTTCGGATTACTTTTCCTTGTGTACAAATGGCCTAATACTTCGGTTATGTACGACCCTGTTGTTTACCGGCTTTCATTGCTAGGATGAGACATCGTGTTTATCGTCCAAGATCTACAACGAAAAACAACATGGGAAATAAACAACAAAAGTTGTTCGAACTTCGACGAATATAATTGTAACTGAATTAAAAAAAAAAGTATATTTTAATAAAATTGCTAAAATTAAAGTTCCTCTTTGCTTAAATAACAATAGATTAATTTTTATAATAAATTTTTTTTTTTGACTCGACCAGAAGTTGTTTCATTTTATAAGAGAAAGCAAAAAAAAACGAAGAAAAAATTACTTTTTAACTTATTGATTAACTAAATCTAGAATAATTTCAGTCAGTAAATATTTTTTTATCAAAATGTAATTTAACGCCATCTATCAGGAAAGACTTGAACTTCTTTCTTGGTATTTTGTTGCAAATATAGCTCACCAAACCATGAGCTTTTAAAATCAATACCCATACTTTTGTAGTGGCGCATTGCATAAAATGTTCAGTTATAAACAATAAAAATTAACATTTAACAGTGGTAGAGTCCGCTTTAACATCTTCGCACGAATGGGCCGGCTCGCCCGGTGTAATACCACGACCACACAGAAGACAGGCGTGAAGTGGAAGCAATTCCGCGTTTCGTCTGATGAGTGTGGTGCCGGAGGCCTAATTTTAGTCCTTTTCCCTTTCCACCCTTTTCTTAAGAGGAAAGGATGGGAAGGAAAAGTGGATTTACGGGGAATGAGACGCATAGGAAGGGGAAATGTCCGCTTTATGTACGTCTCCTCCTCCGTCGATTAAGGGTAGGCAACGCATCTGCAATTGCGGATGTTTATGGGTAGCGGTCGCTTTCCATTTCGGTGGATTCAGGTGGCCGCTTGCTCGTTTGCCACCTTATATTATAAAAAAAAAAAAAATACATTAAGCAATATGACAAATGAAAATAAAATAATTTACACTTAACTGTGTCTATTCTTTTTTACATTTTTAGTAAAAAAGAGCAGAAACATATTTTTATTATATTTATAAGTGAAATAATTAAATTAATCGATAACAAATTCGAATTTTAAAATTCGAACATATGCTACGTAGAAAATTTTCAACGATAATCGTCGGCTAATTCGAATCGATTCGAATTTCAAATCGGCAGATTGTCCGAATTTTTTTAAACGCTTCGGCGCCACAAACGTTGGGTTTACGGCGAGCTGTCAATCAAACGCGGCTGCATATTATTATTAGGGGTATTGTAATCGTTTAAAGAACACAAGAAATTCGTATTCCACCATCGACAGGTTGGTTATTTTTTACAATGCCTAATTTCATTCAGTCCTGCGGCGTAATTGTGTCCCGGGCTAGGCGGGCGACGGTAAAAAACGCACTTATCATTTCAGTGGTTTGTTTCTTTTTTTCATCGTGGAAAAATTAGATTTATCCCTAATCTTACATTGACACAGTAATGAGAGACCCAAATATTGTACGGACAGAGTTCTATTAAAAAAACTGTAGAGCCGCCATAGTTTTATTTCCCTTTTTTTGTACAAAGTAGAAGTTTAATGTTTTTATTGTACCTAATATTTGATATCAAATATTTAAGACTGGCCGTTGCTCGCGACTTCGTCCACGTGAAAATAAAAAAAAGTATAGCGTATGTCACACAAAGCCATCTATGTAAAAGGTTTGATTTATTTATTTATTAGAACATCTATTAAATGTTCTCTATACTTTTTTCTTAAATATGTACATTAAAAATTTATCATATCTCTACTATTATTTAAAATCTATATTAACTACAGTTTTATCTACAAAAAAGGCAACTCCACAACTCTCCTGTTCTTTAGCACAGCCACCGGACGGATTTGGTTCCGTGAAACTAATCAAGCTAAAGAAGTAAATTGTGGCTAAAATGTGGCGATCACGCGATACTTTACCCATTGATAAGCCCCAATGTGCCTATTAAATATTATTATAATATGAAATAGATGCTACCAATACACTAGTTATTATTAAAAATACTAGCTTTCGCCCGCGACTCCGTCTGAATATATAAAGATAAAAAAGTGAGTCTATGTTTTCTTCCTGACTATACATCTATGCCATTGAGATCCATTCAGCAGTTTAGGCTACTCTTACAGACATACAAACATTCGCTATAATATTAGTAAGATATATTGAAAATGGTTATCAAGAATTAGACTACATCTAATAAGGTATAAAATCTATTTATAAATATACTAGCTATCACCCGAGACTCCGTCCGTGCGGAATTAAAAAAACAAAAGTTAGTAGCCTATGTGTTCTTCCAGATTATGTTCTACATTTATGCCAAATTTCAACCAGATCTGTTCAACTGTTAAAGCTACAAACTCTAACATAAATCCATCTAAACTTTCGCATTTATAATATTAGTATGATGTGAATTTGTTTCTCATTACATGGTTGAATACACAATCGTATTATCATCTAATTAGCTGTTCCCTTGCGGCTTCACCCGCATATAATTATGACAATTTTATTTTATTGTTTACATTTGTTAAATTCTCAATTGCAAATGTCAAAATACCAATTACGTTACTATGGCAATCTTGCATCCTTGATATTGGCAGCAACTTATGGTCTCTTTCCCACATTAGGGTTTTTATCCAAAATATTTACCCCCTAAGTTTAATGGCGTGAAAATATATAGCCTAAAGCATGACGTAAGTGTAGGGCTTTTTATTAAAAAAAGAATTATTCAAAAATATGCTGTAATTGCTGTCATCTTAGGCAACAAAGAAATGTGTGTTTACGCTTTATTATAATAGTATAGAAGTATAGATATAGTATAGTATAGATTAAATAGTAAGTCATGTGAGAACTTTATTACATAGATATTAATAATAACCTCTACAAATGCGTTCATTAATTTACTACAATTTTTCATCAACGACTTCATATTTATCTAAACAGACATCTAGCGATTATCAACATTTGTACAAACAAGAAATAAAGATGTTTTCAAAACCTTCAAATGTTTATTAAAACCGTTACAAGATAAAAATAGATGTATAAAATCGATTATATTTTTTAATCTACAAAGTTGACAGCAAGGAGTTGCTAGCTATTAATTTATGGTTAGTTAGGGAATTAATAAATCATAAAGTTGAAATGTAAATGTCATATTGTTTTACAATTTTAAATGCGTAAAACGGAATTATTTTTACATTCCGATCTTCGATTAGCGGTAACAGCCGCGACATTTACAATTATATTTATTGTTTTAAAACTCGTAACTTATCTGTGGTGACTTGGAAACAGTTCCCTGGGTATCGTATTTTATGCCGGTGATAGTATGTTCGGGGAATGACGCTAAATGCCACGGGTCTTGTAGATGGAGAATAATTCTTTCGATTAGACATGCTGGCCATGTTTAAAGTTTAATTTATCCATACTAACAAAAAGGTTAGGTCTGTTGTGCGACGAAAACTGAAAAAATAGTGGACCGTTTTCAAAAAGTCTTTTATCATTAGAAATCTACATTATCACAAAGAAAATATCTGGCCTGGTTATATACGTATTTTTTTCTCCCGGCGTACGAGGTCGCAAGCAACCGCTTGTATTTTATAATGCTTATATTTTGCAGTGGCTTTAGCTATTGCATAAAAGTTACAAACGTTTGTCTCTGTCTAGTAATTTAAATGATTATTTTATCTGAATTTGCATCTAAAATTAATTCTCAACAGTATCTAATCTATAATAAAAAATATTACGAAACTGGTTAGTAAAAATAAATATAGTTACATTTATGAAGATCTAAGATTTTTTTTAAACTATCCAATAACGATGTCTCTCATTTTAAAATAACTCGAGCGAAAGTGAATCCGCACGTCGCAATTAATCGCATTACTGTGTTGTAGGAATGATGTTAACGAAAATAATGCAGTTTAAAAGAAACATTTTTATGGAAATGTTTTAATTTTTTCTTTATTCAACAATTTCAACGAATTTTGTAATTAAAGAATGAAAATGTGAGACACGAGTGTGAAAAATGTAGTTTATCTTACTAATATTATAAACGCGAAAGTTTAGATGGATGGATGGATGGATGGATGGATGGATGGATGGATGGATGGATGGATGTTTGTTAGCGTTTGTAGCCTAAAGGGCTGAACTGATCTCCATGAAATTTGGCACAGGTTTAGAGTATAGTCTGCAAGAACACATAGGCTACTTTTTATCCCGAGAATAGTTACGGTTCCCGTGGGATTCATTAATTTAGTTTTTTAATGTTTACTCGATCATTCTGCAACGGTTCAACATATCTTATTGAAATTTGGCACAGATATAAAACAAAGTCTGGAGTACACATGGGATAAGGTTCATACCCGAGAAATGTCCGGTTCCCGAGGGATACGTAGCTTTTTGTTATTTATATAGTTCGTATGTTTTCTAATTCGAACGAAGTCGCGGGCAACAGCTAGTAAATTCATATTACGAAAAACATTATATTATACAATTCAATAGAAATTGCAAAAAGCGCCCTCTATCGGTACAATTACACACGTTGAGTTCCAATGAATACTGGCCTTGAATGTCGTCCATCTTTTTTCCCCGCAACAAAAGCGCACCTGCGCCGGGCACGCGCAATTATATGCAATCAATATCTTAATTACATTCATTTTTATCACCAAAGCGTCTTAACAGAACGTTAAAATAAAAATATATAAATTAAAAGTACTAAATAATAAAATACAATGTCGTCGCAGTTTATCAGCATTTATTTCCGTTATTTCGTTTGTCGGTTGTTTTTTTATTGATTGCCAGCAACGCTGCAAGTGACAGCGCTTTTATTTTTAATTTTATGTGCAGTAAAAAGGTTTTATACTACTATTTAAAGTTATTTTAATAATTTAAAAGTTACTATTATTGCTTTGTTATGGTAATTTGGACTGAACTTTTATGAATATTAAGCTTTTTATAATTTAAATAAAAGAGAATACAAGCGTCAGTAACTAGCCAGTTACAAATGTTTTAGGGAAAAATGTAAAAAAATAATACGTATTTCAAATCTACATTCCGATAACTTTAAATACAACTGAAATAAATTAATATTTTATCTATCTAGAACAAAATTCTTTCACATTTCTCAATTTTGCAATACCCAGGTCAAATTTCCTACCATAGGGTAGGCTCTCGTCTCTCTGTGACATGTACGAACTGATTTCATCTACGTTTTTTTTTAATTGTCTAATGCATTAAACATAGATCAACAAACGCAGTTTTATTCCACTCCCTTGTGTGGCCAGCCCACACAGTTTTAAAATTAGATTACGAACATAAAAGCCACACTTGTACTAAGTAATAGTGACCTTTAAAGAGAGCTTTTAATTAAAAAAATAGAATGTATAGTCCGGGACATATATTTCCTACCCATTTCAGTGAAATAAGATTTGACGACCACAAGTAAATCGGTCGAAAACATATAACACATACATGGTTACTTGTAACTTGGTGATAGTTTGTAGAATGATATTAGGTCCCAAATGGGAAGGGAATTTAATTCCTCGACTATTTCACGAAAGTTACATTTTTATATCAAGTTATACTTAATGACTGCTTCAGCGATGTGACTGTCTATTGATCTTGTAATTGAGCTCAATAAATTATCATACACGATATAAATAGTGTACTTTTTTATTGAAATAAAGAAGTCTTATTTATTTTTCATTAACATTTTACTTGATATTATGACAGGATAGAATATGCTGTTAATCTACTTGAAAGTTCATGTCAAGTCTAATATCAAATTATCACAAGAATCTAATCTTACTTAATATTATAAATGCGAAAGTTTAGATGGATGGATGTTTGTTAGAGTTTGCCTAAACGACTTAACGGATCTCGATTATTGCATAGATGTAGAGCATAGTCTGGAAGAACACATAGGCTATTTTTTATTCCACGTAGAAGGATTCGCGGGCAAAAGTAGTTACATCATATATTTAAAATCAACATAATTTAGGTCTTAACTAGCACTTTACTACCCAATAATAATGAAAAAAAAACTCTTAAACATGTCCTTATTATGTTCTAATTATTCTTCGCATACTTTCTTTGCATTTATACCATATTCGTTAAGAAATAGAACGTAAAATTATAATACGCCCGTTAAGCTGTAATATTATGCGCGGTCTAGTAACTCCATACTCCTATGGAAATTGAAAAAAATGGACACAACAAATGCTTAACACTAAAAAGGAAACAATAATTTCTCGACTACATTCAACTATGTAAGTTATGTTTCACACGAGGACAGAATTAGTAAGAATGTGCAGTTTCAAATACCACAGAAGATAGACACGTGCAGAGTGGTTCTTAAAAAAATAAAAAATAAAAATAAATAATGCTTTTGTAACATGTTTATAAGATCACATTCGGAATGAGTTGATCACCAACGAGTATAGACATTCACATCTGTAGAATACGTAGGCACTACGTAATATCATTCACACAAATACAAATACACTTTCCTACATGCACACTCATACGTACCCACGCCATACACACATATAGAAAGTTGAGGAGTTTTATTTCATTTTTTACAACTAGTTTTTTATTAACTGATTTATTTGAATTGCCCTTTACCCCCTTTTTTCTATAGATTTATAAATCTCCGACTATATACTCTACCTTTTACATCTTGGGAATGGGGGGTGGCTGAAAACCAGCTCGACACTGGATCTCAACCAGTATCGGTTAAGCAGAGCCTCCCCCTTTTGCTATCTGTTACAAATTTTCATAAATATTTCTTATTTTGTATAACACTGTGTATTCTTTTGGATGGCAATAAAAATATGTACTGCCGTTTTATGGCTAACTAGCTGTCGCCCGCAACTCCGACTGCGCGGGATAAGCAAAACTTATGAAGTAGCTTATATGGTCTTCCAGACTATGTTCTACATCTGTGCTAAATTTCATCGCAATACATTGAGTCGTTCCGGATATCTTCTAACATACATCCATCCATATAAACTGGCATTTATAGTATCAAGTAAGAAGTAAGATATAGTGTTAGTTTATAGTTATTATTACAAGAGTATAGTAACACCATGCAATATTTTTTTTATAAATATCAACGTAAACAACATGAAGCTTTTTAATTAATAGTGATGGATTGCGGTGGCGCTGGCGGCTGCGGTCACATCAAAGCTTATTTACATTCCTCGACTAACGCGCTTACAATTTTTATTTCTGCTCATTTCTTCTATTTTTTATTGATACGTAATTTAATGAGACCACATAGGTGTCGTTTATAAATAGTTCAAGGTAACTAACATATTGTTGACTTTTTGTTATCTACTCTGTACTAATATAATAAAGCGTAAACACACACTACTTCGTGAACTAGGATGTCAGCAATCACAGCATTTTTTTGAATAATTATTTCTTTAATAAAAAGCCCTACTCTTACGCTTTAGGCTATATATTTTCACGATATTAAACTTAGGTAAATAAATTAGAAAAAACACCTTCATGTGGGAAAGGGACCATAAACTACAAGCTGCCAACATTAAGAAAAAAGGAAGCAAGGTTATTACAGTAATTTTGACATTTGTAATTGAGAATTTGACAAATGTAAACAATAAAATAAAGTTTTTATAATAAAATGCGGTTGCAGCCGCACGGGAACAGCTAGTCATTTTGAAGTGTTACGACCGAATACTGAAACTAAATTTTAAACTAAAGATTTTATTACACAGAGATAGATAAAAAAGTAAAGAAATTAGTCAGAGAAACTAGATTGGGACTAAGGTTGTAACGGAGTCCATTTTAACGGAAGCGGAAGCGGATGCGGAGTGCAATTTCTTGCGGAAGTTCCGCACTTGCGGATGCGTTACGAACCTAATTGGGACTTCATTAAATTTATTATTAGTATGGGACATACCAAAAGAAAAGTTTTTTTCATACCTGTCTTCTATAACATAATTCGCTATTTATCATCTAATTGCAAATTAATACATTAAAGTATTGAAATTATTACTCCTATGTCATTTAAATTCTATTGGCGTGTTCATTAAATGTAAATTCCAATACTTAAGACATCAAATAACACAAAACAGGTGATTACTCAAAAAAATATGCGAAGAAACTAACGGGAGGACATTTTAGATGACATTATGATAACTTGTAAGTACAGTTGGGGAAAATGGCGGTCCACCTTAAAAGCAAGAAACGTTTGAACAATGAAACGAGACGCGGAACAAAGACCAATACAACGCAGCTTATGAAAACTGTACGAAAAAAAGTCCGTTAGTGATACATGACTAGTTTCTTTTTATTATCCTTTCGTTTGCACTCACTGCTATCTAATTAGTTACCTGTAGGAAGAGTTGTTGTCTCGTTGCAATGAACAAGGCAATGTTTCCTGAAGTGAAACACCGCGGGTTTTCGCGGCTGTACAATCAGGGAGTCTGGCTGTTGTAGCTTAAAAGTAACAGTCACTTGTGTGTCTTGTACGCTTAAGTTAGTATTGTTATTAAGTCCACTACGCGGAACAATTACTAAAGCTTTCAATTGTGTCTGTACGAAAAAAACGATCCGTGGTACACGGCTGTATGTTTTTTTAAGCGCCTTCCCAAACGAAAGAGGTTATCAATTCGTTTTTTTATGTGTGTTACCGCATGTCTCCGGCCCTGGTGAACCGATTTTGCTAATGGTTTGTGGAACTCACTTCTACCTGATTGGTTATTCGTAGGGAGAGACGGAGTTTGTCTCGTTGCAATGAACAAGGCATTTTTCCTAAAGTGGAACACTGCAGCTTTCTGCGACTGTACTTGTTGTATGAATTATTGAATATTGTGTACTGTCATATCGCCGTGCAATTATAATTGTGATAGTCTGGGAATTAATTAGTACCGTTAAATAAAAATGTAGAATACATCGATATTATTTGTAGAGTAGTAATTAATTTTCTATAGTTTAATATTTTAAGCTTTAACTTAGGGTTTTATACTTTTATATTATTTTTTATTTTTTATTTTTATTTTTATTTTTATTTATTATATTATTTTTTTATACTGTGACTAGAGACCGGTGCTGATTTTTGACTTATCCTATTTGATACATTATGCGTAGGCTTACGAAATGTGATCCATGCACCCTGAGACGAGAATAAAAATGTTTTTTTAATTCTCAGCACTGAAAAATAAGGTTACGTGTTGAATATTGTGTAATTTTTAGTAATACTGTCCGATAAAGTTTATTATTTCTTTTTTGACAACATTTTAAAATACCCAAATAATTTGAGTCAATATAGTCAGTTGTAGATAGAGTATATTAGAGGAAGTTTGAGAGTAGGCCCAGTGGTTGAGAAAATAAGGAGTAAAAGGTTAGCGTGGTATGGGCATGTTATGAGAAGGGATGAATCGCATGTAACAAGAAAGACGTTAGTTATGAATGTGGAGGGGTACACCGGTAGAGGTAGACCTAGAAAGAGATGGATGGATTGCGTGAAAGGTGACATGGTCAAAAAGGGAGTGATGACTGAGATGACGGATGATAGAGTTATTTCGAGGACGAAAACCCGGTGCGCCGACCCTACGGGAGTAGCATAAGGCAGGGGAGATGATGATGATAGACAGGTGTAGATAAATTGTTATTTGCTTAGTTATATTAGTAGTTTAAATGTGACTTCTATTTTATCGTACAAACAAAACAGTGTTAAAAGTTCTTGCCTTTTCTTTATATTGCCACATATGAAGATAGATTAAAGCGTTTTATTATTTATTTTTAATCATTATTGATTACCTATAAGGGTGAAAATACTTCAAGCAAAACTAGACTATGTTGCCTTTGCAATGAAAGCTAAAATTGCATAATTAACAAATTTGTGACATTCGATACGTTTTAAGAAAGTTGATTAGTACGTTTTTTATTTTCTCCATGTTTAAGGTCTTTATCGTTGAGCGATGGCGTACGTTCAGTGAGTACTAAATTAGTGCTTAAACATTGCAAACTTGCGAAATAACAACGCCTTTTAATCATGTACGATCAGCAAAACAATACATGGATATTTGTTATTTGCTTAGTTATATTAGTAGTTTAAATGTGACTTCTATTTTATCGTACAAACAAAACAGTGTTAAAAGTTCTTGCCTTTTCTTTATATTGCCACATATGAAGATAGATTAGTACGTTTTATTATTTATTTTTAATCATTATTGATAACCTATAAGGGTGAAAATACTTCAAGCAAAACTAGACTATGTTGCCTTTGCAATGAAAGCTAAAATTGCATAATTAACAAATTTGTGACATTCGATACGTTTTAAGAAAGTTGATTAGTACGTTTTTTATTTTTTTTTAATTCTCAGCACTGAAAAATAAGGTTACGTGTTTAATATTGTGTAATTTTTAGTAATACTATCCGATAGAGTTTATTATTTCTTTCTTGACAACATTTTAAAATACCCAAATAATTTGAGTCAATATAGACAGTTGTAGATAGAGTATATTAGAGGAAGTTTGAGAGTAGCCCCAGTGGTTGAGAAGATAAGGAGTAAAAGGTTAGCGTGGTATGGGCATGTTATGAGAAGGGATGAATCGCATGTAACAAGAAAGACGTTAGTTATGAATGTGGAGGGGTACACCGGTAGAGGTAGACCTAGAAAGAGATGGATGGATTGCGTGAAAGGTGACATGGTCAAAAAGGGAGTGATGACTGAGATGACGGATGATAGAGTTATTTCGAGGACGAAAACCCGGTGCGCCGACCCTACGGGAGTAGGATAAGGCAGGGGAGATGATGATGATAGACAGTTGTAGATAAATTGTTATTTGCTTAGTTATATTAGTAGTTTAAATGTGACTTCTATTTTATCGTACAAACAAAACAGCGTTAAAAGTTCTTGCCTTTTCTTTATATTGCCACATATGAAGATAGATTAAAGCGTTTTATTAATTTCTTTCTTGACAACATTTTAAAATACCCAAATAATTTGAGTCAATATAGTCAGTTGTAGATAGAGTATATTAGAGGAAGTTTGAGAGTAGGCCCAGTGGTTGAGAAAATAAGGAGTAAAAGGTTAGCGTGGTATGGGCATGTTATGAGAAGGGATGAATCGCATGTAACAAGAAAGACGTTAGTTATGAATGTGGAGGGGTACACCGGTAGAGGTAGACCTAGAAAGAGATGGATGGATTGCGTGAAAGGTGACATGGTCAAAAAGGGAGTGATGACTGAGATGACGGATGATAGAGTTATTTCGAGGACGAAAACCCGGTGCGCCGACCCTACAGGAGTAGGATAAGGCAGGGGAGATGATGATGATAGACAGTTGTAGATAAATTGTTATTTGCTTAGTTATATTAGTAGTTTAAATGTGACTTATATTCCTTCTTGAAATGCTGTAGAGTACGGTTTCATGAATTTATTGATTTTTTAATTTTTTATTAATAATTATAATATTAAAAATGTACGTGTCTACAAAAAAGTTTTATAAAGTTTCAACTTTTAATTTCAGGCGCTCACTCAACTTTTCGTGAATGGTTCACTTCTGCATAATGCCATCGAATTAAAGGGAATAATATTTCATTAATACCTTTAGTTACATTTAATAACAAGCAGTTGTTCGATAGCCATCTTAATCGGCGGCGATTCCTCGAAGTTAGCACTACCATTGACTTGCACGCGATTTCAAAACTACCCGACTTCTTAAGCCAGAAAATTTGCACATTTATTCTAAATCCTTTAGAAAAGGTGGTCAGAAAACCTGAATAAAACAAGTCAATTACTATAGTGTTATCTAAAATCTGAATAGTCAAGACCTGTCAAAATAATAAGAATTAGTATTATTTACGCGACTTCAATCTCGAAGATATCCTTTTGTTATTTTTTTCATTTATCAACCAGTACTTGACCAAGATCCCACCTAGACTAAAGAGAAGATGTGGTCGAAGGATGTCCTTTTGTCCCTAAAGAGGGTCCTCACAGTATGTACTGCTCATCCATACATCTCTATCAGCCGTTATATTTATTCCCTTACTCATATCCGCTTTCACACAATACTTCCACACCTTCGGTCTTCCTCTACCTTTGTAGCCATCGATATTCTCTCATTATCTATTTAAGTTTTTTGTTGAAAGAAATTAAAGTATTTATAAGTAGGATAGCTACATAAGTAGTGGAAGACCGAAGAAAGTATGGATAGTGTGAAAGAGGATATGCTTAAGAGAGTGTATTCAGATATGTCGGCTGATAGAGATGTATGGAATAGTACAGACTTTGCCGTAAACAAAGACAAGTTGATTATAAGTTTGAAAGCGTTTAAATACAGTCAATTCATCCTCACGAAAAAACATCACGTTTGACAGCCTGCCAAAACATTATCATCAATTAAAAACAAAAATTCAACAGTCTCGTATCTCTGAAATCAGACAGACGCAAGGTGACAATGCTAACTAACCTTTGCAATTATTCAAACTGTTATTTATCACGAACATTGAAAAGGCGGTATTTTTTACCCTTCGATTCTTAAAAGGAATACGTCCGTTTGTCCAGAGGGATTAGTTGTAACTGCTCACTCTACATTATAATTACACTGTGCACAATTTAATTAATATACTAACCTTTTGTAACAAGGATAAGATGATCTGTGGTCGTTTAAGTTTGACGTAAACCGTGTACAGAGTAGATTAAAATAAATTAGTTGCACTTAATTTAAAAGTGGTTAGTCATTCGCGATGCATGCGTTTTCTAGTTTAAAAATAATACTTTATAGCAGTGTGTTTTAATAAATAGACGCCTGAGTCGGTACGGTAAAGTTTTTAATACAATTGCTTTGACACGTGGTTTTTGTTGTAACCGCCTAATACTCTAAATGGTTTTGAAAAGTGTGGTAACTAACAGTGGAGGAAGCTACAAGATCTGTTGCAACAATGGGCAGACTTGCCTTGTACGACCACCACCATAAGACACAACAAGTGAAAGTAATCCCACATTTCATCTGAAAAGTGTGCTTGCCGGAAGTCTTTGAGTCCCTTTTTCCTTTTCACCCATTACTTATAAAGGACTGAAGAGTGTAGTGGATTTGACAGAGGGTATAGGAAGGGGAAATATCCTCTTTCTTTCCCGCGTGGATCAAAAGTAACGCATCTGCAATCATTAAAAAGTTCAAAGATCTATCAACCTAAAGCGATTCACTTATAGCAAGTTACTACAATCAATAAAACTTTCAACTTTTAGATAACAATCTAGGACTTAAAAGGCAATAACTATTGAGCCTGATGTATTGTCCAGTTTACGGGCACGTGCCCTTTCCGACACAAGGCCTCTATATTTGTCAATGCGCTGTCAGTGAATTATCGAGCAATGTTAAAACGTACGCGATAGTCAATTGTCAACTTTAAAATATTCTTTAAACGAATAATAATTATTTGTAAATGTATTCTATTTTTGAAAACAAATCAAAACTGAAAGGTTTTAAACTGATAATGAAGAAGAAAAAAAACAAGTTATACACAGAAATCAACTTAAAAGAAGAATATAAAAACATATAGTTAAATCAACCATTTGCCTCGCCCTCCACACGTCTGTATGCAGCCTCTGTGAATTTCGACTCGCTACAACTAAAGACATGGTTTATGGTTATAAAATAACTAAATTGTATTCTAATTTTGAAATAATCTGAGTAAATAGATAACATCATCATCATCAGCACTATACTGGGGACGTATAGGTGCACGGAGACCTAAGCTGGGGGTGACTAGGCCTTAGTCAAACAAGCTGGCCCATTGCGGGTTGGTTGACTTCACACAACTAACTTTAGCCCGCGACTCATCCTGCGGAATTAAAAGAAACAAACACATAAAAATCTACGCATGATTACACCAGAGCCGTTGCAACATCGCATCGTTGAAACGAACCCACGTACAGATCTACCAATTACAAGCTCACTTTGTAATCGCCGCCGCAAACATCAAACGAGCCGCGGCGAACGATTCGTCTCGCCTATTTACCAATGTTAAAGAAACCGACTCCTACACCAGTTATACAAGACCTTTCAAACCCAGTACAAGCTCTCATATTAGGAACATAAATGTTCTTTGAAGAGGAACGGGATATCTCAACTTAAAGTGGTAGGTCAAGAATGACATTTAAGTCAAATAGACAAAGATACCGTCTCATTATCTTATTATCAAGGGTTAGAAAACTAACTGTGGTAGGTAAAATTTACAAATTATGTATAGTTATACAAAGAAAAACTATTTTTTCTCAAACTGTTGCCGACTTTACATAGATTAGTTATTCTTATAATAAAATAAAGAATTAAAATAGTTATTCGTATTAACTCGAAATTTATTATTTAACCTTTAAAACTCTTTATTTATATCTAAGTAATTTTATATTCGCACTTAACGATTGTAAAAGCTCTACATTAAAAGCTTTGATAACGTTCATGCTTATCGAAGTACAGTTATAGTTTTAACTTAAGCTTAAGATAACTTTAAATTACTTATTTCTATTGGCATTGTTTGCTATAAGACTGGCGAGTTCATACAATAACTTATTTACTTATACTCTAGACACAGCTAACTCTGAAACAAGAAATCGCCAACGCGCTGCGCTGTCAGTTAATTGCTAGAAGATGTTATATCCACGGCGAGTCTCCTACAATATCTGGGCTGGGAAAACTTAGTGAAGCAATTTAATGCAGTTTACAATGAAACAGAAATCCATATAAATATCTGACCCGGTGAGCATAAGAAATGAACTGTGACGGTCACTAGCGCCCTCTGTAAATGTAAAAAGTGACACAAGATCAGTTCAATATAATGACATATACAGGATTCTTAACTGCCGTTGATCCACCCGTTAAGAATCACCCTGTATTAGTAGATAGGCTAAAATAAATACAACTGTTTATGGCCTGTCCATTTATGGAGGTCAGTGGTTTCGTACTGTGAATGTCATGACGTGTTTTTTATAGCACTTTCTATGGCTATTAAGCGTTACATATTAGCCGACAGAACTAATCGCAATAACGTCTGACTGGGTCAGATTGAGATCCGTGAAAAAAATACAAACTTCATATCTATCTATCTTCTATACATATTATAAAATTGAAGTGTCTGTTTGTAATATCATAAGAAAAATCCCAGATTTCGGAAAGATGATGTATTTGTGTTGCTAATAACGAATAAAGGATTTAATGATTTTTTGTCTGTCTGTCTGTCCGCAAGTTTGTTCCAGATAATCTCCGAAACGGTTGGGCCGATTTCGAAGTGACTTTCATTGAAGGGTAGCTGACATGGATAGGCATGTTATAGGCTTATACTTTTTTTTTTAATTCCGCGCTGTCAAAATGACGTAAAGGGTGGTCCGATTTTGATGGGACTTTGACTGAAAGATAGCTGGTAGAAGGTAGATGCACGCGGGAATATGATAGATGACTTTTTAAAAAAATCCGCGCTAACAAAGTTTGCGGGCGACAGCTCCTAATGTAATAAAAATTATCATCAATCAATGTTGGTAAACATCGATTATCAGTAATTAGTGTTTGTTGGACTGATCCATCGTATGCAAAGGTGTGGCAATTACGAATTTTCTTAGTATCGCGGTCGACAGCGTTACGATGTTTTTTTCAAAGCAAAGAGAAAATCTTGGAGCGTTACATCGGCGCCCGTATACAATTTAGGGTACAGTGAGACACGTCAAAAATCCTTTTCTTATTTATTAATGCGAAAATTTACATGGATGGTGGTTTATTAGATTTTTTAGCTTGACATACTGAACGGATCTCGATGAAATTCGACACAGATGTAGAAAATAGGAAGAACACGTAGGCAACTTTTGTTTTTTGTTATTCTAAGCGGACGGAATCGCGGGAAAGAGGCAGTTAAATGTAAAGATGTTCCTTAGAGTTGAAACCTAAGTATTAGGTTATAAAAACTTTTTTGGTGTTTTTGGATGTAACCTTTTATCTACATAGTATTCCATTCCTTCCTCGTCCTCTATCAAAGAAAGAACATGAGCAGTTGTGGACTAAAAGCGTAATAAGCACTCTTAAAAAAAGTTCAAAGTGATATAGCTAATAAAACAGGCTGAACATTCAATTGTTACTTTTTCATTCAAACCATAACAATTATTCAGCAATGTTAATTTTATAGGTTCTATGATATACTTAAGTTACCAATACATTAGTAACTTGGTTAATTAATAATCCTACTAGAATATAAAAAAAATATAATCTTACTAGCTTTCGCCCGCGACTCCGTCCGCGTGGAATTAAAAAAAAAAAAAGTAAGTAGCCCATGTGTTCTTCCAGACTATCATCTACATCTCTGCCAAATACCATCGAAATCCGTTCAGTAGTTTAGACTACAAACTCTAAAAAACATCCATCCATACATCTAAGCTTTCGTATTTATAATATTAGTATGGTATAATTGCAATCAAGTTATTAGTTAGGAAAGTGCAATTTTCATATTGAACATTGCAGTTTTATCGAAATTGTCTCGGTGAGTTGTTTTTCAAGCATTTATGTCAGTCTTCTATGTTAACATAATAAAGCGTAAACACTCACTTTATTACGTAGGATGTCAGCAATCACAGCTTATTTTTGACTCAATATTTTTTTAACCTACACTTAGGACACGCTATGGGTTATCATTTTCACGCTATTTTATTTAAAGAGTAATTAAAATAAAAAAAGACTGGCAACTAAGAGACAAAAACTAAGAGATAGCAGCAAAGAAGCAAGATTGGTCACGGTTAGTTATTAGCTAAGGCCTTCGTTGTCATTTATGTGTTTTAATTTTGATATTTTTAATTAAAAGTATTACAAATGTAAATGATAAAATAAAGTTTTTATAATGCGGATGAAGCCGCACAGGAACAGCTAGTCGGTTTAGAACCAGTTTATTAAATTCACCTTTCTGCGACATTTGTACAGAACTCCTTAATTATTATTCCGAACGCGCTTCTCTCGATTTCTAAGTGGGCGTCCGTTTAAGGAATGAACGTACATTACTTGAATAAACAACAATAATGTTAATCAGGCATGCGCTCTGGTAATTTGCTACGTTTTTTATAATAGTTATTTTGCATTTTTAACCGACATCGAAAAAGGTAAGTGCATCGTATAGATATGAATATTCATTACTAAGATTCCTATTTGAATTGTAGAAAAATTTAATTGTCTAACCTAGATTTTATTAACTTTCTTTCGTATATAAATATTTGAAGAATAACTCAGTGAAAACTTAATCAATTAAATGGTAGAAAAATGCAAAATAAAACAACTGGATTTGAGAGTGAAGGAGACGCATATGAAGGGGAAAGATCTTTTTTTATAAGAAAAGGCGGCAAACAAGCGGCGAGAACACCAAGATGGTCAACGACGGCCATTGACATCTGCAACACCAGAGGAACCACAGATGCGTTGCCGGCCTTTGAGTAAATGATAGGCTCGCTTCTTGAAGGACGCTAAGTCGTCTTGTGTGCGTCTCCTCTATCGATTAAGGGTAGGCAACACATCTGCAATTGCTGATGTTTACGGGAAAGCGCTTCACCATTTTGGCGGATTCAGGTAGCCGCTTGCTCGTTTATCTATAGAAAGAAAACGTGATACTGGAATAAGAAGTTATCAAATTAAAAACTTAATGAACATAGAGAAGTTAGAAAATTACACCGACCACAATAAAAGTCAAACTTTTCTTTGGCTAAATACTGAAATGCAATTTAATAAATAACAAATTCTTTAATAATCAAGTCACTTTTTAACACTTTATCTGGCAGATTATAAAGTTACGAAACGGATTGTTTAATTTAATTTTAAGTAATACAAGCTGTTGCTCGCGACTTCGTCTGCGTGAAATTTAAAAAATAATATACATATAGCCTTTATTAATCACTCATAACGTAGCTTTGTAATTGTGAAAGAATTTTTGAAATCGGTCCAGTAGTTTTTGAGTTATTTCAATACATACAAAAATACAAATCTTTCCTCTTTATAATATTAGTAAAGACTATAGGTAGTACAAAGAGGTTCTAAATATTATTATCTATATCTATACTTCTATACTATATACTATATTATAATAAAGCGTAAACACACACTTCTTTGTTGCCTAAGATGTCAGCAATTACAGCATATTTTTGAATAATTATTTTTTTAATAAAAAACCCTACACTTACGTCACGCTTGAGGCTATATATTTTCACGCCATTAAACTTAGGGGGTAAATATTTTGGATAAAAACCCCAATGTGGGAAAGAGACTATAAGTTGCTGCCAACATCAAGAAAGCAAGTTGCCATGGTTTGTCATCGTCATATCATTTTGACATTTGCAATTGATAATTTGACACATGTAAACAATAAAATAAAATTTTCATAATTTTATGCGGATGAAGTCGCAGGGGAACAGCTAGTCATATATAAAGATAGACAAGGTACAAATTATCCAAATGCATTGTCATGTTTTGCGATGTTTAAAAAGGTAATCTCACATCAAAATCCGAGTAAACGGATTTACATGTACACAAAATTGCACCAATTTATCTTCGCACAATAACGTAAACTGGGTTTATTTTTCTATCATACTTCATACTAATAATATGAATACACGAGTTTAAATGGATGTTTGTCACTACAGATCTCGTAAACGGCTTAACATATATCGATTAAATTTTCCACAAATGTAGATCATAGTCTGTAAGATCATATGCGGACGATGTCGTGAGCAACAGCTAGTCTTACTTCTTACTAATATGATAAATGCGGAAGTTTGGATGTTGGTTAGAGTTTGTAGCCTAAACTGCTGAATAGATCTCGATGAAATTCGGCACAGATGTAAAGATAGTCTGAAAGAACACATAGGCTACTTACTTTTTTAAATCCACGTGGACGATGTCGCGGACAACAGCTAGTTTGTTAATAAATAAATATCAGCACCGGAAGGACACCTCCCAATAAAGCATGTAAAAATGTTTTATCTAAAATCAAGATAACAACATAATTACGAACACCGGCCAACAATGAACGTTTTCAGAATTTTAAATTAAAAAAAAAAACTGTCCGCCATTATACCGAGTTACTGGCGATTATGGCATTTGGTAGAAACGGCCAGTGTTAAAATTATACCAAATACAATTAAAAACAAAACGATATTACACACAACAAACAGCAAAGTAATATCAACTTAAACCCAATGAAATAAGATCGACATTTCATTGTTATGAATTTAGGAATACGTCTCTAAAGTACAGATAGCAAATAACGTATAAAAACATTAGAACAGTTTGAAATCGTAGCAATGAGCTATGTGTGAAAAGGAGAGGGAAGCCCTATGATACCTGATATGGTATTAGAGTGAAAGGGACGGATATGTTTTATAGTTTGCTACTGTTTGTTGAACAGTAGTCAATCCGGGGGCAGTCAGGGGCGGGTCTAAAGGTTGTATTATAGAGTACTTTAGATATAGTACAAGTTTTTCTGTAGAGCTTTTTGAATAGAAAGAGTTAGAAATATTAACTGAATTAATATGAAAATCATTAAAAAGCCAAGTATCGGAATGTAAATTTTGTTTTTTATTGAAACTATGAAGTTACGAAAAAAATTATCATTACTTTAATTAGAATTGTATGGCCTTAACATGGTTTTATAAATTACTACCCAGCCCTTAACTCCGTCCGCTTTGAATTAAAATATATTAATAAAAAACAGCCTATCTGTTATTTTAACCTATGCTCTACATCTGTGCCTTATTTCGTTAAGATCATTTCAGCCGTTTAGGCTACAAACTCTAACAAACATCCATCTAAACATTCGCATTTATATAAGTAAGATTAGTACGAGGTAAGACTCGTAAGTTGAACCCCCCATGCGTTACTTTACTAAGGAAATACGTCAAAAATCTAATCATACTTATGCTTTTAATAAGTGGTTACTCCTCTAAATGGGAACATCTCTTATTCTCCTTATTTTCTAAAAGTTACAACAAAAGTTCATTTCATTTCATCTCACAATTTCCACAAAATAATCATAAAAGTGAAATCGTAAGCCACCATAAATGTAGACGTTCTTTTGTTTTCTTATTTAAAACAAACTCTATTCTAATAACTTATTTAAACTTTGTACACAAAAGAAAACAATGTTATAAAAACAAATTGAAAGGTTGTAGAAGTGAGCTTAACTTTAATTAACTTTTTAATTCCAATTACAGTTTTATTTCAACAGTTGAAGTAGTCAATTAAAACTGACAGAATTATGCGTTTGTAGCAGATTTTAGATTATGAATTGAAGCATGTAACTGCATTGTTTATGTAACAATAAAGGCAATTGGAATAGGAAATGTTTAGATACTAAGTAGGTCAATACAATAATTTCAACGCAATCAGCATTGCCATCAGAACAAGCATTGTGCGATTTATCGGCTAGGACCAGTGCCTGTGTTAGGATCGGGCGCGGTTGGACGACCGCCCAGGGCGCTAAAATATAATCAAAGGACTTTAATTTATTACTTATCTTGCTTTTTAAGTAGTTTTTTTAAGTATGTATTACATCCTAAAAAATCACAATGTTCTTTTCAAATAACTTTTATCAAAGATCATTTTTCTCTTGTTTTAGTTCTTAAGAAAATAATTAAAAAAAAATGTGAAAGGATTTACTTGACTATATTTTTCACTTACATATAAAAATATGTAAGAGAAATAATATAACTTTATCGGAATTGGATTAAAATTTATCATTTTTCTCATTTTGCTAGGAAAATAAAAAACGGTTCGATTATCACATCACGACATCTAGTAGTTGAGTGAAGAAACGTTTGCTCGGACATTTCCATAGAGTTTCACGAGGATAACAATAGATGGCGTGTTTTTAAAAATTTATTTTCAACAAATCTTATTAACGATCTCTAAATACTTAAAAAAATAACAATAATAAATAATGCTAACAATTATTTTATAACTTAACTACAAAAACGAGTACTTCGGATGATTTTTGTGATAGCATTTAAGGAAATGCCATGCAGTTTCTTCAGGCTTGTGGATCGTTGTGTATAGACAATCGTCAATAGCTTTGTCGACGGTGCGTCTCTCTGTAAAAAAAAACAGAAATCAATTAATGGTTAGTTCAAATTTTCTTGACAAAACCAAGAGTTGTATATTAAAAGAAAGAAATTCGTTACTCATTAGCGACACCTGACCCGGTGACCATAAGTGTAACTAAATAGCTCACTAGCGCTCTTCTTTTGTTTTATATCCAGTATTCAATAACATTTTCAAACAAATGCAACCGATGTCATCTTACCATTTTCTGGTACTCCAGTGAGAGCGACGTCCAAATGAAACACGCCTTCTTTAGACATCATCTTAGCTTTAAGAAGTAAACATAAAGCCCATACTTTTAATCTGTAATCTTCTCTCTGTAATTAAAAAGACATATAAAAAAAATATGATAAAGAAGAAAGATTTGCATTTTTATCTATACTAATATTATAAAGAGGAAATATTTGTATTTTCGTAGGTATTGAAATAACTCAAAAACTACTGGGCCGATTTTAAAAATTATTTCACTGTTAGAAAGGTAATTTATCTGTGAGAAACATAGGCTATGCTTTTATTATTTTTTAATGTTACGCGGGCAAAGTTAGGAGCAACAGTTAGTATGTATTAAAATAACTCAAAAACTACTTGGCCGATTTTTTAAATTCATTCACCCCTATTAAGCTACGTTATCAGTGAGTAACATAGACTATGTTTTTAAATATTTTTCAATTTCACGCAAACGAACACGCGAGCAACAGCCAGTGTATTAAAGTTAATCACAGTCATATTATTATAGTAAATTAATGATTCAGCGAACCTCACGAAAAAGCAAAGGTTCAATCAAGTGTTACTGTTATGCGATTAAAAAAAAACAAAGAATGGTAGAAGTAAAACTAGACGCTATCCTTTTATGTGCTCCTAGTACTTTCATAGTTGAAACAAAGATCAATTCTTATTGTAGACTTACCACGTCCCAATTTCCTGACGTCACTTGCAGAACCAACTGTGGGCTGACCTTCGACTCTTCGACGCACTCTAGGATACCCCGTTTAAATGTTGCGTAGACTTGGGAACCCTGAAATCAATATTTTCTTTGAAAAATATGAACATATTAAAGAAACTGACAATCAGGTGTCGATTGATCCAACCAAAGGAATTCATTTCGAGTTCATTTGTTTATTTTAAAAGACTTCTCTCGTGAAGTATGTACCAAGATTTCGCACGTTCGAAACTTACTTCGGGAATAAGTATGAAAAAAATATCTTAATATTTTCGTGCGCGACTCCGATTTAAAAAAAAAGTATTTATGTTTTCTTCTAGACTATGTTCTACATCTACGAGTATACCAAATTTAATTGAGATATGTTAAGCAGTTTTGACACAAACTATAAAAAACATCCATCCATCTAAACTTTCGCTTTTATAAGTAAGAAGTGAGATTGTCTTTTTTAGAACATATCGGTCTCTTTAAATTAAATAAGAAATAGTTACCTGAATTATTAATAAGCAAATTAACCAAAAACTGATTTGCATTTTGACGATCACAGATTCACTAACGTGACTACTAGATAAGACTGCGAAGAACAATTGAGTTAGTCTATTAAAATGTTCTTTATATATAACTAAACAATGTATTATGTTATGAGTTATTAATAATGAATAAATAAATGTGGTCATTGTGTAAATTTTCTTATTATTCAAGCAACCATAATATACTTCCTTAGTTTTATAGAGAATGTTTTGAAACAGCGAGTACTATAGCTAATATCATTCAAACAATAGTTGTAGGCCAATAAAATAAGGGTAATGCCACACCAGCGGTACGCTATCGCTTATTACATCTGATATGTCAAATAGGCAGTTGGAAAAAAACGAGTCAGTGTCCTACAATCAAACGCAGAACGACTAAATTAACACACAAAAATGCTGTCCTAAACGGCGCCTCAATAAGTATTGATTTATACTGAAAATCGGAGCGATGAACCCGCACCGCTCGTGTGGCATCTCCCTTACAAAACCATCACTTTAATCTAACTTTCGACGTTCTTCTATGTGTAATGAGTAGTAGTTAAGATGTGTCGGTTGTATCTTATCATCAGAAAGATGTTTTACTCCGGTCAAAACAAAAGAGTGTCGCAATTCCGTCAACTGAAGTCCTCACAAAAAATTAGTCAAGTGAAATTACGTGATACATGTACATTTTATGGCATACTAGCTTTCGCCCGCGACTCCGTCTGCGTAGAATTAATACAAGTAAAAGTGAGTAGCCTATGTGTTCTTCCAGACTGTCCCCTACCATCCATACCAAATTTCATCGAAATCCGTTTAGGCTACAAACTCTAACAAACATCCATCCATCCATCTAAACTTTCGCGTTTATAATATTAGTATGATGTTAAGACTCAATTCCCTTTTTCTCGTCGATCTTTTTGATATACTAGTAGAGTGTCATAGTCAATTTAAATACGTCAATGTAGAAGTCATTGTGCACTTCCAACAAGTCTTCCTCACCTTTGTTAAAATAAAATTAATAAAATTGTTCTTTAGGTCAATTACTTTTATGATGCCATTTACTGAATTTTACATAATAACCCAATGGACTTGTAATTGTCTGAACTATCTAAAAAGTCCTGCAGCCTTACAAAATTTGTACTAATATTTGCTTATACTCAGTTTATTCCTAAGTTTAACTTTATACCACGTTTATTTGTAAGGCTGTATATGTTCGATTATTCATTCAGATTTAGATAGAGAACTGCTTTTTTGTCTGCGAAATATTGTTGACATGTGATGCTGTTCTGTGTGATTGATTCTTTTAGTGGTTTCATTTGTTTTCTATACAATAACATAAAGACTATCCACTTCAATGATATCTTGAATTAATGTTTTCTCATTATTTAGTGATCTTTTCCCTTATCCTACTCATATAGGTTTTCGTCTACGTAAGTCTATCATCCGTCATCTCAGTCACTCCCTTCTTGACCATGTCACCTTTCACGCAATCCATCTCCTTCTAGGTCTACCTCTACCAGACCGTCTCGGTCTTCTCCAAGATTTTAAGGTTATACGTGAAATAATAAATCACAAATTTAGATAATCACACTTTATTGACACTGCAGATGGTAGATTACAATTTGGCAATTATTTAATAACAATACTGACACACGAGACACAAAACATCTCTTACAATTAGAAGGTTTTCAGATCTAAGGCAGTGTTTGTTTCCAGTCCAGCTTGGCTTAGATGAGGATGGAGTGCTTAGGGTCCTTCTCATGGTAACACTTGACGTAGTTCCACGCGTTCTGTTGAGGTGTGCTGCCTTTATTTGCGAGGCAGGCGTCGATCAGCTTCTCCACTGTTGGCTTGTCAGCTATAACAATCATTTATGAAATTAAATTTTATTAAACAAGTCATTGTATTATTTCCTACGTAGTATTTTGTTTTTAGTAAGTTGATTCATCTTCCAACGCACGTTGTTGTTCGTTTTGTACGTTTTACACTCTATTGTGATTCTACGAGCATTATTGTGTGTTGGATGAAGCGATAAGAAATTTGTAATTTCAATCAATAACCTTGCCATTGTTTAAGGGAAAAAAAATCATTTTCACCTTACTAATGACTAGCTGTTCCCTTGCGACTTCATCCGCATGAAATTATAAAAATTTTATTTTATTGTTTATATTTGTCAAATTATCAATTACAAATGTCAAAATGACATGACATGATGACAACCTTGCTTTCTTGATGTTGGCAGCAACTTATGGTCTCTTTCCCCCATTAGGGTTTTTATCCAAAATGTTTACCCCCCAAGTTTAAGGGCGTTAAAATATATAGCCTAAAGCGTGACGTAAGTGTACGGCTTTTTATTACAAAAAGAATTATTCAAAAATTTGCTGTAATTGCTGACATCTTAGGCAACAAAGAAGTGTGTGTTTACGCTTTATTATAATAGTATAGATATAGATATAGACAGTATAGATAAATATTAGAATTCTGCTATTGTTGTGATTATTATTTTTCCATCAATATTTTCATTCCATATGTCTATTTTGTTTTCAGTTTATTGATACTAGCTTTCGCCCGCAACTTCATCAGCGTGGAATTAAAAAAACAAAAGAAAGTAGCAAATGTGTTCTTCCAGACTATCCTCTACGTCTATGCCAAATTTCATCGAGTTCCGTTCAGTAGTTTACAAACTCTAAGAAACATCCATCCATCTAAACTTTCGCATTTATAATATTAGTAAGATTGTTATTTAAAGTTTTAGTTTCATCAACTTACCCTTGTCCCTTCGGAGGGTCGGTATGTGCTGCTCTATACATCTCTATCAGCCGTCATGTCTGAATTCACTCCCTTCAAGCATATCCTCTTTCACACAATCAATACGTTTCCTATAAAGTTTTAGTTTATTATCATATTTACCTGCGTTAGGAACCTTAGCGAGGGCGACGTCTTTCTTGAACTTGCCATCCTTTGTCATCAATTCTGACTTGACCATCAGGCAGAGAGCGTACTTCTTCAGATCCTCATTTTCATTCTGTATACAAAATATACGATTAATTACATATCATTTACGAATTAAGTGTAACAGGAGGCCTAATTTTAGTCCCTTTCCCTTTCCACCCTTTTCTTAAGAGGAAAGGATGGGAAGGAAAAGTGGATTTGACGGTGGAGGAGACGCAAAGGAAGGGGAAATGTCCTCTTTATGTGCGTCTCCTCCTCCGTCAATTAAGGGTAGGCAACGCATCTGCAATTGAGGATGTTTATGGGCAGCGGTCGCTTTCCATTTCGGTGGAATCAGGTGGCCGCTTGCTCGTTTGCCACCTTATATTATAAAAAAAAAAAGTTTTATAATAGAAGATTTAGCAACAGTTGTTGCACAATTGCCTAGACTAAATTAACTCGAGGTCTCAAAATTTCCGCTGATAGTTAATTCTACATTTCTTCAGCGAATGTTTTTTTTTTATATATCATAAGGTGGCAAACGAGGAAGCGGCCACCCAAATCCGCCAAAATGGCGACCGCTGCCCACATTCGCAATAGCGGATGCGTTGCCTACCCTTGATTGACGGAGGAGGAGACGCACATAAAGAGGATATTTCCCCTTCCTATGCGTCTCCTTCACCATCAAATCCACGTTCCCTTCCCATCCTTTTCTGATAAGAAAAAGGGTGGGAAGGAAAAGGGACTAAAATTGGGCCTCCGGCACCACACTCATCAGACGAAACGCGGAATTGCTCGCACTTCACGCCTGTCTTCTGTGTGGTCATGGTATTGCACCGGGTGAGCCGACCCATTCGTGCGAAGATGGTAAAGCGAACCCTCTACCACTGTTGAATGTTTTTTAGTACCTATGCTCAGTACTTTTAAGTCCTTTGATGTCTTCTTTATTTATCATTTATGGATATATTATAGAAAAATGTTGTAAACTTACGGTAAAGTCTCCGGTCTTGAGTTTGTCGACTTGTTCCTCAACAGCCTTGGATTCCGCGAGGCACTCGCTCCTGTGCTTCTTCAGCTTCTCCTTCTGTTCATCTGTCAGCGCCTGGAAGAAATTTAAATTAGAAACAACATACTAATATTATAAATGCGATAGTTTAGTTGGGTGTTTGTTAGAGTTTGAAGCCTAAATGGCTAAACTAATCTGGTTGAAATTTGGCATAGATATTGAACATAGTCTGGAAGAACACATGGACTACTTGCTTTTGTTTTTTCTCTCAAATTAACACGCGGGCAAAAGCTAGTATTGTATATATATTATTTAACTCAGTTACATATCTCCTTTGTCGTTGTAAAATAGAATTGTATTTTATCTAGAAGATAAAAATACGTAATGATATTATAAGAGTTTAAAACTATAAGAATTATTTTACGATTGCTTTTATAAAGTCTAAATAAATAATATTAGCTTTTGCTGGCGACTTCGTCCGCGCGGAATTTAAAAAAAAGTAACAAAACTGGCTTATGTTACTAAGTAAAACGTCGCTTTATAATGGTAAAAGATTTCCGATACAGTAGGTTTTGAGTTTTTTAATTACATACAAATATACAAATCTTTCCTATTTATATAAGTATAGATGTGAATTGTGTTATAGTAAATAATGCTAACCGGTTATCGCAACTATAAACAATTAAGCTCAAATAAGAAGGTAACGAATGGAAATAAGTTGTTTTGACACAAAAACTGGTTACAACTACTTACTAAATGAGAAATAAAAATATAGTTTATGTTAAGCTTTTAAGATTTTGTAACATAGTTTTAAAAACATTTCTTGTTAATTAGAAGTCTTTTCTATAAAGATAGAAGTTTTCCTTCTTTTAATTCAAAATTGTTTTTGACCTTTAATCACAATATAACAATAATTTATACTAATATTATAAATAGGAAAAAATTGTATTTTTTATTTTAGTATGTAATGAAATAACTCAAAAACTAATGGACCGATTTCAAAAATTCTTGCTCCATTAAAAAGCTATGTTATCACTGAGTAACATAGGTGACAATTTTTACTATTTTTTTTAATTTCACGCGGGCGAAGTCGCGAGCAACAGATAGTATACAATAATTTAAATAAACAAAAAAACTATTCAATCAGTCGTCTATTCAGCCAGTATTCCAAACCGAAATAAAATTAAAGAACAAAGAAATGATTTTTGAAAATAGAACACCAGTTTAAATAAAAAAACAAACCTGCACGGCGACGAGGCAAATGGCGAAAACAACGAGATACTTCATGTTGCGGAGGTAACAGGTGTACTATTGCCGGTTGTGAGCAGCCGCGGCTTTTATACGGGGTGGAATGAAGCTGGGACTGCGCCCGCGCAGACAGGGATCCGTCGATCATCAGGGGTTGCAAACATTTTCTGGGACGCTGGTCATTCTTATTTACATTATAAACTTTACTGATAAATAAATGTAATAAGAAATATTCTAATAACGACGTCTAAACTTCATCGACGTACGATTGATTTAATTATATTTAAGTTAAAAAGTTAACTTATTTAGAATCTTTGACATATTGAAAACAATGTCATACGCAAATACACAGTGCAAAGTGGAAACATTTTCCTCGCCTTTGTTCTGGACATTTAAATAGAATTTATCACGAACAATAGAAACATAATTGTGATAATTAAGTTGTTAACTTAATGAGCTTATTATCATAAGTTGTTTTAATTACATTTCATTGAATCCGGGAAGATCATTTAAGTAACTTTTTACTCCGAGTGATAGGGTTATGCACAGATATTTCAATATGTTTTTAGATATATGTGTGTATTTGTGAATATCCAATTACGATTGTCTGATTTTTAATATCCGCTACAGGCTCAGTTAAAACAGTACGCGTGTAGGCTAAATTTTAAACGTCCGCTGTATTGTAATTTTAACTGTACAATTTCAGCTAAACGTGTGACAGTTTTAACTGAACAGTTCGACTGTTCCGTGTAACTATCGCGGGCTTAAGTGTGACATGGCCATGGCACTCAATTCTTATTCTTCTCCGGTATATTTAAGGGTACATGCAAACTTGTTTTCAATTATCTAAATAATTTTCCATACTCCAGCTCAAATACAAATTGCGTGATAAGGAATTGAATATAAATTAATAAAAAGATAGAAATAATAGATAAAGTGGACATGATTATCAAAATGTTACGTACCCCTGGACCGCCAGGCGTGGGTTTCTCTGGAACTATCCAGGCAAAGCATGTGACCCTTCTTTGTTGCATTGCGAACAATACCATACACACTGGATGCTTTTTATATCCATTTTTTATGGAACCTTTGTAATTTTAATGCTTTTGATATCTTGGGTTCGAATCTGTCTGTTGAACATTCGACTATTGATATGAAGGCTTCTGATAATAAATTTTGGATTTTATGGAAAACTTCATGATTCTATTCGATGTAATTTATATAAACAATCTTAACTACTTCTTACTTAAATTACAAATACGAAAGTTTCGATGGATAGATATTTGTTAGAGTTTGTAGCGTAAACTGCTGAACGGATCTTGATGAAATTTGGCATAGATTTAGAGGATAGTCTGGAACACATAGACTTACTTTTACTTTTTTTTAATTCCTGGCAGATGAAGTCGCCGGCGAAAGCTAGTGTCTAATATAAACCTTATCTTTTCATGATGTTGAATAATTTCGTTTTTCAACTTTAAACATAAATTATAGTTATATAAAAATATATCCAGTGTCAATATGATTTAATAGTTTGTAGGAAACAAAAAAATGCAATATACGTATTTATTTCTTGAATATAAATTAATATGCGTTTATCTAAGACAAGCAAAAAAGACGGCCATCTTGTTTTGTCTGTACGGGGTTTCGGATGGTTGCTAAGCGCATCTTTTTTATGTTTATCCTAATATTCTTAGAAGACAAACTTGGAAATATTTTTTTAGTTTTTTTGAAACATTTTTTAGAAACTAATAAAGGTCTAACAAGGCAACACTTTTAATTTATAAATACTATTATGTTTTAACTTTTATATTGAAAAATAAGATTTTTTATGTTCTTTTTTTTTTTAAGATCGAATGTGCCAGAACAGATGCAATAAAATTTCATAAATTCTGCTTATCGTTCTACACTACACGACTTTGCTTATATTATATTTGCATCATTTCTTTGAATAGAAAAAAACTTATTAAGGAAAACTAATCAATTCAACATCTTGCGAAGCTTTAGAAAAAACTTAAAAAACATGTATTTAAGAAGTAGAGACAACCACTTGTCAATTGTTTTTGTTAAGATAAAGATTTAATTCGCTAGTATCATTAACAAGCATCATTCAATGCTCTAATTTATTATTAAGAGATTATTAAAAGACCACAAAAATAATATGTTCACAACCAAGAGACCAAATCTGTCAGTAGTGTGGTTAATAATCGTATCTCACTGAATTATAATAAGTTTAGATGGATGGATGTTAGAGTTTGTAGCCTAAACTGATCAACAGATCTAGATAAAATTTGGTATAGATGTACAGGATTGTCAGCAAGAACACAGGCGAATTACTTTTGCTATTTAATTCCACGGACAGAGTCGCGTGCGAAAGCTAGTAATCTTACTAATATTATAAGTGGGAAAGTTTGGATGGATGTTTTTTAGTGTTTGTTGCCTAAACTGCTCTACAGATCTACATGAAATTTGGTACAGATTTAGAGGTTTAACTACAAGAACACAGGCCATTTACTTTTGTTTTTTATTTCCGCGTACAGAGTCGTTCGAAAGCTAATAATGTCACAAAATCCACCCGTGTGAATATTTGTTGACGCCAAAAAAACCACTCGCAGTGAGTCCGAAATTGGGCCTAACTGATAAATTGCAAGCGGGCAATTCACTAACAAGGTAACACAATAAACGCTCTGTCATCGGTCGCTTCCAGTGATTTATTGTTGTCCGTTGACCCTTGTAGGAAAATTACTATCTTTTGGTATATTTGACCTTGCGTTACGATAGTTACTATGGCAACACTTTGATTTCATAATGGTTAATCAATTAAAACATTATCAGAGTAAAGCAACTGGACATTGCACGCATATCGCCCCTTCATCCTCGGATTTACGACCTGCTTTGAATGTTTTGTGAAACATTTTGAAGAACAGAAAAACTTAAATACCATAGTATTGTCTAAAGATCAAGAGAGTGGCTTCTGAAATAGCGAATAGATCTTTATGAACGAAAATCTTTTACGCCAACTTCAAATAGAGTGATAGGGGAAGTATAAAATGATGCCAGTGTAAAAATTTAACAATGATGGTCTGTAAAGGCCTTTGCCAACTTAAACTACAAGGTAACGTTTTTTTTAATATATTACTTATAACGTAACAAACGAGCAAGCGGCCACCTGAATCCGCCGAAATGGCGAAGCGACCGCTGCCCATAGACATCCATAATTGTAGATGCGTTGCTTACCTTTGATCGACGGAGGAAGAGACGCACATAAAGAGGATATTTGCCCTTCCTATGCGTATCATCCACCGTCAAATCCTTTCTCTTCTCATCCTTTCCTCTTAAGGAAAGAGTGGAAAGAGAAAGGGATTAAAATTGGGCCTCCGGCACCATCATCAGACGAAACGCGGTTGCTTCCACTTCACGTCTGTCTTCTGTGTGGTATTACACCGGGTGAGAGGGCCTACACTGCGAAGATGTTAAAACGGGCTTTACCACTATTTCGTATTCTGTTGGCCTATTTAATTATGAACCTGTTTACTTCTAGAACAATCTATTCGTTGCAGCGTCAATCAATCAATAGCTTCCTGTCGCGCCGGTTCAATCGGGATTACTATAATTATCTAATTCAACTGTCCACTTGTTCGCAACAAGGTTAACTAACAATTTACGACTTGTTCTTAATAAATAAGGACATGGTATCCTTTGTGTGTCATACTAGTGACTTTAGTAAGCAAAGAATACTTATTAAATCCAGGTTAATCAGTATAATAATAATAATAATAATCAGTCATGGGCTCGATACAAAAGGCGGTTATTTTAGAAACCGCACGTATTATGAGGAGGTTCCTGTCTCTGCAGCCCTGACCACTGGTTGCTTGATTCATCGGATTTCGCAGCCGGTGGAGTTCTATTTTTTATATAATATGTTTTATTTTATTTTTTTATAACAAATCATGTAAAATATATTATATATTATATAAAAATAAGAAATTAAAGATATATTAATAATAATCAGTATAACAGTGGTAGAGCCCGCTTTAACATCTTCGCACGAATGGGTCCGCTCGCCCGGTGTAATACCACGACCATACAGAAAACAGGCGTGAAGTGGAAGCAATTCCGCGTTTCGTCTGATGAGTGTGGTGCCGGAGACCTAATTTTACTCCCTTTCCCTTTCCACCCTTTTCTTAAGAGGAAAGGATGGGAAGGAAAAGTGAATTTGAAGATGGAGGAGACGCATAGGAAGGGGAAAAGTCCTCTTTATGTGCGTCTCCTCCTGCGTCAATGAAGGGTAGGCAACGCATCTGCAATTGCGGATGTTTATGGGCAGTGGTCGCTTTCCATTTCGGTGGATTCGGGTGACCGCTTGTTCGTTTGCCACCTCATATTATAAAAAAAAATCGTTCTTTTTTCAAATATTTGCTGACTATATATATATATAGTCATGGAAACATCTGCATCGTAAAATATCCCACAAGCGGGTTTCTTAAGTGTGACATAGTAAGAGACAATACCTCCCAAAATTACCAACAAATATGTTGGATTCGATAAATACCTTTTTGTAGGTAGTAGGTTTGACTAGAGAGGGTAGAGAATCGTAGAAGTGAAGTCAAAATATTAAGATTTATAAATCCTTGTGCGCCAACCCTACGTGACTGTGATAACAGTTAGACCAAAAGTCTAATTTCGTTAATCTTTCTCATCTTATGATCGTCTTTTGTTAAAATCCAACACAATTAAATTGTTCCTCTCATAACTGCAATAAGAAATATTCTTATAATGAGTTTTATTACATAATATTCCTTTTATGGAAGTGAAAAGATGCACTTTAAAGGACAAGCTTTCGATTAGCGACCTCTGTAGTAAACATGTTGAGAAATAATTGATTGTCCACTTTGGTAAGTGAAATCTGTGGAAATATAATATTATTGTTTTATAACCATTATTAACCTTTAATTCGATGTCACTTGTACCAAAGCATATTTTTATCCTTGTCATTTACCTTGAAAAAGAATACGATAGCATTATGATTTGCATTACGTAATGTTGATATCAAGTGGTGGTTATAATTGTGTTCGAAATCTATATCTATACTCTATACTAATATTATAAAGAGGAAAACTTTGTATTTTTGTATTTTTGTATGTATTGAAATAACTCAAAAACTACTGGGCCGATTTTAAAAATTCTTTCACCATCATAAAGGTAATTTATCTGTGAGTAACATAGGCTATATTTTATTATTACTAATGTTTAGGAACTATTAATAAACAGCGTGTTTCTGGACGCCGGCGTTAAAAATTCACTAAACTTTAACTTTTCTCGGCTTACGCTGCCTAAACCGTTAGAGGTATATAAAAATGATGTATGAAAGAATTGTAGATCTCAAAAAGTTCTACAGAAAAGCGCGATAGCATATATCTATCTTTAACGGTTTTCTTACAATAACCACTCTTTTGTTTACAAAATGAATTAAAAACCTTACGCTATATGCAGCGTTCTTTTATTGGTTTCAATATTAATCCTTATCCAAATAAATGCGTTTGTTATCAGGAGAATTTAATGTAGAATAAAATTGTTCTTAACAGCATTTAAATTGGACTAATAGTTTAGAAGATATCGCGAACACAAACAATAAGGGTAACCGAAAAATCAGCTTACAAGCTAAAGGGCTTAGAAATTTGGAATCTTGCATCGGTAGATTTCTGTTATTACGTAGATTACTACTGAGTTAATACTTTTGGTAATAGGTTGAAAAAAAGGGCGAACGTAATAGGTTATATTTGTAATTTCACGCGGGCGAAGTCGCGAGCAACAGCTCGTCTTATATAAATACGAAAGTTGAGATGGCAGTGGACGGATGTTTGTTACTACATATCTCCAGAACGTATTTCGCTCAAAATTTGACATAGATGCAGAAAAAAGTCTGGAAGAACACATATGCTAATTAAGTTTTTTTTAGTTCCGGCTAGTAATTAAATAATTTAACTGTATGAAATTCTGTGTTTTTAAAAAATGCGGATTTTTATTTTCCATTGTGGTAGAAAACCATTTAATTTCAAAACAATGTACAATACAAAATCAGATTTTTTTGCCTCAAATTGCTCTAAAACATTTTGCAGCGACATCTTACATGTATACGGTGTACTAAAATGACAAACATTTCTGTATCAACCACGGAATCATAGATGGCGCTGCTTTTAAACGGTGGAAAAGCCTTTGCATCTGTGAATTGGCAAAAAATAGATGGCGCTTTCTTAAACAATGAAATAAACATCGTTTTAAATTTAAAAGGTAGTCTTTGAACCCCGGACTTGCAATAGAAGAGCAGAACATTTACTATTACTAGCAATAATTAATATATAATTTTGGATGCAACTTCACTTTGGTCTTAAAAAAAATATTTGGCAAACCAAAACGCATGCGCTGTTCTCTAAACTTTGTGCTATTGTAAACACTAATGCAGTACTAAAAACATTTAAACACTATAAACGTGTAAAGAGTAAGAAATAAACAAGAATATTACTAAAAAGTGAGGTTATTGTATTAAAAAAATGGTTTTATGGAAAGCAAATAAAGGTAAGATCCTTTGTAATTTGATAACTCATGTTTATTTATTGTGATTGTGTTAGTCATTTGTTTTCTAAAAAAAATGTGTTCAAAGTACAATTCTTACTTTGACATAAATAACTCAAATTGTTTTCAAATAATTAAAGATAGAGGTCGCATATTGTCTTTGTCATATTTCTAACTATTTACAATCTTTTTATCATTGTTTTTGTAAAGTTTTTACGTCCAGAATTAGCTAGTCTAATTCAAACTTTAGCTTATCAAATTCAACTTTTTAAACAATTTGAAAAGTTTAATTTTGCGGTTTTAAAAGATCTGAATTTAATTTATGTAGTAATTGAACTGAACTGAATTGTAAAAATGTTTCAAACCTAACAATAACAAGAACGCTTTTAAGTAATACTGTAAAAAAACATTTAAAATCAATTTTGTTTTTTATAAATGGATGTTACTGCTACAAATATAAGGGTAAGGGGTATATTTGACGCAAAGAAGTAATTTTAGAAGTGTAGAATAACGTAATCTATGCAGTGAACCTTGAAGTTAATTCCAGGCCGGTACGGGCCGCATTGCGCAGTCGCAAACGTAGCCAACTTCATTGCTGTACCAAGCAAAACATACGAGAGTGAGAGTCGAAAAAGTGTTGAAATACAAAATACTTAATTACAGTAAAGTTATTTACAAATTCCGTGTTGCAATTACATTGGGAGATAGAGAAGTTAAAACGATATCGTTTAGTGCAATTGCAGTTTTTTTTTTGGCTTGATTTTTGCATATACGAGGTAAGTGGAACTAAACTTTAAATACATTCAATGGTGAAACGTTTTCTCTTATAAATCTCATTTGTTAGTAAAACATTGTTTTTATTGAGTCATTTAGTAACGGCAGTGTTGGTTGGAATTAAGAATTAGGAAAATAAGAGCTACGTGCGTACTAATTTGATATTTCCTTATTTAAGTTCATTGTGCGCGGAAATTACTCGAACTTGTCGTGTGCATATCTGAGCTAAAATGTCCCTATTAAATATTTTATCAGTGCTAATTTATCCTAATCATAACCAATAAAGGTGAAAAACATACCATTAAAAACTATAAACATTGAAATTAAATATCATTATCAAAATTATAATAATTAGTGTAAAATTAATCAATTCAATACAAATAATATCTGGCATCATCCGACCGGCCGTTGACATCAATTAAAAAAAATAGCTCAAACAGGGCTGCCTGCACTGCGCCCAATCGATCGCGCGACCGCGCACGCGTGCTACCGGCAACCCTACGTCAGTGGTGCGAAGGCGCGGGGACGCGAAACACAGCCATGCCCAAGCCGACTCCCGTCGAAGACCTGATCATCCCACCGCAAGACCAGAAAATATGCGGAACGATCTGTGTTTGTCAAATGACAGCTGTTTTGAGTGCAGTCGCAATCGTCTACCTGACCGTCGCCATATACATGCCTTACACTCGAGCTATCGCTTCAGGAATCGATCCAACACCAATCATGTGCACCACTACAAGAGCTGTTAACAAAGAAAACTGCGATTGGGGATCGTGTGGAGAATGGTGTCTCAGCAAAACCTCCGGAGCTTGCATTCAAATTTATGTCAACGTCAGAAAGAATGGTTCTTCATTATTATTGGCTGAATGTGGTAGTGCCGCTAACAAAACTTGCTATGGAATAGATCAAGAAAACGCCAAGAAGTACCACTGCATCCGAGATGAGTGCCGAAATCTGACAGGAACGTTCAATTGTACAGAAGGAAAATGCATCAACATAACGGACGCTTTCGAATGTGCTTTCAGAGACACGGATCCACCGTTAAAATGTTCCGGCAGGCGTGGAAAAATAACATGCATAGACGTGCACGGTTTATTTTCATGTAATCGAGGAACTTGTAGAAAAATTAGAACACCTTATAATTGCGACCGACGATGCGTCGATATCCCGACACGTAACAAGAATGTTATTGTACTTAGTGGTGACAGAGTATTTTTAGCTAGATGTGCTAAATTAGCTCAGGAAGACGGTGGGAATATTGTATGGACTGATTCTGGAGAGGAAGTTCTAATGCTATCATGTCACGCAGTTCACAATGGTACATCTGGAGTGGTTGCCGTAGACTGTATAAACGCAGCCTTACTACCTCGCGCTGATATCGCTGATTTGACTAATTTCACGTATCTGCAGTACCTATATACAATGAGAGCTACTCCAAACCGTTTCATAGCTCCATCAGAAGTGGAACTGACATTAGCCAATGACAGTCGTCTAATGATAAATCTGGAAGGTTGTGTCAACACGCTCGCTGATGAATGCAAAGAATTTTTGAAAGATTACGGTCGTGATGGCACTGATCATAATGCGAAGGCCAGATTCCCTTGCTTTTATACTGAAAATAATCCCGACACGGTTGTAGCTAGATTTGATTTAGATGCTACTTTCCGTCAGTTCTTAGTGGCATTAGTTTTGCCAACAGTCTTAGTAGTAGTGTCGTGTATAACTTTGCTGTTGTGTCAGAAGACTGTTGAAGTTGGTGACGATGCGAAGATGAGATTCAAGGGTTGTGCCAGTGGTCAAGCTGAAATGCAAATGCATCCGAACGATCCTGTTTCACCCCTCTGAGATCAGTCACGTGAGATTCTTTGTTTAAATATGATGCGTTACGATTACGAATAAATTCTCTTACTCGTATTATTACTCTAGACTTATGCGCAACGAAGAAAGTCACGTCATCGGTACAATTACGTGAAAGCTGTTCGTGTCGACCTTGACATATTTTTTTTTTTTCGCATTTATAATATAACTAGCATTCGCCCGTGACTCCGTCCGCGTGGAATTAAAAAAAATAAAAGTAAGTAGCCTATGTGTTCTTTCAGACTATCCTCTACATCTATACCAAATTTAATCGAAATCCATTCAGATATTTAAGCTACAAACTAACAAACATCCATCCATCTAAATTTTCGCATTTATAATATAACTAGCATTCGCCCGTGACTCCGTCCGCGTGGAATTAAAAAAAATAAAAGTAAGTAGCCTATGTGTTCTTTCAGACTATCCTCTACATCTATACCAAATTTAATCGAAATCCATTCAGATATTTAAGCTACAAACTAACAAACATCCATCCATCCATCTAAATTTTCGCATTTATAATATAACTAGCATTCGCCCGTGACTCCGTCCGCGTGGAATTAAAAAAAATAAAAGTAAGTAGCCTATGTGTTCTTTCAGACTATCCTCTACATCTATACCAAATTTAATCGAAATCCATTCAGATATTTAAGCTACAAACTAACAAACATCCATCCATCTAAATTTTCGCATTTATAATATAACTAGCATTCGCCCGTGACTCCGTCCGCGTGGAATTAAAAAAAATAAAAGTAAGTAGCCTATGTGTTCTTTCAGACTATCCTCTACATCTATACCAAATTTAATCGAAATCCATTCAGATATTTAAGCTACAAACTAACAAACATCCATCCATCCATCTAAACGTTCGCATTTATAATATAACTAGCATTCGCCCGTGACTCCGTCCGCGTGGAATTAAAAAAAATAAAAGTAAGTAGCCTATGTGTTCTTTCAGACTATCCTCTACATCTATACCAAATTTAATCGAAATCCATTCAGATATTTAAGCTACAAACTAACAAACATCCATCCATCTAAACGTTCGCATTTATAATATAACTAGCATTCGCCCGTGACTCCGTCCGCGTGGAATTAAAAAAAATAAAAGTAAGTAGCCTATGTGTTCTTTCAGACTATCCTCTACATCTATACCAAATTTAATCGAAATCCATTCAGATATTTAAGCTACAAACTAACAAACATCCATCCATCCATCTAAATTTTCGCATTTATAATATAACTAGCATTCGCCCGTGACTCCGTCCGCGTGGAATTAAAAAAAATAAAAGTAAGTAGCCTATGTGTTCTTTCAGACTATCCTCTACATCTATACCAAATTTAATCGAAATCCATTCAGATATTTAAGCTACAAACTAACAAACATCCATCCATCTAAATTTTCGCATTTATAATATAACTAGCATTCGCCCGTGACTCCGTCCGCGTGGAATTAAAAAAAATAAAAGTAAGTAGCCTATGTGTTCTTTCAGACTATCCTCTACATCTATACCAAATTTAATCGAAATCCATTCAGATATTTAAGCTACAAACTAACAAACATCCATCCATCCATCTAAATTTTCGCATTTATAATATAACTAGCATTCGCCCGTGACTCCGTCCGCGTGGAATTAAAAAAAATAAAAGTAAGTAGCCTATGTGTTCTTTCAGACTATCCTCTACATCTATACCAAATTTAATCGAAATCCATTCAGATATTTAAGCTACAAACTAACAAACATCCATCCATCCATCTAAATTTTCGCATTTATAATATAACTAGCATTCGCCCGTGACTCCGTCCGCGTGGAATTAAAAAAAATAAAAGTAAGTAGCCTATTTGTTCTTCCAGACTATCCTCTACATCTATACCAAATTTAATCGAAATCCATTCAGATATTTAAGCTACAAACTAACAAACATCCATCCATCTAAATTTTCGCATTTATAATATAACTAGCATTCGCCCGTGACTCCGTCCGCGTGGAATTAAAAAAAATAAAAGTAAGTAGCCTATGTGTTCTTTCAGACTATCCTCTACATCGATACCAAATTTAATCGAAATCCATTCAGCCTTTTAGGCTTCAAACAAACATCCATCCATCCATTTATCCATCCATCTAAACGTTCGCATTTATAATATTAGTATGATTAAGGCGAGGTTATGGCAAATTGCGCATCTTTGGAAGCATAGAACAGGATTTCTACAAAGATTTGATTCATGATATTTTAGTATGTGTAACTTCAGTCCTTTAACTAAAGCCTCGTGGAACAGAATCACGATTGGACAAACTTTTCTCGATAGATTTATTTTTTGAAAATGTGCCTAATTCTGTAAAGATCACCATATATCTGCAATACAACAACGAAAGTAAAAACTCGAAGTGGTTTATTTGATACACGAGTACTTTATCTTCGGTTACCCGAAGCTTTTTGCAATACATTGATTAGTTATTTTTTAATCGAATTTAATTAAAATGAGCTCCCAAAACCATTCGGATTTCGCGTCAGTCCGCCCGCGGGCGTCGATGGAAGCGGACCTGTGCTCGTCGCTCCGGCGAAACCCCCTGCGCGTCCCGCATTTATGTGACCACGTGAGTGACGGAAAGGGCGATAGTCTGTCCGATAGCTCGCACTCTTTTTATCAAGCCCGAACGTAAAACACTGATCTATATAAAATGGAACTTCCCACAATACAGAAAGCGCCACGCGAATGGAATATAAATATTAATTATTTTATTTATTTTATTAAAACTTACATATTTCTATTTAATTAAATTTATAATGAATCGGAAAATAAGCTTTTTCATTAAATAATATTTTCCAAATTCGTAAGCGATTCTTTAAGTATAAACGGACGATTTTGTCACAAAACAGTATTATCTATACTATAGTGTGTCTAAATAATTTAGATTAGTTTGACAATTCATTTCAAATTTAGTAGGGATGGGTTGTGTAAAATCAGTCATGAATCTTATCAATATCGATTTTTATTCTTATAGAAGTTGGAATCGACAGATTTATTGTTATAACTAATTAAATAAAAAAAACGCTGTTTTCTCAAATTAATAATAACCATAACAATTAGTGAGAGTAAATAAATGTTTATTACTACTACAGCCGTTTTGTTATTTATATAGTTCGTATGTTTTCTAATACCACGTGGACGAAGTCGCGGGCAACAGCTAGTTATAAATAAACTTAAGGTAAAAATCTAAATCGGAGTCGGGATGGCGCTTCGCGGCGTTCGATGTTAAGGACACGGCCGCGAAGACCGACGATAGTGATGGGACTCAGTTGCTTTTCACTCGAGTGACTCGAGTAAGTTTTACATTACTCGGACTCGAGTGAAATTTTTGCCAACTCGAGTTTCAAGTGACTCGAGTCGACTCGAATTACGAGTGACTCGTAACCATTAGAGTGGTTTATACCGAGCCGAGTAAGAAATTCTGACAGCAATTTCAGTTTTTTTTTAATACATTGTTTCTGTTCTTTTGTTGACTTATTTAAACTTCATTTAAGTTAATTTTAAAGCATATTTATTATTATCTAAATTGTGTAAGAACATAATAAAACTGTTCATATTTTGATCTCATGAAAAGCCTCGTTATAATAAATTAAATTGGAAACTTTTTAGTATTACATTATAATATTTCAATTCGACTGATAGTTTATATAAGAGGTTTCTTGGTTACGTAGACAGGTTAAGTTTAAACGAAAATTTTATTTAATTAATATTTTTATCGTTTTGTTTAGATTTTTTGAGTAGCTTTTAAAAAATAATATTCTATGTTAAATTAATATTGTTTTATTCGCTTTAAAATTTTGGTTATTCGAGTTTTATATTCCGAGTGACTCAAGTCAATAAAAATCACTCGAGTCCTATCTTCACTCGAGTGGCATTCGAGTGAGAAAGTTACCAGTACCGAGTGACTCGAGTGAAAAAAAGTCACTCGAGTCCCATCACTAACCGACTAGAATCGACTCACGCGATCTAACCGTGCGGTGCACCCCGCTCATTGTTTGCGCGCGCCTACTTCTTCCCCCCAAAAAACGCAAATTGTCCCGAACACAGCCCCTTAATATAATAATCCAAAAGTTTATATGTTTGTTATGTATTTTCCCTTATATCTATACTATTATAATAAAGCGTAAATACACACTTCTTTGTTGCCTAAGATGTCAGCAATTACAGCATATTTTTGAATAATTCTTTTTTAATAAAAAGCCCTACACTTACGTCATGCTTTAGGCTGTATATTTTCACGCCATTTCGACATTTGCTATTGAGAATTGGACAAATGAAAACAATAAAATAAAGTTTTTATAATTTCACGCGGATGAATCCGCACGCGAACAGCTAGTGAGATTATAAGTGTGTTGTATCTTTGTTTATTGGCTTGCCTATAAGTGTGATTAGTTCCATAAAATTGCAGGGTCTATAAACAATTGAAGTATGCTGATGGATCTTCCTAGTAATTCGGTACTTGCAATGTATGTATTGACAAGTACGTTAAATGCTTCGTAAGCACCTTCACAATGCAGAGTGGTCTCTTTGTTAGTCTATTGCACTGTGTTATATAGACTAATGGTGTTAGGTTTTAAAATATTACTTGTGAAAAACTTTGTGCATCAAAGAATTTTCTTCAAAAACGTCTGTGAACATTGTTGAAAGCGAACAATAGAGCTCAAGGTTTAGTGAGGCTTTTCCATTATTTTTAACTTTTGCAGTTGAATTTTGAACTAAATTCTTTTGTTATAGTAAAGATAGAATAGGAGCACATTTTGACTTGCTAGTAATCTACCTTCTTTAGTGATGTCAAACTACGTTTATTAATTTTTAATACTTAGCAGAAGTAAATTTACTGATGCTTTATTTCTTCACTATAAGTTTAGATTTTTCCGTTGTCATATCATTTATTTTAATTGCATTTTTAACTCTCTTTTACAGTAGCAAGCTCCTTTGTGAATTGGACGAAGACCCGAGTGATGACGTCTTCTGACGCCGAGCGACTGTTGCTAGGCGACGTGCCTCCCCACGCTCTGAAGGGTATACGCAGCTATGAATCGCTGCGTCGCGTAGCTCTGCGTAGCACTTCGTAGCGTAGGAGCTACGACGTAGCGAAACACGACCACGAATGATTTCAGCTAATGCATATTAATAAGCTTTAATTTTATCTTAAATAACGCCTAATTCTTGTCAATATCTAGTATTTTAAACTAATATCTGATTTTATTTAAATTTCAAATTTCGAACAATATAATGTTTTTAAAAGTGTGATTAACAAAAGGCAGTTTAAGATTCAAGCAAAAAGGCTTTGCTTTGTAAAATTTAAAAAAATATAAAAAAGTCGAATATCGTCTCTTAATTCTAAATTCGGACTAGGCCGGATAGTTTTAAGGTTGTATATGCTAAATTATGTTAAATAAGACAATATTTAAATATTATGTAAATATTTAAATAGATTACGCTAATATTCTAGATATGTTTTTAGCAATTTAATTAATAAAAACGTTAACAAATAGCTGTATTTAGTAAATAGCTTTATTATTTTAATGAAAAAGCTTAATTTAGCTTTGCATTTTAAATATTTAATTACACTAGGATATTCTTTAAAAGATACGTATAATCCAGAAATAAATAGACATGTTCTTTTGGATTTTTAACGTTATTTAGTTTAGAGGATCTATCACGAATATTGGCGTGACAGTTGCTTGACCAGTATTCGTGAAGTCATCGATAAATTTTGTATGTGATTTGTTAGTGTACTTTACGCCCGGTAGGAGCGCTGCACACGTGTAATACAAATTTTTATCGATGGCGTTACGAAAATGTTCTCACGATTATACGTGATAGCCCACTGATTTTTCAAAACAAAGTAAATCAGAATCAAGTAATAAATTTATTATAGAAAAATAAATAAAATATCAAATCGTTATGTATGAATGTTAAAGATTTATTCTTAAGAATAACAGACGTTTATTTATATTTATTATATGTGAATTAGCAATATTAAATTTAGGTTCTATAGAGTTTAAAATATTTTGCATTTTAAGTACTTGGATAATGCAAATATGTGTGTTTTTAATAAAAATAGGCATAAGAGAGCAGGCGCAAATAAAATTTATAAATTAATTATTCGCTTACGCCTTTTTGTACAATTCTCAAAATAAAATATAATTCTGCTTTTTTATCTTCAGAACATATAAATTAATTTCGAAGATACCATTTTAGAGGGTCTATTACAAATATTTGCGAAACAATTGCGAGATCTTATCGTAACATAAATGATAAAATTTGTATTAGATTTCTTGGTATATGAAATTTTAACTTGATACAAATTTCCACGAATATTTGTGATAAGCTCCAAGTAAAATTGTCATTTCGTTTTTAAATTCATTTACCATTTATAAGTGTTAAGTGATTTTCAAAGATTATGTAAATTATTCTATTACTATAATAAGCTTTCTACGCATTTACTTAGAACTTACCTGCACATTTTTACTTTAACATCTTACTAATATTATAAATGCGACAGTTTGGATGGATGGATGTTTGTTAGAGTTTAGAGCGTAAACGGCTGAACGGATTTCGATGAAATTTGAAACAGACGTATGATGGTCTGGAAGAACATATAGGACACATTTATTTTTTAAATTCACGCGGGCGAAAGCTAGACTTACATAATGCAAACATCGATATAATTTCTAGGTTATTTGTAATTTTAAAATATTCACTAAAGTTCAAAATAGTACCTTAAACTGGATGCTTTAGTGTAGCGCTGAAATATTACTTAAAGTGATATTAATGTTTTAAAAATATCAATATATTCTACACTTAATGATTCCCTTTAACAAAATATAGTTTATTTAAATTGTATTATGCAAATATATTATCTATGTATAAAATGTGCATGTTTTAATAGTTTTAATACAATCATGTGTTCTATAAAAGCGAGCGCACACCTGAGACTAAACTATCGCACAACTGTTTAGTCTCACTTTGATTCCTATGAGCTTATATGCCGCACACTAGTCGATTTTTAATTGTGCAACTAAACAATCGACAATCGCACAACAGATGTGCGATAGTTTAGTCAAAGGTATGCGCCCGCTCTAAAAATATAAAAGTTTTAATATACACAATAATTACCATAAATCTTTATAATAAAAATAATATTTTTGTTGTAAATATCAATTAATTTTATTGTCAACCAAATTAATAAATGCTTATTCAATTTTAATGTAAATAAAATATAATAAATTGTTTCTCTAAATTGCTATATATGTAAATAATATAAATGTCTATTACATATAAAAGACATATATAAAGATTGAGAATCGAAATGAGAGTAAATTACTACAGAGATCATTTATGTATTTCTATTTGTTCAGATATTTTTGAAACTTCGTCAAATAAAGGCTTAAAATTTTCTAGAATTATCTCTTCTGTAAAGATCTAAGTTTCGTAATTTTAATTATATAAATACTTAATTGAATTGACCGACACTTATTTTAAAATTTTACTCCACACTAGCTGTTCACGTGCGGATTTATCCGCGTGAAATTATAAAAACTTTATTTTATTGTTTACATTTGTCAAATTATCAATAGTAAATGTCAAAATGACATGACATGACAAACCTTAGCAATCTTTATTTCTTGATGTTGGCAGCAATTTATGGCCTCTTTCCCACATTAGGGTTTTTATCCAAAATATTTACCACCTAAGTTTAATGGCGTGAAAATATATAGCGTAAAGCACGACGTAAGTGTAGGTCTTTTTATTAAAAAAAGAATTATTCAAAAATATGCTGTAATTGCTAACATCTTAGGCAACAAAGAAGTGTGTGTTTTCGCTTTATTATAATATACTATAGAAGTATAGATTAGACGAAAAATGCTAAATATTTTAATACCAACCGCTATAGTCAAGCAGTTTTTTAAGCAGTCTCTGTTTTTAACGTTTGTAAATCATATTAAAATTAGGTAAAAAACATTTGAATGCAATTATATTTCGATTGTCAATCTTCATAAATTTTTCCGAATATTCAATAAGCTAATCTTCAAACGACTACCATTGATAACGGACACAAAGTGTTATGACAAATAAAGCTTCTTTTACATACGTTGTTTTATTTATTTAATTATGTTACACTGCTTTCTAAATAAGTACCTTATAACTAATAGATCAAGGTCGCTTTTCGCAAGTTTGATTTTACAAAAGTCCGCAATAGGCGCTAGAGTCGCCATATAAAAGTGACGCATGTTTGAGCTAAAATTTGAAACACTGTCTAACTTTTTTTTTGTAAAGCCCTTAGAATACAACAGCAAATTATTTCTACACTAAAGAAATGATTACTTGGACATGAACTATCACTGATTTTCTGAACTCAAAAGTATTAAAAATCCGTGATATAAACAATCCAATATAAGATTTTATTACTATCATCTAATCGACCAGGGCCGGTCTTGGCACCCTAGCAGTGCCGGATTAAGAGCGCAGGGCCTGTAGCAAATTCTGTCAAGAGGCCTTTGGTTTGCTTCAGGTTCTCAAGTTTAGGGTATTAAATAGATGGAAACTTTTCATTTATTTTTAATTAACACTAGCTTTCGCCCGTGACTCCGTCCGCGTCTAATTAAGAAAACAAAAGTGAGTAGCCTATGTGTTCTTCTAGACTATCCTCTACATCCCAAATTTCATAAAATCCGTTCAGCCAATTAGGCTCCAAAGTCTAACAAACATCCATCCATTCATCCATCTAAATTTTCACATTTATAATATTAGTAATATGATTAGAACATTAACGTTAAAAGAATTGTAAAATACCTTTTTTTTTTTTAAAGAGACGAAATCATTTGATATTTTTTTAAGTGGAAGTGAAGCATAGCCTAAATTCTTTGCGTTTAAAGCATGCAAGACATTTTACGCTCCTATCTAAATTAATATTTGAATTACTGTCAAACAGGCGTTGGAGCGCGGGCCCTCAAATTAGAGGGGCCGTAGCATTTGCTACTCTTGCTATATGGCTAATCCGCACCGTGGGCGACATATCTACGGTGCCCTTGTAATACAAATCCATATTTAAAAAGTCTACAAGGAGCGCCCTGGAACCCCTTCAAGTAGCCTGCGGCTTTATCCGCCCTGGCCGGTCGCCCTACTCGACTAAGCATTGCTTGGTTCTACAATATTGTTGTAAGCGGTATATTGTTAAAAAAACTTATTCTACGAATATCTTAATATGTAGGTTCAATTGAGTTCATATATAAATCGATATGAATACCCTACTTCCAACAAAGGAAAAAAGTTGTATCGGAAATACTGAATTATTTATAACTTTTATTATGAATAGACTAATCAATATTAAGTCTTTAGGAGTCCTTCACGATGGATTTTCGATTAACATAGTAAAGGTTAATCAACAACAGGAAAATATATGAACGAAGGCAAATAACCACTGCCTATCTTTCTTAGAGAAAATAATATAAAGCAATCTATACTAATATCATAAAGAGGAAAGATTTGTATTTTTGTATGTATTGAAATAACTCAAAAACTACTGGGCCGATTTTAAAAATTCTTTCACCGTTAGAAAGGTAATTTACCTGTAAGTAACATAGGCTATATTTTTTAGCGCGAGTAACAGCTAGTAGTAAAATAAAAGACTTTTACAATATCTATTGACAATTCGTTTCAACATAATCCCTTAAATTTACTTGTATAGAATAAAAATAGTCTATGGAGATCAATAAAAGCGCCAATTTAATTTACAGCAAATGTATTCGACCACGAACATATTAACGAGCGGAGCGATTTACAAATCCACGGAATACCACACTTAATCAGAACTAGTGACAATTCTTTTTTTATAGTTAGAAATATACAATTGCGTGTCGTTCCTGTCGGAAAGGCCGCGTTTGTTCCATGTAACCTCCGAAACGGCTAGATCGATTTCGACGGGACTTTTACGGGAATTCTGTCAGAAGAAGTCGTTGGCTTCCGCTTATTGTATTCTATTTTTAAAAATAGCGTACTAGGACCTTGTGATTTAAAGCTTTTTGTTTGAGCTTTTTTTGTCTAAAAGAGAGCTTTCTTATCGCGTTTCTTATGCAATGTAATCTCACCTTTACCTGTCAATGTTTAAAAGGGTTGAACGACCCGAGTCGGCACGGAACATTGCGTTTTACTGCAATAGCGTATACCTATTCCACCATTTAATAACCCTCAGCCACATGCCTACGTTATTGAATAAAGAACTCAGTTTCAATATTCATTTCATTAATATGTAATGCTTGCTTATAAAATGTAACAGCAATGCTTTTACATAATAACACTTTTGAATTCTTCCATATTTTATGCAGTCACTAGAATTTTCTGATATTTTTTTTAACCCTTTTATTTAATCACTGTGAACCTAATCTAATCTGAAAATCTAACACATCATCATCTCCCCTACTAAGGTAAGGGTCCTAATCCAGTAGGTTCGGCGCCGGACAAAATCGGACTAGCCGTTTCGGAGATTACCCGGAATAAACGCGGCTTGCGGACAGACAACAAAATTTTAAATGTGATTTTCGTTATCAGCAACGCAAATACATCATCTTTTCGTAATCTAGATTTTTTCTTATGTTATTAAAAATAAAAAAATAAAAATAAAATGACATTTAATCCTTAGCAATATAACACAATCAGAAATAATAACAGAAAAACAAACATGACGTAGTAACTAAGTAGGGAAAAAAAATGTAATTAACTAAATAAAAGATTATAAATCATTGTGATGCTGACCGGATTGGGTCCACGCTCAGCTTTGAATGCTGGGTGCTACTCAAACAATTACAAACTGCCACTACAATTTTATTATATGTATAGAAGATCAAATTGATATGCATATCGTAACTATTTTTTTTATAAGAGAAGGGGCAAATGAGCGGCGAGAACACCGAGGTGGTCAACGACGCCCATGGACATCCGCAACACCAGAGGAACTAGAGATGCGTTTCCGGCCTTTGAGGATAATATACTATATAAAGTAAATGAGATTACAAATTATACATCGCCCTCCTAACCCACATCAACTCCCCCCATTTTTTCGGGGCCCTAAAACGCCCCCAAGGGGGCGTTATCGCCCACTTTGGGAAACACTGCTATAGGGTGTATAGAAAGGAAGTACAAAACAACAAAAACATAATAAGACTAAGTTTCTTTTGAAGACAGATATAGCACAAAAGTTATCAAACCCTTCCTTGGAAAAGATAAATGAAGAGACAGAATTTCGAATAAATTTGATCAAGGTACAAATTCTCTCAGGTAAAAAAAAAGAGATTACTGTCTTCCATTAGGTTGAGTCTTACAAGAGGGCGATCATGCTTGTCAATTTGAATTCCTCGCACTCAAGATCAATTACAAAGCAAGAGAACAATGCAAACGTTAAGAGAGTAAAAATAATGTACGTAACAATTGTATCTATATCTATACTAATATAATAAAGCGTAAACACACACTACTTCGTGGCGTAGGAATCAATCACAGCATATTTTTGAATGATTCTTTCTTTAATAAAAAGCCCTATATTTACGACACGCTTTAGGCTATATATTGTCACGCTATTAAACTTAGGGGGCAAATAAATTGAAAAAGACATTCATATGGAAAAGGGACCATAGACTATTATCTGTCAACATTAAGGAAGCAACATTTTTACATTTGTCAAATGTTAACAATAAAATGAAGTTCTTATAATTTCGTACGGATGAAGGCGCACGGGAACAGCTAGTGATAAAATAAAACACAACTATATCTACTTAAATACGTAGATTCTATGCAATAGTTTATTTTTATACATATAAAATAGTTCTAAATGCAACACATAATCAACTAAACACACAAACCTCGCGGTTACGTTTACGGTAAACAGTCCGTAAATATTTGAGGTTATTTCTAAAGTGGCGGCACTTCAAGTCGCGTTCGACGTCGTTAGTGTAATTTGAATATAATTTATACAGTCATTTCACGTTTAATTACTGGCCTTTTATGTATTCCATCCTATATCTATATACGCCGTTATATACCCGACTGTATGTTACATTTGTAAATAATGTAATGTTCAAAATTAGCAACAAATTTTTCTCTACGTTGTCCTTCTAAAAAGTATTTACATTACAGCTTTTAATCCTATCCTATCCATTTAATTTACAATAAACAAAGGCTGATAAAATTCTTATTTATTACAAATTATAATAAACTATCTGTTCCCCGCGACTTCATCTGCGTGGAATTTAAAAACACATAAGTAAGTAGTCTATGTGTTCTTCCAGACTATCCTACATATGTCATGAATTTCATCGATATCCTTTCAGCTGTTTAGGCTACTAACTCTAAAAAACATCCATCCATCTAAAGTTTCGCATTTATAATATTAGTAAGATTAAATTCTATGAGAATGACCTACTATAAAGTCTTTGTTTTGCTGCCGCTAAGACCCTTGTGAAAATTTCCCCTAATACTGCAATCCGCTAAACTTTATTGAGCCGAAAATTCCACTGAAGTTTCAACCTTAAACCTATAAACAGAGGGAATTCATTGTTCAAAGTATTTCAAGTCAAAAGGGACTAAGTTCAACTCTATCCGCATATTTCAAACGTTAATGCATCAGTTTGCGTGTATCTAGATTAAATGCATTTAATTAAATTAAAAGCTGGGGTTTTTTCCGGAATGTTCCATGAATAATTGTCATATTTACGTAGGGCTCCGCAATTGTAAAGCAAGAAAGACAGTCTGTCGCCATACAGCGGTGTAGCACATGACACGAGCTCTATCGACCGGCTCGGAGCGACGCGCGCAACCCACTGTATGAGAACACACAGACGAACGTCGAATTCCAAATTCAAAAATATAACAAAAGAAATAAAAATGAAACATCAATTGTAACTGGCACATCATAAGTTTTTTGCAAAAAAAAATATGAAAGCGTTCCATTTTTAAAATTGAATTCAAGATTTTTTTGTTTCTTTTAATTCTGTAAAAAGTTTTTATTATAAGACATAAAGTTAATTGGTTTTTAATTATTATTGATAGTTTTTTTTAATTTCGCGCGTCCCGATAAACTTACACATAAGGTTGTGATTCGATTCGTACAGTCAGCGCCCAGTAGCTGGCGGGTCGCGGTTTCGTATTGACGTCCTTGCAAAACGAAGTCACGTATTTTGTAATATAAAAAAAAGAAAGAAACAATTCTTAGTACACATTTCGTTATAACAACAATAAACACTTAGTGATTGATTTATAATTAAAGTGGTATTAACTTAAAATCAGTTTCGAATTCATCGAACAAGGAATCTGCAGATTTTACCCCAGTTTGGGGCTAGTCGGGTTATTTTTGAACAGCACAACACTATTGTATGTATTCTTTAATTAATTACATATTTACAAATAGAAAAATAATTTAATAATTTACTTTTAATTTAGACAAAAGGTAAGCGAGTTTCTTAAGTTACTGCATTATGTCACAATGCGTAAGTCCTTATAAAATATGTTTTTCTCCTATATAAAGTTATTAAACTGCGCATGAAAAGTTTTTTATAACACTATTTTAAAACCGTAAAATCGTTAATCCTTAATTATCTTCTAAGATTTAATTACATTTAAAAAATACTTCAAATCATATCCGTTTAATATCGATTTCAAACTGAAGCATAGTTTTCCACCATTGTGAGATTTTTTGAGGTTATGTTATGTAATCCTTAGGTTGCCACTGAAAACTGAAAAACCCTTATGGTTTAGTAGTTAAGCGTAAAAGCTACGATCTTAAGATCTACAGTTCAAATCCTAAAACATTTAAATCAGTATTATTTATTCCAAATATCGTTTTACTCCACTGATGCGATGCCAATATTTATAACTAATTGTCGCCCGCGACTCTGTCTCAATTAATTAAAAAAAAATTGCCTATGTGTTCTTCCAGACTATATTCTACATCTATGACAAATTTCAGAGAGATCCGTTGAACCGTTCTGGAGATACATAGTAATAAACATCCATCCATCTAAAAGATCGTATCATACTAATACTATAAATGCGAAAGTTTAGATGGATGGATGTTTGTTAGAGTTTATAGCCTAACTGCTGAACGCATTTCGATGAAATTTGGTATAGATGAATTGGTTAGTCTGGAAGAATACATAGGCACTCGCTTCTGTTTTTTTTTTAATTTCGTGGTCGTGGGCGAAAGCTGGTTTATAATATTAGTATGATTTAATATCTAACTAATATTATAAATGCGAAAGTTTAGATGGTTGGATGGATGTTTGTTAGAGTTTGTAGCCTAAACGGCAGAAAGGATTTTGATGAAATTTGGCCTAGATGTAGAGGATAGTCTGGAAGAACACATAGGCTACTTGCATTTGTTTTTTTTAATTCCGCGCAGACGGAGTCGCGGGCGAAAGCTAGTAGTAAGATAAATATGAAAAAGTGCTTATTAATTCTTTGTTTAGTAATTTAAAATCTATACACAGTAAGTCGTTATTTAACTATTTTGTTTGAAACCAATATTGGTTTTGCATATAATATCGTAGGTACGTTACGTACATTTAGTAACTTTCGAGGGATAAATAAACCTATTGTAAGATTTCAACTTAATTTAACATACAAATAAACAACGAATTAAATAAGAAAACGAAACATAGCTCGCATGTTAAAACAATATTTGTTAATTCTAGTTTAATATTCTGCAGTAAATTATTTTCGTTCCTAGTAAATTTTCTTTAATTGGTAACCTAATTGAATAAAAATTAAGGAAAATAGATCTAAGAACAATATTGCTGTCTTTTTCATATTTCCTTAAAAATAGAGATAGATGATTTTCACTGTTATCAAACAATTTTTATGATCTTTTTTTAACACAAAAAAATATCACGACAATGGACAGAGAAATAAAACTTAGCAATAAAAAAATTAAGCCAGCTACATATACTAAGTTATGACTAAATGTGTGTAGGCAACATTTTAACTGTCAATTGAATTGTCCAGTTAAAATTTTGCACAGTTTTAACTGAACAGTTCAATAATGGTGTCAAAAAGATTATCTGCAGCGAGATTAAGGCTATAAAAATCAGTCATTCAAAAGGTATTAATTGTTTCTCAGCTCTAAAGAGCGCCATTAATAAGCAACAGCTTAGCGTAATTAATGTTTAGTGATCCCTTAGCTCGTTACTAAATAAACCTCATAGTTCAAGTTGGGGACGTTAACATTACCATAGAACTTAAACATGGCTTAAATATTAAAATTTACTAAGTTTATAACTTAGCTTAAACTTTCGTGAGGCATTATTAAAACTATTTATTTAACCGCTACCACTCAGGTCTATTTTTCTATATAAGTGCGAGGCGCGACGCGACCCCAAAAAAGCCCAATAACACTAGCCCTGAAGATGGACCCCCGTTGGGTCCGAAACTAGTCGGTGCCGCCACCGGAAAAATAGACGTGACTGATAGCCGTCTATCCATCTAAGAATACAAAAAAGGCTGGTTGGTGACAACGCATAATTGTCTTTTCTCTGTGTATTCTCTACTCTTCTCATTAAATACAGGCAATATATTTATCAGAAGGCCGCTTGGTGCAAACATTATTCTTATTATAAAGTTTAAAAAAATCCTAAAGTTTTTCAGAAACTCCAAAATATCTATAAGTTGATCGGAAAGACCATTTATTTCAAGTCCACTTAGTTTTAGTAAATCAACGACCAACTTGAGAGCTCTAGCGACCACTTTTCCTGAGTGGTCATCGATTAACCCTCGATACAGTTGACACGAACTTATAAATTTTCAAGTCTTTTTTACGTAAATGAACTGAAAATATAGTTTACATTTTAACAACAAGCAGTCGCATTTAGTAATCTATCTAATTGAAAATCAACGTTTATGGTATTTGTCACGTGGGTGTTTTTAAGAAATCACAATCACAAAATAGAAATCAATTAGAGAAACTGTACAATGTAAAATATAACATTTTAGACATACCTAAATGTATGTTAACTTATGATTATATTGTCTCTTTGTATACTATGAAATCTTCTCTTTGCCGTTTGTTCTGTTTGTCAGTGTTTCGCTAAAGTTGCAACTCTTCCAGAGTTTTAACGAAATTATGTTGATAAACTAATTAATAAGCTTCAATATTAAAAAGATATTAAAAACCAAACACATTAATACAACGAAATCTAAAATTACGACAATAAAACACTGTGACTATAAAAGCTTTCAAACAATGCGATTGGAGGCGACACGACAAAAAGCTCGACAACCGCCCGAGTACAAAGTTGAACCGAGCTTTTTATTTACCTTTTAAGCCTATACTTCGCCACTTTGACATCATTTCAAGCATTAATACCTTCGACTTTTAACAGAACTTAAACAAAAGAGTGTTTTCAAAATCTTGTTTGTTTCAAAATATGAAGAAAAAAATTGCATTTTCCTGTCATTTCACTAAAATTGCTATTAACTAAAACACTAGAAACTAAATGAAGAAATATTGCAATGTTTTTTTCTATGTTATTTTCTATTTCCATGCAGTTTTTACATATTTTCTGACAGTTAGATATACTCGTTAGTCTATACTTTGGTTTGATATATTCCTATATCTTATCTCAATATATTGCTCTCTCCAAATAACTTTGTTGGAAGCTACTATACGATAGGTATCGCCGCCAGTTAGTCTAGCCAGGAATTCAGGCTTAATATCGATTGTGGCTTGAATTAACTCTGTAGTTCTGTTATGCAAGTCGACCTTGCTGTGGATACCCTGATTTTAATCTTTATTTATAGCGCTGCATATTATATGGCTTCAAATGTAGCCTAAGGTATATCAGTCAAGAGTAGGGCAATATTTGCATTGTCGAGTTGAATTCTTTCCAAGAAATTCGTCAATCTTTTAAATGTTTTTAAATTCAAACAGTTCATTTCGAATTTAAATATAAGGTCACAAAAATAAGGCTATAAATAAAATGGTTAAAGATAGAAAAGCCAAATCGTAAAACTGAGTTAGACTGCGGAAATTAAAAAACTTCTATTGGTCTCTCTGACATTGAGATATTGGAAAGAATAAAATGGAACTACTCATTCTTTAACGTTTCTTATAAAGATTAAGAAAACGTGGGATTATTTTGTTTCCTCTTTTTTATCTATTATAAGTAACTAGATTTCACCCGCGACTCCGTCAGCGTGGAATAAAAAAAAAACAAAAGCAAATAGCCTATGTGTTCTTCCAAACTGTCCTCTACATCTATGCCAAATTTCATCGATATCCGCTCAGGAGTTTAGGCTACAAACTCTAACAAACATCCATTCATCCATTCATCACCATTAGTATGTTTATTGTGAACCAAAAGTACTTTAATTTTTAAAACCATAATCAACAAACCATGTTCCAACTTCTGCTGACTTATTATCCCAATTCATCTCAAATTGTGATGACCGGTTTCCTAATTGTCCTCGTAATCCAAAATAAAGTAGGAAATATCTTATTACGTAACAAACACGACATGTAGATTGTTCGCATTAGATCATACTCCTGTCAAACGTTTGTGTATCAAGATGCTTTTATGAAATTAAAAATAGTATTTAAAAATGAACCAAATAACATCATACAATTAAAAGGTTAACGCGTTTAGACCATAGTCTGTAACAATGGAACAGAATAGTTAGTTTACGGTAATCTCTACACAAATATTAAACCATCCTTGAAGCTTTTACCATTCAATTTGTAGTAGCTATCAATATAAAATTTGTAGAAGCTAGCCATAAAGGCTCGTTATTCCTGAATCAAAAGAGATTTATTCTCCCTAAGGACCTACGAGAATGATAAACGATCACCATTACTCATTAAACTGTAATATGGGTTCTAATAAATTATTTATCATGAAACCTACAACTGCCTGATAGACAATGACATGTACTATTTTGTATCTATAAATCGATATTTTTCTTTGCAGTCTGTCCATACGAGTCCTCGCAAAACGACCTGAAAGCCACAGATAAAAATGTAAATAAGTAGACGCGAAGAAAATTCAAATCAAACACGAAACAAAAATCGAGAGTTAGAAGACGGGAACGTATTCAAATGAAATGATACAGCCGAGCTGAAACAAGCGATATGGTCGCTTCTAGCGCCCCCACGCCAACATGGCCGAGGAAGAAAAGCTACCGATCCCCCCCACATTTTTCGAGAAGGTTCTGTTCTACACGACAGCCTCGTTCGTCCTGCTCGCTACATTCAGCCTGTTCGCGTTTCTCTTCTTAGTGCCGTTTGTCATCGAGCCAGCGTTCACAACAATTTTCATGCAATTCGATCCAGTTGGAGCGTTATGTGTCACCGCCCAAGTTAAACATTTAGTAGGAGCCAGCAACTGCACTTGGGCCTCTTGCAGGGAAGGTTGCACGAAGGACCTCTACGAGTGCACACAGATCCGCGTCAACTACAAACTAGGGGAATACCCGAACGTAACGTCCACAGAATTCGAGAATCTAATCAGAGCGGAGAGGTCGTTAAGAAGGGATTACGATTACGAAAACAATTACGAAGCACCTATAGATACTGTTCCAGAAATGGACGACCAAGAATTGCCCGATGTGATACCTACGGGTCTGCAAGGCAACGATTCCGAATGGTATTTCACTGGAGCGAGGCTGTTCCCCAACGTGAAAGGTTGTGGATACCCGCCAATCTTGAACTGCACCATATTCTATGGCCATTACAGACCTCTGGGCACCAACTACACTTGCTACTACAGCCGTGTTGATCCCGGTCTCGTAATAACAGATCTCGACATGTGGCAGAATACACTGAACCTTGTGTATGCTATGGCGATACCGATACCATCCTTTATAATTTCTGTGATATACTTGACATTTGCGTATTTTAAGATCTACAATACTGAGGAGGAATCGGAGCAAGCTCCGTTGCAGAGTGATGCGGAGGGGATGGCAACGGGTGATGACGGGAAGCCGACGACTCCCGGCTCCGACACGTTTAGGGAAGACTTAGCTTGCTTCGGCCACCAGTTGAAGATGCAGCTGGCTAATGAGAAGCCGAAGGAAGGATTTGAGTCCAACAGCCCTCCTATCTCTAATTCTGCTTCATTGTCTGGGTAAGTTTCCTAATATTTTTAATCTATCTTTTTAATAACTTGTGTTAACTGTTAGAGGTACTCTCTGTTAACATTATTGTTTATGTATTTTTGACTACATTTTATATTCAGTTGAAACTACCACTGTCGTCATTTCATTGAGTCTATTTCTATCACACAGAATATAGAACTGTAGGTATAGTGGAAGCAATTACGTAAATGAAGGACGATAACGTTGAAAATATTTTATAGTCCCAGGAGGATCAATTGTTTTTAGAATTATGGTGTTTAGGAACAAAGAATTGCAGCTATTAACCACAGCTGTAACAATATTAAAATAACCGTAACAAAAGTACTAAAAATTGGTGCAAATGTTTGAATAAATGCTAAAACGGGAATGGCGTCGAAGATTGATTGGCAGTAAAAACGCAATTTGTCTTAGTTCATTTTATCGTGAAGGGTGCAGTAAATATAAATGCTTTTTCTTGTCACTTTAAATGGCGATTGTCATTATTCATATTCACGATGTAGGAGATATTCTAGAATAGTTTAGTACTAATACATTAAAATAGAATTGTATATACAGAACGTGTCACAAATTTGTGTTTTAATTAAGGCATATAAATGAAGCCATTTTAGAAAATGGTGAAACAAACAAATGATAGTTAAGGACGGGCGCACATCTTTGACTACACTAAACAACTGTTGTGCGATGGTCGATTGTCGATTGTTTCACAGCCAATTCAACTGTTTTGCACAAGTAAAAGTCGAGTACTGTGCACCTCCATATAAGCTCATAAGAATTAAAGCGAGACTAAACAGTTGTGCGATAGTTTAGTTTCAGGTGTGCGCACGCTCTAGTTAGTTCAGACCTGCGTTAGTTCAGAGTTATTTTCCGTAATTCCGACCGAAAAAGACAAGAAAACTATAAAACATTAGTTTAAGCTGACACTGAACATTAAAAATAAATGAAAGATATAAATGTTGTCTAGACAGAATTATTTACAATACGATTTAATTATTTTATGAAACATTATCCTCAAAATCATATCTGATACGAAAATTGTCTCGACAGGACCAAGTCGTCTTTCGTGAACGCCTAATGAAATGTACCGCGCGGTAGAGGTACGTGTGAAGGCTTTGTGCTTTGCAATATAAGGGTAGAACAGTACTATATCGTGTTGTGTGATTCACATGTAAATGGGTTTAATAAATTTATTTAAGGCTTCACAGTTATCGCAGAGATTCTTTTCCTAGTAATAGTTAAATTATTTTATTAAATAAATAATCTACACAAATAAATTGAAACAGCTTTAAATGTAATCGATATGTAAACAAGAGATTTAAAAAAGATCGTTACAAATTACGAAGATGTAACAATAGATGGCGCTGTAAGAAATGTGACACCACACAACATTAATAGTGTACTTGTATCTACCACGCTTTCGTCCACAATCACAAAGCGCAAAATAACCTAAACACCAATAATGTGCACATTTCAGTATCTAAAATTAAATCCACCAGCTTTGAATAAGGTTTTTTATTGCTTGCTTACGTTCTAATATTGATGGCTTCCACACACATAAATGAATTGTATGAGTTTCGATTTCTTGATCTAACACATTTTATCACTTTAATGATTGATTGAATTAGTATGATTGCATTAATGAATAATTTAAAAATGAAATGTAATTTTTGTTTAGAAACACAGGTATGGTTGTATTAGTATTTTTATTATTAAATTCCTTTATTAATATAATAAAAAGGCTTTTGTCTTAATTATTTTTATTTTGTAACTGTAATTTAATAGGTACGTTTTGTGGGAAGTTCTCACTGATAACTTTAAACTCTGCACTTTATTCCACACAAATTATAGTCTAACCAAGACTCAAAAATCCCTGGTCTGGGACGCAATCGGCTAATTATTACTTCACTTTCTAATGCACGTATACAACTGCTATATTTTTCCGCAAATTGATGAGGGATTTTATATTTCTGGTCAGATTGCATAATACTTTTTCAAAAGTTATATTAAAAACAAAACTTTTTTTTTAATTTAGGATATACAAATGAGTTAAATAATTAAAAACGATAATTTACGAGTTAAAAATATTTTTAATGGCTTACAAGAAAATAAATGTAAAATATTTTTTATAATTTTTTTTATTTTTTCACTTTTATAAATGGTATTTATTTAATGTTTTTTTCTTCTCGTTTCAGATGACAGGGCTCATGAAGATCCGGCTTTGGTATTGTCAGGTCATACAAAGTGCACCACGAACTAATTTGAACTATTAATGTAGAGAATAATTCGATATGTGGTCACTAAGCTTAAATGCTGCTTGTCATGAAATGCTAGAAGTAGGTCGATCACTTCGAGTGAGAAAGTGCGAAAGAGATTTTTATAACGCGTTGTGAACAAAAAATGTATTTTGCAAAAATTTTTCGTGATGTATTTTCTATTTCGAAATATTATTGAAAGATTGTTATAATCCGTAATCTTTAAGATCCGAATATAAATGTTATTTTAAAAATAATATACCATTTTTTTACGATAATTACAAGATTTTTCTAAACGATAATATTCGATTTTCAAATCTATTCGACGTGTTATAAAGTCACAATTATTTAATAAAAAAAAAGCCTTATTAAAATAAAATATTTTCTTTTAATGTACATATTAATAGGTACATAATCGCGGCAATTTCGCGGGAAAAGGCGTGTCTCAATTATTTAAAAAATGTAACAATTTTTTTTATTTACAAATTTATTGCTCAATATTAAGTCGATTGCAGATGTATTTGTAATAGAGAATGTCACGAAAAATAATTTATACCATTTTAATGTTAAGAGACAAGATTTTTACTTCCCATAGATAAATGAATTATCACGCTGAAATGCTCTCGGTGTTGTGCACGCGTGCAAAAATAACCATTAAATTATTGTGAGTGTTCATTAAATAAATTCATTATATTTAATAATCATTATTATCTAAAAATTATTTTCATTAAAATTTAATTATACTGCTATAGACATTAAAATAAAAATTCTAATTTGATTTTTTGCATTGTCAAAATAGATTTTACAAAACCACGTCCTAATAAACTAATTTCTCAATGCCAATGTCGATTGTATTTATAATTAAAATTTTTGAATTACTCAAAATTTAGGCATAAGAGGCTACAACCCGCCCATTGTAAAGGATGTTCCCTAATATATCCGCAAGGCTGAATGATTAAAGCCTGAATTGGAAACGTTTAAAATTTTATCGTCCCAGCCGTACACTTGTAGCCAGTATCGATTTTTCCGTCCCATGCCTAACTTTTTAAAAATTCATCTATACACACTATGTCCATAGTAATCCGAACCGACAACAATAACTGCTCACAGAAATACTCGTATGAAATGTATTTCAGTTGGAAAATCAATATCTGATTTACATTTAACGCTATTTGATATCAACCAAATTGACTAGTTATTTTTAAATGTTACATTTATTTCTATTTGTCTTGTTTTTAAATTAAGCTTTACTTATTGTTACATTTTGCACTATTTGTAAATTATATTTAATGCTATTCCCAAAGTTCTGATTCAATTTCTATATTATTTCTAAATGTTACATTTAACGTTATTTGGTAACAAATAAGTTATTTTGAATTATTTCGTGTAAACTGTAAAGTTATGAGTAATATATTGATTGTTCTATTTATGTACGTTTCTATTATAATTACTTTAAATCTTAATTGATTATAAGAATATTTTTAAAAGGCATTACAGTCGCTTAGAAACACAGGTATGGTTGTATTAGTATTTTTATTATTAATAATTCCTTTATTAATATAATAAAAAGGCTTGTGAATAATGCATACATTAGAGCCTTTACAAGGTCGAATATTTATCAATAGCTTTCCATTTAATTTATATAGTTTTTTATTTTCTTTGATAAATTTTACTACTAAATCGATAGTAAGAAATTGAAGTTAATGAATTTTGTAAGAAAAATGACGGAAGCTTTTTGCTTTGCTTGTATTTTAATCCCGTGTACGTGTTAACTTTATAATGTGATCTTTTTGCAAACTTAGGGCCTGTCCCACCAAATTGTAAATTGTCTGATAACGATCCAACGTGTAAAATATGATGGAAATATCGGATTTTGTTACCTTACCTGACAGTGACGTCATCTTTAATCTGGGCCTCTATCAGCCAGTGGTGGGACAGGCCCTTAATAATGTATATTAAAATATATGTAAAATAATTTTAAATGATTTACTATATTTTCCAATGACAATTATAAATCTATTCACTATAGTGAGATGTATAAAAGCTATATAAATGTTAAATGCAATTAAAATATTATTAATATATTTAATGAAAAATAGGCGAAATTTAATAAAAAAAACTGCTTAGACTGTGAAACTAAGAAATTAGCTAGAAAACGCAAAGTACCCACGCACATATTTAGAAATAATGCTCGATAAATAGTTAATATAAGAAAATATATAATAATTACATATTTATTTAAGATTTTCATTTCATGAACACTTGAACTATTATACAAGTTTTTCCATAGACCAGTTTCATGTACGTTAAAATATTTAAGATTTTTACTGCACTGCTTATTGTATTTTTTATTGAAATGTATAAAAACAGGAATATATGTAGTTTAAGTAATAACATCTAATTAACAAAACACAATGTATAATTATTTTTAATTATTATTAAAATTACATTTATTTCTATTTTGACAGCTACGATTTGAATCTGATTATTTTAATGACTAATTCATTTAATTTTTAATAATTGTATTTCTTTATTATATTAAAATTGATTTCCACTAAACCACTAGTACAGAACAATCTCATTCACTTTGAATATAATGAGAAAATAATACGTGGACAAAACAATATACAATGGAAACTGACCGTAAAATGTTTTGAATAAATACCGCAATCTAGTTTGTAGTTAAAATAAAAATGTTTATGATAAGAAAATGACAAGCAATTCTTAAATATCATTGTAACTTGAAGTCAAATTAATTTTAAGCGATATTATCAGAAGGGAAAAGTATTTTATTTATCTTCTTAAGTAAATTTGGTTGTGTATAAATTTTACTAAATCTTTATTACAAATGTGACGATTATAAGGGCCTTTCCCACCACTGGCTGATAGAGACTCAGATAGCTTTAAAATGACGTCACTGTCAGATAAGGTAATAAAATCCGATATTTCCATCACATATTTTACACGTTGGATTGTTATCAGACAATTTACAATTTGGTAAGACAGACCCTTAATCTTTATCACAAATCTAACGATTTTAAGGGCCTGTCCCACCAAATTGTGAATTGTCTGATCCAACGTGTAAAATTATGTGATGGAAATTTATGATTTTGTTCCCTTATCTGACAGTGACGTAATTTTTAAGCTATCTGAGCCTCTATCAGCCAGTGGTGGGACAAGCCTTAATTCTACTAATTTACTGTATATTTAATTATTAACTAGAGATATTCACGTTTAGTTTTTCTACAAATCTACAGTGAAATTAATTGTATTATTGCTATTGAATTAATTATTTTATCTATTAATGTTTAATTGCATTCTAATACTTTACATTTTAACAGGTACATATTCCAAGAAAACTTTTAACCCTTAATTCGATAGTATCCAGTGACGAACTAATTAAAAAAAATATATTGAAATAGCTTAAAGAAAAATATAAGATTTTAGTGTCATCATCATCATCCTTATCCTACTCCCGTAACGGCGCAACAGGTTTTTGTCCTCCAAATAACTCTATCATACGTCATCTCAGTCATCACTCCCTTTTTGATCATGTCACCTTTCACGCAATCCATCCATCTCTTTCTAGGTCTACCTCTACTTTTAATTTTAGTGTGTTGGTAACATATTTTTTTGCTACAAAAAACTCCGTCGAATTAAGGGTTAAGAATATGATTCATTTTCATTAAAATAATATAGCGAACAATATAAACATGATAAACGATATATATATTACTCACTGCCACAAATAATGGGCTTTTGCATTTTTGAATATGAATTCATGTTCCCAGTGCTAATGCAATGTTTTTAATTTAAATGACTTACAATTTAATTACATAAATATAAAGACAATTCGTTTATTTACAATGACTATATTATTTTATTGTAAAGCCGAAACTAGGATTTTTTATAGTAATATTAAGTTTTTGAAGGAGTCTTACTTTATCTGAGAATGTTGCAATACTTTAAAATGAAACTGATTTTCAACTGCAGAACTTATACAGAATTTATTATCTCTCTTTCTTTCTATGAAACAGAGAGAGCAATATAATTTTGTATACGTGCTTCGGGAATTGAATGAAAGTTTGTATTGTACAATTTTAAGCTTGCTTTTGGCGAATTACTCTTTAAGGCGAAACTTTTAATATATATGTTTTTTGTGCAAGTTATCGTGATTTTCTCACATGTTTGTTTTAATTAATTTTCTGGTTAATATAACACAAGAATCGGAAAACTTTGAAGGTTAAAATGAAATTCTTACCAAATGTAATGTCGTTAAAAATGAGAAATGTAAAGCATTTTTTATTAATTTGAAACTGTTGCCTTATGATAGTTTTGTATATAAATATATATAAATGAGAAAATTAGTAGTAATAAAATACACTTATTGGCTTCGAAATATTGTTTTATTTCATTTATTTTCCATAAATAACCTTGAAACTGCAGAACAAATTTCAGGTAAGGTTTTGGACACCATTTTGTTAAGTGACTAAAACCTTAAAAGGAATGTTCCGAATATTTTTAAAAATAAATGTAAATTTTAAAATGTACTTTCATTTGAATATTCCGACAATCTAGATAACATCCAAAAACTTTAGAATTGTTTATTTAACTTTATTATTAGATTTAGGTCTTCGTTCCTAAAAGTTCCTACACACACACGGGTACAATTCATACATCCATATCCATAATAATTATTAGTAATTTACTCATTAAAAAAAGCTATTTTACTTGCGTTTTTTTTCGTAAACATTTGTCTACACTTTGTCGTTGGTGACTAAACCCGCAGGTCCCATTCCCATAACTGGAGAGAGTCCCGCCACTGTCACTGCTCTCAAAGGTCTGAAATAAGAGAAATGTATCAATCAGGTATTTGTGATTATTAAAGAAACTTAAAGAATTAGTATAATTGAAAATTAAAAAACACAATACATCGGGATTTAAACATCGATTAAGCGCCATCTACCAGGCTATTCCGGTATCTATCTAGGTAGATTTTCGGTTTTAGCCCAGTAGATGGCGCTTATCTGCAGTCTTAGTATAGATATAATTCTCATATTTAAACAAATCAATATTGTTTTTGAATATGAAGAAAACTTGTTAAAATAAAATGCATTGCAAGTTTTTAAATTTGAGTTATGTCAATCTTTGCCGACCTTTTGTAACACGGAAAAAATTTCTTGAATCCAAAAAAGTAGTTAAAATATCCGTAAGATGTCGCTGTTGCTCAACCATTTAGGTATATTTTAATTTAAGTAAGCAAACAGCCGACAGATGGTGCTTTTATAAAATTAAATAGAGATAAATTAAGTTTTAAAGCTTTCCACGAGCTTTGCAATTTATCTTAATAAAAACATTACAATATTTCCAGCCCCATAGACAAAGTGACTTTCGATTAGCGATATCGCTTGTAGAATTGGCAAAATGTTTCAAAATGTATAGGAATAAATACGCGACAAGCACGTGATTTATCGAATGCTATTGTCAGTTCCATACATTTTCGAGTTTTCTAGCAGCGATAGCGATACTAGAATGTTACTTTGTTTAAGGGGCATGTATATCATTAGTTTTGGTTATTTATTCATTCGTTGGGCTTACTTGAATCCTAATTCTTCAGCCGGTATACCGAGCTTTGTAAGTTTAGCTTCATATGTCGCGAGAAGATCGTCGTGAGCTTTCCGGAGCCGCGCTGCCTCGTAGTGTAGATCTTCTATTTGCGTGTCTTTCAATTTCAACAGGTCCTATAGTAAAACGTATTAAAAAAAACAAATCCACTATTATTAAATAGCTTTCGCCCGCGACTTCGTCCGCGTGGAATAAAAAAAACAAAAGTGAGTAGCCTATGTGTTCTTCCAGACTATCATCTACATCTATACAAAATTTAATATAAATCCGTTCAGTCGTGCAGGCTTCAAACTTTAACAAACTTCCGTCCATCCATCTAAACTTTTGCATTTATAATATCAGTATGAAGTGTGATGGATATAAACTTTGACAAAAAATTTCAATACATAATTTACTTACGTGTATTTCCTTAGGCCCCAAATCTCTGGCTTCCAAGCTCTGCAACTTGGCTTCTAAAAGAGAAGTCTTTAAAGAAACCTTCTGCTGCACTTCAAGAACAGCACGCGAGAACCGCGACTTCAGTTCGTTGCGTTCCTTCTCTATCCTGTCAAATCTAACCTGAAGCACTTCGTATTCCCATTTCAATACTTCGAATTGCTTTTCTAATGATGCTAACTGTTTTGTTTTTGCCTGGAAATAAAAGACAATCGGTTTTAATTATTTTTATGGGCGCTTAGTAAGTGTTTTATTTTGGATTATATTTTCATTAAACATTATTGAATTTATCTGAATTTCTATATGTGTATCAATGCTGTTTATCCTTGAAAATGTGATTTTATATTGACTTACCCTTACATAAAGTTTTTACTTACAGCCAACGCAGCCTTATCTCTGTCATAGTTCGACATCTGACGTTTTAACTCTTTGTTGTCAATAATCGCAGCTTCCAGAGGTTCCCGCAGGTTCTTCGCTTCAGCAACTGCATCTTTAGAAACCTTCACTGCTCGTTCTTTGACTTTCTGCATTTCTTCCATTTGCTGTTTGATGCTACTGATAAGACCTGAGATAAGTGAGGTTAATTAATTTTATCAATCACTAGCTGTTGCTGGCGACTTCGTTTGCATGAGATTTAAAAAAAACAAAATATAACATATGTAACTCACAGATAAATTACCTTTCTAACAGTTAAATAATTTTTAAAATCACAAATCTTTCCTCTTGATGATATAAGTATAGATAGTATAGATTTATCTGGGATATTTAAATTTTTATAAAGGTATTAAATACGATATTACCTAAATTGTTAAGTGTAATGTCATTGTAATAACTCTTGAGGTCGGTGAAAGCTCGATCGTGATGGGCGATTAATTCTGAAAGTTGCTTGTTTTTCCTTTCTTCAACTTCTGCTATTTCCGTTCTGTGCTTCACAGTAAGCTCTACTTTAGTCTCATGAAGTTTTTTTTCAGCTTTATCTTCTATCTGACGTGCTTTTTCTTGAAAATAATCTCGGGCTTTTGATAATTCCTCTGCGTGTACTAATTTCGCTCTTCTCAATTCGTCTTGAGCGGCAAGAGCTTTCTCTCTTATTTCTTGTCTTAGCATTCGTTTGTCGTTCAACAGTTCAAGTTCTTGTTCTGCATGTTCTTCTTTAGCTGCTTTTAATGCAACTAAATTTTCAGCTCTCAAAGCCGCTGCAGCGGCTTGTTGTTCATATTTTAAATGTTTGATTTTCTGCTTTTCAGTTTCTAAAAGCGCTTCATTCTCCTCTTTTGCTTCTTCTGTCGCCCTCTCTCTATTTCTAAGTTCCGCTTTAGCTTCTTCTAATTGTTGTCGGGTGATTTCCCAAAAGGTGCGTATTTTATCTCTTTCTAATTGAAAGTAATTTCTTTCTTCCCTCTCTTTGTCTAATTCCTCTTTGACACGGAGAGTGAATTGCTCTAACTTTTCTCTTGTCATCTCAGATGTGTCCACTCCATCTATAACGATGGCTGAAAAGGAAAAAATATATTATAGTAATTAAGATTTTCAACTACATGTTAAGGATTAACAATGCTTAAATATTTCACTACGTACCCGGAGCCCTCTTTGCTCCGCCTTTTGCTTTGGGTGGCTGAAAAATAGGATTTCTATTAAACGAAACATTTAAAAAAGATATTTAATTGGGAAAACCATCCAACACAAATTTCACCTCAATCATACCGCTTTAGTTATATCTATGAGTACATATATTTTTGTGCTTATTGTATGATTTATGGATATGTCATAATAAGAAAACCGAACAACAAATTTATTGTTAATATATTTGCCACAAGTAATTACAAGATAATATTCTCTTATCGCTGTTTTGTGTGCTCATCCTTGCAGGTTGTGTAAACGATCGAAACATTTTTCTTTAATCAAGTTAATACATAACTAAATAGTCATACCAATCCTCAAATAAATGTCAAAGTCTTGTAAAAGTCTTACCATCTTTCTGCTCAGCTACGGCTTGCAAATGATTCAAATACAAAAATTAAAGATTAAAATCTCTCCTCCCTGCAATTTTTACAAAACAAACTTGACGTAGTTGCTAAGCACAACAAAATGGAAGTCATGGTTACTATGGTTACAAGATTATTAGATTATCTGCTATTTCTCTGGTTCAATTGAATATGCTATTATTTAATGAAATAACAACGTTTATTGGATTTAATCGTAGCATCGTGAAAGTGCCCGACAATTTTTTCCGTCTAACTTATTTGATTCTACCTACTTTAAGATAAAAACAAATTAGGTTGTCATTCTGCCACTTTCAATCAAAAATAGACAAGTTTCATTTGAAATTTGACACCGTTGAATAATGTTGATATTGTAGACGTTAAATTCACAGTCGCAGTTGCTTGAAATCAATGTGAAAATTTATTACAAGTGTAAAAATATTTTAACAAAATTCCCGTCATGTACAAAGTAAGAAGGGTGTTGTTTCTCTTCGCATTGGTTTCATGTCTCTTTGTAATAGATTGTGTTCTTGGCAATGTCTCTCTTAGACTGATTCAAAGCTTGTCTGAAAATCTTCAATCATTACCTAAATCAGTGAAAGAAAAGAAACCGAACAACAAATTTATTGTTAATATATTTGCCACAAGTAATTACAAGATAATATTTTACTACGTACCCGGAGCCCTCTTTGCTCCGCCTTTTGCTTTGGGTGGCTGAAAAATAGGATTTCTATTAAACGAAACATTTTAAAAAAGATATTTAATTGGGAAAACCATCCAACACAAATTTCACCTCAATCATACCGCTTTAGTTATATCTATGAGTACATATATTTTTGTGCTTATTGGATGATTTATGGATATGTCATAATAAGAAAACCGAACAACAAATTTATTGTTAATATATTTGCCACAAGTAATTACAAGATAATATTCTCTTATCGCTGTTTTGTGTGCACATCCTTGCAGGTTGTGTAAACGATCGAAACATTTTTCTTTAATCAAGTTAATACATAACTAAATAGTCATACCAATCCTCAAATAAATGTCAAAGTCTTGTAAAAGTCTTACCATCTTTCTGCTCAGCTACGGCTTGCAAATGATTCAAATACAAAAATTAAAGATTAAAATCTCTCCTCCCTGCAATTTTTACAAAACAAACTTGACGTAGTTGCTAAGCACAACAAAATGGAAGTCATGGTTACTATGGTTACAAGATTATTAGGCTATCTGCCCTTTCTCTGGCTCAATTGAATATGCTATTATTTAATGAAATAACAACGTTTATTGGATTTAATCGTAGCATCGTGAAAGTGCCCGACAATTTTTTCCGTCTAACTTATTTGATTCTACCTACTTTAAGATAAAAACAAATTAGGTTGTCATTCTGCCACTTTCAATCAAAAATAGACAAGTTTCATTTGAAATTTGACACCGTTGAATAATGTTGATATTGTAGACGTTAAATTCACAGTCGCAGTTGCTTGAAATCAATGTGAAAATTTATTACAAGTGTAAAAATATTTTAACAAAATTCCCGTCATGTACAAAGTAAGAAGGGTGTTGTTTCTCTTCGCATTGGTTTCATGTCTCTTTGTAATAGATTGTGTTCTTGGCAATGTCTCCCTTAGACTGATTCAAAGTTTTTCTGAAAATCTTCAATCATTACCTAAATCAGTGAAAGAAGAAACGAAGGTATTATTACTGGAAGGAGCTAGATTAATGAATCTTCCTCTTCTATGTTCTGAAGTTCTCTTTTTAGCTGTTATGACAGCGGTAAGTGCTATTTGACTGACTTCCCAAAAGAAGGAGGTACTCAATTCGTCTGTATGTTTTTTTTTTATTTTTTTATTTTAATTAGGTACAAGCTGAAGAGAATAAGAATAAAGAACCCGATTACGTGAAACCATTAAAGCTGGAAGTTCCAATACTTCATATGGCTATTATAGATGTAAGTACTGCTTACATCATCATCATCATCATCATCCTTATCCTACTCCCGTAACGGCGCAACAGGTTTTTGTCCTCTAAATAACTCTATCATACGTCATCTCAGTCATCATTCTCTTTTTGTAAGTATGTAAGTACTGCTTACATACATATTTAATTTATAAGAAGACTGCATCTGCACCAAGAAAATCAATTGCAAATTATACCCTTAACGGACAAAGGACGATAGACGGGAAAAGTTACAATTGATTATCATATCGAACGCCACAATCTTTAAATTTTTCTCATACCCGTAGTATAAGTTGGAATGCCGAAAAAACTTTAAATTTAGTTTATATTATCTAGTCTTCTAGACTTCTGGTCCTACACTTCTAGTCTTCTTGGAGGAATTAAGAATGATTTGTATAAAACAAATAGGACTTTTATACCCATAAAAACAACATATAAAATCAAATATACGACAACCTTAGAGCTAGTAAAAAATGTTGCAAACATTGGCAAGATCCGCTAATGCTGAGAAGTCGCTAGGTTTTAGCCAACCGCTTTACACACAAGTATCGATCTAACGTAAGTAACTAATCTCATTTTCCAGAATCGAGCAACCAACAGGTTTGACGCTAGAGCTCAACACGAAAGGGGAGACGCGGGTGACTCCATCAACATCACTGATACAACCTTACTGTCAGTCGCCTCAGTGAACAACGATGACTTCGAGTCAATCATGAAGTTAGCGCGCGATGACGTCACCACCGAAGATATTCGAAGCATCGAGACAAACAACCGTTATCTATGGAAAGTTCTGGAAGAAGATGATGATGATATTTAAGAGTACATCGCTGTAATCATATTTTGCGAATTACTAACATAATCGGTGTAAAATTCTGTGGTAACAAAATATTTTGAATTACTTTGTGTAAAAAACGATCCATCCATTCAAACAATAAAATATTGTTCCAAAAACTATTCTTTGTTACAGTTATAAACGAAAGGATTTTGTCATATTGTCAATTTTGATATCTACGTAAATTTTTGGTAACATCCTGTGTAAAATGTGGGTAGTTCATTATTAACAGAATGCTGAACGTAAGTAGAGATCACAGAAAAACTGAGAGCATAATCCCACAAAGCGTTTCTCACTAATATCGCACACTTTGAGTGTCGAATGATTCATAATAACCGCCTTAAGCTGACAGATATTAATTTAATACCCCTAATACTTTTGCAACATCCTATTGCTATGAGCAAAAATGAAACCGCGAATTATAACCCTTAAAACAATAATGTTAAGGTTTAATTTACGTTGCTGCATCTCATTATATTTACTGCTAACTATGATGTGAAAGTGTCAGCGTTAGTCAGAGAAAATCTAATTATAATCTTCAAATTTTTATATTCTTTTTGGAATAAAATAAAAGTGATATTATAAAATTAATTGGTAAATTACACATTTCAATTATCACTCTTATCATACTTCATACGCATACTAATGTTATAAATGCGGAAATTTAGATGGTTGGATGAATGGATGGGTCTTTGTTAGAGTTTGTAGCCTAAACGGCTGAATGGATTTCGATGAAATTTGGTATAGATGTAGATGACATCCTGGAAGAACACATAGACTACTTTTTTATATAAGCTATCTGAGTCTCTATCAGCCAGTGATGGGACAGGCCCTTAGTATAGAAGATATACAGCAAAGCATACGTTCATGCATGTTTTCAGCAAAGAGGATTCCTTTGTTGCTCATGATAGCCTTTGAAGTGGCGCCGTTTTCGACAGCGGGACAAACGATACATTTTAATTCATATACTTGTCTGAAAACGCCATTTGTGACGGGGCCATATCTTTTTGGACTTTTATAACTTTTATGTCTGGATTCACTGTTAAACAAAACCGTATTTTAAACACTTGAATACAAGTATACTTGAATTTTTTTTATTTCGTCTCTATTCCGACGAAATTTTTTCGCTATACTCATTGTTTGATACTTGATTCGAGCATAATAGTGTCTAAGAGGTCAGAGTCTGCTTGGAAATGTCTGAAGTTCAAACAGCAGTTTCAGTTACTTTTCACTGATATTTATCGTAAGAATAGAGTACTAGTGTTTTTTTAAAGCCTACACGCTTAGTTATATCTAAACAGTCGGATCATTCAGATAAATTTAACCTATATAAGCTGAACAGTTCTTAGTTTTTTTGGTAATAAACTTAAAAAGTAAATGATACTTGTTGGTACATAATGTACTTAAAATGAGCCAGATTTGTCGCCAACGTCCATACCACGTTGAAAACACCGGTTCTCGTCCGATCACCGAAGTTAAGCAACGTCGGGCGCGGTCAGTACTTGGATGGGTGACCGCCTGGGAACACCGCGTGATGTTGGCTTTTTGCTGTTTTTTTATATTCACATAAAGAAAACACCACAGATAAGCTCTTTATATGTTGTAATTAGTAGGATATACTTTTTTATTTTTATTAAATAGTTTAGATTTTAAATTGTTACCGTAAAATAAGCTGAAGCTATCGCCAACGTCCATACCACGTTGAATACACCGGTTCTCGTCCGATCACCGAAGTTAAGCAACGTCGGGCGCGGTCAGTACTTGGATGGGTGACCGCCTGGGAACACCGCGTGATGTTGGCTTTTTGCTATTTTTTTATATTCACATAAAGAAAACACCACAGATAAGCTCTTTATATGTTGTAATTAGTAGGATATACTTTTTTTATTTTTATTAAATAGTGTAGATTTTAAATTATTACCGTAAAATAAGCTGAAGCTATCGCCAACGTCCATACCACGTTGAATACACCGGTTCTCGTCCGATCACCGAAGTTAAGCAACGTCGGGCGCGGTCAGTACTTGGATGGGTGACCGCCTGGGAACACCGCGTGATGTTGGCTTTTTGCTATTTTTTTATATTCACATAAAGAAAACACCACAGATAAGCTCTTTATATGTTGTAATTAGTAGGATATACTTTTTTATTTTTATTAAATAGTTTAGATTTTAAATTGTTACCGTAAAATAAGCTGAAGCTATCGCCAACGTCCATACCACGTTGAATACACCGGTTCTCGTCCGATCACCGAAGTTAAGCAACGTCGGCGCGGTCAGTACTTGGATGGTGACCGCCTGGAACACCGCGTGATGTTGGCTTTTTGCTGTTTTTTTTATATTCACATAAAGAAAACACAACAGAAAAGCTCTTTATATGTTGTAATTAGTAGGATATACTTTTTTTTTTTTTATATTCACATAAGAAAACACCACAGATAAGCTCTTTATATGTTGTAATTAGTAGGATATACTTTTTTATTTTTATTAAATAGTTTAGATTTTAAATTGTTACCGTAAAATAAGCTGAAGCTATCGCCAACGTCCATACCACGTTGAAAACACCGGTTCTCGTCCGATCACCGAAGTTAAGCAACGTCGGGCGCGGTCAGTACTTGGATGGGTGACCGCCTGGGAACACCGCGTGATGTTGGCTTTTTGCTGTTTTTTTTATATTCACATAAAGAAAACACAACAGAAAAGCTCTTTATATGTTGTAATTAGTAGGATATACTTTTTTTTTTTTTCTTTTTTTTTTTTTATTTTTATTAAATAGTGTAGATTTTAAATTATTACCGTAAAATAAGCTGAAGCTATCGCCAACGTCCATACCACGTTGAAAACACCGGTTCTCGTCCGATCACCGAAGTTAAGCAACGTCGGGCGCGGTCAGTACTTGGATGGGTGACCGCCTGGGAACACCGCGTGATGTTGGCTTTTTGCTATTTTTGCAAAAGCAAATTTTATTATCGTAATTCTAATTTCTCATAGTTACTTATATTACTCATAGTTTTTTTTTAAATAAACGACAATTTGTGTTCTAACATTTACATGATAAACATAAACAGTAGAGTCTATAAATATTACAAAGCAATGATAATCAACAACGAAATAAACGCAGTGAGCACGTGTAAAGATATATAATTTGTTCCCTAAACTTCTACCAAACAATAGACACGTGTCTAAGGAACTAAAATTGTGGTGAAGCGTTTGGTAACCCTTGTTTGTTGTATACCACTCCAACAAGTTTCAACGCCATCTTATAAAGTTGTAGGCAATAGTATCCGGTAACCATACTCAATAAGGTTTGAATTCGCTTGATGTTTTACTAATAGTAAATAGAAACTTTAAGTGTAGGTATACGTAATTATAGTATAATGCAACGGCGATGGACTCATGATGGATTACTCCCCGCCTTATGGTTTTGTTGAGGAAATCGCTATTTAGGGTTAGTTACCCTTTGGGAAAGATTTTGTATTGGATGGTTAAATGCTAATGAAAAAAGCTTAGCATTAGGGTGTTAAAACCATGATACCAAGATACAAGAATTTCTAAGTTTTTCGTTTTTTTGGTAGAATATTCAATTGTAGTATTATGTTATACTAGCTTTTGTCCGCGACTACGTCTGCGTGGAATTAAAAACAAAACAAAAGTAAGTGCCAATTTGTCATCGAGATCCGTTACGCCGTTTTGGCTAAATACTCTAACATCCATCCAAACTTTTGCAATAATATTAGTAAGTTTGTATACACGTTTGTTCTAAAACTAGAAGTGCAAGTACCAGGCGAGCATGATGACCCAGGCGATCCATTTATCACATTCTTTTTGTACCGTTCTATTCAATACTTTTTGCGCGCAAGATTAAATTTCGCGCGTCTCGTTCGCTCCGAAACCATTAATACTCTGGTAACAAATAAATCGAGACCCACTACGCTTGTAGATCCTTTACAAATGAAGAGTTAACGAGCGAATCACAGAGATCAACGTTAACTGGTTATGTCAAACCCCATCTTGTGGTGGGATTTTTTATTTCGTTTTAACACGTCTGGTTGCTGTTACGCTGATTATGATTTTTGCGGGCATCGGAATTACTACGAAGGGAACAATTAATTTTTGATAGATATAATACAATGCTGATGTTACTCTAATAAACTTAAAAATGTAGATAGCTAGCAAACCGGAATAACCAAATGTTTTTCACGTAATCTATGAAGACTATTAAGATTTGCATCCTTCTATTCTAAATTAATCGATAACATTCCTAAAGTTCCCCTTATCCCTTCCGGACGCTCGGCACAGTATGTGCTGCTCTTCCATACATTTCTATCAGCGGTCATATTTGAATCCACTCCCTTCTTAAGCATGTCTTCCTCTACCTTTGTAGCCATCCACATTCAATCTGCCCCTATCCAACACCCTATAAATAAACTAAAGATACGAATAAACACAAACAATACAACACAAATTACTGGTAATCATCTCCTCGTAGCCACCCAAACAGTTTGTGATTCTGATTCCTTTGTATACTGTAAACTGGATATACAAAATTGTAAAAAAATGTTCACTAGATTGTGATAATGAATTTGAATCTTTTTACAATAGCACTAAGGCTTTAAATAAACTAAAAATAACATACGTAATATTTATTCAACGAATTCGGCAATCAAATGATTGAAATAATAGCCGTTAATATGACCAATTAACAAATACCTTTAATCAGTCGTGATAGGTATCGGCGTAAAGCTCTTATTATGTTGGTCAAGTTTTTACAAATGGCGGGCTACCACGTGTCGGTCACGTGACTGAGGCGTTCGTTCCAGAAGCGTTCCTCCAGAATAAATTATTAAATACCTAATGATTTGATGATGGTAGATGTATTTAAGACCTCACAATGTTTTTCAAACAGTACGAAATAAGAAAATATATATGTAAAAGCGGTCTATCGTAGTATAGTTTCATTTTACGTTGGTTGACGAAATCTTCACATATATGCGAAGAGATCCAAAGTTATCAACCAATAGATTGGCCTTGTAGACTCTAACCCAGTCACAGGTTGGAGACCCGGGAGTGTTTCATCTGACACAAAATGTCATTATTGTTTATTAAAAATTCCCACCTTCCGAGAACAAAGTCCATAAAGAGCATAGAAAATCCTATTAAAAATTAATAACTACATAATACAGCAATTAATATCCGTAACCTCAAATTACCCTCAAATAGAGTTCCGGAGTAATCCAGTTCACACCGGATTCGCTGAGCAACGTACAAAGGTGCATTGATCGTTGCCAGATCATATTTACAACAAAAGAGGGCTAATTTTTCGACACGTGTCAAAGTTTAATAGGTTTTTTTATTATCTGTAGTCATTTTCTGTGGGAATATGAATAGGTGTTTTTAACCTGTGTTGTGTTTATCATGGATTTAAATGTGTTGAACAGATTTTATTCCTTGAGACTACTATGTAGTTATTTAACAGTGGTAGAGCCCGCTTTAACATCTTCACAATGGGTCGGCTCGCCCGGTGTTATACCACGACCACGCAGAAGACAGGCGTAAACTGGACGCAATTCCGCGTTTCGCCTGATGAGTGTGGTGCCGGAGGCCCAATTAAAGTCCCTTTCTCTTACCATCCTTTTCTTATAAGGAAAGGATGGGAAGGGAAAGTGGGTTTGACGGCGGAGGAGATGCATAGAAAGGGGATATATCCTCTTTATGTGCATCTCTTCCTCCGTCGATTAAGGGTATGCAACGCATCTGCAATTGCGGATGTCTATAGTCAGCGGTCGCTTCGCCATTTTGGCGGATTTAGGTGGTCGCTTGCTCCTTTGCCACTTTATTATAAAAAAAAAACGTAGGCTGTCTAAAGTAGGAGGTTAAGTTGGAAAAGGTGACAGCAATCGGAGGGGAAAAATACGAGTAATTAAACAATAAAGGTTTATCCGCGCATATTAAAGGTTACTCTTTATTCATTTTAAATATGAGAGTCGGAATATGTCTATATGAAGCATAACAATTATGAAAGCGGTAGCGCCCTCGTGCGGCCAGACCGAGACATTTGCATCGATATTGAATGTCCAGCGCCCATTGCACCTACAATCAAGGGATGATTTTACATCTCATAGACTAAACAGGCAATGTTAATAAACAATTTTAGTTGCAAACATGTTTATAATAAAATAAAAAAAAACTAGGTAATATTAATTTCTTGACTAGTACTAAATAGATTAAGCTATAGCTTACAATTATGAATATAGGCGACTTAAGTTTAAATTAATACTTTACTTTTATAAATTCTAAACGATTTTATGATAAAATATCCTATTTTCCAAATAAATAAATCGAAGATCAAGAATAAAACCAAGTTTTTCCATCACATTAAAATTTGTTTCTCAGTTACAAAATCATCGTAGGTATTAAACTGATTTCATTAACATCGAATACTCTATGACAATACACGAACATTATTAAGGTTTCCCATTTGAGGGTGAGCAGCGTGTTTAAGTGATATTAGAAGCGAATGTGCGAGCATGTCATGATTGATTCCGGCTATTTCGTGCGATGACGGCCGATGGATGGAATTAGCGTTAGATAATGCGTTAGACAAAAGCTCACAACACACTAGTGTCGTAAGTGAAGATAACGATCAACCATTTTAAATTGAACCGTCTAATAGTTCGTTCTAATAATTGAGTTACACGACACGAATTATGTTAAGTAATGGACGGTTCAGGTGGAATAATGCTAGCAGAAGTGCAAGGAAATAAGTCTACTTCATGGTCATCTGGAAGGGGGGTAGCGCATGATCCCCTCCCTAGCGATAACAATAGTAACCGACCTTCCCCCTGGACCTACCTAGACCATCAGCTTGTCACGTCTTTTCCGCAGTCCACTTCACAGGAGAGTTTAAATAATTTCTCTTGTTATCTTACTTCTGGCGATTGACTTGTATCTTTCTCTGGTTAACATACTAAGGTGCGTTCTGATCGTTACGCTGTCTAATGTTACGTGGTGTAACATTACCACCGAACGGCTTGTTACTCGCTGCTATCCTACAGAATGCTCGCCATGTAAATTGTAATTTAATAATTTGTATGTGGAAAATATCTGCTAGCGACTTATTTCTCAAGAGTGATATTTCTTTTGAAAAGTATGAGACAATTTCTACTAGCATACTTTAATCTTCTTATTAATATTATGAATGCGAAAGTTTAGATAGATGGATGTTTGTTATAATTTGTAGCCTAAACAGCTGAACGGATCTCGATGAAATTTGGCATTGATAGAGGATAGTCTGGAAGAACACATTGGCTACTCACTTTTGTTTTTTAATTGCACGCGGTCGGAAGCGAAAGCTGAACTATATTAATATTGAAGAATATTTCATGCTCTTATTGTGTCATAATAAAAAGGTATTGAACATTCAAATATATTTATATGTAAACGCTTCTATCTATAAAATAATATGGTCGTAAAAAAATATGTATAAAGCGTGTTCTAACACACAGTTCCACAATAATACTGCTTTAATGAAGTAACACGAGGCGATGTGATCGCAACCCCTTTCTGTTAACACGACAGGGTTATTCTGAAATTGTTTTTTGAAAAATATAGTTGGAAAAATATACTTGCCGTATGTTTAAATGGTAATGTGGGACAGGTAAATAACGCCTTCCTTTGTTTTCCTTTTTTTCATTTGTTTTATATGATTTTTTTTATTTAGTATTTAAAAATAATGAGCCATCTTACTGTCTAACTTCTTACTAATATTATAAATGCGAAAGAGGTGGATAAATGTTCTGTATCTCCAGAACGGCATAGCATAGCCTGGAAGAACTCATATGCTACAATTTTTTTTAATTTCTACAATTCATAGAGTTTGTAGGATTATTTAAATCGAAAACAGTGGATGGTCTTGTAAAAAAAACACTTTTTTTGTATTTCAGTTTCCTGTTACAGAATAACCTCTCAAACTCGATCCACAACGCACCCCGAATCAAAAAAGCAATATGTAACAAATTTGTTTTTCAATTTCGTACCAATTTTGCATACAGAGGCCCGCCGCTGGAACCCGCCCAAATAAAACGTGGCATTGTGGTTTTTATGATGCACGAATATTTTTTCATTTTTTTAACTTTTATAGACGTATGCAAGGTGGGTATGAAAAGAGGATTTGTATTTTATAGTCGTTTTTTTCCGTTATTGTCGCTGAAATTCGTCTATAAAGGCTGAGGTTTTTTCATTTTTGTTTTTTTAGGTTATTTTTGGGAGATATAATTGATACGTTTTAGCATTTGTTTTGTAACGTGTCGGGTTTTTAGACACCTCAATGCGGTTACAAAACCTTTGTCCTCTCCCTTTATCATCATTCTTCATACAAATATAAATGCGAGTGATTGGATGGATGTTACTAGACATCTCCTAAACTGCTTTACGAGTCTCAATGAAATATGGCACATAGATCTGGAAGAACATAAAGGTTACTTACAATTTTTTTTATTGCGTCCAGACAAATTTGTAAGCAAAAGCTAGTATTTTATAAGCTTTTTGCTTTAATGTTTGCGGTAGTAATAGCCCCAGTGGTTGAGAAAATAAGGAGTAAAAGGTTAGAGTGGTATGGGCATGTTATGAGAAGGGATGAATCGCATGTAACAAGACGGATGTTAGTTATGAATGTGGAGGGGTACACCGGTAGAGGTAGACCTAGAAAGAGTTGGATGGATTGCGTGAAAGGTGACATGATCAAGAAGGGAGTGATGACTGAGATGACGGATGATAAAGTGCTTTGGAGGACGAAAACCCGGTGCGCCGACCCTACGGGAGTAGGATAAGGCAGGGGAGATGATGATGATGATGTTTGCGGTAGTAATAGTTTATTTTTTGACGAGATTTCTAATATAACAAAATTGGTAAAAAGAACCCTCCCGTTATGACTTTTTAATCGCCATATCGAACAATATCGAAATAATATCTGATTGATGATTTGCACCTTGTCTATATGCAAATAAATCATATTTCGTTTCTCATATTTGAATTTCAAATGAGTTGGTTATTTTGTTGTTTTTTTTATACGAAAAACTAATAGTGCGTGGTGGTATTTTAATATTACGTATGCAAAAGATTCGTTGGGGTGATGCAAGGAATCGACGGTTGCCCATAATCGTGATTGATTGATGTTTTGTAAATGTCAAAGTGATAATTAGGATTGTATGTGGTGTTTATTAAATAAGGAATGAATGCATAGGATTTTTAGTTAATCCTTTATGTATATTAATCGATCAGTTTATATTTCACATACTTTCTGTGAAATAATAATGCGAAAATAATTACTTTGGTTTTTTTTTTAAAGGCATCCTTCTAGACTAGCAATGCACTTAGGAATTTATTGATAATACTTTTCTTTTTACTTACAAAATGAGTGAATAGATTTCACAAGTTTTTTTTTTATATTTAATGGATCCATTTTTTATATTAAAGAAAAACTACCTTTCACCAGAGACACCATTCGTGCAGAATTAAAAAAAAAACAAAGTGAGTATCCTATGCGTTCTTCCAGACTATCATCTACGTCTATGTCAAATTTCATCGAGATCCATTCAGCAGTTTAAGCTACAAACTCTAACAAACATCCATCCATTTCAATTTTCACATTTATAATAGTAAGATCAGGGAGTTACTACTGTTACTACTATACTGTTGCGCAACATGTTTCGTAAGAGTGTATTCACGATCTCTGTAACTCCTTTCGTATTGCTTATTTCTTGGTCACTTAAAACTTGAAATTTAAAGTTACTTCTCAAATGTGAGTGGCAAACTGTAGTTTCCAGTATGAAGTGATCTAACTTAGACGGATGATACTTTTACAACATGTGCAGTGGTAACTTAAACTTCAAAGTTACCGCAGTTCCCAGTACATGTGAAAGTTTTGATGGACAGATTTAACGTCGTTAGGAGCAGAAATAGGTAAAGTTCTCGTTTGCAAAGGAAAATATTATTTAAAAGTGAAACTAGAGTTACTTATGAAGCGTGCTTTTTCAAGTCTGAATGGTAATGCCATATCTAAAAGGAAAGAAGTACCTTTTCTAATATTTAATCTTTCAAGTAGTTTTTGCAAAATTTACGTAGAAATATTTATGAAAATGATTACTTTATCGAACTCTTTTGTTTATTTTTCCACTTTGGATCATTAACTCCTAATCCTATTCTATATTATGCAATGACTAGAATTAGCCCGCGACTCCGTCCGCGTGGAATTAAAAAAAAACAAAGTGAGTATCCTATGCGTTCTTCCAGACTATCATCTACGTCTATGCCAAATTTCATCGAGATCCGTTCCGCCGTTTTGACTACAAACTCTAACAAACATCCATCCATCTATCCATCCAAACTTTCGCATTTATAATATTAGTAAGAAGTAAGATTATTTTTTTATTTTATGTAGTTTTAATGGCTTGGCTAATTTTGAGGCATAGATTCAATATGGCCCTTGACTTTAATATCTTCGATTCGTCTTCATTTATTTATGCAAAGGTTCAAATTTGGAATTATGCAAAACTTTAAATAAAACTCATTAGAATTTTAATTACAAAATTATATTATTTTCAAATAAAGAATATAAAATAGTGAAAACAGAAATAATGTTGGCAGTTGTTCTGAAATATGAGAGCGTGCGCACACCTTTGATTAAAATATCGCACAACTGTTTAATCCCGCTTTGATTCCTATGAGCTTATATGGTGCGTCACTACTCGATTTTAGTTATGCAACAAAACAATTGAATCGGCTGCGTAACAATCGACAATCGTAAAACAGTTGGGAGATAGTTTAGTCAAAGGTGTGCGCCCTCTAATAATACAAACTTACTAAAGTCAATTGGTATGACTCGAAAATATAGATTAATACATAAAATTAAAACTAATTAAAAATCTAAATTAAGATTATCTAAAATATACAGGCCTTTGAATTAAGCTAAATTAATCACACAATTTTAAAAATAATACGCAGTGATATGAATTACATATAGATTCAAGTTATTTACAAATGAAAATATTACTGAGTTCCAACTGGCGAAACATGTTGCCTTTGTCTACCTCTGTCTTTAAAGAGATTGGGGGAAGGGGAACTTTTGTTAAAAGAATATTCGGCAGTGTATACGCATGGTAAAATTTAATCTTTAAATAATAAATTCTCGTCTACATTACAACCGAAGGATGACATTAAATTAATAATTCCCCCAAAAACTGACAAATATGATGAAGCAAAAGTAAGCAGGATTCTGCTTTCTTGTAATAATTCAAAATCTTTCGCCTTCTTATTATACATTTTTAATAGCAATTATATAATGAAAAAATAATGACATAATTTATATCACTGATAAAGGACAAACAATTTTCATACAAAATTTTATTAAACTAAAGGTACAAAGAAAGAAAAATTTCAAAGACATTGAGAATAAGAAATACGTGGTAGTGAGACCTTAAAACTAAGAGTAAATATTATTATTGCTTAGAATTCAATAGTTAGGTACGAGTATAGATACTTAGTACTGCAGTAAGCGAGCACATTTAATATGCACAGAAAATGTAAGGCAAGAAAATATTACAAATCTAAAAAAATGTGTGTCGCACCTAATAATTGAATGGTCCAACACCATCATTATAATGATTCATTAAAATTTTAATGATAAATTTTACAAATTGTATGATCGATGCCTTTCATTTTCTGCACAAGAGTATGTGATGTAAAGCGTTATTAATGGAAATTTAGAAATTTTCTCTACAATTCCTTACAAAGAGCAATAAGCATACCAATTAAAATTTATGTACAAAACTCTTATTATGCATCGTATTAATTTAATTGTTTTGTTCTAAGCACTAGTGAATATGACACATTAAAAAACTGCAAATACATTTTAAATGCTTAGTTATTACAGAATAAGGTTATGTTTTTTTACGACAAAAAACATTATAATGATTTCATTAAAGTTTAATGATTCACATTTTAATGGAATGTGAGGAATAATGAAATGTTTCATATTCACTCGTACATCATATGGAACATGACAATAAACGGCAAATAAGAGTTTTCGAGAGATCATTAGGAAAACTTCTTTTTCACAATATATTTTATCATCCTAAATAAATATATATCACATTTGAACACATCCTTCCGTAATTTGTTGTACCTTAACTAAGCACAAAAACTAAATAAACTATAATACAGCTAAAAAAATAACATAAATTGTTCCCAATACGTGTTGTTCCCAGACACAAAATAGTTCTGAAAAAATACTAATTAATCACAAGTATCTAGAACCAATTATGGTATCCGATATTTAAAAAATTTAATTAATAAGGTCTTTTCTAAAATTATATTAGTCCAATAACCGAAAACCTTGTGTCTAATTTGCGAATTAAAATCAAATTCCTTCAATCAAAACAAAATATATATTTTTTAATTTCGTTGCTATAAACGGAACTGATTGATATCTCCTCGCAACCACACAATTATAAAAATACTTAAATTTGAAGCCTCTTAACAACTTAATTTATTGAGTAATCAGCTAGCGAAGAACTATGTATGTCATATATTTAATATATTTTTAATGATTAGTTACTTAATAAAATTACAATTTAAAAATAATCTTATAAACAAACGGTAACTAGCCCAGTCAGAATTCTCTTTCTTACCATTTTAATGTAAAATTTCATTATCTGTAATTTTGACAGATTGTTTTTTTAAATATTGTTGCTGCGGCTACGTTCCGATGTATGGATAGGACGTGTTAGAATTAAATTATGTTGTGATACAAAAAGACGGACTACCGTTTACTTAAAATCAAATTATTTACATCAATATATTATATATAGTTGTAATAAAATAGACCTCAGATATAATTCTCAAACGGCTTGGCACGTAACCTAAATAATAAACTAATTTATTTAATACTAGTATAAAAGCTTTTTAATACAAAAATAATATAATGAGATCAATCGATGATAATTTTAGGCTGCTCTCTTTGGAACAAATGAAGACGTGTTTTTGATATAAAAAAGAAATATCTTTTTCTTCACAAATCCGCGGCTGGTGCGTACTTAGGAATGTAAAAATGTATGTGCTCAAACATACTGTGTTACCAATTTTTCATAAGTAATCCAACTTTGTGACATGTATTAAGCCACTATTATTTTTGGGTTTTGAAGGGAACTTAGGCGGGTGGCACAGAAAGTAAAAAGTAATATTACAGTAACTTAAATATTTTCCATTTAAATGATTCAGAGAATTAAATTAAATTGAAAAACCCATTGAAATATCAACCAAAAACCAAGATTGACAACAAATTTGAATTGTAATACAATAACATACAGTACAAAGAACCAATAAAAAAATTATAATTTGATTGAACACAGTACGTATGAAACTTATACAAAATCTGTGAGTTTTGTTGTGTGGTAAGATTATTTTTTTTAATAAAAATATATTAATTAGAATGAATAGCTAAATATTATACATAGTTACAGGCATGTTTCCCATTAAAACATTTAACTCGACAAGTCACATATTTCAGTACGGTATAATTATCAAAAATTGTTTACAGATTTATTAAATATTTTTATATAAATGTGCATTAAAATTTGTCAATACGAAATTCTACATTTAACACCAAAAGCATATTTCATTCTATAAGTATTAACATTCCTCGTTAATTTATTTTAATTAATTTAATGATTCCATTTCAAAAACAATCGCCGTAAGTTTTGTTTCTGGTAGTTTTACTTACAGATGAAGAATATATTCATTATAAAACATATAAACGTTGTTAGCAGCAAAACACTAAACTCGTAAATCATTTATTATGTCTCCCAGCTCATTAAAATTTATAAGTAAAAGTGTGTATTTACAATATTTTAATCTGGTTGATAAAAAATTAAATTAAAAAGAGATTTACAATTGATATTTCAATTTATAGAATGTAAATTGACTTTTGTGCCGTAAAATATTACATAAAAAATGTTCCTGGCTGGATTTTTGCGCCTTCATTATTTAAGTCATCGAATTTTAATCAATCATTAAAATTTTAATCGATTTCATATTTAAAAAATAATGATAACATTTTTTTAATCATTTTAGAAACATCTTTGGATTATATTTTGTAAATTTAATTTAAATCGAGAGCATTAAGTGCAACTAACAAGCGATTTCGATTAATATATTTCGGCTATACATATAAATATACAAAACGTCTAATCATTGACGGTAGCGACGTCTAAAGAGTTATTGTTATATAACCGTTTAGACAACTGTTATAAATAACGTGATTAACAGAATAATATTAACATATTCTTATCACATTTATTGTTTACTTCTTCGTTGATTGTTGTAAATTCATCGCTTATTCGCTAAAAGTTTCCATCCCAGCATAAAGAGAACAGCAGTGCATATGGAGCCAGATAACTTATCTGGTATTATAGAAGAGAAGATGGATTCTGATGAAGATTTCTCCGGCTGGTAAGGTTCTTCAGGTGATGATGAATCAGTCTGTAATGAGATAAAATACCTTATTAATATAGAGACATTTTTATTCGGTTACATCATATATATAGACCAACGTTGGCTGGTGATTGTCCAGCGCGGAATTAAAAAAAAAGTGAGTAGGTGCGTTCTTCCGAATTATGTTCTACATCTATGTAAAATTTCAAGAGGATACTTTTCCACATTCGTCTAAATATAGCAATTTAGATTCTCACTAATATTATAAATGCGAAAGTTTGGATGGATGGATGTTTGTTAGAGTTTATAGCCTAAACGGCTGAACGAATTTCGATGAAATTTGGCATAGATGTAGAGGATAGTTTGGAAGAACACATAAGCTTCTTGCTTTTGTTTTTATTTAAGAGTCAACGTCTAACAATTATTAACAGTAGAAATATCTTACAAGTTACAAATAATCATTTAAATGACTTTATCACATCGTAACTAAAATATCCAATAAATTTTAAATAACATTCTTATTAGTATTCCGTATCGAAATAGCAAAATCTAATCTGGCATACAGTCATAAACTTAGCGACTCAATAAAGATTGCTAACGCGGGGAGCTATAAGAATGCTTCTGGGAAGCACTTTTTATAGATATTAATAAAACAATGCACTCGTAAACTTTAGTGGAGGGTTTGCTGCACTGATTCAATATTTATACCTTACGATTTTCTAATCGCAAATAAGAACTACCGTACGATTCTCGCCGCATGTGGGGTTTTTAGTAGTAAATCAGTCAAGTTTCGGCTGGTGCGCATGCAGTGCTAATCAAAATGACGTTCGCAGCCAGAATCGTACGGCTATCCCCTAAGTGGAAGTAAATTTTTATTCTGTTAATCTATACTATCTATACTATTATAATAAAGCGTAAACACACACTTCTTTGTTGCCTAAGATGTTAGCAATTACAGCATATTTTTTGAATAATACTTTTTTTAATAAAAAGCCATACACTTACGTCACGCTTTAGTATATATATTTTCACGCAATTGAACTTAGGGGGTAAATATTTTGAATAAAAACCCTAATGTGGGAAAGAGACCATAAGTTGCTGCCAACATCAAGGAAGCAAGATTGCTGAGGTTTGTCACGTCATGTCAATTTGACATTTGCTATTGATAATTTGACAAATGTAAACAATAAAATCAATTTTTCATAATTTCATGCGGATGAAGCCGCAATGGAACAGCTAGTTTCTTATGTATATATGTAAAAAGATTTACATATCCATCGCAATTTGTGTAATGTAAATGTAAATAATTTATTGGCGTTTATAAATGTTGTATAGTGTCAGTTTTATGTGAAAAGTTTTGAATAGTGTTGTAACGGGGACGTAACGATAACGATTTTCTAAAAATAATCGTATGGTGTAAAATTGTGTTAGTTGTAATTCATGTGAGTGATGGCGTTTTATTGTTGGAATAATTTGAATTGTGTTTTTATTAGGCTGAATGAAAGCGAACTGCTATTGCTTCAAAGTAAAATCGACTGTAAAATGTTTGATAAAAAAAAATTCGTAAAAACTTTTTCATGAATTTTTTTTTAACGAGTTAATCCTATACATAGTTACTTATAATCTACTGAATAATACTTTTGGACAGGAATTCCAAACCTTTTTTGGACACATTTTGGACACGATACTGATCACAAAATACACTATGCACTGCAAATAAGTGTGATCTTACATTAGATATAAGAATAAGAATAACTTTATTGCACACTATTGTTAATTACATAAATCAGTGTAGCCTTGACGACTTAACTAGGATTCCTAAATATATGAGTAGTAGAGTAGTTTTGTTGAAAGAGGAAATTATTTTTTAACATATATTACATACCTCGATAAATCGCGATCACTGCTCGGGCTTGTTTAGTTTAAAGGTATTTGATTAGATTATTTGTATTATAGTCTAGTTGGCTATAACACTTTTAACAGATGTCCAAACAATAGAAGCCACCAAGGATCCAATTTAATATAACCACAGGTGGGGAGCGATCCGCATAATCTAAATTAGAACACCGCGATCCTCTTAGCATCAATATACATTAAAGAACTGCTCTATAATTTGCTTAAACGTAATTTTCCCTCAACAATAAACCGCCACCAAATTACTTTTTTCAGTATCAAAGAGATAAGGAAAACAAATACGAATCTAAATTGGATAGAATGAGAGAGAATACATTCACCTGATAATCATACAAAGCATCAATCGAATGGAATCATTTACATTCGCGTACTTTTTATGTAAATAAAAAATAGGAAGGCGCAATTTTTCTACCCCTAGATTGCACGTCAAGTCAATTTGTACTTAAACAGATGGTAATAAGATGCAAATTCGAAAAACAATTGAAGACCTAATTTTAAATACAATTGAAATTGACATTTTAAATTGAGTCGTATATTTTTGTGGACGAAATTCGAATTTCCTTTGACTTTTTTGAAGTTAAAGGAATGTTTAAAGGCTTTCAAATATCATAGAAGTGTACAAATACAAAGATTGTTTAGTTGCCAAACTATCTGATAGAGATTGACAAAACAAATAAGGGTCAAATAAAACTCGGCAATGGTTTCGCAAATATACTTTGGGAATGCATTAAAAGTCTTTGATTCTATATTCCTGATATTATATTTGTTTGAATAGAAAAAAACAGATTTGCAAGTAAAATGTACATAGACATCAAGCGACTTGATATTCTATTCGATAAACAAATTTGGTACAAACAATGTTTTTTCTAACTATACTATGCAATTGGAAAATATTATTAAAATCATTACAAAACAAAATTTTAATGTCTACACTTAATATTGCTGTTAATAAGTTTTTTAATATACTTTTTTTTCCTTGCGTCATTTTCCTTTGATCTTTCGCAAGCAAATATAATTTAAAAAAAATTATCGAACACGAAAATAACAATCGTATTAAAATCCTTTCGACCCGTGTAAGCGTAATAATAATGCGCGGAGAAAAATACCTTTCAAGTGGAACAAAAGACTCCTCGGATCACGACAAATCGCCTCAAAGGGATTGGGGTGGATAATTTTCACTCGATACCGATCCTGCTACTTTAAAAAACCTACAAATTTACATTTAAATTTGAACCTAAACAGTAAGTGTTAAGGTTGAATTTTATACGCACTTTCGGTGATACAATCTGTTGGGTTATTTACAGTGTCGCGTTAGGAAAGAGGTTTTATGAAAGGAGACTCGAAATGAGTTATATTTAATTTCGAAATACTTTTTCTGCTTAGTCGCAAAAGAAATTGATTTACTCTGACGTTTGAATGTCTGTGGAGCTTTATTATAAACGTATGAAGAGAAAAAGAAATAATAAGGATATCACATACATAAACGGGTTTCGTATGGAGTTTATTTTTCTTGTACCAAGTTCTAAATTGTAGATAAAGTTTTCCGATTTGGTGGACAAAAAACAAACTAAATTATAAGCTCAGTAGCGCCATGCTTTCAATGTCAAAAATGTGTCACAAGCTCCGTTTCGTTAGCTATCATCTACTTTCTTTTTCTTTTATGCCATTTTCTACACCTATGTAGGCTCTATACATTGTTGGTTGAACTAACCTCGATAGCAGGGCCTCTCGCCTACGCATCTCGTTACCGAGTCTAATATCTTTGTTTGACTAAACTTGACTTAATATAGCTCAGTCTAATAGTATTATCACTACAGTATACTACCAAAATACTGTTCACTACATAACCTATACTAATATTTTAAAGAGGAAATATTTGTATTGTTATATGTATTGAAACAACTCAAAAACTTCGGAGCCGATTTCAAAAATTCTTTTTCATTAAAAAGCTACGTAATCAGTGACGAGTAACATAGGTCATATTTTGTACTTGTTTTTAATTTCACGCGGACGAAGTCGCGAGCAACCGCTAGTGCATAATATAGTAGAGAAATAGTGATAATTTTTCTAATGTAATGTTGTAAATAAACACATATTCCTAATATAAATTAATTTTCGTAGTACAAATGTAACTTTTTAGTATCAATCCTGATCAACTCCTGAATCCAACCGTTTACAGATTGATAAAGAATTCATAGCTGCAATAACAAAATATCGAATCGCAGATAAAAGTCTTCAAGTCGACAGTTTTTATTGAACTTTCAATGTAGCACTTTATGAACCTAATGCGTACATTGTTGATTTTGTACTCGCAATTCTACTACCAATTTCTTTGAGTATCTTTTTAATTGTCTTTCGCTAACAAAGTTAAAAGTTTTTATTGTTATTAGCGATATCAGAAGTTGGTGTTACCTTCTGGAGTCATACTAACTTGCTTAAGGCACATGAAAGGAGAACACTGTTTTAAGCCCTTTAAAACTTTAAAACGTACTTCTTTTGATCAACTGTACAAAAGTATTGACATCTCTTGAAAAAACTGAGATAGCTGTATTGGGCCTTAAATAGGTGAATGTGCTGTGGAAAAGAGATAGATACTGTATCTCACTATTCTCTCGTAAGTTTAGTTAGAGACCTTTTTACTAAATATCGGACGTAGAGAACACCGACAAATCTCAAACAAATTTTCGTGCTATGCCCCTCGTTGAAAGGAAATTCTTCCTCCACTAATATGACTTGTAGCATCAAGAAATCATTTAGTAATTCGTCACTATCCCCAGCGTTGATAAACAAAAGACATACGATATTTATAGTGGACAAGCAAACGCGGAATCGGCGAGCAATCATGTAATGGCGGTCGTTAAAAAACCGCGCCGGCAACAAATAATAATCTCTCAGGCAACGAGCGATACTCCTCGTCGACGTTTACGATTCAACAAATAAATTAAACTCGATCATAAAAAATATCGAGCTGAATATCGACGTGTGTCGCATCACTATAAAAAAAATGTCTGCACTCATAAACGCGTCACAATAAAAAACATGCGATATATTTCTTTGGTAGGGTACCGTTTATGTACAAATGTGTTGTTAAATCTATGTATAGTTTCAACTTAACATAACACTATCATCCACATGTTTTGAAAGAATCAATACTATTATTTTTGGATTCCAAATCGATCCATATAATGCAAAACAGTAACTGATTCAATCTGGGTGGAATCCAAACTCAAAGAAAGAGATAATAGTAGATTATGAGTCAGCAAAAAAACCTTGGGATTTACTTAGATTTGAAAGTTTTTGCCTTCAGAAGACATCTATCATAAGGCACTAGCTGTTTCTCATGACTTCATCCGCGTGAAATTAAAAAAATTATAAAAAACATAGCCTATGTTACTCACAGATAAATTACCTTTCTAACGGTGATTTTTAAATCGGTGTAGTAGTTTTTGAGTTATTTCAATACATACAAAAATAAAATCTTTCCTCTTTATAATAGTACTAGCTGTCGCCCCCGACTCCGTCCGCGTGGAATTAAAAAAAAACAAAAGTGAATATGTGTTCTTCCAGACTATTCTCTACATCTATACCAAATTTCATCGAAATCCGTTCAGCCGTTTAGGCTACAAACTCTAACATCCATCCATCCATCTAAACTTTGGCATTTATAATATTAGTATGATAGATTTACGTCATCAATGCTTCATATTTAGAGATTTAAAAGGCGGCACTGTCTTTTTGGGACAATATTAATATTATAAACAGTGATTTTTTAGATGTTATTTACGATCGCGCCATAAGGATTTTGGCTAATCGCTGTCCCGTAGTAAACTGGGATACCGTGCCTCGTAAATGTACCGGCGACGTGCCTCATAAACTGTTTATAGATCGGAATACATTCCCCGGTTATGCTCATAGTTTAATGTCGTATACGCAATAATGCACCGACTAATAAAGACTCTTTTTTGCCTTCAGAAGACATCTATCATAAGGCACTAGCTGTTGCTCGCGACTTCATCCGCGTGAAATTAAAAAAAACAAAAGTGAATAGTCTATGTGTTCTTCCAGACTATTCTCTACATCTATACAAATTTCGATCTAGACCGCTCAAAGACAGGAAATTCTTTCTCCACTAATTTGACTCGTAGCATCAAGAAATCATTTAGTAATTCGTCACTATCCCCAGCGTTGATAAACAAAAGACGTACGATATTTATAGTGGACAAGCAAACGCGGAATCGGCGAGCAATCATGTAATGGCGGTCGTTAAAAAACCGCGCCGGCAACAAAAAATAATCTCTCAGGCAACGAGCGATACTCCTCGTCGACGTTTACGATTCAACAAATAAATTAAACTCGATCATAAAAAATATCGAGCTGAATATCGACGTGTGTCGCATCACTATAAAAAAAATGTCTGCACTCATAAACGCGTCACAATAAAAAACATGCGATATATTTCTTTGGTAGGGTACCGTTTATGTACAAATGTGTTGTTAAATCTATGTATAGTTTCAACTTAACATAACACTATCATCCACATGTTTTGAAAGAATCAATACTATTATTTTTGGATTCCAAATCGATCCATATAATGCAAAACAGTAACTGATTTAATCTGGGTGGAATCCAAACTCAAAGAAAGAGATAATAGTAGATTATGAGTCAGCAAAAAAACCTTGGGATTTACTTAGATTTGAAAGTTTTTGCCTTCAGAAGACATCTATCATAAGGCACTAGCTGTTGCTCGCGACTTCATCCGCGTGAAATTAAAAAAAACAAAAGTGAATAGTCTATGTGTTCTTCCAGACTATTCTCTACATCTATACCAAATTTCATCGAAATCCGTTCAGCCGTTTAGGCTACAAACTCTAACATCCATCCATCCATCTAAACTTTGGCATTTATAATATTAGTATTAGTATAGATGTACAAACAGGTGTAGAGTAGTATCTCTTAAATAATTTGATTCTAGACTATTTGTTTTATTTCTGTTTGTAGAATAAATAGCATCGCATTGTACCATTTTATAATTTAACTAGCTGTAGCCCGCGACTGCGTTCACGCAATGTTAAGATTAAAAAAATAGCCTATAATATCGGCCCTGCGGTTTCGGAGATTACCCGGAACAAACGCAGCTTGCGGACAGACAGACAAAAAATTAAATGCGATTTTCGTTAACAGCAACGCAAATACATCATCTTCCCGAAATCTGGAATTTTTCTTTTGATATTACAAACAGACACTCCAATTTTAATATATGTATAGATAGATATATTGGAAAAATGCTAGCTTTTAGCTTTGAGAAAAAACTTCTTACTTCCTGAGCTTTAAATGATTTACTTATTAAAGTACTTGAAATTCGCGCTTTCATTCGATATCATAATTGATGGGTTCATCAACTATAGGTAATTAAGATAAAAGAACCTGCTCAGATAAAAAGTCGAATAAAGCTTTTAAGTTATAACTTAAAACGGTTATAATTATAATTTGTAACGCCACTAAAAAACTCCAATTAGCGTTAAACACGTCGCTTAATGGATCGAGCGCTTTATCACTGCGATTCAGTCCCGTCGTAAAATGTTACAACGCATATTATTCATAAAATGACGTGACGTCATTAACGTATGCGCACGCGCCGAGGGCATAAAATCACGTATAAAATTCGGTTATACAAGTTCTCGATGTGACAGCTTCGATTTATGATGTTATTGTTTCTTTTTGGATGGTCATAACGAGGGCAATGTGGGGGAGGTATACATAAGTCTACGATGTCTACATATATTTTTTACTGATGATAAAAGATATTGGAAAATATTACTAAACTAACCGGAAATTACTATATATTTTGCAACTACAGTCCTTGTCTATATAGTCAAACTCTCTCTGATTACAAGAATCTTATTGGAAAAAAGTTGAACACCATAAAATTGCGATAAATCACAAAAACAAAATTTGATAAGTTACATGCTTTACATGAGAATTACGTGCTTGCGAATTGCATTGACATGACAAGGATGAACTTTGTTTATAGTTACATTTCTAAATAAGACATATTATTCTACTTTATACATTTGAGTTATGTTGTTTTTAGTTTGTAGAGTGATCCTAACTATATAGTTAACTATTTTTTAATATAAAGAACCAATGATTTAGACCTGGTTCACGCTTGACCGCTGTCGACGCTCAACAGTGGTCGTTAAATCTTCTTTATCGACAGTTAAAGACACTAATGACTTGACGAGGTTTCAAATTTGTCGTGAATTTAATTTTATTGCTTTCAAATAAATATTTGATTCGATGCGGTGGTGGTTTGAGAACAAAAAATAAACTAAGATTACCTTTGTCCATTTATTGTTTAATTAATATAATTCTTTTAACTGTTATTCAACTAAAGAGGATTTTTTAAATAGTTTTGTAGGTGAATGCAGTTTGTTGTGTAACTATTGGCGTTTCATTTAACGCAAGAATTATTTAAAACTAGTTTTTGCTCGTGTCGTTTTCCGCGCAGAAAAAAGTAGTAAATAGCGTATATTCTACCAGAAAGTGTTCTATATTTATGCCAAATTTTATCAAGATACATGCAGCCGTAGTAATTTAAATTGAAACAAACATCCATACATCCAAACATTCGGATTTATAATATTTAGTACATAAAATAAAATTATAATTTCAATGGGCATTTTTTTAACACCCTTGGCGTAATTTTTCATTTCCTCCTTAAAAAAGAAAAACAACAATACCCAAACATTTTTACGCGCATTTTATTTCAAGCTTTTTAAAATTCGAACACCTAAAACAAAATGGCGGCTGTAAAATGCGATCAGCTTTAGAACAATAATAAAAACATAACGCCTGTTCTTTTGCAAGCGACTGATAAGGGGGTTTTCTTAAGAGTTTAATTTTTACAACAAATCTTTTATTCTTTTACTTTATGTCGGAACAGTAAAAGGTATAGCGAATAAAAGTGAACCATAAAAATACCATTCTAATAAATAGACTTTTGGAAATACAATAACGCGAATTTTGTTTTTATATTAATTTATTTCTGATTTTGTTTTGTTTATTTTAATGTTATTCGATTTTTTTTATTAATCTCGCTGATAAAATATACAGTTTTACAGTAACTGATAAATTACTAATACAGCTTGAACTAAAGTTACTCTATCTTACTAAATGCGAAAGTTTAGATGGATGGATGGATGTTTGCTAGAGTTTGTAGCCTAAACGGCTGAACAGATCACGATGAAATTTGGCACAAACGTAGAGGATAGTCTGGAAGAACACATAAGCTACTTGCTTTTGTTTTTTTTTAATTCCACACTGACGGGGTCGCGGGCGAAATTTAGTACTTAATATTATAAGGAGGAAAGATTTATTGAAAAACTCAAAAACTACTGGGCCGATTTTAAAAATTCTTTCACCGTCAGAAAGGTAATTTATCTGTGAGTAACATAGGCTATATTTATTTAATGTCACGCGCACGAAGTCGCGAGCATCAGCTAGTTACTAAAATTAAGTCTCATCGCTTTAATTACGGTATAAACATTAACAAGCATACTCAGAGCCAACCATTGGTTATTTATTTATCACCTTATTATAGAGTTTTCTTACCAAATCTTGTTAACAAATATAAATTCCTTAGAAACTAATAAACAACGTAACGTCACATTCGTCTTTTTACATTGCCATAGCATGTGGCCGTGTGTCGTCTAAATCCATCGTTTATTTTAACAACTGATATGAAACTCGAGTTTTCCATCTTCTGTTATAAAAAACGAAAGTCCTAAATTTAATATCGTTTTTATTGCACAGATTATAATAATGCTTCGACTGGGGCGGCTTTACGTACCATCTGAACACATCGTGTGTGGAAAATATATACATTTACTAGCTTTCGCCCGCGACTCCGTCCGAGTAAAGAAATTGCAGTTAATGTTTATCATTACTGTTTTGAATAATTTTTCAACAATTAAACTCTGAATCTGATATTATAAATGTTTGGATGGATCAAAGTTTGGATGTTTGTTAGAGTTTGTAGCCTAAACAACTGAACGGATTTCTATGAAATTTGGTATAGATGTAGAGGATATTCTGGAAGAACACATAGGCGACTTTTGTTTTTATTAATTCCACACGGGCGGAGTTGCCGGCGAAAGCTAGTCATTAATAAACAAAATCTTAGTATAACTCGATTCGCATTTACGTATTCAAGATATCGACAATAAGCAAGTGTTTTTACGCGTGACGCATTTGTTATGGCAATATTTTACGAAGTCAGCGCATTTAAACATTTTACAAAGGGGGTAGAGCTAAGCAATAACGTATGTCAAGTTTATTGACTTTGCGATTATTGCATTTTGCAAAGATAATATTTACTACAAATACGAGATTGTTGATGCTAAGTTTTACAATGTTGATAAAGTCAGAAGTAATAAATTAAATAAACAAATACCTTGCTTAACTGAGAGTTCGCGGATTTTGTTAGCAACATGCAAGAGTTTTAAATGTAAATTATTTCCTCTATTTGGGAATTAATGATTTAATTGCGTTATAAAGTGTCTATCTAATTTTTAATTTACAAGCTTGCAGCTAACACCAATAAGTTGTTACAGGGTACACCGGTAGAGGTAGACCTAGAAAGAGTTGGATGTATTGTGTGAAAGGTGACATGATCAAAAAGGGAGTGACGTATGACAGAGTGATGTGGAGGACGAAAACCCGGTGCGCCGACCCTACGGGAGTAGGATAAGGTAAGGAAATGATGATGATGATGTTGCTCGGGACTTTGCGTGAAATTTAAAATATATGTTACTCAAAGATAACGTATCTTGATAATGGTGAAAGAATTTTTGAAATCGGTCCAGTAGTTTTTGAGTTATTACAATACAAACGAGAATCCAAAAATACAAATCTTTCTTCTTTATATAAATGAAATCATATATATTTTTCCAAGTAATCTTTATCATAATGATATTATTATATTTATTTCAAATTCATACAATCCGGGCGACAGGCCCCTATCTGATGGGTAAGGCGTCGCAAATAAAAACACCGAATCCGCGGGGGAAATCTTTAAGGTCTGATTCCTTTTTATCTTTATTATTTTCCTCAGAGTTATGTCTCTCACCTATATCTGAAGTTTTTAATTTTTTGTAAAGACATTTTCTGTTTTATTTTCTTTAAGGGGATATTACGAATTGAAAGTAAGATTAATAAAAAGTATCGTGGTAAGCTTCATACATATATCTATTGATTTCACGAAATAATGTTTAGGGTAAAGATAGATTAGGTAATTTTTGTAGTTATGTTTATCGATACGGAATAATTGCTTGTATAAGTGACTAAAAAAAATCACTTTAATCTATTATTAGAGGTTCAAACCAGGCTTTAAGAAAGTATTTTCTTTAAGTCCTTGTTATTAAAAGTCGTATTCGTGTAGTATTCTTTTTGATATCGATCGACTTTTAAATATACAGTATCGATTTTTAATATGACTGTGTTAAAAGTTCCATTTATCTAAATTATCAGTCTAATGCTGGGTTGCTGTTTCTATTTATTTAATCTTTACCTAGTGATTCATTAGGGTTAGGTTACATAAGTTGCAACAGAGTAAAAAACTACATTGTTCGGAAACACATTTCATGAAGTTAACGAACCAAAAACTAACGAACGGTTAAACGTAGCTGGGAAACCTGCCTGTAACTTTTTTTTTTTTTTTTTTTAATATTTGTTAAGCAAGCGCTTGACCACGATCCCACCTGAAGGAAGTGACGATGCAGTCGAAAGATGGTACGCGCTAGCCTAATAGATGGCTAATAATGGATAACTTAGTTAAATTTTAATATCTTTTCCTGTAATTCAAAAGCTTTCGCACAAATGTTGATATCAGAACATAATAATGCTGTCCATAAATTAAATAAATGAAAATATTTTTATTACCTTTCGCCTCAAAGCGTACCTTCAAATATTTCCCTTTATCCGTCCAATTTCATCTCCGTATTTGCGTAGATATTTATATTTCCAAGTCTTTGTGCGGGAGTATTTTTGTCGTCTGCCGATCTCATTACGATATACCTTACGCATTGAGATATGAGTAATTTGATTTGAATTTTGCCTTTGATGTGTCATTATTATGAAGATATTATCTACACGAATGATAAACTCTTAGATAAGAAACTAGCTGTTTCTTGTAGCTTAAACATAGTCTATCTATACTTAATATTATAAAGAGGAAAGATTTGAATTTTTGTACATATTGAAATAACTCAAAAACTACTGGGCCGATCTTAAAAATTCTTTCACCGTTAGAAAGGTAATTTATCTGTGAGTTACATAGTCTATGTGTTTTATTATGTTTTAATTTCACGCGGACGAAGTCGCGAGCAACAGCTGGTGTTAATATACAGCGATAACGTAGCTCTCTAATGGTTTTAGATTTTTTAAAATCAGCCCAGTAGTTTTTGAGTTATTTCAATACATACAAAAATACAAATCTTTCCTCCTTATAATATTAGTATAGATAGTATAGACGTAAACGTACAATACGATCCTACACAACATTGGTAAGCGTGATTTTGTCTTATCCAAGAAAATATAACAAGCGTCAGGACAGTGGAGTCCTAGGATCATGGTTAGGCCATTTTACTTAAAGATATTATATTGTTAATTCATTAAAAACCACGTGTATGGTTGTCATGGAAACAAACAATTGATGAATATGCGTAAAATTAAATATCATCGCTAATAAAAAGTTAAATAGACAATAACGAGGCGTTGCAACCCTTTCTTGTCACCTGACGGCGCCGTCATGGGAATGGAAACGCACAATAGATATCCGATAGCCGTGCGGTTTTAATAAGACCGTTGCATACTACATTATTTTATTACAACTTACAATTAATTCAATTTAATTAAACTGTAAGAATCATCGTAATCAAAACTTGTGCAGACTCACTATTTAGTATGTTTTTTACTCCTTTTTAAGATTGTTGTAATTTGAGTGTTACTGCAGTTTATTTTTGTACTAGCTTTCGCTTGGGACTCCTTCCGCGTGGAATTAAAAATAACGAAATTAAGTAGTCTACGTGATCTTCCAGACTATGCTCTACATCTACGCCAAATTTCATCCAGATCCATTCAGCAGTTTAGGCGGCAAACTCTGACAAACATCCATCTAAATTTTCGCATTTATATTTTTAGAAAGATTTATTTACTTCTATTTAATCCAATATCTTCATTCTAGTTACTTTAGTTTACATGTTTTTCAGTTGCGAAAGTTTAAATTAAATTGACCAAATTAGAATTTAACAAATCATTATAAGGACTCTCAATTTAAAATATTAACAAGAAATAGGAAACGCAAAAGAATTTCAATATTGCCAAAATATCCCGTCAAACAAAAAATCTGCTTTTTTTTCTTTAATATCATAAAAAAATCGACGTATACCAAACACCTCTGACTAATTAATAGCAAACCCTCGGGATGCAGTACCTCTTGACGGCTCAAACATCGGAGGCGACGCTATAACGTAAATAAAAAAGAAATTAACGATAAAAAGTCCAAAAAATGTCGCATCCACTCCGAGTTAATGATACGCTATGGCGCGAACGAAACAAAGCTAAGAACGCATTTACACCGATACGTTGTTCGAATTCGGTTGTCAACGCGGAAACTAGCGATTGATGAAAATGTTTTGTTTCTTTAAATACAATAGTTGTCGGGTATTCCCCTACTTAGTACTCTTCAGTTCCTAAAAAAAAAAATTACGTTTAAATCAAAAAATATCTTCCATTCCTTACTTTGTTTTACTAATGTTATAAATGCGAAAGTTGAAATGGATGTTTGTTATAGTTTTTAACCTAAACTGCTTAACGGATTTCGATGAAATTTGGTATAGATGTAGAGAATAGTCTGGAAGAACCCATAGGCTACTTCAAAGTTTTCTTTTTAATTCGGTACGGTCGGAGTAGGGGCGAAAGCAAGTAAAATCAATGTTACGGTGTAACAGAGGGCCATCGACTTCAAGGTTCGAGGCTTGAGACGCTAGTAGATGTCTCGATTTTTTCTACTATTTTTGATCCGTTTTCCGGATTTTTTCGCAATGAATAAGAAACGTCTCGACTTGCCTGGGCGCCAAACCTCAAGACTTAGGATCAGTCAACCGGGAAGCACGCGTACTTTTTTGTTTTATGATTTTCCCTTGATTACAAGTCATAAGTAATATTAGAGATTGATATATGTTCACATAATATCTGGCAGGGTAAAGGAATACTCTGTCGTTGGTCATATAATATACTAGCTGTTGCTCGCGACTTCGTCCGAGTGAAACTTAAAAACAATATAGCATATGTTACTCTCAGATAAATTACTTTTCTAATGGTGAAAGATTTTTTAAAATTAGCCCAGTAGTTTTTGAGTTTTTACAAAAAAACAAAATACAAATCTCTCCTACTTATAATATTAGTACTCGTATAGATTTTGTAGAAAACAAATTCAATCTATTCTTATTTCATTATCATTTTATTACGCAAACTGTAAGAGGTTTAATCTTTTTTTTGTTAAATTAAAACATAGTTATTATTTAGTACTAGTATGCAAAAACTTTAAGCTCAACAAGGTCGATTATATTATGTTTACAAACATGCAATTCCTTTAAAATGCGTTACTGCAAAATGGGAATGACGTCACGCACTCGCTCTTCAATTTCAAAATTCGTCTCCATTACACTCTCCACAAAAGCACACCCTGTGTAACTTGTTTTACCTTTTCCTTTGCATACATTTTTATCTTTTTCCGCTACAATATTCCTTTTTCCCCCGTCGCGAACGTCTCGGATGATTGCTCGGTCGCGCACAAGTGGACGTCGCTACAATGGGATGGCATTTTCTTTTTAATCCCTTATCTTGGACTCAAGAACACCCTGTATCTAGGGGTGGCTGAGGGAATATTTAAATGAGTCAGGTATGTTAGGATACCTGAATTATGTACGTGCTATGGAATTGTAACAGACCTTGTCTCTGCCCTTGAGGGGATATGATTCATCCTTGTAAAGGGCTAAAGGGTGGTATGGGGGGGATAATGACGTATGTAGAACGTTACTGCAAAGGATTCAATGACAGTGAGTCATCGTAGGGATTTTTAAATCTAAGCTAGAAATAGTGACGTCATTTTTACGTATTTACGTGGCTTAGTTCGTTGAATAATGAAAGAGAGTTAATTTAAATAGATGCGATATGACAATAGGATTCACTTATAGACAAAACTAGTATTTGTCCACGACTCCGTCCGCGTGGATTCAAAATAACAAAAATAGTATATGTGTTATTCCAGACTATCCTCTACATATATGCTAAATTTCATCTAGATCCGTTTTGCAGTTTAGGCTACACACTCTAACAAACATCCATCCAAACTTTCGTATTTATTACATTAGTAAGATTATTCTCATAATACTGCAATATTTAAGGAGAAAATCAAATGTAAACATTAAATTGAATAAAACCGGTATGTGTGTTTTTGAATTTCTTTTTATACGTATTATTTACAACCAGAAGAATATACAAAACATCCGACATCGAAGCGGCTACGTCGGATCATCCCACCAATTTACTTATGAATATTAATCGCGTAGAAAAGGGAAAGACCGGGTAGATGGAAAACGTAAAAAACCGATTGAAAAAAGGCGGACACCGTCAACAAAGAATCGGCGAACCCTCCACTGATCCTTGAAAATGTGAAAATATATTTTGACGGATGACAAAACGGTAAAGGACTCTCCAAGGTACGCATTTAATATTTGAGAGTGTTTACCGTATTAAAATGAAAGATTTCCTACGATACCGTTTTCTAAGTTACTCCATGGGATGATATTTTGTTTGTACGTGGAACTACCTTTTGTAGATTGATGCTTTTAACATTTTTTATTTTTGTTTATTTGCCCGGGGTGAGATTTTACAAAAAAATGCTGGTATTTATGTGAACAGACCTTCAGATATAGTCCTAATATCTCCACTATAGGAAACTGAGTTTTAATCGTATCTTTCTAATAGTCAGTTTCCCAGCTATAACCATTCGTTAGTGTTATTGGTTCGATAACCTCATGATCTTTCCGAACTACGTAACTTGAGTTTTATCCAGTTGAAATTTAGGTTAACCTAACACTAATGAATCACTAGACAATGTTACGTTATATTATAAATGCGAAAGTTTAGATGGATGGATGTTTGTTAGAGTTTGTAGCCTAAACGGCTGAACGGATTTCGATGAAATTTGGTTTGGATGTAGAGGATAGTTTGGAAGAACACGTAGGCTACTTAGTTTTGTATTTTTTAATTCCACGTGGTCGGAGTCGCGGGCGAAAGCTAGTTTTTCTATATAAGGAGATATACATTTGTACTGAAATTTTGCATTAGCGAGCATCATTAAATCACGAACAGAACAAACAATCGACTGTGCAAAGATAATAAAACGTGCTATAAAACGATGCAACCATGTCTCAGTAAGTTGTACGTCTTCTCTTTGACTGGTGAGTACGATGTACAATATTGCTTAATTGCGAAAGGTTTCAACGAACGTGGTTTGTACTTTATGAGTCGGATCTCTCCCGCTGAGCAGTTGTGACTAAAATAAACTCAATACAATACTGTAGTATGGACTTTTGCCATTTCGCAAGAACTGTATTAACAGTACAAGATTAGAATCAAGGTTTTAATTTCACGGAATATTTGAATTGAATTAAAAAAGTTGAGTACGTAGTCAGGTTTTTAGTCGAAATACATTTTAATTGCAAATATGAATTTATTAACAACTAGCTTTCGCTCGCGACTCCGTCCGCGTAGAAAAGGGAAAGACCGGGTAGATGGAAAACGTAAAAAACCGATTGAAAAAAGGCGGACACCGTCAACAAAGAATCGGCGAACCCTCCACTGATCCTTGAAAATGTGAAAATATATTTTGACGGATGACAAAACGGTAAAGGACTCTCCAAGGTACGCATTTAATATTTGAGAGTGTTTACCGTATTAAAATGAAAGATTTCCTACGATACCGTTTTCTAAGTTACTCCATGGGATGATATTTTGTTTGCACGTGGAACTACCTTTTGTAGATTGATGCTGTTAACTTTTTTTAAGACCTTTTCCTTTGCATACATTTTTATCTTTTTCCGCTACAATATTCCTTTTTCCCCCGTCGCGAACGTCTCGGATGATTGCTCGGTCGCGCACAAGTGGACGTCGCTACAATGGGATGGCATTTTCTTTTTAATCCCTTATCTTGGACTCAAGAACACCCTGTATCTAGGGGTGGCTGAGGGAATATTTAAATGAGTCAGGTATGTTAGGATACCTGAATTATGTACGTGCTATGGAATTGTAACAGACCTTGTCTCTGCCCTTGAGGGGATATGATTCATCCTTGTAAAGGGCTAAAGGGTGGTATGGGGGGGATAATGACGTATGTAGAACGTTACTGCAAAGGATTCAATGACAGTGAGTCATCGTAGGGATTTTTAAATCTAAGCTAGAAATAGTGACGTCATTTTTACGTATTTACGTGGCTTAGTTCGTTGAATAATGAAAGAGAGTTAATTTAAATAGATGCGATATTATGATAGGATTCACTTATAAACAAAACTAGTATTTGTCCACGACTCCGTCCGCGTAGAATTAAAAAAAACAACAGTGAGTAGCCTATGTGTTCTTCCAGACTATCCTCTACATATATGCTAAATTTCATCTAGATCCGTTTTGCAGTTTAGGCTACACACTCTAACAAACATCCATCCAAACTTTCGTATTTATTACATTAGTAAGATTATTCTCATAATACTGCAATATTTAAGGAGAAAATCAAATGTAAACATTAAATTGAATAAAACCGGTATGTGTGTTTTTGAAATTTTTTTTATACGTATTTTTTACAACCAGCAGAATATACAAAACATCCGACATCGAAGCGGCTACGTCGGATCATCCCACCAATTTACTTATGAATATTAATCGCGTAGAAAAGGGAAAGACCGGGTAGATGGAAAACGTAAAAAACCGATTGAAAAAAGGCGGACACCGTCAACAAAGAATCGGCGAACCCTCCACTGATCCTTGAAAATGTGAAAATATATTTTGACGGATGACAAAACGGTAAAGGACTCTCCAAGGTACGCATTTAATATTTGAGAGTGTTTACCGTATTAAAATGAAAGATTTCCTACGATACCGTTTTCTAAGTTACTCCATGGGATGATATTTTGTTTGTACGTGGAACTACCTTTTGTAGATTGATGCTTTTAACATTTTTTATTTTTGTTTATTTGCCCGGGGTGAGATTTTACAAAAAAATGCTGGTATTTATGTGAACAGACCTTCAGATATAATCCTAATATCTTCACTATGGGAAACTGAGTTTTAATCGTATCTTTCTAATAGTCAGTTTCCCAGCTATAACCATTCGTTAGTGTTATTGGTTCGATAACCTCATGATCTTTCCGAACTACGTAACTTGAGTTTTATCCAGTTGAAATTTAGGTTAACCTAACACTAATGAATCACTAGACAATCTTACTCGCATTTATATTATAAATGCGAAAGTTTAGATGGATGGATGTTTGTTAGAGTTTGTAGCCTAAACGGCTGAACGGATGTCGATGAAATTTGGTTTGGATGTAGAGGATAGTTTGGAAGAACACGTAGGCTACTTAGTTTTGTATTTTTTAATTCCACGTGGACGGAGTCGCGGGCGAAAGCTAGTTTTTCTATATAAGGAGATATACATTTGTACTGAAATTTTGCATTAGCGAGCATCATTAAATCACGAACAGAACAAACAATCGACTGTGCAAAGATAATAAAACGTGTTATAAAACGATGCAACCATGTCTCAGTAAGTTGTACGTCTTCTCTTTGACTGGTGAGTACGATGTACGATATTGCTTAATTGCGAAAGGTTTCAACGAACGTGGTTTGTACTTTATGAGTCGGATCTCTCCCGCTGAGCAGTTGTGACTAAAATAAACTCAATACAATACTGTAGTATGGACTTTTGCCATTTCGCAAGAACTGTATTAACAATACAAGATTAGAATCAAGGTTTTAATTTCACGGAATATTTGAATTGAATTAAAAAAGTTGAGTACGTAGTCAGGTTTTTAGTCGAAATACATTTTAATTGCAAATATGAATTTATTAACAACTAGCTTTCGCTCGCGACTCCGTCCGCGTAGAATTAAAAAAAACAACAGTGAGTAGCCTATGTGTTCTTCCAGACTATCCTCTACATTTATACAAATTTTCATTGAAATCCATTCAGCCGTTTAGGCTACAAATTCTAACAAACATCCATCTAAACTTTCGCTTTTATAATATTAGTATGATTGAATATTCTATTTGTCAAAATAAGAACACGTAAATGTGCTTCTTTCTACGACTTAAAAAAAAGAAAAAGAACAATAAATAAAAAGCGAGGGACTAAAAACAATTCATTTCCGAATAGTCAATAAATTACAACGGTTTATGAAACATAACACTAGAATGAATTACCCGAAATCCTAAGCTCCCATCAAATCCATCCAATAAGGCGTAAATCCCCCTCCTACTGTACCGTTCGATGTTTTGTGGGGCAATTAATTTCGTACTAAATACTAAAATAAGTTTATTTCACACTAAAAGTAAAGTTACAATGAGAGTGAAAGTCATCTTTGAAAGAAGAGGGCTAACAAAGTTTGGAAGAGGCTTTTTATAAAAATAGATACGATTACAATGATCGCTATACTTTAATTCTCTACATATAATGCCTATTAGAACGAGATCTTAAAAATATCGGCCTCAAGGGCTGGAAACATAAAGCCCAAGATAGACTGATATGGAGAAAGTTACTGGACCAGGCTCAGGCCCACCCGCGGCTGTAGTGCCTCTGATGATGATGATGATGACGTATTATGCAGAAAAATGTTGGAAATTGTTTTGATTTGATTATTATGAGACGATTACTTGTAATCCAATTATTTTAAATGGCAATTTAGATTAAAAATATATGTGATTGCATATTTCAATCATATGGATGGATGTTTGTTAGTATGTATCTCCACATTTCACAGATCTTGACGAAAATTCAATCTGGAAGAACACATAGGCTACTTCCTATGTTTTGTTTTAATTTCTCGCGAAGGAAGTTGCATATAAAATCTAGTATTACCCAAATAAAAAGCTACTATAATATATCCAGTCATTACAAAGTACGAAGAATTTGTAGCTCAAGGTTAATTTATAATCACAAAACTTGTACAAAGACTCGTTGATAGTTTAATGACATTAACAATTTGTCAAGTAATTATCTATTTAGGGCGGTGATTATGATTCAGGATAGGCGATGCTTTTATACGTGACCTATATTCAGTTACTTAAAATATACGAGTACAGATGATTTCATAAGGAATGAAGTGAAGCCAAAAATAATGTTATGTTTACATTATTACGTAACTTTTGATTTTGATTATATTTGAATGCATGCATGACAAGAGCGTCGTTGGCTCCGGGGTTTACGCACTTGACTTGTAATCTACAGGTCTTGGATTCGAATCCCGCCGTACCAAAGTGATTTTCGAATTTAAACCTGCACATATCGGCGAAGAAATTCAAAGATATGTGTGAATTACCTAATACCCATTTAAGGTCTTACTAAATACATGATATTCTATGAAAAGGATAAAATGTTTTGTTAGTAGCATCAACAATCTCGTAACATGAGCGTAGGATTACGTTAAGATTTTCGAATTTAAACCTGCACATATCGGCGAAGAAATTCAAAGATATGTGTGAATTACCTAATACCCATTTAAGGTCTTACTAAATACATGATATTCTATGAAAAGGATAAAATGTTTTGTTAGTAGCATCAACAATCTCGTAACATGAGCGTAGGATTACGTTAAGATTTCGTAATTTTAAAAATACATTATTATTGTTGGTTACAACAACGACCTACGTTAGGATATTCTAGGCATGAGTTTAAATTTATAGGAAATGATGACAGTAGCTAATATTACATTTCTAGTATTTCTACTTTACGGTAATATAAAGTGGTTGACACAGATCGAGTAAGATACAAACACGAAGTTTGGCAAAATGCCAACAATCCTTCCCATCGTAGGATTAAATTTAAATTTTACGCTTTGGGAATAATAAGAAGACATTGTTTCATTGAATATACTTCCAGTGTGATGTTTTAAGCGCTAATAAAAAAGATAAAAAACAAAGTAACTAATTCAGTTTAGGGCTTGGCCCACTACTGGCTGATAGAGGCCCTGATAGCTTAAAAATGACGTCACTGTCAGATATTTTACACGTTAGATTGTTATCAGACAATTTACAATTTGGTGGGACAGGCCCTTAATGTTTTATTTTAAAATCCTATTAAACATTTATTTGTAGTTTCGTTAAAAATTCTATATGTTGGGAAGGACTTGAATTACATCATGTATTTAAAAAAGCCTTCTCCACTCTATGCTAGCGATACAACTGGCAAAAGAAACACTCGCCCACTAAACTTTATTTGGGCGTAAACCGGTGCGCATTCGGTGAGATTTAATTTCCTGTTTCAGTCAGCACTTTTTATTTTATAGTGGCATTAACAATATAATTGTATTGTATAATCTATACTTTAAGCCATTGATCGAGAGGAATCTTATTGTACAATGTTATTGAGATTATTTCATTCGAACCCCGTTTATTGTTTGGCTTTAAAGCGCCTGATGGTTGGGAATAGCAATCATTTTAAGTATTATTTTGCTTTTATTTTTTGTAAGGATAAGGAATTGCTTTTTAATCTAATAAAGAATCGTTAATAAATTATTTGTAAACATTAAGATTTATGACATTAACGATATATATTATTATTAAACATATGTTACTAAATTCTCTTTATCTATAATAATATCATAAAGATTAAACATTTGTATTTTTGTATATTTTGAAATAATCAAAATCTACTAGGCGGATTTCAAAAATTCTTTCACCGTTAAAAAGCCACGTTATCACTGAGTAACATTTCACGCGGGCAAAGTCGCGAGTAACAGCTAGTTTGTAATATATCAGGGTGATTATCGTGTAAATTAAATCCCTTGAGGAAGATGTCAGTATGTGGTTGTTGGGTGTTTTATGTGTGTATTTTAAGCCACAAACACATCAATCTAGTAATAAGCCGTAGTAAACATAATGCGTAGTTCATCGACATATGATTCACTCGCGGCGGGACAAAGGTCCGCACGTGCGACTTTTTAGCATAACATTCTGCCTCGACTTGATGTTTCGCACATTACGTACTATTTTTGCTTTTATTATATCTTTTAACCGCAAACGAGCGTTTATTTACGTTAATATTGTTAACTTTTAGTTACAGAACTATGAAGGTATAGATGGGCTTTTAGGAATTTTGTTCTGTAATTTAAATTACATTTTTAAACTAGATTAGAATCTTAACATTGTCTAAGGCGTCTCCCTTATATTATAGAATTTAAATTAGGACAAAAAAATAAATTTAAAACCCAAGATGCGACAGGATAATTTAGAGAGCTTTATTACTAAAAGACTTGTTTAATTTAAAAGGGCAAATACTCATAACATAGTGAGTAGGTGAATTTTAATCGATATACAATTTTAGTTTTTACTTAAGAACATGTCTGCGTTTTGTGTTTTAATCTATGACCTTAACTCTTCAAATATTGAATATAGTTCAACGAAGAGATGTTTATTACATTGTGGTTTCTATTGCGTTTTAAATTAAATAATTAATTGAACAGGAAACATTTAATTCAATATTGATTTGTAAAATCGTCACTTGTCTACAATATATAATATCATATCTATTAATTTCAACGCAAAAAGCGAATAAACACACATTTTTATGTTTAAGCTTTAAAAGATATGTTATAAAGAGTTATTACGTTAATACCTTTTTAGTAGAAGATTGAAATTTAACTCTAAAATTAACTTAAAGAGTGTTCGCGTAATGATTATATTCTTCAGATCGATCTTTTAATTTTAATCAGTAATTAATCATAACTTACCACATCCGCACTAGCAACGCCATCAGCTACGTCTGTCCCGCCCTTGTCTCTCCAGTGCTTTTCACTCGTAACGGAGAACGTAAAGGCTCTCTCCCTTCTTGGACTCAGAAGTAATCCAGCAGGAGTCCGTGGACTACCGTATCTAAATATCTCCAGATTAGTGGTCGAAAAGGGATCGCTTCCACTGTTCGTTCTTGGACTCACGAATACGTCGTCTTCTAAATCTGAATCCAAGGTCAGGGTGAGAGGTGGAGATGAGGCTGATCTTCTACATGGCTGTGGGGGAGGTGCTGGTCGTTCGATATCCGATTCGGAGTATGGACGATCTGTGGGAAAAAGGATATTTTAGTTGCTAATTTTATGCAATTTTAATGATAGTCTAGAAGAATATATAGGCTGTTCACTTTAGTTTTCTTTAATTCCACGCGGACGGAGTCGCGGGCGAAAGCAAGTGGAATATAAATTAATTGTTTATTAGCGTCATTTCACCTACACGTCAAACGCGCTTGTCAACATGACGTGGGCGGGCAGCAGTTTTATTTTTAGCGAGTTAGGCAATGTTATTTGTTCTGCCAATTGTTTTTTTAAGTATAGATATTAACCCTGTATTTTAAATTAATTTTTACTAACAAACCTTTTGTAATTTTTTAAACCTGTTTTATACGTTTTTTCGATTTTGATTTTTAAATGACAATTACCAATGGACACTTATTTTATGACGTCATGAATTAAAATGGTAGGTTAGAATATGTTTATCCATATTCTATTGATTTTTAAATTATTGATTATTTTTAATTTATCTTGAAAAATAAACATGTAAAATATAATTTCTAGAAATCAAAGTACCATGACAAATGTATGCTTAAAAATAAAAAGCAAAACGACACTCAGAGACAGAACAAAGAAGGCAATTTGTTATCAATGAAATCGATGGTCCAAGTACCAGGATAGCATGAATCCGTTGGAAGTAATATACAGAATGTATAAGAAACACAAATTAATAAAATCTTGTGCCGTCCGCAGGCAGAACTCGTTTTGTCGTGGCGCACGTGCAGCGACCGACCGCGGGACAAAGAGGTCAGATATTGTTGTCTCACTCTAAAGTGCAACGTTCAGAATATTGTGGATGCGCCTCTCTATCCTGACCGCAGTCTAGGCGACAGTTTTATGTTACGTCAGTATTCCGGTTTAGTATACACTATTGTTATTACGTTGTTTTATTATTTAGTGCGTGTAATAGAATTGTGAGTTATAAATCAAGTTTTACTTTGTATGAAGATAGATGTTCAAAAGATTTAGCAAGTTTTTAATTATTATTGTAATAATAACTGTCAACAAAGTACTCTAGTAAAAATAAATCCATAGTACACTGTCTTGATATGCGTTGATACAGGAGAACTTTTTTCTTACCTCGGCCGCGTAACACAGGTGTACAACTTATGCATATTTACAAGGAACGTATTTCATTTTTAAACACAACCTGCAGCAGTTAGTATTAATGATTTTGATAACATCTTTCACTGACTAACAATGAACTGAGGCATTAAAAAATAAGGAATAGACTGATCTTGACAAATGGACAGGCTATTGACGTGGTATTTGTTATTTATTTGATTTTTGTCATCTTCACGCTGACGGTTCCTGTTGGTGGCGGTGATGAGAATTGGAACTAATTTTATAAATATAAGATTGATATTAGAAATAGAGAAGATCTGTCATTAACAGACGTATTTAAATTGTTGCGAAACAATAGCTATTATTTCCAAGCAAATGCCTGTCCATTTATATAGATCAGTAACTAGACTATAGTTCTGATGTGATTTTAAGTGTTTTTTTTTTGTTAAAATAGACATAATCTAACTAATCGTGAATAGTACTGATTATCTTGTTTCTCACCAAAATTGAATCACTTTGTAAGTGAAGTCCTTGGCTTCTTAAAAACAGGAATCCTAGTTAAGTCGTCAAGGCAATACTGATTGATGTCAATTAACCTTAGTGTGCAATAAAGATATTCTTATATTCTTATAGTTATCTTCTCTGAATATTAAAAGGTCATAAGACATTTAAAATACGGTTTTTGGTGTTCGATATCAATCTGAAGAAACAAAGTTAGCTAAGCATTCTCAACTATCAAATGAAACCGCGTCAGCTAAATAAACTCTTTTAATACTTTAGAAAGTATCCTCTTAGGTGTAAGAAATCGAACTTCAAACACTGAATGCTATAAAACGGTCAACTTTACTGCGGTCGTAAATCACGAATCGACGGCAGTTCGACGCAACAATGAAATACTTGCTTAAAAACTTTAAGTGAATGATCCTATTTAATATGCTTTAGACATTGTTTTGTTAATTCCTATTTAAATAAACAAAATTAAACCTCAGCTTTCATGAGATGCTAATAATTTTGATAGCCAAATTTTTTTAATTTATTTTAAATAAAAAATATTTTTTAATGTTTATCCATATTATGCTTTACAGAAAAAATTACACAAAATAACAACTACCTTTGACCGAAATGATATTTGTTTGTTTACCAACTATTAATTTGTTTGGAATCTATACTTCTATACTAATATTCTAAGAACTTCTATACTAATATTATAAGGATTTTTTATTTATTTTTGTATGTATTGCAATAACTACTGGCCGATTTCAAAAAAAATTTCATCATTGAAAAGCTACGTTATCAGTAACATAGGTTATATTTTTTATTGCTTTTTAGATTCATGCAGGCGAAGTCGCGAGTAACAGCTAGTAAATTATATGAAGTCATCTGCTTGACCACTCTCTTTGCTTTTAAAAGTAGTCAAACACCGTCAACGGAGATTAACAATTCATTAATAAAAATTCCCATAGGAATCAATGTTTATACCGTACTTTCACACGCCACTGACCACCGTCCAACTGAATGAATGGACTTAAGACATCGCCTTTGTCTTGCTTCGATGTGAAACCAACAGAAAAAGTGATGACTTAACAAAATACGAATGAACGAATGATTAATTGACCATTCGCATCCTAACAACGTACTAGGGAAGATCTTTTAACGTCACAAAACTTCCCAATCTTAAAGTCATTCATTCGTTCATTATTGGATTGGCCTAAATACGTAAGATTTATTCGATATCACAATAAGGATTATTCCAGATGGTAAGTATCAAAGTACATTAATCTTAAACACGTTTTAAATTGAGTTTTTTATAATCAGATCTTGTACTTTAATACTTTAAATCCAGAATTTACAATGTAAATTGTACAAATCTTCGTAAAATACAATTAGTTACCTATAGATTGTGTATTTTAGTTTATCCGTTATATCTTACTAGCTTTCGCCCGCGACTCCGTCCGCGTGGTATTAAAAAAAAAAACAAAAACCAAGTAGCCTATGTGTTCTTCCAGACTATCTTCTACATCTATGCCAAATTTCATTGAGATCCGATCAGCAGTTTAGGCTACAAACTCTAACAAACATCCATCCATCCATCCATCTAAATTTTCACATTTATAATATTGGTATGATTGGTGCAAATAGCTAAGCAAATATTCATCATAAATCTTGAGTAGCAACGGAAAGGTTGAAGGTTTTTCATGCCCATGAACATATAAGCAAAACAAGAAGGTACTCAAAAGAAGTCTGATGAAGTAACCAACGATAGACCATAAAATAGAAATACTATAATCAAGCTGGTAGTTAATAATTAATAGGAAGCTACCCCGAGGCTAAGACAGTCTGAGATTGTTCGCCGGTAGCCACACGTCTTGAGTCTACTCGCGTTTAGAGCGGGCACACACCTTTAACTAAACTATCGCACAACGTTTGTAAGATAGTCGATTGTTTCGCAGCACATTCAACTGTTTAGTTGCATAGCAAAATTGAGTAGTATACGCATCTCTATATAATGAGATTGTCGATTGTTTCGCAGCACATTCAACTATTTAGCTGCACAACTAAAAATATAACAGTGTTCGCACCTCCATATAAGCTCATAGGAATCAAAGCGAACTGTTGTGCGATAGTTTAGTTTCAGGTGTGCGTATGCTCTTAAAATCACTGTAATCATTTGTGCGGTCAAACTGGTTTGAACAGTTACACCAGTCGGGGATAGGATTAAGTCTTTAGCGACAATTAAATAGAAGACGACATCGCTACTTGATAGCATTATAAAGTTGATATAGGGATCGATAGCTGCAAGTTGTGGTGTATTTCTCTCTGGTTTTATAGTGTCTGATTGCTATATTGAGTTTTGACTCATGCGGACTCATTCTATTTCTATTTTCACTGTAATTTATAATCTGTCTAACAATTCGTCCGATATTCAATTGTTTCATTTGCAAAATCCAAGTAATCTATACATATAATAAAAATGGAGTGTCTGTTTGTAATAGCAAAAGAAAAAAATCCAGATTTCGAGAAGATGATGTATTTGTGTTGCTGATAACGAAAATCGCATTTAATTTTTGTCTGTCTGTCTGTCCGCAAACACACACGTTTGTTGCAGGTAATCTCCGAAACGGGTGGACCGATTTCGACCGGACTTTCACTGAAGGGTAGCTGACATAGACAGGCCTATTATAGGCTACTTTTTATCTTAATATTGCGTGGACGAAATCGCGGGCAACAGCTAGTTGGTAAATAAAGTGCTACAAGCTACAAGCCGTTAATTCTTATATAAGGAAGTGTCAGAAAACTGTTTGAGTAATAAAAGAAGATCAATTAGCGACTGTAAGAGCATCAAATTAGAATAGAATATCGCATAGCATCAAGAGAAGACAATTTGAATAACGATATAAAAAATGCTACTGACTATTCAAGTGTGTCTATAAATTCTTATCTCACCATTATATAATAACGATAAAATTACAGAGTAATCCATTGATGAACAATGGTAAACACGAAGGTATAGAAGATATATCAGATATCCAAATTGTTAAATAAAAAGTAGCCACGAATTATAATAGGGAAAATCGTTTATAGCAATTACCTATTATTATAGTTAATTGGATGGATTAATATAGGTGTCTATATATTACGAGTTTGATGGACAATCCCAAATAATAAATGATGAACTGTACAAAGAAACAAGCTTTAAAATGCGAAGTAACTTGCTTGCAAAGGTTTAAGCATATAAGGGATTCAGGTTTGGTCACGTTATAGACAAGAAATTGACAAAAAAGACATCTAAATTCAAAATGAATAAAAAAAACAAATGTCCTATATTTTCCAGATATATGCAGAACCTATTCCTATTACTGTGATAAACCAAATCATGAAGGTATCATTATATGCGCGATCAAACCATCACTTTTCCCATAGACAAGTAACAATGGTGCTTTATTTAATGATCCGGAGAGAGAAATAACTTCGACTACTGAATTGCCGGCCATTTGATACGTTTTAATTGCATTAATTATTCTTATATAGCTTTCATAACTAAATCTAACGATACAATAAAGTTAGATTGTCCTGTTAAATCCGCATAGATACAAGTCATACAAAGATATGATGGCAACATAAAACACAAAGATGAGATTGATGGCTACGAAGCAAGAAGAAAACTGAAGTTAGATTGGAGAACAGAGTGAATTGAGAGAAGACTGATAGAGATATATGGGAAAGAACGTATTGTACCTTATTAGGGAAAGTACAGGAAGTTTTACTAATCTTTTAAAAGACATAACTTCTCTAAAATAAATTCTCTTGTAAGATATAATTGCGTATGCAATAGAGAAATTTCGCTTTTTACTAAAGGGCTTTCATGCATACCAAAGCCATTTTCAATAATTATTATAAGGTTTATAATGTTATTAAAAATACAAGATTCATCTCACATCAGTTCGGAAGGCGTCGTCCGCACCGAGCGTTCTTGTGAACTATTCATTATTCACGACGTCGCTTCTCTACAATAATTAATAAGTTTGAGGCTCAAAGCGTATTTGCATACAATGCGGGACGTCTGGACGCGACCGCGTTGGGAAATGAACTGAGCTTTTGTATGTTACAATAATTGCTTGTGTCATTTAGACGCCAGTTTACTGTACTGATTGATTGTCGATAATTATATTCTATTTTATTCCATCATTTAACATTGGTAGAGCCCGCTTTAACATCTTTGCACGAATGGGCCGGCTCGATCGGTGTAATACCACGACCACGCAGAAGACAGGCGTGAAGTGGGAGCAATTCTGCGATTCGTCTGATGAGTGTGGTGCCGGAGGCCTAATTTTAGTCCCTTTTCGTATCCACCTCTTTCTTATGAGGAAAGGAAGACAAGAGAAAGTGGTTTTGACGGTGGTGAAGACTCATAGGAAAGGAACATGTCCTCTTTTTGTGTCTTCTCCGTCGATTAAGGGTAGGCAATGCATCAGAAATTGCGGATTTCTACGGGCAGTCGCTCCACCATTTTGACGGATTCAAGTGGTCGTTTGTTCATTTGTCACCTATAATATAAATAAACTAGCGATTTATCTAGATAAAGATTGACCTTAGGGTCAATCTGAGCTCTATAGGCGATTTATAGTTGCGATCTCTTAACTATCGTGCTAAATGAATCCTAATTAGATTGAGATGATATCGATTACAAAAACAGCATCGTCTACCCTTGTTTGAGACCTTTGTTCAGGTGTAATATTAAAAATAGATTTCTAAAAATAACACATAAACTTTGTTGGTAGCCACATGTGCTATTTTTTCCAAATGGCCATGGAACACCATTATTGGATCTTTACACGCCAACCGGTTCTCTAGCGGAGTTAACAATGCCCTGTAAACTCAGCCACCGCGCTACGCGACCATTTCGATGGTAATTTGTTTTAAAGTAATTATGTTTGTCATTCAACGCGCACGTGACGTTAACTTAAAGATCTATTCTACTTCTTAAGTTACAACATTTTACAAATTATACTATTGTTTTAGATTATAGGTGACTTACTAAAAATGTTGCCAAGATTTCCGGAGGGAGCTTTTAAAACTATGCGACGCAAAGGGTTGAATCTCTAGATGCGTTACTTTTTTGTATGCATCGATTTATACATAGATATATGAATTTAGAAGGGTTTTATTTAATTTTAGTAGATTTACTAATATTTCCTTTAACCAATTCAACTAAGCTCTAGGTTTGTGCTAGGATATGGTTCACTACAATAGTCGAATTCGACTATTGTCGTGAACCATCATCCCAATCCCTGGCGGGATTCGAAACCTTGACCGCAAGATCGGTAGGTAGTCAGTACCCCAAACCATTAAGCTATTGGCGCTTAAATCTTAAAATGTGTCAAGACTATTCTGAATGAAGGTAATCTATGATAATCCTATAATTTCGTGAGTCTCTTCTTGATGTTTACTTCAGTGTACAAAGTTCAAGGACTAGATGACTCTTATGGCTTGTAATTTTTGTACACATGCACCATAGTGTCACAATAATTATAACGGTTTTAAATTACGATGGCCACTTGTCATGACAAAAACAAACGTCTGGTTATCAAACAGCTGCTTAAAGCTATTAAAATAAATGAGAACTACTGACTGTTGTGTCTATATTAAGATGGTTATCAAAGAATTATTTATAATTCAGTAAATACAGAATAATTATCCTAAACTCTAAGGAATACTAATTAATAAGAATATATTGATTTAATAAATACTTAGAAGAAGGTATAGGGTTATTGAGACGACTTCGGTTCATGAAAAGAGGTTTGATATGTCATGCGTATGAAAAGAACATAATTTGTCAGTGATTTGTTAATTGTAATGAAAGTAATTTCGTTTAAAATCAAAACTTATTTTTAGCTCCAATAAATTTCAAGACACTCCAATCACCGGCCAAAGAGCAATCAATTTCGAAATTTAGACCCGTATATGCATAAATAAATTACCTGTGGTCCACCGCACATTACTAAACATGGCCGCCGACTTTTCCCGCCCAAATTTTTATTGCATTCTGTGATATTTCGGCCCGTATCGGAACGTTAATTCAGGTAGCTGTGGTTTACAAACGTACTCTCGATGAACTTTTGAATTATCATTTCGTTGGTACCAATTTTTTTGTGGTGTTCGTGTATTGCGTTCGAATGTTGAACGATGCGGTTCTTTTTTACGATCTTCATAAAAACTCAAAAGCGAGAGTCTATGGTTTGATTTGTGACGTGTCGGCTCGCGTGGGCGGCGGACTGCTTCCGTTCGAGCTATCCACTAGTGTCGTCTATTAGAATATCGAGCATTTTGTATTTTAATTAAATTATAAATTATGTATATTTGAATACTATCTGTTGCTTGCGACTTTGCTAGGGTGAAATTAAAAAACCATAGCCTATGTTACTCACTGATAACGTAGCTTTTTAGAGTGAAAAAATTTTTGAAATCGGCCCAGTGGTTTTTTATTTTTCAATACATACAAAAATACGAATCTTTCCTCTTTATAATATTAGTATAGATATAGAAGACTAGTTTTTAAAAAAACTTTCGTCCTACTATTGCAAGAAATCTACAATAATGTTTGCACTTATCTAAGTTACCTGCTCAAAATCACAACGATAACTATCACACAATGTAATTAAAAAAAAATCAGAGATAGTGCTTTAACAAACAATAACGTCGTAATCTGAAATGACGAAAAAAGTTTAAAAAAAAAAGAAAAACATATCGATAAGTCCGCACAAAGCCCGTCACTCGCGGCCACTGACCCAAAAAAGTATAAGATGATATTTTATTTTCGAGATACAAGTACTATCGTGGCATAAATTACAGGGTTTATATTTTTCTCTCTTTCTTATACCACGTGTCGAAGATGCGATCAAGCCGTGTACGGTTTTCAAAAATAAAAAAATATTAACTTTATTGTTCCTATCTTTATTGACCATAAAATCCGATTGTAAATCGAATCTATTCGCGCATAATTTACTTTAGTTTAGTTTGGGTTACGTTTTATAGAAATCTTTATTGGAACTACGGTTAAACATTTATTGTAGAGTGAAGATTAGCATAGTCACAATCGTTAGCGGACTCCTCGACTCGAATTTTGACGTTTTTTATTCTATTAGCTTCCGCACGAATTTCAAAAGTAAGTAGCCTAAGTTTTCTTCCAGACTGTGCTCTACATTTACGCCGAATTCCATCGAGATCCGTTCAGTCGTTTAGGCGGCAAACTCTATCAAATCATCAATCTATCAAAACATTTCCTTTTATAATATTAGTAAGAAGTGAGATTTTGAGAATACTCACATTATCAAAACGAAAGTTTGGATTGATGGACGTTTATTTTTACGTAGTTGCAGAACGACTGAGCAAATATTTATGAAATTTGAGAGACATACCATATAACACTCTCCAAAACTCAGTTTCTTTTTAATTCACGCGGATGCAGTCGCGGGCATCAGCTAGTAAGATTATCAATGTTTTAATTATTTATTTTCGATTTTTGACTTTATTGGACACTATCTGTCGCCCGTGACTCCGCCCGCGTGGAATTTAAAAAAAAAACCAAATGTGAGTAGCCTATGTGTTCTTCCAGACTATCCTCTAGATCTCTACAAAATTTCATCGGAATCCGTTCAGCCGTTTAGGCTACAAACTCTAACAATCATCCATCCATCCATCCATATAAGCTTTCGTATTTATAATATTAGTATGATCAATTTGTAACCTTAAGTTTATTGCTTTAGTGACATATTTCCAAAATTAAAATCTGTTGATTTGATTTGATATATAAATATATTCACATTCTATCTGTACACAATATCATTACCGTTCTGTTACGTATAAACTGGTCGGCTACTGGTTTTACGCGGTGGGTATGTGTGCGTGTTAATTCTGTTGACGTGACTGTGTGTACCCGACTATACTGTTATTTGGTTTGTGTTACGAATGAAAATGTTCATTTTAATGTTCAATATCTAGTATTACGGATTATGAATAATAATTAATGATTTAGTTTAAATGCTATTTTTTTATTTGTTTTTAATTTACAACTTAATCTATGTTAATCTTACTATCAAAGTTTATTACATACGTACATAATTTCGTAATAACATCGACTTCTATAGATAGGTTGTGGTATTTAGTGTCTATTTTATTTTCGTAATATTGGCCCTGATGATGGCGTTCGAGGTGAAGAGATTTCGAACTAATTATAGTGATAGATTTAACTGTCATTAACATCAAAAGGCGGGTTTAAGTCGAAACGAAAAAAAAGCTATCATTTCCAAACAATCGCCTATCCATATATACAGATCAATGCATATTTCGTCTTTTGTTTCTGAAGGGACAAACAGTAAAGTAAATATAATGTCTAAATCGTAGCTAAAGTCTGTATTTCACACAGATTTTTAACTCTACCTTTAACCTAATAAGGGTTCAAATTACGATTTTTGTATCTTACAAATATTATAAATGCGAAAGTTTGCATGGATGTTTGTTAGTGTTTGCAGCCTAAACTGCGGAACGGATCTCGATGAAATTTGCCATAGATGTAGAGGATAGTCTGGAAGAACACATAGGCTACTTTTTTTAACTCCACGCGGTCGGTATCGCGGGCAAAAGCTGGTAAATAAACAATTCTAATATGAAAAATAATCTGGAGTAATACGATTTGGCGCCAAAATATCATTAGGGTGGTATAATCCTGCTTGATCCTCAAATAATAGACTCCAATATACGAGGAATTATTTTTATACCACAATTATATTGTTTCACGCTGAGACAAGCTTTCGTTTATTGTATGTACTGGATTTCATATATATTCTTAATATAAAAAAAACAATAAAAGAACCATCTAACTAACTGTCTGTTGTACTGTCTGTCTGTGTACTGTCTGTAACTAGCTGTAGCCTGCGAATTCGCCAGCGCGAAGTTAAAGTAAGAAGCCTATGTGTATACAGACTATGCTCTACATCCGAGCCAAATTTAATTTGAATCTGTTAAGCCGTTCTGGAGATATCTTCGAGCATCCATCCATCCATCTTAACTTTCGCATTTATAATATTAGTAAGTTAAGATTACAACATACTCTATGTTGAGTTACTCCTTTCAATGTAACATAATGCGCTTTAAATTGATTCCAAGAATAAAATTATTACAAAAACAACAGATAAATAAAAGAATTTGAAGGATTATAAAGATAAAATACTGGCCATTAATAAAAGAACGCAACGATTAAAAAAAACATCGATTAAATAGTATTCCAATAATTACAAAGTTAATAAATTATGACTGCCAGTAATTGAAGTCTCGCAAAAGGGCCGACCAACTCTTCGAACCACAGATAAAATAAACAGTGTATAACTTTAATTGGTCAAGTTAGTTTAAAACATAGCTAAAAGCCACGGAATAATCCAAAAAGACGAAACCGAGAGACCAACAAAACGAAACGAGAAATAAAAAAAAAGATCCGTCACGAACATAGGCTAGGGAGAGAAGAAAAAAAAAAGAAAAAAGCGGTAAACAAGTTCAACGTTTATTTTGGTTGCGTCTCTTTCTGACAACGCGATATTCGATATTACCGTCTCTGTCGTTCGGGCCGAACGCTGGACACCTGTGCTTTAGTTTCCCCAGAGTACCAACGACCTCTACTTAACTATATACCAAAAGGGTATAACAGAGTAAAAAGATTATCCGATAATAAGCTCTGCCCTGCTGACATAAAGTTTATTTTTACTTGACGAGTAAATTATTACAGATGTGTAACTTTTCGACATACAGCAATCATTGTCGTATACCGATTTTAATTCGAAGGCTTAGTTTTTTTTTTAGTTTAATGCGTAAACTAATGTATCGTAATAATAAAAGAACACCTGTTGTCCAAAATAATCCCGTTGTTAAAATCTCGAATGTAGGGTAAACTGCGCTTAGCTTTTGTTTGCGAAATTATAGTTTTTTTTAAGGGATATTGTGTCAGATTATAAAAAAAAAAAACAAAGAAAAAACAGGCGAAATGCAGGTGCGTTTTATTAACTAAATGCAGTATGGGTCTATTGTGAAATTGTTATTAAAAAAACTCTATTTGTTATAAATATTTACAGATGCCATATGTTAATGAGCTGCTCAGCGCAATAGTGGCCCAACCTTATAAAAGTCATATTGAAATAAAGGGCATAAAAAAAAGACCCAACTTTTGTTTTATTTTTAATAAAATTTTGGTACAAGTAACGTTTTAAAGGATTACAATTACGTAATTATGCAGGTAAATGGTCTCTTATGTTATGTTCAAATACCAATACAAAAAGTAGTTAACTAATTTATAGTGATTTTGTGGGTTAGGCCGTTATTGCGCTGAGCAGCTCAAATATGGTACAATACATGGATACATAATATGTATCCACGTTTTAATTAACAGAGAATAGAACAATGCAAAATGTTATCAATCGCATTGAGGGTACAAATCAAATAGTAATAAGAAAAATAATATTTAATAACTTATTACATGGCAATAATTGGAAAGTTCATTTCAGAAACTACTTATAGGGGGATTTGTATGAATATTGAAGGCCAAAAAACAGCAAAATTCTCATATTTGTATCTAAAAAGCTATAGTTTATTTCGTAATTCAGTCACTGAACTATTCTTGAATTGAATAACAGTATATTAAAAAGCTCCTAAACAAATCTCTGAATCTACTAACCAAAATGTATTTTATAGTAACAAAAGTTTTGTGTGGACATTCCTTGAATTATATTATTAATAAAATAGAGTATGTATTTTTGAATACAGGAAACATGATCACACCAATAAAAGTAAGGGAAACTATGAAACATTTGCCATAAGCTTCTGTTCAAAAAAAATGTCTCAGGATCATGTGGGGTAAAACTTTAAAATTTCATTTTATTTGAAAATCATAGAAACAAGTACAAAGAGTGTTTCCATTCCTAGATACTAGATGTATAGTAAGGACTACAAATATTAATAAAATAAAAGTCATATCCATAATAATCGTACACTACTGGACAAGTTTCGATATCGTTTTCAATCGGTAACGCACACCACGTACAAATACTGCTACCATTTGACGACGGTGTTTCGTTGCTGTGTACACAACGTCTACAAATTGTACGCATATGGACCTAGAGTGTCCACTTCAACTTGCGAGTATTTAAATTAAAAATACGCTCGATGGCATACTATCGAAACTATTGAAATCCATTTTAAAATCATTGTTAAGTCTAATTTAATATAGATTGTTGCAAAGAAGCCTATATGTTCCTGACTTTCTCTGCATCTATGCCAAATATAATCGAGATCCTTTCATTTGTTTAGGCAGTAAGCCCTAGCAAACATCCATCTAAACTTTCGCATTTATAATATTAGTAGGTAAGGTGTACGAAGTTTTTCTAAAAGTAGTGAAATTATGGGTACATTTTGGAGCTCTGTTAGAAGCAGAGATTATTCTAAGATTACCAACGCCTGTATTTTATAGTGAAAACCTAAAATAATTAAATTAGTCATTAGGGTATCATTTAACAAGTCTTACACGTCTTATATCGCGTTAGTTTATTGTTGTCGACCGGAATAGAACTGAGACGAGCGGTTCAGAAGCTTGTCATGTTTTATAACTCTACAAGTTTTTAATGATCACACATGGTATTAAATTATTACTTAAAACAATTGCAACTATTGGATTAAATGGAAATTAAACCTCTAACAGCAGGTGTAAAGAAAAATATCCTCCAACACATTTTGAATTAAAATACGAATTTAAATAAGACAATGGAAATTTAAGTAACATCTGAATGATAAACAAAGTTTAGTTTGCAGCTAAGGTATTTAAGAGACTTAGGGCCTGTCCCACCACTGGCAGATATACGCTTATATATAGGCAGATATATAGCTTAAAAATGACGTCACTGTCAGATAAGGGGACAAAATCCAATATTTCCATCACATATTTCAAACATTGAATTGTTATCTGACAATTTATAATTAGGTGGAACGGGCCCTTAGAGCTTATAATAAGTGGAGAAAATATCTTTTGTTTTACTTTACAAAAGCCTTTTTCTACGACTACAGAAAAATGACATGCAACTTTTTATAACGTTAAAAATATTTAAGAGCATTCAATAAATTTGTTTCTTCTCTTCGAGCGAGACCAGTAGTGATTTCTTTAAAGCTGACGCGTTACACTCCGGGATCTGACAAGGGGGTAACAAAGTAAAGCTCAACGTCTAAAGTCCGCTAATGCTGCGCTTGTCACAGACTGAAATTGATTTATGAGCGCGCCGACAGCTTGTTTCGTTTGCAGCACGTATGTTGCTTACTCTGTGGATTGTGATTTTATAAAAATTGATATTTGAATTTCTTAATTATAGTACAATAAAGAGAAAAGACAAATTATTAAGAAGAAAGGTTCGTATTTTTGTACGTATTGGAATAACTCAAAAACTACTGGGCTGATTTTAAAAATTCTTATACCATTAAAAAGCTACATTATCGCTGAGTAACATAGGCTTTTTAATTTCATGTAGACGAAGTCGCGAGCAACAGCTAGTAGTATAATAAAGGTAGGTATATGATTTATGTTTAAAGTAAAAGCAACCAACTTATCAGCAATTATAATTTTAAATTTAATTTGTACTTCTTTTACTAACGTTTTAAATTGAATAAAATTTGATATATTGGAATACCGTAATTTTTCAATATAATGCTGCTTCTAACAGCGATACATTAGTAAATTTAAAAACTTAGCAAAATTTCAAAAATACCTATATCAACGTCTATCAACACTTTATAAATAAATATTAACCAAATAAAAAAAAGGTTAACCTGTCCTTCAAAATCGACAAAAAATAACCCCAGCTTCTGAATATAAAATTAAGTTTTTTATTACTAAAATTTGAATATCTCCATACAATTATTAGAGTATAGCGATTTATCACACTTAATAGCTCGGGATCGTTGACAAGCGAGTGTTAAATCTAATCGATTTGCTTGAAGCGATTTCAGATTTTTTGTGACTATCGAATTTTAATATGAATAAGTAATTGAGGGATATAAAATCTTAAATTTCATTAGTATATTTACATTTGGAATATTAAATCGTGTGAATAGTAAACTATAGATAAAACTATAAATGCTTGTCGCATGTCTATTAATATCACATATCTGTTATAGAATAAATATTCAACAATCGATAATTGATTATAGAACAAAAAGAACTTTTATTAACGCTACGTTTTGCCTGGAAACCATAGCATTTAGCGATAAAATTACGTCTATTTATTATAACATAAAATTCACTAGGTTTTAAGAATTAATAATATTTCAATGAGAATTTTAAATATTTCACGAAAAAAATGTGTGTCATAGAAATCTTAACATGTTAAGCACTTGTTCCATGCATAATCGTACCAAAACATCCTAAACAAGTGAGTTAAGTATTAATATTTCAACACAAAAAATGCATTACCATTTTAATATACTTTAGATACAAATTAAAATATAATATTGATAGATATTAAAAAGTAGCCGAGCTACCGGGCAGAGGTGACTGACCTGAGATCTCAGGGCTCGCATCGTACTCTCTTTTTTGTGCTGTGCTTTTGTACTTGTATTGTTTTGAATGATGTTTGTGCCACTATTTATTTAAAGTTCATGATTTAATCATAGATTCACAAAATATATAGAGGAGGCATACACTTCACTTGGAACATTTTATACTATCTATTGATGGATACTCGAAACCACATGTAACTAAAGACGGAGCTTATTATAATTTTGAAAAATGTTTTATTAGTGATATATAAACTTGTTTGGTGGCACTAAAATTGACAACTGATAAAGTGTACTACCACTTAACTATAGGTGGAATCGTAGTCAAACGCTGTTTTTAAAAATCATAAAAAAGTAACTTTCAGTAAAGTACCTTCCGTTCACAGTTTACATATAATTCTATATCTATTACAAATCATATCATACTAATATTATAAATGCGAAAGTTTAGATGGATGGATGGATGGATGTTAGAGTTTGTAGCCTAAACGGATTTCGGATTTTGATGAAGTTTGGCATAGACGTAGAGGATAGTCTGGAAGAACACATAGGCTACTCAGTTTTTTTTTTAATCCCACGCGGACGGATTCACGGGCAAAAGCTAGTAAGCTATACTTAGACAATATTTTTCTGACAAATCGCACAGATATGTTTTTCAATCGAATGATGAAAGACACAACAGTAATAATTAGGACTTCATCTTCATCTAGACATCTAGACCTTCTCTTCCCCTTCTGTTACACAGGGGATATTATTTTTAACTTACTGCAGTAAACAACAGAAGCAAACATTTAATTGAAATAGGCGTTAAAACTTGACGACCAGACGTAGAGGCGAAGACATTCGTAATAATAAAACGAAACGTGAAAACAGTTGTTAACCCCTGAACGCTCCAGATGTCCGCGACCTACGTCAACGCGAGCTCTATAATTTCTCCATAAGACAAAGATTAAAATATAAACAGCAATTTGAACTTAATACAAATAGGAATAAGAACGAAAAGCTGTTAATAAAAGCGCTGAAACTCTGTTTATGAAGCTGGAAATAACAAGAAATAGTAAACAGTTTTGTTTACTATTTTACAGCGTTGCTTTTCTTACATCTGTTTCAAAGAGTTACCGCCGATGAGTTATTGCTTTCATAATGTTTGCTAGCAATATTGGTTTGCAAATAAACTACTGATTTATTTGTTAGTACGATCGCGAAATTGAATGAGATTTGTTAGAAACTGGTGGAACAAAATTGTTATTGTTAGCACCAATGTTGATTAGAAGCAACAAACTTAATTTCTTGTGTTTACAATTCCAGTTACTTCCAATGTTAGTATAGAGTTCTTCAATAATTCTGTTAAACGATAACTGCAATCTCAAATAGTTTGTTTTTAAAAACTCTGTAAGGGAAAGACTGATTAAAGGCCGGTTTCCCAGCTACTTTTAACCATTCGATAATGTTTTTGGTTCTATAACTTCAATGCGTTTCCGAACTACGTAACTCGAGTTTTACTCCGTTGAAATTTACTTCAACCTAACACTAATTAATCATTAGATATATAAAATAAATGGAAACTTCAGCAACCCAGCATAAGTCTTTAAGAGAAAGATTTTTTTGAAACAACAATTTAAAAGTGTTTTTCAGTATTAACATTAATCATCGTCTTTTAAACTATATTGAATAAAAAATGCCTCATATTTCACATTCCTAAAAAATATCTTTTCTCTCCCACACCACGTCTTCATACTATGAATTATTTGTTTTAGTAATTTGTAGGGTTTCGTTCCATTAGACAGGTAATAAGCACAATTTAAAAACCATTTACAGCGCCCTCTGTTGATGCTTTAAACAATTAGTACTTCGTAATATTCTACTTCAAAGATTACCTTTGAACAATATTCTATTACGCACTCAGTGAGTATCAGTCACTAAGGGAGCTCCTAAGCATTGTTTTAGTAAGAGAAAGTACGCCAGTTAATCCTTACATTATGTGTAGTTACTTTTTCCTAATGCCTTTGGATGTTATCAATTTCAATGTTTTTGAATTTTTTTTTTTGTTTATCAATTCACTATCTGTTTGTCGCTGCGTAAAAGACGGCAGTTCTTTACGAAATGGATATACAAGTTCATCGACAAATTTAAAAAGGTCCACGATTTAAAGGTACATTTAGAAATGATGGGCCATTTTATTGTGGTTAATTTTAATATTTTCTTCACGTTTTATTGCAATCGGACCATCGCCTACGACCCATAGGTGGCGCGAGCGTGCCGCTGCATTCGAATGAGACAGATATATTGATGAGAAAGTCAAACAATGTTTTGTTTTGATCAAAATATCAACGACTTGCCCCTACATGGGCACGGCAATGAAATATATTCAAGGTGCGATCCTAAGTTTATTGTGACCAGAATAGTGCTTAGATTTAAAGGGACGTTTATGAAATTGCTATAATCTAGACGTATATATTTTTTAATTTCTATGTACTATCTATTCTCGAAGTTTTCGGGTCTAAAATATTGTAAAAAACTCTGTCAACGGCTAAAGTGTTCATATTTAGGTTAACAAACCCCAAAATTTTTACGATTATGTCCCTTACAAGATAATAAATTAAAGAGTACATCTGAGCTCGTAAAAAATTTTCCGAAATCGATTAATTTTGGAACATTTTTCGAATCGAATCCAAAATCGATTATAATTTTTTTATTCCAAAATGTAATTATAGATGCATTAAAAATTTATACGAGCAATCAGATGAGATCGTTTAAATGACGCGACAGTAATTCGAAAGATCATAATTCAGGTTGATATCGCTAAAAATATACAGTAAACAAACACAAGGCTCGCCTCCAAAGCCTGTTTAGAGGACGACCGCTGGCCCAAGTAATAAGCGGTAGCAATTAAAAAAAGTTATTTTATTACATCACCACAGTAGTACATCACAAATGTTATAAAGAGGAAAGATTTGTATTTTTGTATGTATTTGATTCACGTAAAAACTACTGGGGCGATTTTAAAAATTCATTCACATTAGAAAGTTAATTTGCTATATTTTTAATTTCACGCGGACGAAGTCGCCAGCAACAGCTAGTAATTCATATAATGATAATAAAATAAGACAGCTTTTATCAAGAACATTACAGAAAGTTGTAACGGATGATGAGAATCAAAAGTTAGTTTTGGTGAACAAAGTACTGCTTATTGAAGCAAGTTAATTTTATAGAGAAAATTATCGTAAACAATTCTTAGATTAAATATAAAAGTTTTCGATTAAAAAACGTTCTGTTTTATTGTCTTCTGTATGTGATTATTTTAAATTTATTAACTTTACGAATTTCTTTATATTAAAATCAATATTGATACAAAAACGCTTGCGGTTATAACTTGGTTAGGCTCGAATACGCAGGCTTGCCAAAGTCCCGTTAATTTTAGTGTCCCTACAGAAACATTATGAGGCAGCTCAGGTCGCCGAATTTGATTGTTGCTGAGACTTAAATGAGGACGAGGCGCCTTCACTCAATTACTATTAACATCAATAAATCCAAACAAAGAGATACAAAGCTATACGATTTTTGTTAATTCAAATTGTGTCTTATTTACATGTTTTAATTCACAGGTGAACTTATCGTAGTTGAATATTACGTAAAATGTTTTAAAATTTACTACAACTTGAGTTAAATTGTAAAATTAAAATATTTGCAAAAAACAGAATTGCCAATAATGCATTATTGATGATCTTTTTTATATACGAATGTGTACAAAATGTTGACATTCAACACGCAAACTTGTAGACCTTGATTACTATAGCCCTACGAACTGTTGCCATTGTTCACCGTAACATACATTCATTTGCCAGACGATAATAGATTCTATACCCTATCAATAAATGCTATATTGGTTTATAATCAATTGGAAGTTATGACGTTTTAGAAATATTAAGACGTACACATATGCACTACGAATGTATCTGAGCTTGTTTTTACTGAAAATGGAAACTGGAAAATCACTTAGTTTTATAGCCTTGGCATTACTTGACACGAGCTATACGCTTTAAAATAATACGATAAGTATTTTAAATATTTTACTACGAAAACAATTGTACTATTTATAACATTACCAGCTTCTGCACGCGACTCCGTCCTTGTGTAATTAAAAAAAAAACAAAAGTAAGTAGCCTATGCTTTCTTCCAGACATCTACATCTATGCCAAATCTGAACGCGATCTGTTCAGCAGTTTAGACTAGAAACTCAAACATCCAACCAGCCATCTATAATCTAAACTTTTGCATTTATAATAGTTGCTGGGAAAGCTGTAGAGAATCGAAAAATGGACAATATATATAAAAAAAACCTACTTCAAATGAGACTATATTAATGTTAGCTACCCTCTAGACCTTCGTAGATCATCAGCTAGTTCATGGTATGATCATCCGCAAGACTAGGACATGAAAACAAAAAAATATTGCTAAGGTAAGAAAGATTTTTAGTCATGTTTTTAATAATCTCTTTGTATGAATCCAGTAGCCACAGCATTAATCAATGTATAACTCAATATGGTACATTGTTATGGTTACAATAAAGAAGAAGCCAGTTCCAGTCGTGCCCTTAAGCGTGGGTGTGTCCAAGATGAAAAGGTCATCGAGTGAGGATGGGTCGGCGGTCGCGTCGCACTAAGAACCGGTTGTCAGCTCGCCGTCTGCGCCGGACAAACGGTTTGCCAAACCCTATAGGGAATATTATACGCGTATAAGAAACTTTTATACATCTTCTTTTTAGGAAAGTATATTTAGAATTACGAATAACAAACCATCATCTTAACCAAATTAATAAATGAATTAGCAGTCTTCTAACACTTTAAGAATTATGGATTAGATTTTACCACGATACTAAAACAACCTGTAAAATTTTTCTTATGCAGTAGATTATTCCCTTCCAATGGACATTATAATTCTAAGTTTTTAAATCCTGTTAGTAAACACTGATAAATGTAAAGAAACACTTCACCAGAAAAAACTAACAAATATAAACTACAGCACCCCAAGTTAAAATCAAGAAGGAGTGTTAAAATTGCACCATCTAGCTAATAACATTTGCGAAGGCCGTGTGAAGGTCCCAGCGACAAAAAGGCTAGGGTATTGTTCCTCCGGGAACCGAACGTGAGGCAACGTTAAACAAAGAGTCTGGTTACAGTGGGTCGCCAAAGTACGAACCTTTGCTGGGATAGTCCTATTTCTATAATTAACATGAAGACTATTTTATAATACACTTTTTGTTTTTCTTTTCATTTTGTTACCTTTTGACAAATTCATCATTAACTTTCTTATAACGAGAGTTGGGACCTGCTATATTGAAATTATTCCTTTTGTCGGTTTTCTTTGTTACCCTTATAAAATACATAAAATGTTAGGTTTTCATTTCATTCTAGACTTTATCTTGATTTCCCAATTTAAAATTGTCAATAACATCATCTGTTGAAATTCGCTTTATAATAAAAAAGTCTTCAACATTTTGAGAGCAAATTTCCTAATACTTATCATCTTGTGAAACCAATTTGCGATCCAACTTATCTATGTGCACGTGTCACTAAAATTTGTCCTCGTTTTTTGCATGTGTTTCTGGCAAACATAATATGGCACCATGCGGTCTGCCAGTTTTTGTACAAGTGCGTAAACTTACGATGCGCACGAGACTGGTCGACGCTTAATTTGCAACAGGTCACGATTGTTTAGGTACTGCTTGTCATGCTAATACGTCACTAATATATGCCTTGTCCTTTAGATGCAAGTGATTGAGTACAGATACGAGACTTGGTAGATAGAGATGACACGAAGTATGACCAATATAATTGACTAACTATTGCTGGCGACTTTTTCGTGAAATATATGCTTGTTACTCAGTGGTTACATAGCTTTTTGATGGTGCAAGAAGTTCTGAAATCGGACCAATAGTTTTTGAGTTATTTGCGTACAAAAATCAAAAGATTCAAATCTTTCCTCTTCATAATATTAATATAGACGCATACAAAGGCTTTAGAAAGGTTATGTATTGAATTCTCGGTAGATCTGCAGTAAAGTAATTCTTGTTAATTACTTCAGTAAATACTTCTTTATCCTTAGAATTCCTTTATTACAAATCACAAACACCAGCTGAGTAAATGTATGTGTCACCATGCACTACAGAAATAACCGGACACTCTAGACTCAGTGGCGTCGACCAAAACAGACAAGGAATGGAATGCAATTCCCGGTCTTATTTAGACTGAATTAGATACTGTTTTCATTCAAAACCACAATATTGTACGAATCAAAGCATTTTAAACTCTATTGAAAATTGAAGATGGACTAGTTTGAATTGAAGAAAATGCAAGATATGATAAACCAAAAAAATATCAAGTGATGATAACATCCATGGATTAGTACGTTCTTGTTCAGAAGTACGTTATTATTAGAGCAATGATTCAAATGTTAAAAATACTAAAGACCTCTATACAACGATATAAAAATAACATAATATTTAACTGATTTAGTTTTAGTTTTCCCATCAGTTTTTTTAACTGAGGCGATCGCTGCCCACAGACATCCGAAATTACAGATGTGTTGCCGACGAAGGAGGAGACGCACATAAAGAGGATGTTCTACTCTTCTTCTAAGAGGATGTTTCCCTTCCTATGCGTCTCCTCCATCCGCCACATCCACTGTCCACTTTATAAACTGTTTCGGCTAACGTCGAAATTTAAGGAAAATTAAAAAAAATCATGGTTTATTTTGGTACATCTCAGTATTGACGGCGACGCGTCACGTCAAACTATCGCACAAAACAAATTCCACGCATTTTCCACTCCGGCCTGTCTAAAAGCAATTCCGAATGTTACTACAGAAATACTTCGTTAGGGGACTGCCATTTAACCTGAAATTAAAATGTCGGAAATCAATGCTCCTGTCACATTGTCTAGTGACGGACCATTTATCAAGAGGAGGTTACACATTTTTTGTCATTCTTAAACTACGATTTTGGGGTGTTCCATGTCTTTCTTTAAATAGTCCTCTACTTTTGTATTGACAATCGATGTGTTAGTCGTTTCTTAATTTATCTCATTGTGTGTATTTTAAAATGTTGCTGGGAATTATTTCAATATCAAATTCCTGGAAAAAATATCTGTTTTTTTTGTTTTTATAACTGTCAATGAATAAGACTCTTTTTGACCGACTTCCCAAAAGAAGGAGGTACTCAATTCGTCCATATGTTTTTATTTTTTTTATTTTTTTTTTTTTATTTTTTTTTTTTATGTGTGTTACGGCATAACTCCGCCCCTGGTAGACCGATTTTGAAAATTCTTTTTTTATCCGAGAGGTAGTGCTTGCAGGTGGGTCCCATTTTTTTGTTTGATTTTTGGAGTCAAAGACTACGGCGTAGTTAAATAGTTTAGCTCAAAATTGCGTGACGAAATTTGGTGTCTTTTTTGCTTTCTATGCTTACGTAGCCTAAACTATAAGACTTACACAAAAATTTTGTATGGAACAATTGTAGCCCTTTAAATTTGCTAAATAAAAGTCAGCGATAGCATATATCTATCTATTAAGGTTGTCGCACAATAACCATTTTTTTCATTAAAATTTCGATCAAAATCTATACCCCACTTTCAACGCTATTACTCGTGTTCGGTATGAATCCTTATCAAAATAAATGTGTCCATCATCAAGAGAATTTAATGTAGATTATAAATACCCTTGGAACTGTGTAATTCCGATAAATAGTTTAGGAGATATCATAAATAGCAAATTACGAGTCGCAGAAAAAAATACCAACTTGTAACAAAGTTTGCTTTCTTGGCTTACGTAGCCTAAACTATAAGACCTACATAAAAATGATGTATGAAAGAATTGTAGGTCATTCAATTAGCTGAATTAAAGTCTGCGATAGCATATATCTATCTCTTAAGGTTGTCGCACAATAACCGTTTGTTTCGAGAAAACCGTCAAATAAGTGCAATCGACTTTATTTAAAACGCTTTTATTCTTATTTGGTATGAATCCTTATCCAAATAAATATGTTTTCACGATAGAGTATTATATGTAGATCGTAATTGCCTTTTACAGTATGTAACTGTGCAAGATTCTAGAAGTTATCAAAATATTAAAACTCACGGGCAACAACGGCGCGCGGCCGCACCGAATTATGAGTGAATGATCGCAACGATGTATTAGTTGTTTACTTAATTTCTTAGATAATCGATTTAGATAACTCATTATTTGTTTGAAAGCTAGTGATTATCATACTGCGATGTCTAGATTCACTAAAAATCGAGAAATAAATAAACTTTTTAATAAAAAACAAAACCGACTTCCAAACAAAATACACTAAAAACAAAATCTTCTCAAAAAAAACAGTACACTAAAAAGTAACGAAATAATTTCTTGAAAATAGTAAACCTCCCTTATTGTAGCTGTTATGTCTATATTGTACAATTATTATTACTTTGAAGTCGGTGTCAGTCATTACTAAAAACGTTACTATACTTTCAATTGTCAATTGTTATGGTAAAAATGTAGAAAACCTTACGTAGAAATATCACTGCATATACCTCGGCTGACACCGACATCAAAGTGATAATAATTGTACAATATAGACATAACAGCTACAATAAGGGAGGTTTACTATTTTCAAGAAATTATTTCGTTACTTTTTAGTGTACTGTTTTTTTTGAGAAGATTTTGTTTTTAGTGTATTTTGTTTTTAGTGTATTTTTGTGTTAGCATGATGCAACTTTTATTATTTTTTTTGTTAATCTAATTAAACTTTTGCATAGTAAGTGTGAAGTAAGAAAGTATTTAGACTACATTTGTGTAGTTACAAAGGCAGAGAAGGACCAAAGAAAGTATAGACAGATTTAAAAAACATGGATATGCTTATGGAGGGAGTGAATTCAGATAACGGCTGATAGAGATGTATGAAGCAGCACATACTGTGCCGACCTGTAGCGACAAGGGCAAGTTATATTGATCGTAATACTTGAAATCTGTCATCAAATTAAAACACAAATAAGACGCAGATTTTTCTTTATGTCATAATTAATAGTAATCCATAATTCAAAAGCAGAATATTACTATGATTAATACAGTTGACATCAGAAATAGTATAATGAAAAAAAAAACATAATACAGACTGAAAAGAAGCAGGGCTTAAGCGAATATTAATTATGTGGGGACAAAGGCACCCTCATTTGGATGATCCCACACCCAAATAAGTCAGAAGACAAAATGCTCCTACAAACCCGGCGTCGGATATTAATGGTGTTGTTTTTTTTACAAAGAGTTTTTTAGGAAGTCGAAGAGGCTACCGAGACAGTCAATAAATTTGGGTATAATTACGCTTAAGGGTATTTTGTTGAAAGGCAATTTGAGTTAAGACTAGATCAGTGTTGTTAGATTTATTGGTAGAACGATATATGTTTCGTTTTGGCTATTTCGAAATGCTTTTATGATCCATGATTATATATCGCTTCTTTTAATAAACCGTCTTGTGTATATTTTCTTATGATGTATTTAGAACGGGCTCAAACCTTTCACTAAAATATCGCACAACTGATGTGCGATTGTCGATTGTTTCTCAGCCAATCCAAGTGTTTAGTTGCACAACTAAAAATCGAGTAGTGTGCGCACATCCATATAAGCTCATAGGAATCAAAGCGAGACTAAACAGTTGTGCGATAGTTTAGTTTCAAGTGTGTACACGCTCTTATAGTACAATTTTAATTTTGAATGATTACTCAAATCGTAATCGATTTTTTTAATTTAAGTAAAGGCAAAGATATTTTTAAATTCCCACCCATCAGATATAACCTTTGTTATAAGAAATCCGAGCAAAAGTGAAAAATACATTAAAAATTCTACTCCGAACACTGACGATATCGTTAAGAACCAACGACCTGACATTATCGCCTTAACCATGGACAATTTAGAAATTAATGAAGTTTAAAAAGAAGTTTCTAGTCTATCAGTGGACTTGGGCTCCTTGCAAGCTGCCAACTTCACTCATATAGATGTCAATTTAGCTCAATAGCTGTCGTAACATAAAAACTAACGACACGCCTTAAGCTGGTCGCAGACTGAGCTTGTCTGTGATCACGTTTTAGGCTATGTAAATTAGGTTAAATATCTGTATTCATAACAAGTAAGGTTACGATGATAAAATGGAGGCAGTTTATTACTGGTATCATTTATTTTAGAATTAAGTTATGCTTTTTAATTATAAAACAACGTTTATTAGATTTGATTACACTTAGGGCGGGAATACACTTGCCAGTAGCTGTCACACTTGCCTTATCTGTATATATGTCAACGATAACTGCATGCAAGATAGCTAGTATGATATTGATTTTGTTAAGGGAATTTAAGTTGAGTTGTAGAAAGGAAGCTAGACTCTGCCACATCCCGTCTCATATGATCTCGTAAATATTCTACTGGCTTGTGTTTCTATATACATTTTATATTATAACTTGCAACAAAGATAACCAGTGTCCATACAGCTTAAACTGAATTGGATCGTAGCTTACAGTTTACCGCTCACTTGTTTATCCTTCAGGACACTTAGAGGCAATGGCCAGAAGCAAAATGAAACGAATTATTTATTACTCGATATAATAATTGAACAATTCAGACGTAGGAATGAGAGATTTCAAACAATATTCTAATCTTAGTTACGCGAAAGTTTAGATAAATAGATGGATGTGTGTTAGTTTTTGTAGACTAAACAGCTGCACGGATCTTGATATTTGTCATAGATTTAGAGGATATTCTGGAATACCACGACTAACTTTAGATTTTAATTCCACGCGGATGAAGTCGCGGGCGAAAGCTAGTCATCTATAATGTCTTTACTAAAAGTCACCTTTTCTTTTATTCCTTAGAAAATAACATTTGGAGGTCTTCTGGTATTATGGATGTCTATGGGCGTTGATCACCTCGGTGTTCTAACTGTCCGTATGCCGCCTTCTCTTTTAAAATAAAAATCCGAAACACCCAAGACTAAAAGTGACATCTCATTATTTTTTAAGCTTCGAGGCTCAACACTAATCCACCCAGGCTTAAAAGATAAGAAAAAAATAATATCAAAGATTGTTTTCAAGAATAGACTGTAGAAAAAAAACTGTTTCTATTTTAATACGAAATATTCAAACGCCGATAGTAAAATACTTTACAATTAAGTATACAAAATAGCTTTACAAAAACTAAGCATTCTTTACAACCGGATAAACTAAAAAATACTTTTAATAAATAAAAAAAAAACATATCACAATGAAGATGATTGATGGCTAATCAAATTACAATAATTAAACAACAATTAAATATAACTTAACAAGTATTATAACCAACTTAGTTTATTTTGAGCGACATGGGAATATTTTGTTGATACTTGAAATAAACTTCAACAAGTACTTCTAAATCTAATGCAACATCTTGACTACTTAAAGTATAACAACGACCCTTGAGTGTTGTATTATTAGTTTTCCTTGTTACATTTTGGATAAAACCATTCTAACTCCAAGCTATTCAGGGCTCATTGACTTTAGAATTAAAGTTTAATTTTGAATGTCTTGTTTTATATTATAAGAATTTGTTTAGATGATTGTGGTTTAAATTTAGGATATAATTAGATTTTATTGATTTATTTTTATACCTGTGGGAATATTTTAATTCTCATGTATTTGAGTTTAACTATTGAGTTTCTATGATAGAACGAGTGTAATTTAAAATCAAAACTTACAAAAAACACTCTTTAACATAAAATATAGTTCGTAAAAGATAAAATAATTGCTAGTTTTTGATTTCAGTTAGGGCACCTACACCAGAACTACGTTAATGTGAAGTCCATGGTTTCTGCCTACATCTTTGGGGCATAAGTTGTGTATAAAAATATATATAATATATATACAGTTATCTTAAATGAAAACAATCTTAGCTACCTGGAAGGCGACGATAACATTAAAAACAAAAAGAACTTGTTCAATTACACATAAACCTGTCATTTAAGGCATCTATCCCTTTCGCTCGTATGACATAATTCAAAATAAAAAGAGACAGAATAAGGTAGATATGTCCGAGGGCAATAATTTTCCTACACTCATCATGGTAATTGGTGATTCTATGTGTTTTTACAACATGTTTATCGATAACTTTTCTATTTCAAGTGCGTAGTGCGTGAGAACGGGTTTTAGTGTTGTTATCATATCGATATAAACAAACACTTTGGAAAAAAAAAAATTAAACACTACACAAAATATTTTTAATTCGGATTAATGTAATGTCCTTGAATTCAATAAAACATCATATTGAACATTGGCTCCTGTAATTTTATCGCTGATAATGATTTCCATGAATAAATTAAGCGAACTCGTTGCGTCCACTTTCACTACATCGCAAGCTTCCTTTTGTGAAGTTTCGACGAAATTGTTTCATACGGGTTCTTTGTTTACAATTTTTTGCTAAACATTCGCGATTACTGAATTAAAACTTTCACTTGTCACTTGTTTTAATTAAAAATGCGACACAAAAGAAAACTCGGTTTCAATTAAATTGAAAACGCGCATATATCTGTCTGTGCGTTTGTAACTTCATGTAGCTAAAAGAAGTTGACATAAGTTGAAGTTTGAATCGTCATTGGATTGTTAGTATTTTCGCCTACACCGAAACATTTTCGCCTACTTCTTTTATTAATTGACTAGTTATTTCAATATCATCGATATGTCGATAATTTAAATGCGTCACATCACTAGTTAAGAAGTCAAAGCGCATGGTGTTATTATCATTCGACACAGTGGCCGCGTGTCACACCGTGGAATACTACCAGAGGTGTACTGTGTAATATTAAAATATCGCGTAAACTGATTATTATTATGATAATTGTTTGTCGTGGTGCAATTAATGTAATTCTCGTATTAATATTGTATCTACCGGTTACATGGATATACAAATTGTCGTCATTTTAATATTAGGCTGGGTTACACCTAGCATAATATTTGATTTAGTGATGGCAATTGACAAGTCTCATACTATCTCGCTGACATTTTATTGACATGCCAAACGCTACCTAATTTCACTGACATGTATTTCCGCCTTTAGTATAGTTGATAGTATAATCTTGAATTCATATGGACTATGGTACAATACAAAGTATATTTTAAACAGTAAAAATGTCTTTTGTTTTTCTAATATTATTTTGAAAATAAATCTTTTAAAATGTGCTATAATCTGTGCTATAAATTAGGTATCAATAAAAATTAGAAGTGAGTAGACAGTGTAATATGCTTTGTTAAAACCGGTGTAAGCAGTAATAAAATCAGTATAATCAATTCTACAAAATCCAATAAATAGTAAGTGAAACTGACACTTTATAAATACGAGCACCGAATAAACTCCGGCGCAAGGCTGACGTGGTGAACGTTGCTCTGCGATTAGCGGAGTCAAGTCAATGTTCAATGGTACTCAAAGTTTAATAATATTACGGCTGCGGTATCAAATTCTTTTACAATAAACGTTCAAGGATAGGTTCTAAAACGTTGTATATTGGAAATTGGTGTTTAATTCTTTAAAATTAAAATTTTAATAATTGGTGTAAATTTGGAAAATTTAGAATTTAGAAATTGTTTTTTAGTAAAACTAACTTTTGCCCTTGACTTCGTCTACGTGTCTATGTGTTCTTCCAGACTGTTCTCTGCATCTGTACCATATATCATCGACATCCGTTCAATCAAATTCAATCAATACAACACTTTGAGAGCCGCTGTCTTCTACAACAAAGGCTATTGTGTTATTAATTCTGCAATCTGGCGTTATTCGAGAATCCAAAGCTTGTCAAGTTTATGTCTGCAGTTTTATGTATGTTTATGTAATCGTTACATAATTATCTTTAAATCCCACAATTGCCTTGTGCATATAATACATTATTACTGGCGATGTTATTATTAAACTTGGTCCTATGTGTAAGAAACTGTTCGTTTATTTTTAAACAAAAAGTTAAAAATAAAATAAAACAACGTTTAATCCTTAACAACATTACAACACAATCAGAAATAACAAAAAAGAAACAAGTTATTTTTTTAATTTACTATAATTAGAACTAGTGTTTAGGATATATTTTTTTCTTTTTGTCATTTGTAAATATTTTAATTATGTGTAATAAATCTTACATGAATGAAATAAATAAAATAAAATAATTTCTTGTACCCATTCCAGGTAAGTTTAACAAGGCTTATTGAGTCGAATTTCGGGATTTGAACCCAACTAACTAAATCCTTAAACCGACTATCACTACTCTAAACTATTAAGCTATTGGTGCTTTAAATGTATAGATAGAGTCGTTTGACATGGATTAATTTATCTGTGACACGATTTAAGATTCGTAGTATCGGGTTATTGTGAAATATAACCCACGTGTTATTAAATTTATTATTGTTAATACAATAAGCTTTTAATTCACTAGACTTTTATCAATATTATGTTCAGTACAACTTGAAATTATTTTTTTCAATGTTCGTTTGATATACACTTAATGAACTTTATTTATATTAGCTTTCGCCCGCGACTCCGTCCGCGTGGTAATGAAAAAAACAAAAGTGAATAGCCTATGTGTTCTTCCCGACTATCTTCTACATCTATGCCAAATTTTATCGAAATCCGTTCAGCCCTTTAGGCTACAAACTCTAACAAACATCCGTCCATCCATCTATCCATCCATCCATCTAAACTTTCACATTTATAATATTAGTAAGACTAATTAACAGCCACATTCATAGTTGATTTACTGTAAGATAGTCCCTTAGTGTTTTTAGTATCTGTATTGTAGGACTGCTTAAGAAACAATTAGACAACTGTGTGTATCAAGATGTGAGATATTTAACGAAGTCTTTCATTTCAACACAACCCCAACAATAGTATACACAATACAAACAGTAAAAAACCTCTGTTTAAAACTGCGAACGTATTTTAGGAAGGGCGAGAGATCGGAACAGATGTAAATAATTTTATTTTAAGGTAAAATAGACAATATAAACACTAGTTTACGTTACTAGTGTAACATCAAAGTGTACCACACACGGAGTTGTCGTTGAAAAAAAAACTTCCGAAGAGTACGACCCTGTTGTTTAGTGAGGGGTTCTGTATATTTTTTTAATTTCATCATACATTTATTACATTGTTTAGTATATCTTTTATTAGATACTAACTTTAGATCTGGAAATAGCAATATGATATATTCTCTAGTCGTTTTGTAGTTTTTGAATTGCGGCAATTAATTAAATCTTCATAATTATTTTAAGCGATTGTTTCTATTCAAATCTAGTTGTCATTCAGCTTTCCTATACTATAGTAATAAATGTAGAAAATAAGACTAATGGATTTCCATCTATAAATTAATTTATTAAGATAGTAAAGGCTCCAAGTTAATGAATTCTGATTGACAATGTTTTTAACGGTACCCCTAGCCCCCGACAGCAAGGTAAGGGTGTGTTTACACTGTAAACGACGAGAAAACTTTAATGCCATATTTATTTACATTGTGTATAATGCGCGCACGACCGACGGGCACGTGTTCATACCGAGGCGTGGACTTGTCGTAAAACATATCGGAATTCGTCCGCATCTGGTACGTTTCGTGTGTGCAAGAGATTCCCAAACTTTTGTATCAAAGGCCCCTTTAGAGGGGGCACACATGACTAAACTATCTCAAAACTGTTGTGCGATTGTCGATATTGTTTCGCAGCCTATTCAACTGTTTAATTGCACAACTAAAAAATGAGTATTGTGCGCATCTCCATATAAGCTCATAAGAATCAAAGCGCGATTAAACAGTTGTGCGATAGTTAAGTCAAAGGTGTGCACGCGTTCTTACAATAATTTAATATTTTCGACAAATCCCTCTACTTAAACATTTCTTCTTTGAATTTTGAACTCTCAATGTTATCCTTCCATAGTGCAAATTTCGCAGCACTTCTTTGGACCCCAGGGGGTTCATTGGATCACTTTGAGTATCACTGATGTATGCTTAGTTTTTTTTTAAACTTAACATACAAATATGCATGTAAATGAAACAGGGGGCTACAGTAGTGTAACTTGAAATAACTTACAGCGGTGAGATTACGTGGGTCGTTAAGTTGTAAAAAATATTTATATCAGTGCTTTAATTTTTTTTATTTTATTACTGAGGTAAACCATGACGCTTTTGTAAAAACATGTGTCATCAGTTCTTATGTAGACTCGGTTTTAGTCAATATTTACTCCCTAACTTTGAAATTCAATTCTAAATCCATTAGGATCCAAGCAAGTTTGGATCTAGACCGATTTTAGTTAGTTAAGTCCAAAAGACAGGTTATGTTTTAAAGATTTTCTAAACCGATGCCTAAAAAGAGTTTAGGGTGAAATTTAGAATTAGGAGTATTTACTTGAGATACTAGACATTAGTAATTTAAAACGTAATGTAAATCATTTAAATTAAGCGTCATAAAACTAGTAAAATTAGCATTTATTCGACGCAGTAGTAAACAAACTGTAGTTAATTTAGTTGTTTAGGCGGCATCTAACCTCGGAAGGCTTTGCAAAGCCAATCTGTCTGTTGGCGCGGCACACCTGCACCAATTATACAGATCTACGCCGTGTCAAGGGCTACTCGAACCTTTACTCCGTCAAACTAAATAGAAAAATAATAAGCTGAAGTAACAAAGGTTTTATGCATTTTGTTGAATCGCACTATGTAAGTTTATGTGTTCAATACAAATGTTACTACAAAAATACAGTACAGAAAATTTAAAAGTTTGACCTTTAATACCTTAAAGTTACTTATGAATTGAAAGTTTCATTTAAGTTTAAATTCCTATACTAAATATAAATTTAAATAGCCCCAAGTCTCTATGACGAATTTTTGAGCATTTGACTAAATCATCATCATCATCACCGATTCAATATACGTCTCCACTAAGGGGCTCGAAGCCTGCCCTAATTTAGGGGGTGGCTAGGTTATAGACAACCACGCTGGCCCACTGCGAGTTGGTTGACTTCACACATATATTTGAATTTTTGAGCCGATATGTGCAGGTTGCATCACGATGTTTCCTTCACCGTAAGAACATTGGATTGGATTGGAAATTCGAAAACCGAAAATCACATTGGTACATGGCTGGATTCGAACCCAGGACCTGATGATTACAAGTCAAGTGCTTAACCTGAGCCACCGACGCTCTCAATTGACTAAATCATCATCATCATCATCATCATCATCATCATCATCACCAATTCAATATACGTCTCCACTAAGGGGCTCGAAGCCTACCCTAATTTAGGGGGTGGCTAGGCTATAGACAACCACGCTGGCCCACTGCAAGTTGGTTGACTTCACACATATATTTGAATTTTTTAGCCGATATGTGCAGGTTGCATCACGATGTTTCCTTCACCGTAAGAACGTTGGATAAATTATGTTCATATGAAATTCGAAAACCGAAAATCACATTGCTACATGGCTGGATTCGAACCCAGGACCTGTAATTACAAGTCAAGTGCTTAACCTGAGCCACCGACGCTCTCAATTGACTAAATCGAATGGGTTAAAAACCATTTGATTTCTTCTTTCGTCTTCATTACATATACAGAGAAACATTAGACATTTTCACAATGTCTATATTTAGACGTGAACCGTTACGCTATCGCGTTTGAAGTTCAGACAGTTTACCAAACGGTGTCAAATTTCAAGGGTGGCCATCAAAGAGACCGTCTGTTTTAACAGCAACACTGGTTTGGTACAAGTCATAAGTATTTAGCGGTTTTGGATGAAATGTTTTGGATCTTCTAAGAGAAAAAACGAGTCAAAAATTACAAAATAATCAGGATTTGTGATCTAAAGTCTAAGAAAAATTGTCGTTAATAGGTGTTTATTGTTAAACAAAAACCTCCCATTGAACTAAATTAACTTTGAAATCATATCATATACATTTATGGTAAAACTTACATAGAATAATGTGTAACTATCAAGTAAATATATTGCTAATTGTCCATAGAAGTTTTTACTTCCTTTTAGTGTTGCGAAAAAGGGAATTCTTATCCATAGTGGTACTGTACACCGTATTTTATTTGATTCCGCTTATAACTTGGACCGATCGCTTAGTTAGATGTAAACGTTCAATTTGTGAGTAATTAGCCGGCGGAGGAACGCCAGGTTTTGTCTGTGGGCTCACTGTTTGGTGATGGCTTCGGCAAGCCAACACCGCGCGAGATAAAACGTCCGCTTGTGTTAAAATAACTATCGATAACAATGAAAGCGTTTTAAATGTTATTTCCATATAACGTAGTATGCAACAATTCTTATTTACTTCTGAACTACATAATTAGGTATTAGCACAATATATTTATAGATATAGTTCGTCGAATTTTAGTTGTAGTTATATTTTCTTCCCTTTCCTATCTATATCTATACTATTATAATAAAGCGTAAACACACACTTCTTTGTTGCCTAAGATGTCAGCAATTACAGCATATTTTTGAATAATTCTTTTTTTAATAAAAAACCTTACACTTACGTCATGCTTTAGGCTATATATTTTCACGCCATTAAACTTAGGGGGTAAATATTTTGGATAAAAATCCTAATGTGGGAAAGAGACCATAAGTTGCTGCCAACATCAAGGAATCAAGGTTGCCATGGTTTGACATCATGGCTTGTCATTTTGACATTTGCAATTGATAATTTGACAAATGTAAACAACAAAATGTTATTTTTATAATTTTATGCGGATGAAGTCGCATGGGAACAGCTAGTTTACAAATAAAGCAATATATATGTGAAATATAACCTCAAAATTTAGTTGTGTTACGCCATACCGTACGTATATTCAATTATTTATCAATTTGATGTAATGATACATACGCTTGGGCATCCACTCGAGCGTAATGACTCCGATTAGGAAGATCGCAGAAGTAATAACATTACTGCTCGTCACACATCCGTTCCAATTACTACTCGTATGCACAAGTACGCCTAAAATAGTGCAACAGTTATCGAACAATACGCCAAATAAATGCGAAAGTTTAGATGGATGTTTGTTAAAGTTTGTAGTCTAAATTACTGAACGGATCTCGATGAAATTTGGTATAGATGTAGGGGATAGTCTGGAAGAACACATAGGCTACTCACTTTTATTTTTTTTTTCCAATTTTTTTATCTTTATCTATTGCTTTATTAGTGTTAGGTTGAACTTTCAATGAAGTAAAACTTAATTTACGTACGAAAATATCATGAAGTTATCGAACAATACGCCAAATAAATGCGAAAGTTTAGATGGATGTTTGTTAGAGTTTGTAGCCTAAACGGCTGAACGGATTTCGATAAAATTTGGTATAGATGTAGGGGATAGTCTGGAAGAACACATAGGCTACTCACTTTTATTTTTTTTTTCCAATTTTTTTATCTTTATCTATTGCTTTATTAGTGTTAGGTTGAACTTTCAATGAAGTAAAACTTAATTTACGTACGAAAATATCATGAAGTTATCGAACAATACGCCAAATAAATGCGAAAGTTTAGATGGATGGATGTTTGTTAGAGTTTGTAGCCTAAACGGCTGAACGGATTTCGATAAAATTTGGTATAGATGTAGGGGATAGTCTGGAAGAACACATAGGCTACTCACTTTTATTTTTTTTTTCCAATTTTTTTATCTTTATCTATTGCTTTATTAGTGTTAGGTTGAACTTTCAATGAAGTAAAACTTAATTTACGTACGAAAATATCATGAAGTTATCGAACAATACGCCAAATAAATGCGAAAGTTTAGATGGATGGATGTTTGTTAGAGTTTGTAGCCTAAACGGCTGAACGGATTTCGATAAAATTTGGTATAGATGTAGGGGATAGTCTGGAAGAACACATAGGCTACTCACTTTTATTTTTTTTTTCCAATTTTTTTATCTTTATCTATTGCTTTATTAGTGTTAGGTTGAACTTTCAATGAAGTAAAACTTAATTTACGTACGAAAATATCATGAAGTTATCGAACAATACGCCAAATAAATGCGAAAGTTTAGATGGATGTTTGTTAGAGTTTGTAGCCTAAACGGCTGAACGGATTTCGATAAAATTTGGTATAGATGTAGGGGATAGTCTGGAAGAACACATAGGCTACTCACTTTTATTTTTTTTTTCCAATTTTTTTATCTTTATCTATTGCTTTATTAGTGTTAGGTTGAACTTTCAATGAAGTAAAACTTAATTTACGTACGAAAATATCATGAAGTTATCGAACAATACGCCAAATAAATGCGAAAGTTTAGATGGATGTTTGTTAGAGTTTGTAGCCTAAACGGCTGAACGGATTTCGATAAAATTTGGTATAGATGTAGGGGATAGTCTGGAAGAACACATAGGCTACTCACTTTTATTTTTTTTTTCCAATTTTTTTATCTTTATCTATTGCTTTATTAGTGTTAGGTTGAACTTTCAATGAAGTAAAACTTAATTTACGTACGAAAATATCATGAAGTTATCGAACAATACGCCAAATAAATGCGAAAGTTTAGATGGATGGATGTTTGTTAGAGTTTGTAGCCTAAACGGCTGAACGGATTTCGATAAAATTTGGTATAGATGTAGGGGATAGTCTGGAAGAACACAGGCTACTCACTTTTATTTTTTTTTTCCAATTTGTTTATCTTTACCTATTACTTTATTAGTGTTAGGTTGAACTTTCAATGAAGTAAAACTCAATTTACGTACGAAAATATCATGAAGTTATCGAACCAATAACACTAATGAATGTTTAAAAGTAGCTGGGAAACCGGTCATTATTAGATCAATATCGAAATATAACTTAGTATAACAGGAAAACCAACCAGTATTGTTATAATAGTTTCCTACTGGCTTGCGTGAACGTTCGTTTGTGGGTCAAGAACTCGGCTACGGATTGTGAATAATTTTTCTAAGAAATACATAACTAAGATGTATTAACCGGTTCAGGTAATTACGGTCTTTGGCATTTGTTTGCAGAAAATAATTAGCTGTAACAAATCGAGGGATAATTTTAGAGCGGGCGCACACCTGACTAAACTATCGCACAACTGGCGATTGTCGATTGTTTAACAGCCAATTCAACTGTTTAGTGTCATAACTAAAAATCGAGTAGTGTGCGCACCTCCATATAATCTCATAGGAATCAAAGCGAGACTAAACAGTTGTGCGATAGTTTAGTTTCAGGTGTGCGCACGCTCTAAATCTTAAATTAAGCTCAACAGTAACATATTTGTCTGACTTTACAAGTAGTATATAATTCAAATTGGTACAAATATTCATAATACTACTGTAAATAAGATGAAGGATTTTGTGTAATCTATGGTATAGAAATGAATCAACTAAAAATAGTTTTCATTCTTCGCGTAACCTATAAAGCATGCCTATTCAGATAAGACTAAGCGTGTGCAGCAGGCTTAACTGTAACATATTTCCAATAGATGGTTAAAACAGTGGAATAATTTGATTTTAGTTTATTATTCGAGACTGTTAATATACAGGAGTCTGGGACGCAAGGTGGTCGCCCACGGATATGCGTGGGAGATCGAGTCCGGTTCATTTTGCAGGTCTTATGTTATTCCGTATCTAACAACTTTCGACGGTGCTGTTTAATTTGCTGATTTTATTAAATTTTGATTACAGGTTCAAATACACGACAGATTATAAAGTAGAAACTGTGTTTTAATTTGTTATATGTATTTTCTTTATCAAAGCGTTTTTATAATCCACACTGAGGGGCTCGGAAACTACCCTTAGATTTTTATGGTGACTAGGTCATAGTCAACCACGCTGGCCTACTGCGGGTTGGTTGTTCACATATATCTTTAAATTTCTTCACCGATATGTGCAGGCATCACAATGTTTTCCTTCACCGTAACAGCCTCAGGTAAAGTACATATGAATTTCGAAAATCGAAAATCATATTGGTACGGCGTAATTCGAATTCAGGACCTGTAGATTACAAGTCAAGTGCTCAAACCCTGAGCCACTGATGCTTATTAGACTCTACAAGAGATGCAATTTGTAAATTGATGATTTATTCGCTGGTTTCAAATTTATCTAACTTCTACGTTACGTCGTCACCATTAAAATCAAAACAATGAATAGGATCCAGTTTTATCATTTATCAAAGTATATTAATTATTTAACCACCGCTTTATGACGTTCCATTCAAATTTGATTAATGTTAAACCGATAATAGTTCGATGAACGACTGTTAAATTATCGCTTTAAATAAATCCTACGCAATTTTGCTGATTTAGTCTAATTTTGTTTGCAACTTGTTCTTGTGTAAAACTCAATAGTAATTGGTTATTAATTTAGTAAACTCAATACGATTTTATATAAATCATATACATTATGACGTAATTGTTGATAGTTGTTAAAAATCTTTTCAAGTTCATGCAGAAGACATGCGTGAGTTGGAAGGAGTGAAGTCTGAGGAGTGTGCCTGCTGGAGGCCTAGTTTTAGTCCCCTTTTTCTTTCTTTTTCTTATGAAGTAATGATGGGAAGGGGAAGTGGATTTATCGAAGGAGTGGACGAATAGGAACGAGTTATATCCACTTTGTGTCCATCGATAGGTAGGCAAAACATTTGCAATTGCGGATGTTTATGGGCATTGGCCGATTCATTATTTCGGCGAATTCAGGTGGCTTATTAATTTGTTGCCATATGGAATCCAAAAAAGCAGTATACTCAGTAATGATGCCATTTAAGAAATCAGTTACAAGGTTAAATTTTGCAGAATCTTACAACTATACAATTAACTCAAGAACAACATGGTTAAAAATATCACTTGTAGATATATACAAGCAAATTTCGATATTGATAATGTTCATTAATCTAATATCTAGACACCAAAGTATCGAACGACAATTCGATCATAACAAAACAAAACCCTTTAACGTAAAGGACAAAGAGTTGATCGAAATTAGAATACAATGGTCTAAATGAATCAATAATACCTCAGAACTGAATGTCGACAAGTATGTTGCGAAAGTTTAACAAATCATAAACTTCTAATGAAGAATTGAAAACTAACGTGTATCACAAAGCAGTAAAGACCATTTTGATACTCGTTGTAAGCATAGATAAGTTTGTCAAAGCATAACTCTATAATAGCTTCACAGCTGATATTTAGCGATCACCATTTATGTATAACATATTAAAATAACTGTGTACTTTGTGCATTGAGATTAATTCTTAGAGAGATTAGTAATTCTCTTTAGTATACCAAGGAATCAAATAGAATGAAGCCTGGAATGCAAATTCACATAACAAGTACAGAAATTAATCTATATCTATACTAAAATAATAAAGCGTAAACACACACTTCTTTGTTGCCTAAGATGTCAGCAATTACAGCATATTTTTGAATAACTCTTTGTTGCGTCTCATCATTAATATCGGCGGGCTGGCAACACTGCCCGCCATATTACGCGACGCGTCAACGCGTCGTGCTTCCTTCTTCCTGTGTGTGTGTGTGTGTGTGAGAAACCGCGGCCGCGGTCTCAAAGTGGGAAAATTAGCAAAAAGGGTAATTTATACATTTTAACATTGGTGACCCCGACGTGATTACAATAGACTCAATAACAATAAACGTCAAAGTGAAAAGAAGACGCAACAATAAGGATTTTCGACCATTTTGTCCTGTTTGAAGCACGCCGGTACGACGCCATGTTCGCCGCAGCCTATGCTTAACAGGAAAGTGCCTAATCATTCTTTATTCATTCCTTTCTGTATTTTCCCACGATTTCCAATAACTGCCACATTAGACTGAATAGCATTGCCACTTCTTTCTTTGTTTTATTGCAACTATTCATATGTTTACGACCGCGCAGCCAACTGTCACATTTACGTTTCTCATATCTTTAAATTTCAATACAACATGAATAGAACTGGTGACCAATCTTCAAAGTCGCCTTCAGAAGGAGATTTAATTGCTAAAAGAAGTTCCATTAAAGGCCGTATAACAAAATATAGAAATTTTTTAAATACCCTCGATGACTTTTCATCCTTAAGTCGAACTGATTATTACATGATTAATCAAAGATTTGAACGTTTAAGAGATATGCTTACACAATTTGAAGATGTGCAAACGGAATTGGAATCATTAAATCAAAGTAACTTAGAAAGTGAACTTGACATAAGAGAAAGTATCGAGTCTGATATTTCCTCTCTCATTGCACAATCTCAATGTCTTATTGAAAAACTTGAAATTAAATTTAAATCGAATAGGTGTGAAAGCAATGATTCTAATTCTACATGTCATAAGTCGTGTAATCAACATTATAACAATATGGGTTTCAAATTACCCACGATTAAAATAGCAAACTTTGATGGAACATATTTCAAATGGCTTGAATTCCGAGACACATTTTCTGCTCTTATTCATAATAATGAAAACATTGAACCAATACATAAATTTTTTTATTTGAACTCCTATCTTGAAGGGGAAGCTTCTCGTGTCATCAGTAATTTAGAGGTTAGCTCAGCTAATTACAAGGAAGCTTGGTCTCTCCTCTGCGAGAGATACAACAATGTAAAGCAGCTAATCAGTAACCATTTGCATTCTTTAGTAAACATTCAACCAGTACAGCGAGATTCTTCCCAAGGCTTGCGCTACATCATTGATCATGTTTCTAAAAATTTACGTGCACTAAACACACTAGGTGAGAAAACTGAATCATGGGATTCCTTAGTCATTTATTTAGTTGCAGCCAAGCTCGACAGCCTCTCCGGCATAAAATGGGAGGAATACAAAAATAATCTCAGTACAAATCCTTCTTTAAATGATTTCTTCCAGTTCTTGAAAGGTCGCTCGGATGTTCTAGAATCCCTACATCATAATAAGCCCGAACGACTCAATCATTATTATAAAGGTGATCCACATCCATCTTCTTTTCCTAAGTCTCAAAGATCTCTCACAAGGTCTCACACTGTATCAATGTCACCTGCTCAGCCCTCCCCTATAGCGTGTGTGCTCTGCAACGGCCACCATCGGTTATATGACTGTGCCTCCTTCCTAGGTAAACCAGTTGACGAGCGAATTGCTGAAGTGTCCCGCTTAAAACTTTGTTACAACTGTCTCCGCAAAGGTCATTCAAGTCGACAATGCAGGTTGGGTCCGTGCTCATTTTGTAGGGAACGCCACAACTCTCTGTTACATAGGGAACATTCTCGGGCTGCAGGCACATCTCAAACACATGCAGTAACAGCAACAGAGGCTGAGGTTGAGAGAGAACATGACGATGAGAACATACTTAGCATGTCAGTTTCATCCAATAGTAACATACTGCTTTCAACTGCGTTAGTTGAGGTATGTAATATTCATACAAATCAGTGTTTAACCATTCGAGCTCTGCTAGACAGCGGGAGTCAAACGTCTCTAATTACAACAAAAGTACAAAACAAATTAAACTTGACTCCTCAGCCATCCAGAGTAGATATCACAGGTGTAGGTAATCAACCAATTTCTAATGTTTTGCAACGTTGTTCTCTAAAGTTGAGGTCAAAGCAAAGCAAGTTTGAAGCAAACATTTCTTGTCTAGTGCTACCTCAGATTTCAAGTAATTTGCCAAATAAAACATTTGATGCATCATTAATAAAATTGCCAAATAACATAAAATTAGCAGACCCCACTTTCAATCAGAGTGCACCAGTAGATATGCTCATAGGTGCAGACTTATTCTGGCACTTGATTGACTCTAGTAAATTAACTCTTGGTTCAAATCAACCCACTTTAGTTAAATCCAAATTGGGTTGGATACTGTCCGGTCCATATTTATTCAACAAACATTGCAGTACAAGTACTGCGCAGTGTCATCATCTTACTTTTAATTTCAAAAATGACACTATATCCAATGAATCTTTAAATGATGAGTTAAAAAAATTCTGGGCCTTAGAACAAATTCCACAAATTAATAAGCAGTTAACCGCTGAAGACCTGGAGTGTGAAACCCATTTCATTAAGCACACTTACAGGGACAACGAAGGTCGCTTTCATGTGCGGTTGCCTTTAATATCAGAACCGGATTGTTTAGGTAATTCATATAATTTAGCAAAAAGACGATTTTTATCTCTTGAGAAAAGGTTTGCCCGGAACTCAAAGCTTAAAGCAATGTATTCAAATTTCATAAAAGAGTATTTAGAATTGGGTCACTTATCAGAGTCTAATAATTTAGTTCCAGATCAGTCTTATTTCATTCCTCATCACGCTGTATTACGTCCCTCTAGTGAATCGACTAAATTACGAGTGGTTTTTAATGGAAGCGCTAAAACAACATCTGGTTTTTCCCTTAATGATTTGCAAATTGCGGGTCCACATATTCAAGATTCTTTGTTCAACATATTACTTAGATTTCGACAATACTCATACGTACTTTCCGGTGATATAGAAAAAATGTATAGAATGATTCAAGTTCAAAACATTGATCGAAACCTTCAAATGATATTATGGCGCGAAAACGATTCCGAATCAATAAAGTCCCTAAGACTCAATACAGTGACTTATGGCTTGACTAGTTCAAGCTTTTTAAGTACACGATGTTTATGGCAGCTCGGTGAGGAATGTGACGATCAAAGGTTAAAAACAATTATTCAAAATGATTTTGTCGTCGATGATTTATTAACCGGAAGTGACTGTGAGGATGATTTATTATACATTAAAAATTCAGTTCAAAGGATATTGTCCGATGGATGCTTCAACTTGCGAAAATATCGTTCAAATTTACCTTCAATTTTAGTAGATTGTGAAAATACACAAAATAATCTTGTAATTAGTTCTTCGTCACATACATTGGGCATCGGATGGGATCCAAATGATGATTTCATACATTTTCCTACCAACTATCAAAATAAGTCGAAACCAACCAAGCGTTCCATACTATCAGAATCATGTAAAGTTTTTGATCCTCTCGGTTTACTGAGCATTTTTACAATTAAACCTAAAATTTTAATACAAAGGCTTTGGATTGAAAAAATAGACTGGGATGAACCCGTGCCACCAGACATTAGTCAGGCCTGGTTTTTATTTATAGAAAACATGAAGCATCTTAACTTAATTAAGATTCCTAGGCATGTTTTATGTAAGAACGCCAGTCATATTGAATTATTCACCTTCTGTGATGCTTCTCAAACAGCAATAGCAGCAAATGTCTACTTAAAGTCCACAAATGCGCAGGGTGACATCACCGTAAGACTACTATGCGCAAAGGCCAGAGTAGCCTCAGTTAAACCCACAACAATTCCACGTTTAGAATTGTGTGCGTGTTTGCTGGGCGCGCAGCTCGCAGCCGCTGTAGAACGCGCTCTGCGTTGTGTGATTGCTCGTAAAGTGTACTGGAGCGACTCCTCTATTGCGTTAGCGTGGCTACGTATGAGATATGACAAATTAAAAACTTTTGTTGCCAATAGGGTTGCAATGATTTTAGAATTAACAAAAGATTCTGACTGGCGTCATGTTCCCTCTCACCTCAACCCAAGTGATTTAGCTTCTCGTGGTGTAGATGTAATAAAAAACAACAATTTAGATATGTGGTGGACTGGTCCCAAATTTCTACTGGAACATGAATCCATGTGGCCGTCCTGTGATCAAAGCAAAGTTATTGTAAATGACCTGCCAGAGGTCAAAGTTCATTTAAATACCACTATTGATAATGAAAACAGTACACAGACACTAGTTGATTTCAATCGATATTCAAAATTAATATTTATCCAGCGAACATTTGCTTATTTGCTTCGTTTCCTTCACAATTGTAGAAACACTAATAATAAGAGAATTGGTGCATTGCAGCCCGAAGAACTTTCTTCATCCTTTAAAAAACTTGTTTATTTGTCTCAAGCTGAAAGCTTCATCAAGGAAATCAAAATTCTTCGTTCCAACGGCGTCATTAATTCTAAAAGCTCATTAATTTCCCTAAATCCATTCTTAGACAATGAAAATATACTACGAGTTGGTGGACGTCTGACATTGTCATGTTACCCCTTCGAAAAACGTCACCAAATGCTGCTTCATGCCAAACATAGGCTCACAAAATTATTATTTCAACAAGAACACCTACGTCTGCTTCATGCTGGTCCACAGCTGTTACTCTACACCATAAGGGAGTCCATTTGGCCTATTGCCGGTAGAGACTTAGCTCGCACAACCGCAAGACAGTGTGTCAGATGTAGGAGAGTTAGTGGTAAGACGCAGAGTCCCATCATGGGTTCCTTACCAGAACAGCGTGTGAATCCCGGTTTTCCCTTTGCCAGTGCAGCTGTAGACTTTGCTGGTCCATTTTTAATTACTGATCGCAAGGGTAGAGGATGTAAAATAACTAAATGTTATCTATGTTTGTTTGTGTGCCTTAGATACAAATGCATACATCTGGAAGCCGTTACTGAGCTTTCAACAGAGGCTTTTATTTTGGCACTGCGTCGTTTTATCTCTCGCAGAGGCAAACCACTCGAAATCTTTTGCGACAACGGTCGTAACTTCGTCGGTGCTGCAAAAGAAGTAGGAGATCTCTTGATTAATAGCACTGATGACATAGAAGTGTTCTCTTCGGGAGAAGGCATTAAATTTAAATTTCAACCAGCTTACTCTCCACATTTTGGTGGACTAGTAGAATCTTGCGTTCGGTCCGCCAAGCATCATCTCAAGCGTATTTTAGGGCAGACACATTTAACATTTGAAGAGCTGGCAACTCTATTAGTCAAATTGAGGCAATCCTCAACAGTCGTCCCATCTGTCCTCTTTCCTCCAGTCCGGATGATTTCCATCCCTTAACTCCAGGGCACTTCTTAATAGGAAGACCATTAATGTCCCTGCCCTCACGGGACTCGCAATGTGGCGGAAAGAAAACCGATCGTTTTCGACATTTGGAATGTTTGCGCCGAGACTTTTGGAAGCGGTGGCAGCTGGAGTACATAAGCAATCTCCAACAACGAAATAAATGGCGGACTCCTAGCGTCTCTATGCAGCCTGGCGATTTGGTGCTAATGAAAGACGAAAATTCTCCTCCCATGCAATGGAAGCTGGGTCGAATCACTAGCCTTTTCCCAGGCAAAGATGGCGTAGCACGTGTGGCGGAAGTGAAGACTGTTAATGGAATTTACCGTCGGGGTGTCACCTATCTTTGCCCTTTGCTGGAGCCTACGACGGTTTCTACTTTGGAAGCTAAGGCTTCCAAGGCCCCGGAGGATGTTGCGTCTCATCATTAATATCGGCGGGCTGGCAACACTGCCCGCCATATTACGCGACGCGTCAACGCGTCGTGCTTCCTTCTTCCTGTGTGTGTGTGTGTGTGTGAGAAACCGCGGCCGCGGTCTCAAAGTGGGAAAATTAGCAAAAAGGGTAATTTATACATTTAACATTGGTGGTGGTTTTTGATAAAAAGCCCTACACTTACGTCACGCTTTAGGCTATATATTTCACGCCATTAAACTTAGGGGGTAAACATTTTGGATAAAAACCCTAATGTGGGAAAGAGACCATAAGTTGCTGCCAACATCAAGGAAGCGAGCTTGCCATAGTTTGTCATAATGTCATGTCATTTTGACATTTGCAATTGATAATTTGACACACGTAAACAACAAAATAAAATTTTCACAATTTTATGCGGATGAAGTCGCATGGGAACAGCTAGTCTTTAGTATAATGAAATTAATGTTTTTAGTGCCATATTAAGCACTAAAACCATCTAACGAAGACTTACTTGAAAGTTGAGAAATAATAAAAGACGAGATATAGTAATATATAAAGTAAAGTTATTAAAAAAACATAGATACTGTTTGGTTAAATATATGGAATAATAGTATAAAATGGTTGACGCATGTTTAAGTTAAAATAAGTTTAAAACACTGTCCAAGATTTTAATGAGTTTAAAAGTATAGCTTGTATAAAATTTCTAATTACATTGCAGAAAGAAGTAATCCAGTCATAATTCTGAAAATAAATATTGAACAATAAATTGGACAAAAATTAAAAAGTAATCCCTATACATCCAGGAACATACTCAAGTCAGTCTGTTCAAGTATGCGACTTTGAACTTAAACTAAAATTACTTAATGACTAAGGTGATTATTATCTCATTACATTCATGATTACTCTCTTCTTTTTAACCTACGCTAATGTTCACTCCTAAGTTGCGGGATGTTGAACTATTTGCTTGCTTTGAATACTGGGTACATCAATCTTTGGCACATATTAGAACATGCCTACGGCAGCTAGCTTCCACCCATACATCATACAAAGCAACGATTTCCTAATTACCTTTGCAAAAACAAACGATATTTACACTAAGCTGGCCAATAAAATAACATTAATTACTTTAAAACCGGACTTAACTAAGAAACCTTAAACTGAATACTAACATTACGTGTAAGACGAATACAAACACATTAAAACCTTTTATAAAATGTTTATCTGAAAATATTTATTAATTCCGATTTGTTTTCTTTCCATCTTGATTGCAAGACTAAAATGGATCTAATTTGAGTTGAATATCAAAAATCCTGATGACAATAAGAGACACAAATAATTATTTTTTAAGAACCCAGTACATTTACAAATGTAGACGGTACAGAAATTATAAAAGCCAGTCCGTAATCTATGCTAATATCATAAAGAGGAAATATTTGTATTTTTGTATGTATTGAAATAACTCAAAAACTACTGGCTGACATTAATTTTTTTTAATATATTATAAGGTGGCAAACGAGCAAGCGGCCACCTAAAACCGCCAAAATGGCGAGGCGTTTTAATTTTACCGTTAGAAGGGTAATTTATCTGTTAGTAACATAGGCTATAACATTTTTATTACTTTTTAATTTAACGCGGGCAAAGTCGCGAGCAACAGCTAGTCAAATAATATAAGAAGTTATAGCATTTAATGCCAGTAATGCATCCACAAAAACATATCTTTATAAAGATATATTAAAGGCAACGAAATATCGACAAGGATTCGCGAGCCCTCCGACAACTTTGTACGGAGTCGATGTGCACTATTCTAAAAACCGGTCGTAGAACCGCTTCTGCTTTTCCCCGCCTGCAAAAGTTCATATGAGTACGCTCGTCTATATTGTACTACGCAATAGTATATTATGTGTGGTCCAAGTTAAATTTATCTGGATAAAAATAAAAATATTTTTTAATATTTCAGAGAAACTATTGTTTATTTTATAATTTATATAATAAGGAATGATTTGTATTTTTGTATGTATTGAAATGACTCAACAACTAATGGGCCGATTTTAAAATTTCTTCCGCCATTAAAAGGCTACGTTATGGCTGAGTAGCATAGGCTTTATTTTATAACTATTTTAAAGTTTTACGTTGACGAAGTCGCGAGCAACAGCTAGTATTTTATAATAGTTAAAAACGTCTTCTAAGATGGATTGGACTGGAGTCAGGTTAACTGTGATTAAATGGTCTTTCTTTTAAACGATTTAGTTTACACAAGTATAGAAAAGTACAACTGAAAACTAACGATTCTTAGTAAAATAAACAAACAAAACGCGTTGTTCGGATTAAATATGAAGTGGATTTTACCACAGATTGACTTTTTACTTAACATCATTGCACTGATTTTACCGTAGGTTCTTCATAAAATACGCTTAGCAACAAATAGTTAAGTGAAGCAAGTCAACCATCGTGTGATTGACTATAGAAGTGAGTCAAGTTGTACAGATAAATTTAATAATAATGATTTATGTTTAGTTTCATTATTCAACACTAAAGTGCCTACGTGCAGCCCGCTCCGCTGTCGCTTGTGAAATGGCCAGATCCCACACAGTAGCTGTTACCCTCAAGCCGGCCATTTCTTAGGTTTCCTGGCGGCTTGGAATTGTGTTTATTTCTGTTTACTTAATCGTAACTTGGGTTTTTAGAGCACATAAGGCTGTGATCATCTTATCCCAGGCGTACCTCTACTGTTTACGAGGACAGCTTACTTAGGTCAGTACTGTACCGTTGTACGAAGTTGTATTTATAACTTTAATTTATATTTTACAGTTAGTGATTCTTTACATATAACTTGAAGTTATAGTTGTATTTATTAGCATGGCATCTAACATCAGATATATGGAAACTGGGATTTTTTTACTTTTGAGGTATTTAAAAGTTTAAGTTACATGTCATTTATTCTTCACTAGCTGTTGGTCGCGACTTCGTCCGCGTAAATTAAAAAATAATATAATATAAAAAAACATAATCTATGTTGCTCAATGATAACGTAGCTTTTGAATGGTGAAAGAATTTTTGAAATCAGCCCAGTAGTTTTTGAGTTATTTCAATACATACAAAAATACAAATATTTCCTCTTTATAATATCAGTATAGATTACTGTGTTTGGAATATAGGTGACATCGCAATTATTTACATAGTAATCACTTCTTGAATATACAAAGAGTCCTCTATATTCTATCATCTATAGATAGTCGATAGTATATCATAGTGTTGCAACATTTTCCCATAACTATTTACATATGATATCAGAAGTGTGCAGTTGTATTACCGACACTTGACCGTTCAGATTTATTGCGCGCCAATATAATATAGCATATCTTGGCAAATGTGTGCATACAATTTTGATAAGATAGAAAATTTAATTTTAAAATTTTGTATACATAATAAAATTATAGGGAAAGCTTTTGCAGAGCTTTTGTGGGTGTGCTGTTTTTATGTATGAGTTATTGTTACAGTTTTTTTTTAATAAATATCGCTTATTGGACATAATTAGCCTTTTTACGAGAATTATTCCGCGTAGAACAAAAAAAACTAATAATATAGTCTATGTTACTTCGTGATAATATTACTTTCCGATGTCATTTTTTTTTTCGTAATCGGTCGAGTAGTATTTGAGTTTAACTTTATACAATACTAGCTGTTGCCCCCAACTTTATCCGCGTGGAGTTTATTGAATTTTTAACGCCGGCGTCCAGTAAACACGCTGTTTATGAATAGTTCCTAAACATTAGTAATAATTCAATATAGCCTATGTTACAGATAAATTACCTTTCTGACGGTGAAAGAATTGTTAAAATCGGCCCAGTAGTTTTTGCGTGAATCAAATACATACAAAAATACAAATCTTTCCTCTTTATAATATTAGTATAGAAAACAAATTGTTCCTCTTTATATTGGTATGAATTAATATGACTAATATTATTTACCTAATAAAATATATGCATGCTTTAGTTTTGTCATACGCATTAAAATGTAACACGTGATAACATAAGGAAAACGTGTAAGATGTAAAATCACAGCGCAATAATAATTAATTAAGATTTATTAATTCTATTTAATGTAACCATTTAAATATATTAACGTGGATTTCCACTGTCCTAACACATGTATTAAAATATATTTTCGTTATTATACAAATTATTTTTTTGATATTAGAGGAAGTTTGAAAGTAGCGCCAGTGGTGGAGTAATTGAAAAGCAAAATGTTGGTATGGACATGTTATGCGACGAGACGATGGGGACATAAACCAGAAATAAGATTGAATGTGGATGGCTACAAAGGTAGAGGAAGACTGAAGAAAGTATGGATGGATTGTGTGAAAGCGGATATGCTGATATTTTTAAGCGCACGCGGATGGAGTCCCGGGCGAAAGCTATTAAATAGATGTTATACACTGTTATTCATTTCATGACACAGTTAACTGAAAAACACTTTCAAATAATTGTATAAACATGTTTTAATAATTATTATTTCTTTTGCTCTTATTTATATCAGATCATGTTTAATTGACAACCCTATACCACTCATTAGTTGCTTTTAATAAATATAATTTGCAATTGTAATTTATAACAACTTAGAGATAACGAAGTCACGTTTACATCTGTGTGATAATATAGTTTTATATTAATTATATATGCTACGTAATGAATATATAGTGCAACTGAGAGATAATTTTACAACCGAGTTATACGCATCGTGCGATAAGCGGTGTTGTATTACATGTTAAGGCGAAGTCACTTGTCACACAAAATAATAAGTTAACTATAAAATAACAGTCAAAGTAGAATATAAGAATTAGACAACAATCTATGACGAATTAAAAAGGGTCTTCGTTCAAGTCTAGAAGGGATATTGTAGGTAAAATCTTAGTTTAACTTACTAATATAAAAATGCGAAAGATTAGATGGATGCATGTTTGAATGGCGTTGAAATTTGCCAAAGATGTAGAACATTGTCTGGAAGGTACTTACACAACACACATAAGGTACTTACTTTTTTAATTTCACGCGGACGGACTCGTGGACAAAAGCTAGTCTTTAAATATAGATATGTAAAATCGCAAGTGTAATTATTAAAAAAAGTAGTTGGATTATTTCATCAATTAATTAAAATTAATCTTTGCCTGCTAATACCCTTCTTAAAGAAAGTATGGAAAAACTTACGTCCAACTTCGTTTTGGAGCACACATCTATTCTCCTTTAAAAACTCCATGTTTTATTTTAGCTTATCGAAAATAGTAATAAAAATGACATTGATATAACAGCACCTTAAATTAAAAATTAAATATCAACACACAATTTGACGAGCGTTATCGGAGGAAACTGAACAGACGTTTGATTGTACTAAACATATACTAAATAATATGTATGTACAAGGACAATAAACTAAGATAATAATGCTTTTATTAAATGTTACATAAATATTGATACCAAAAACTGCAATTCGTAATTAATACGTTAAAGGATACAAAATTTCAATTGTAAAATATGACTAATACTAGCTTCCGTCCGCGACTCCGTTCGCGTGGAATTAAAAAAACAAAAATGAGTAGCATTTGTGTCCTTCCTATCCTCTACATATATACCAAATTTCATAGAAATCCGTTAAGCCGTTTAGTCTACAAACACTAACATCCATCCATCTAAACTTTCGCATTTATAATATTAGTATGATATCTATATACTAATTTGAAAACCGTCAAGTTTCTTAGTGTAGAACCAGTAGAAATCTACAATTAGAGACGCCTCAGTGACCAATTATCTTTCAGGAAAATATACGCTCTTTTCTTAAGCTCGGCCCCTTTTAACTATCTTCCCTTCCTAATAAAAGTATGCTTTTACTTTAAGGATAAAAATGTTCATGTCTCAGCATCATACAGTTTCAGTACATATATAATTTGTTTATACTGTCTTGCAGTATCGTTATCCAACTTGTAATTCGGTTGTCCGATCCAACTTGTAATACGCACGGTAGCTCGACTATAACAATACAAATGTGACTGGATATTGGCCTTTGTTGTTTGTATTATATTAGTTGTATATTCTCAGATTGCTGGCAATACAATAATTTTCTAGCATCATTGCTGTTGTTTTCGTACACTTTGTACGAGTATCTCAAGTTCTCTAGTAGTCGTTTAAAATTTCTTACTCATGTCTTTTTATATTTGCTGAGCAGTACAAAATTACTTGATACTTAGAGCTGGCGCACATCTTTGACTAAAATATCGCACAACTGTATGTGCTTGTCGATTGTTTCGCAGCCCAGTCAACAGTTTAGTTGCACAACTAAAAATCGATTAGTGTGTGTATCTCCATATAAGCTAATGGGAATCAAAGCGAGACTAAACAGTTATGCGATGGATTAGTCAAAAATGTGCGAACGCTCTTAAACGTCTTAATTTAGACATTCAATGAGAGTTCTTATAGCGAGATAAGTAATTTTAAATTCTTTCAAGTAGTTTTTAACTGAACCCTAAATTATATAATATACGAAGTGGTAACATTATTACGTATTTCAATATTAGATTAACTTTCAACACCACTATCATGTTACGTCGTCTTTCCATTTACAAACCGCGTAATATTATGTCCTACGTATACCGCAACACCGTTCGAACGACAACTAGTAATATAGTGATGTTACGATCTCTTGTCGATAATTTTTGTTCCTTAGACATCGTATACTTTTAAATCCCTATTAGTCTAAAAAGTGATAAACGCATTTTATTGTTAAGGAGGAGATTAAACTACTACTTGTTGTAATTTACTTCAAGTATAAGTAAGTGAAAATATAAAAAATCTAATAAAATTATCATGTTACGCTTTTTCTTAATAGCTACCTCAAATAGTAGATCTCGCGTAACTTAATGTTTTCAAACAAAATCTTTTAAATTAATGTAAAGACTCGAAACTTTTCAAAATTTTATGTTTATGCATGAATTAGTTTATAAATTTTGAGTAACTTTAACATTGTACTAATGCAAAAATAAGTTTTTATCAAGTTGGATATTACGGAGAAAACACAAATGAATGGTTACGAATAAAAATTAATACGAATAAAATTGCAAGTAACTAAATATCGATAATATTTTTATCGACACATGCACATCACTATGTAAGAAGATGCGATATGATTATGACAGATGGACTTGATCAGGGCACGCGCCATTGCGGTGACACTAGTTGTAATTCAATATTATTGCATTTATTGCCTTATTGTGTAGAGATGGGAGATGCCCACCAACAGTGTCAAAGACATTTGTCGATGAACTCTCCGATTGTATTTACTACATCGAATTGTTAGAGACAGCTAATATTAAGAGCGTGCGCACACTTTTGACAAAACTATCGCACAACTGTTGAACGATTATCTATTGTTTCGCTGCCAATACAATTGTTTAGTTGCACAACTAAACAGTTGTGCGATAGTTTAGTTTTTGGTGTGCGCACGCTCTTAAATGATACGTTATTTTGCACACTAAATAAATACATAAATAGTCAGGTAACCATTACTCTAATCAGATAATTTTTGAACTGTTAAAAACTGTTACAAACTAATGCATGCCATCAATATTGACAAACTACTTAAACCTTTTAAATTTTACTTCTCGATATAAACATCAACACATTTGTCTAAGTAGTGAGTAAAACACGGAACTGTTGAAAACGGATTTTCCTTGTACGTTTTCATTTTTTTGTTACTTAGAAATTGGTCTTAGTAATAAAATACGTTGTTCTTTTGTTTATTGATGAAAGTCCACTTAATATGGAAATTCCAAGTTACACCAATCACTTAATCAGGAGAAAGTATTAAGTTCAAAATAGGTTCTAAGAAACGATGTGGCATTTACCTCTCAACAAACGTAAACATAATTAGATTCCGAGAAAATATTTTTATATACGCTGTATTCGGATTTTGTAATGCTAAAAAACGAAAACAGGAAAATATATTGGTACACTGCATGATTCGAACCCAAGATCCGCAGATTACAACATAATTGTTGACCACTGAGCCTTCGACGTACTTTAGAAAATATATAGTATGGAGAGATTAATACTTACTTACTTACTTAATACAATCATCATTCATACTAATATTATAAATGCGAAAGTTTAGATGGATGGATGGATGGATAGATGGATGGATGGATGGATGGATGGATGGATGGATGGATGGATGGATGGATGGATGGATGGATGGATGGATGGATGGATGGATGGATGGATGGATGGATAGATGGATGTTTGTTAGAGTTTGTAGCCTAAACGGCTGAACAGATTTCGTTGAAATTTGGTATAGATGTAGAGGATAGTCTGGAATAACACATAGGCTACCCACTTTTGTTTTTTTTTTAAAATTCCACGCGGACAGAGTCGCGGGCGAAAGCTAGTTAGTTATAAAACGATTTGGTATAATATTGTAGTCGCTATATCGTCATATTTAATTCAGGGAATCAAAGACTCAAAAGGGCAAATTACAAGACTCAAGTTTGATGTGACATGACCCTTATGGACCTTGAAATAATGGCCGGAAAATTAATGGACGTTTGAAATGTTACATTATAATGTAACCACTTTTATATTCCACAAACATTCGTGTAATATTTTAACGCCATCAAAACAATCGCGCACAGATAGGAGTTGCCACTCCAATTTACAACCGGCCTTTTTAAATCACCCGTTGCGCAAACGTCCATTATCACGAGCCACATTAAGCGACAGACGGAATGATCACGGATTTACCGTTTGCCAGCAATGGCATAATAAATCAAAACTTAAACGCTGTTTAGTCTGTTGTTGCCTGATGAAGTACACTATGCGACCACTTAAAGTGGCCGTCTGTTACACCGCATCGTAATGTTGTAATTATTCACACGAACAACTATGGCCATGAGACGTATGTATGATTCAAATTTTGTTAAAGTTTTTAATTTAACTAAATACTTTGTTAATAACTGCCTTATAAAATCGAACTCAAAATAATACCAAGGTATCAACGATTTTTAGAGAATTTGGTCATGACTTTGAACGTTAATGATACCAGTTACTGCTCGACTCTACCATTAGAAACAAATATTGCTGTTTGTACTTTTCTTCATAAAATAGTGGGTTCGCGTGCCATGTGTCAAGATAATTTTACGTGATTCAAGACATTATATGCTAAATAACATAAATGTAACTGCGTCTCAGCAATTTAAGTCGTATTTGCTATTCTTGTTTTGTTTCCGTTGTCGTAGTTTAAGCTGCATTTAGACATGTACGACGATTAGACGTTTATGGGGAAGTGCAGTTAATTTAAAATTGGAATTGTAAAAAAAAATAAAAAAAGAGTATTGTTCGAATTTCAAACAATAATTAACTACGCTACGGTGTGACACGCGGCAAAAAAGTCTTTGTGTACGCCCTGCTACCGCTGATTTTACGACGTCACTTTAGCCGAGTTAAGCTCGTACTTGTCGCGGTAATTTCCTATGATTTAATACTGTCTTAGTTTAGACCCTAGATTTGCAGTTAGTGCACTCAAGCTCAAAGGGTTATTTTTTCTAAGACTGACCTAAATGAGATAATTGTAAATCAGATTACTTAGAAATGAGCTCATAATTTTCAACTCTTTGGTATTAGAAAGCGAATTGAAAATTGCTCCGTTAATATTTGATATTTAATTAAATTAGAATTATATATTTCTAGGTACGAATTTAATGATTTTGTTCTTTACCGAAAGCATGATAAATAAAAAAAATCATGATCTCTAGACGACTAAAAAACCATAAATGACAAAATCCACAGGGTGTGCTACACCTGGTACCGCAGAAACTAAAAGAATGGAAAAATCTCTGCCGCTTTTAACATGTTAAGATATCACACGGATTTTGAGATATCAAGAGATTCTGCAGAGCGCTAACTAGGTGAACATATAATACAACCAGGGTACTTATCCCAATCATTAGGGCGAATTAACCGAAGATTACCGATCATTAAACATAACCGTACGTTGTAGTCAGTCGTCGGTGCGTAGGCCATGCCACTTGAGATGCGAGTACGTTACTGTCTGACACACGGACAGTTAGATTGATGAACATGTTTTAAAGGCAACTATTAGTGGAGCTGCAATATTCAAAGATAGTTCGTACTACTCGTACTAACTAATGTTCAAAAGAGATTGAATTAAACCCATTTAACTGTTACAGAACACGAACACTACATGATTATACGAAATTCTAGAAGGAACATTAACTACATTAAGGGCCTGTCCCTCCACTGGCCGATAGAGACTCAGATAGCTTAAAAATGACGTCACTGTCAGATAACGTAGCAAAATCCGATATTTCCATCACATGCTTTGCACGTTGGATTGTTATCAGACAATTTACAATTTGATGGGACAGACCCTAAGAGTTTTAGGCCGAAAGTTTACAAGCTTACTATTCTAATAATTCCCGCATTTAATAAGGCGTTAGTTGCGACCTAAAAGAGGACCTTAGTATAAATTTAGTACGAAAAATCATTACTCAATCAGGTACTAAACAATCCTAAGTATGGTAGTAAAAAGTTAATAAATATCGCTGGATGTTTTACACGACAGTGTGTCAGCTAGCATCCATTAAGTCGATATAAAAAACGTTTGTTATTTTACAATCAGCCATCATGAGCATTATAGGTTCGCGTCGCGTTGACGTTGCACAGACGTCGCGTGTGGTGGTCGGGCTTCAAGTGTCAACCGTTTCCTTCCACCGACACGCGCTGTTATATTTTAGATAATACGAGACAGGTCAACTTTGGATCTCTAGCCTTAGTAAGCAGAGTTACAAATATCTAGAGATGAGAAGGACGTTCACCTGTTATAATGTATTTTGTTACAAGGTAATGGTCTGTCTATTCTATTAAAAGTCTGTCATTAGCACAAATACCAATTAGAGTAATTGGAATTAAAGATTTACAATGTAGTATAAGTATTGACAAACCTTGCATTTTTAGAAGATAGGATTCAAAGAATAGCAGGATAAAAACATTTAGCAGAAATTGATTATAAGTACATTGAACTTTGATATCAAGTTACGATTTTACCAGTACATGAAGGTGTCTTAGTAACTTATCTAACTTATGTTATAATTGCGAAAATTTACTTGAATTAATGGATGGATAGATGTTTGTTAGAGTTTGTAGCCTAAACGGCTGAACGGATTTTGATGAAATTTGGTATAGATGTAGGCGATAGTCTGGAAGAACACATAGGCTACTCATTTTTTTTTAAATTCTACGCGGACGGAGTCGCGGGCGAAAGTTAGTATGTTATAAATGCGAAAATTTACTTGAATTAATGGATGGATGAATGTTTGTTAGAGTTTGTAGCCTAAACGGCTGAACGGATATCGATGAAATTTGGCATAGATGTGGAGGATAGTCTGGAAGAACACATAGGCTACTTACTTACGTTGTTTTTAATTCCACGCGATTGGAGTCGCGGGCTATAGCTATTGAATGAATAATATGTCGTTTAAATATTAATAACTATAAGATGACTTACATCTTACAACAACTATAAGCATAACAATAAATTCATAAGACGACGCATAAATTTAATACATAATTATCGACGTATCTACATCTCCGCCTGCGCCAGTCACGTGGTCTAATGGCTACGACCATAACAGATTGATGGTAGCTTTTTAACATTTAGTGATTTACAAATGTTAGTTACTTGTAATGTGTTCGTGTAATGATCTATATGGTGAAGACTTTATGTATAAACTAGGTACCTTTGTTTTTTTTTTAGTTTTTTTATTATTAGATAACGAGCAATCAGTCTGATTTTATTGAAATAACGAACATCCATAGGCATTTGCCATTTGAAATGTATCGTACACGTTGTTTAATTAAAATAAACAGAGGATGTACTGAGAGAGAGTATGTTTCCTTCTGCATTGGGAGATAAAAAATGGACTTGGAAGAGGAGGGGACATTATTAATGGTGACGTGTATGTGCTGTTAATACCATAATAATTATAGTTGTAATAAACAAATGAAAGGTGAAGACGACAAAGAGGGGTTACTTCAACGACTCTGGCGCTTGCTAATGCCACAGGGACCTTTAATACTTCGTGACTACCAAATGCTTTGGCCATTATTATTGACGTTTATCAACTGTTTCACACGAGGACAGTAAACACTACAGTATTTACTATAGTACTAACGCACCTTATTATGAAAACAATTATGTTCTGATTCGACGTGCACATAAATTTAAAAGATGAAAATTGAAGAACGTATTGTGATAGGATTATTGTGATAATTCTAAAATCTTTGACACAAATCGGATATTCCATTGAAATATTTCGAACTACAATAAATAATAAAACTTAAAATTGGTACATTACGACGAAAATCATCTAAAGTCCATAAACCATATAGTTATTTTTGTAATAAAATATCAAAAGATGAAGCTACGAGTAGAAAAGCAAGCAAAGTGCCAATTTATCAGAACGTACAACAAGAGTACTGCCATTAAGTCCTAGCACAATTTTTAGTAAAAACATTCGCCAGGCAGACGATATAGAAGATGAATTCGATATACTTTTGCTAAATGAAGCGTGGCACCCATAAGGTTTTGTATTGCTCTATACTATTTTCTTATTTTGTTATTTTACAAACTTATTTCATACACATAGTATCGCACAAACAAAGGAATCTAAACTCTATTCAGTTGGGATACAGTTTCAGTTTTCTGTGTTAATGTAAAATCTATGTTTGTTTGGAAACTGCATCAGATATTGGCTTACGCTGAGTGTTGCTTGCAAATGATTTATGTTTTCGTTCCGGTTTTCGTTCGAGTTTTATTTTGCAGATTAACACAATATAACTTCAAGAGTTAATTTAAGGATTAGATTTCCATCAAGATATAAAAACTTAACGATAGCTATAATCTATAGGTTTGCATTAATGGAAAACGTAACAGCAGAATTGATTAAAGGATTGTAGATAGAAATAAGAGATCAAACAATTTAGAGTAACCTAGTTGGTACGGTTCTCTCAATTATTTTGAATTTAATCACCAAACGTCAAAACATCCTCCATCAGATATGTCTTTAGTATTATTAAAACATTTTTAGAAAAGCATTTGACATATTTGACGACAATAGTAAAGTCGGGCTTACTAATAGATCCAGCAGTGGTAGAGTGTTAACCAACAACTGCTATGAAATGGGCCAACTCTCACCAGTAAAATAAGAGCGGGCGCAACTGTTGTGCGATTGTCGATTGTTTTGCAGCGTATTCAACTGTTTAGTTGTACATCTAAAAATCAAGTAGTGTGCACACCTACATATAAGCCTATAGGAATCAAAGCAACTAAACAGCTGTGTGATAGTTTAGTCTAAGGTCTCATAGAAAACATAGTAAACTTAGAAGAAAATATAGTTAGTTACTTGTTGATATTACGACACTCGTATTATGAGTCTCAAGTTGGTTCAACTTCAAAATGAAAGTTAATCCATTTTCTTACAAGCTTTCTATGATCGATCGATCATCACGAATTTGTCATTCAGCTAAACAATTTTAAATCAAATATAAACCATATTCCATTACCATAAGGATTAGATCAGAATTCGATAGTTATGGATTGAAATCGTAATCGCTTCATCCGGTGTCACAGTTTTTGTTACAAGGTTACAAAAGATGACAGAGATTATTCAATGTGATTGAACTATATGGTTGGGTTCATTTAACTCATTTTTAAATAATCCTTTACATTTTCACTTATCATCACCTGCTCACTATATGTCCCTACTAAGGGACTCGGAGCCTACCCTAAGTAAAGGGTGACTAGGTCATATCAACCACGCTAGCCCACTGCGGGTTGACTTCCCACATATCTTTGAACTTCTTCGCCGATATGTGCAGGCATCACGATGTTTTCTTTCACCGTAAGGACGTCGGGTATGTACATATGAAATTCGAAAATCGAAAATCACATTGGTACATGGCGGGATTCGAACCCAAGACCTGTAGATTACAAGTCAAGCTCTGAGACATCGATGCTCTCACATTCTGACATAGTTGAAATATTAAACAAACACAGCGGTATTAAAACATGTATTGTGTAATAGTTTCGGCAGTGTACACGGCAATTCTACTTACGTTAATTGATGTTGATATTTGCAACGATGTTGAAATTACTTACCTGTAACAAAGAATTAAAATTAATACACATATAGTTAAACTAAAGGAGTCAGTTAATAAATACATAAGGTTAATCTATAATACCCTGTTCCAAATTATGACTAAACAGTTGTAAAACCAATCTTACATAGAATATTAGAATAGAAGCTTCCTTCTTCATTCTACACTAAGAGCTGGCACACCTTTGACTAAACTTTCGCTCAAATGTTGTGTGATTGTCGATTGTTTCGCAGCCAATTCAACTGTTTAGTTGCACAACTAAAGATCGAATAGTGTGCACCTCCATATAAGCTCATAGGAATCAAATCGAGACTAAACAGTTGTGCGATGGTTTAGACAAAGATGTGCGTTGTTAAAGTGTAAATGTATACATATCGAAAAATATAATAAAACAGTGTGATTTTCCTTCTGACCTTCCCGGTACGATGTGTCGGGTACCAAGAATCAGTTATCGCGGTTAGTTTTATTACATATAATTTGCACAAAAAAACGACAGATTATTTTACGCTTGGTTGAGATATTGTATAATTAATCATACTGAGGATATGACTCAAATTGTTAGTACAAAATTAACTTGCAAATAATATAAAATCATTATGCCCTTATGCACTGTAATCCGTTTTATTCAATACTAACTTTTGCCCGCGACTCCGTCAAGGGAATTTAAAAAAAACAATAGTAAGTAAGCTTATTAGAGTTTGTAGCCTGAACGGCTGAACGAATCTCGATGAAATTTGGCATAGATGTAGAGGATAGTCTGGAATAAGACAAAGGCTACTTACGTTTTTTTTTTCAATTAAACACAGACGAAAGCTAGTTGAAAATATTTTTTTAGAAACTTTATAACAAACTGAATTACTAAAATTTAACAGAGCACTTAATAATGCACATCGTATTGAACTTAAAGCTCGCTTTAAGCTTAATACATATTTATTATTATTACCGTATTACAGAATTTTGATTGCTCTTAAAGCTTGTGTAAATATTAATATTGAGTTTAACCTTATTACGTTCACCAGAACCGGAAATTTAAATCCTCCCACGTTATCTCTTGTTAAGTAAAGTCTTACTAATATAAATGCGAAATATGGATAAATGTTAGAAGAAGGTATCTCTAGACGGATGTATGATTGTATGTGCAATGTATAGATATAGAATACAGTCTGGAACACATTAAGAACTTGCTATGCTTTTGTTAATTACGTTTAAGAAGTCGCAGGCAAAAGCTAGTCTCTTATAGTCAACATTTTTCCTTACAACTAATCTAGATGGATTGCTAGTTTTATAAGGTACCTCCATAAAGGATTTAGATGAAAATTGGCACAATGTAGAGCATAGTCTGAAAGGACACTGACCTATCTCTCAATATTTTTTAATTCGGAATCACAGGCAAAAGCGAGGAAGCGAGAAAAGGAAGTTGCCAGCGTCAGTGTTCCCGTCAAGTTATAACGTGGGTGCCTTCAAGAGCAGTGTGAATCGGTATTTACTGAATTAGCCCGTACCATCCTTCGACCACATCTTCACTTTGGTCTAGGTGGGATAGTGGTCAAGCGCTGGTTTATAAACGATAAAAAAGCTTTATAACGTAAAGTGTCATTTAAGTTAAGTTACATCCATTTAAAAGTCCAATGTACACTTACTTGTTTAGTTAATGACTTGAAATAAACAACGAAATGGCTTTTAACTTCTCTTAATCGTCTAACACAAAAGATATTTTTATATTGCAGTAATCTAAATAACGTACTCTACTATTATAATTCACAGGCAATGAAGCGTAAGTTCCCACAAGTTATTAGGCATTGTTTTATGTTACTACGAAATTAAACGTTATGTTGTACTTTATGTTTATCATAGCATAGTTAAGAATAACACGTTGTTATAAATAGTTAGAGATAATCTCATTTACGTGGGAAGCAAGAATGAAATCATATTAAACCAGCTACATACCGCGGTTCCGTCCACGCGGAATTAAAAAAAAACAGTTGCTTATGTGTTCTTCGAGGCTATATATATGCTAAATTTCAGCGAGATCTGTTGCGCTGTTCTGATGATACATAGTAGGAAACATCCATCCATTTAAACTTTCGCATTTATAATATTAGAAGTAAGTTAGTAGCGTATTAAACTTAGAAAATAGCTTAAAATTAACTTGTATACATATAATATAATACATAATCGTAATTATTTCCAAATAGCAGGTAATAAAGGTCTAAGATTATGACTTTTAAATTTTATTTCAAGGTGACAATAGTAACTAAAATAATTTAATAGTACATACTTTGAACTCCATTCTAGTAATAGTGCATTTGAGTATAGACTCTACTTGACCTCGCTTTGTCAAATCAAGTTTTCAATTGCGATGTATAACAAAACATTTAAAATTACAAGGTTCATAGAATAGTAATAGTAATTTATATTATTATGGTGTGTAAGGTGTATTTGAACTATTATTATGATGATACTAGTCTTTGTCCGCGACTTTGTTTGCGAGAAATCAAAAAAATCTAGTAAAATATAGCTTTTGTTACTCAATAATAGTTATCTTTTTAATAGCAAAAAAGTTTCTAATTGTAGTTTTTGAGTTTATTAGTTACATACAACAGCACATCTTTCGTAATTATAATATTAATGTCGCCTAGACATTAGTAGATTCAAGAAAGTTCTACAATACGACTATCTTATCGTGAATCTCTACTTGTATTATATTAAAATTAAAACGTTGCTGTCTTTGTTTTTTTAAAGAGAATTATAGGGACGGTAATATGTTTTTATACAAGTGTAATTACAGTGGAAACTCATAACGTTTCTACTCTATCTATAAGTTTTAAGATCGGTAACGGCGCGATGTAAAACAATGTCAAGTTGTTGACAATTACGTCGACAAAAGAGCCTTTGTCTTCGCTATAATTGGTCGCACGTGGCCGCAATTATCGTGCCCCAGAGCTCTCTTACGTAAGCTATTTAATAGAGCTGCCGCAGCTTAAACTAGTGTACTGTTACTTCTTTTTGAGGTAGACAGAAATGTTAAGGTTGAATCAGACGTACATTAATGCATGTCACATCCCCCATGACACGGGTTGTGTGACCAGATTTTATAAAACATTTTTTCTTTTAATATCTTTACGTTTTTCATGTCTTGTTTAATATCTTACAAATCTATTTCGTACTAAATTATTCTTCTAGTTACAAAAACTCTCAAAGCAAACAATGATCCTTCGAGTCGGATAAAACTTTATCTAAATTAAAAGATAAAGTAGTAGGTCTATGGAAACATAAGAAATCGAATAATAAAAGACAGTAATTGGAATGAAAATATTAGAAAAAAAATACTGTTATTTATTGTTTAGTTGTAAGGAGATCAAAATTGTCTAGCCAATAGCAGTCTTGGTCTAATAGTGTTTTACTGAATGACTGTACATTTATAATGCTAAAAAAATATAGCTACTCAAACCAATTCCAAGCGCTAATAGCCTAATGGTTTGGGGTACGGACTATCGATCTTGCGGTCGAGGGTTCGAATCCCGCCATTCGACTATTGTTGTGAACCATATCCTAACACAAGCCTAGAGCTTATTTGGAATGGTAAAGGAAATATTAGTAAATTAACAAAAATCTGCTAATATTTTTATAAAAAAAATACGTTTAAATATTTTTCATCTTCAATTGAATCGTCTCAATAATCATCATCACCCCTACCTCATCCTATTCCCATATGGTCGGCGTACCGGGTTTTCGTCCTCTAAATAACTCTATCATTCGTCATCTCAGTCATCACTCCCTTCATCATATCACTTTTCACGCAATAATAATTGTTATTTAGTTTATTCACTAGTGGAGTAAATAAATGCATTTATGCTTCACAATCGTATCTGACACATTGACCTATACAATACAGACTTGCCTACTGCGAAAACATCCTTGACATTTTAATACGCATGCGTACGCACCGGTCTGTAGTAATAATATACTAGTTGTAGAATCTATATTGTTTGAGCTATATTTTTTTTTTATTGTATTAAACACACAGACAGATTTTTATACGTACTAACTTTACCACTCGATCTGCGTGGTATTAAAAAAAGTAAGTAGCCTATGTGTTCTTCCAGACTAACTATGCCTTTCATGGAAATCCGTTCAGCAGTATAGGCTACAAATTCTAACATCCATCCATCTAAACTCTCGCATTTATAATATTAGTAACATTAGTTGAATTTGTAATTAACATAAAAAAATCTTACTTATAGTTTGACTTAATTATTATGAAAGCAATCTATACTAATATTATAAAGAGTAAAGATTTGTATTTTTGTTTGTATTGACTTAACTCGAAAACTACTGGGCCGATTTTAAAAATTCTTTCACCGTTAGAAAGGTAATTTATCTGTGAGCAACATTTGATTTTTATTATTTTTTAATTTCACGTGGACGAAATCACGAACAACAGCTAGTAATTTATACAGCGTAATGAAACCTTCATATTCAACTGTTCTAAATTCAAAACTGGCATAAAATATTCATACTGTTACGTTTATTAGTCTTTGGCATTATATTTCTTAAATTGTGACACATGTACATATTTTATTAGTCTTTGATATATCTTGTTACTATAGTGATGTATTATTGTTAAGTCAGAGTTATGGAAAAATAGATGATTATATAAAAACTGAATAAATCGTTTAATTCTCAACAATTGGTGTCAGGTGTGGGGTATGGCCACACGAAGATTATTAAACGATTTGAAGGTGGTGGAGTTACGAAATGAATTGGAGGAAAGGGACATAGATGCAAGCGGTAAAAAATCAGAACTTAGGCGAAAACTCCGGATCGCCTTGGAGGAGGAAGGTAAAGATCCTGACGGCTTCTGTTTCGAAATTCCTCCGGCTGTCGACAGAATTCTGATTGCAAAATTGGTAGAGATAGAGGAATCTTATAGCAATTATAAGGAAGAAGTAAGCAAGGAGATTGAAAATTTTAAGCAGCAGATCAATGAGATAAAATTGCAGATAACTAGCTGTCAGATACCTGAATTACAGGATAAATCCTGCAATACCAATGAGGATGTACGACAGAGCACATCGTATTCGGCGATAGACAAAGAACCGAGGAAGTTGCACCTGAAAGTTCCAGAGTATGACGGTAAGACATCTTGGAATAATTATCACCGTCAATTTGAAGCAGCATCCAGAGCAAATCGTTGGAATGTATCCGAGAAAGGCTTGGCTTTAACGTTAGCTCTACGTGGAGAGGCTACAAATATTCTGCAGACCATTAGCGTTGAGGAGCAGGATGACTATAATGCGCTCGTCAATCATTTAGAATTGAGATACGGTCAAAGTCATTTGGAGCATGTCTACCATTCTCAGTTGAAGAACCGCGTACAAAAACAGAATGAATCTTTGCAGGAATTTGAAACTGATATCGTTCGTTTAGCTCGACTTGCATATCCGGCCACCCCTGAGAACGTGATGGAGCGGCTTGCTGTTCAAGCATTTTTGGATGGTCTCAGGGACCAGGAAACTAGACGGGCATTAATTTTGGCTCGCCCTGGCAAATTGGTCGACGCGTTGGCTCGTGCGTTGGAGTTCCAGGCGGCAAAAGACACTTGCAGAGGCTTATTACGAGTTCGGAGGATGGAGGACGACCATGAGGAGCCCACTATCGATGAGGCAGTCGTAAGGAGGGTGGTTAATAAAATGATGCCGGAGAAAAGACATTTGCGATGTTGGAACTGCGGGAAATTAGGTCACGTGCGCAGTAGATGCCAAGATAACAAATTCGTAAGGAGAACGCTACGTTGCTGGAATTGTGGCAAATTTGGACACTTGCAAAGCAACTGCAACGAAAACATTTACCGACAGGTATCGACGGCATCGGAAAACAACGAAGGGTTGATGCGAAGGGGCGATCATCGACCTTCATCAAACATGCCCCTTTGAATATAGCACATGTTGCGACTTTACATTCGCTCGACAACAGTGTTTTCGTCGAAGGCTACATTAATAACGAAGAACACCAAATGTTAATCGATACGGGTGCAACGAAAACAATCGTACGACCGGATATTGTTACAGACGGAATAAAAACAACTAAATGGACTCTACGGACAGCGACGGGGGAGTCGGTGAAAGTATACGGTGAGGTAGAAGTAAATGTTACTTTAGGGTATTACAGTTTTTCTCACGAAATGTTGGTAGCGGACATAAATGAGGAGGTAATTATTGGAATGGACCTGATGAACTCCGCAGGCTTTCAGTTAGATTTTAAGAGAAGAACATTAACTGTGGGTGATGAAGAATTGATACTTCACGGAAAGAACAATCAAAAAGTACGTTTATTGTTAGCGGAAAATGTTACTGTACCAGAGAGAAGCGAGGCTATTTTGGTTGCTCGTTTGGAAGGGGACATCAAGACTGGAGATGTCATGATGTTGGAACCAAATATACATGACACTGATGTGGGAAAAGGGGTGTTATTTGGGAGGACGTTGTTAGAGTTAAAGGAGACGGTGCCTGTGAGAGTTATGAACGTTAATCATTACTCTGTAGCTTTACAGAAGGGGACGGTTTTGGGTCAATGCTCCTCAGTTTCGTCGGTCATTCGACGGGTATGTCATCTGTCTGGGGCAGAAACACAGGATTTTAATGAGGAAATGGAGAAGTTTGTTTCTGCTACTTCACAAAATTTGAATGAGCAACATAGAATCGCAGTGAGAAATCTGTTATGGAAGTATCGTGATGTTTTTGATATTTGTCACGGTGGCCACGGTAGAACTAAGGTAGTACAACATAAAATTGATACCGGGGATGCACGTCCCATTCGTCAACCACCTAGAAGACTACCTTTAGCTAAGAGAGAGGAAGCTGAGAAGATAATTAAGGATATGGAGAGGGAGAATGTCATCGAACCGTCTAATAGCCCATGGTCGTCACCAGTTGTATTAGTCAAGAAGAAAGATGGTTCCACCCGTTTTTGTGTAGATTATCGGCAGTTGAATAATGTGACGAAGAAGGATAGCTACCCACTTCCTCGAATCGACGACACGCTTGATACCCTGTCAGGTTCGACAATTTTCTCAACATTGGACTTAAAGAGTGGGTATTGGCAGGTGGAAATGGCGCCGGGTGAACGTGAGAAGACAGCATTTACCATCGGCACGGGTTTATGGCAGTTTCGTGTCATGCCCTTTGGTTTATGCAACGCGCCAGCTACTTTTGAGAGATTGATGGAAACTGTTTTAAAAGGTTTATCCTGGTCGACTTGTTTGGTATATCTCGACGACATAATAGTGGTTGGTAAGTCCTTTGAGGACCACTTAAAAAACATGGAGCAGGTACTTGAGAGGCTACAACAGTCAGGACTAACACTCAGTTCCAAGAAATGTCACCTTTTCCAAGAGAAAGTACAGTACTTAGGCCATGTAGTCTCAGGAGAAGGAGTAGCTGTAGACCCTTGTAAAGTAAAAGCAATCCAGGAATGGCCGAAACCAAACAATCTCGGTGAACTTCGAAGTTTCCTGGGGTTGTGTACTTACTATCGTCGCTATGTTCAAGGATTTTCTAGTATCGCTAAACCACTTACGAGATTGACGGAATTACAAAGACGCTTTTGCTGGGATGAGGAATGTCAGGAATCATTCGTTAAATTGAAGAACGTCTTGGTCAATGCACCGATTTTAGGATATCCTTTGCCAGAGGGCCAGTTTGTTTTGGATACTGATGCTAGTAACGTGGGGCTGGGTGCAGTTCTGTCCCAAAACCAAGGTGGAGAGGAGAAGGTTATTGGTTATTTTAGCAAAACACTATCCAAGCCAGAGCGTAATTATTGTGTAACTCGTAGAGAGCTTTTCGCGGTAGTTAAAGGAGTGGAGCACTTTTATAAATATTTGTATGGTCGCAAGTTTCTGTTGAGAACCGACCATGCTGCTTTGAGATGGTTACTACAGTTTAAAAATCCTGAAGGACAAGTCGCACGGTGGATAAAAAGGTTACAGGAATTTGACTTTGAGATAGAGCATCGTGCTGGGATAGCTCACAAGAATGCTGACGCTTTGTCAAGAAGGCCTTGTCCACAGTTCTGTAAACATTGCCAAAGGATGGAGGAAAAGGAAGCCGCCTTGTGTAGAACTACTATTGTTGATGACACCTGGCGGCCGGAAAAATTAAGACTGGACCAGGAGACGGACCAAGATTTGAGTTTAATCATTGCCTGGAAGGTTAGAGGTATAAGACCATCATGGCAGGAAGTTGCACGATACTCTCCGATAGTTAAGTCTTACTGGGCTCAATGGGATTCCCTGGTAATACACGAAAGAGTCTTGAAAAGAATTGTCAAATCAGTAAACGGATCTGTAGACAGACTACAAATTGTGATTCCCAAGAGTAGACGCATTGAAGTATTGCAAGAAGTTCACGACGGAATTACTGGGGGCCATATGGGTGTCACAAGAACAATAGGAAAATTGAGGGAACGTTATTACTGGGTACAGAGCCAAAATGATGTGAAGGAGTGGTGTATGAAATGCGCAATTTGTGCTGCCAGCAATGGTCCACGGAGACGTCCGAGAGCGCCCATGCGTCAATACAATGTTGGTGCTCCTTTCGAAAGGATTGCCATTGACGTGGCGGGTCCATTCCCGGAGACTGACCAAAGGAATAAATATATCGTGGTGGTTATGGACTATTTCAGTAAATGGGCAGAGGCATATGCACTGCCAAATCAAGAAGCTGTCACCGTTGCTGATGTGCTAGTTAAGGAGTGGATTTGCCGCTTTGGTGTTCCTTTGGAATTGCATTCGGACCAGGGAAGAAACTTTGAATCTGCGGTGTTCCAGGGTATGTGTGAAACATTGAAAATTCGTAAAACAAGAACAACCGCATTGCATCCGCAGTCCGATGGAATGGTGGAACGAATGAACAGAACCATTAACAGACACCTGGCGAAGGTAGTGTCTGATCACCAAAAAGATTGGGACCAATATCTCCATCTGTTCTTATTGGCATATCGTTCGGCGATACACGAGTCGACAGGTCAGAGTCCAGCGAGTATTATAATGGGCCGGGAGCTCCGTTTACCATGTGACCTGAAGTTTGGTTGTCCACCTGGTGAAGATATTGCAGGAGAGAGCTACGTTAGTCAGCTGCGTCGAAGAATGGAAGACATACATCAGAGAGTTCGCCTAAACATTCAGAGCGCCAGTGACAAGATGAAGGAGTACTACGACATTAAAGCGGAGAAAGGAGGCTTTCATCCAGGAGATTTAGTATGGCTCTACAACCCTCAACGTAAACGAGGCTTGTCGCCTAAGTTACAGAATTCTTGGGAAGGACCATATGAGATTTTAGAACGTGTTAATGACACTTGCTACAGAATCCAAAAGTCGCCACGTGGGAAAGCAAGAATAGTCCACTTTAATCGCTTAGCGCCTTATGCGGGGAGCCATGACGAAGAAGAAAACTGAAGATCAGCGGAGGGAAGATCATTGCAGTACTCTTCTCTTTACGGTAGAAGACGTTTCGGGGCGAAATGTCTCTTGGAGGGGGGCAGTGTTACGTTAATTAGTCTTTGGCATTATATTTCTTAAATTGTGACACATGTACATATTTTATTAGTCTTTGATATATCTTGTTACTATAGTGATGTATTATTGTTAAGTCAGAGTTATGGAAAAATAGATGATTATATAAAAACTGAATAAATCGTTTAATTCTCAACAATACTGAACTACGGACAAAAAAAATACACCAAATCGGAGAACAAGCGAACTCAGACAAAGCTCTATTGAACATCTCTGGACCTGAATAAAAAAACCGGGCACCTGTTTGAGACAACACCTGTGGAATACATAACAACCCCCTACCATATTAATTCTGAGCGGTTAGTTGAAAAAACGTCTAACAGTTTTATTCACTTGTACTTTTATTTTGGAGTGAAAAGTGAATGCAAGTTAATATAAGTGAATTTTATTTTTAACTAGCTGTTCCCGTGCGACTTCATCCGCATAAAATTATGAAAATCTTATTTCATTGTTTACATGTGTCAAATTATCAATTGCAAATATCAAAATGACATGACACGATGACAAACCATGGCAACCTTGCTTCCTTGATGTTGGCAGCAACTTATGGTCTCTTTCCCACATTAGGGTTTTTATCCAAAATATTTACCCCTAAGTTTAATAGAGTGAAAATATGTAGCCTAAAGCGTGTCGTAAGTGTAGCGCTTTTTATTAAAGAAAGAATTATTCAAAAATATGCTGTGGTTGCTGACAACTTACGCCACAAAGTAGTGTGTGTTTACGCTTTATTATATTAGTATAGATTTATCATAATTAAAGTAAATATGAAACAATTTTTGTGAACCTTTTCATTTATGTATTTCCTTCCCTTGTCTTTGGTCTCAATAGTTCTTAGAAATAAACGTGAAATGTGTGTAACATTGCATGTGTCTTTAATGTTAAAGTATCTCATGTTAAATATTCAACAATAAACAAGTATACTCTTTCTGCCGAATACTGAAACAAATCATAAATAGTTCGCTTCGTAAGCGCCGCTTTTTTCTTTTTGTTATTATAAATAGCCCAGTGCTTTACCAGGGTCCACTCAAACTGAACTATGTAAGTGATGATGCGCCTACAATCTGTCTAAGTATAAGCCTGGCCTTGTTAACGTTACATGTTTAAATGTCGTTTCAGTATCAATACCTTTGTTATACAAAGTTTAACAAGTATGCACCGCAATGAACAAGTTGGTCGGTTAAAGTGTTAATTGGGAGCATAAATAAACTGAAATTAACATACGGACTGGACAATAATTTAACGACGTACACTAACGTGGTTCATCGTTTGGAAACATGGTGTTGTAATAAATTGTATAGTTTGCTTACTAATTATTTTGACTATAAATAGCGTTAGAAGTTCGCTTATTTGATACATTTTTAAGTGAAAAATTACCAAAATTATTGTTGTTTATTTTATTTAACTTTTAACTATATAAAGTCAACTTAAATTTCATATAATAAACGCTAAATAAACCTCCGTGGAATTTCACTAGCGCTATGTTTTGTTGCGGTTCAAGTGATAGCAATAAACAAGTTTATATAAAAATAATATATTTTGAAATTCAATCATACTAATATTAAATTGTTTAAACTATCGTGAGACATTACTTTAAAAGGAAAATTAAAACGGCTTAACTCACGTATTTATTATCCGGTGTCGGCACCGACTAGTTTCAGACCCTTCGGTGGTCCTTCTTCAGGGCGAGTATTAGTAATATTATAAATTCGCATTTATAAATACTAATATTATAAATGCGAAAGTTAATGGATGTTTATTAGAGTTTATCGCCTAAACGACTGAACGGATCAATGAAAGGCATAGATGTAGAGTACAGTTTGGAAGAACACATCGGCTACTTTTAATTGCACACGGACGGTGTCGCGGGCGAGAGCTATTACATTTATATTTACTAAAAGATAAATCTAGATGTACTTATATTTGTTTCATATCGAAAACTCATCTCTTGTTAAGTTGGCAACATTGTTATTGTTATTTATTTTTAACTTTTACTATCATGTAGAAAAACTAAAAGTGTACTAGTAAAGTTCAAGATATACAATTAGTAGAGTTGACGGCAGCTGTTGTATAAGTAGTTTTGACCCTCGAAGTACAATGACTTTAGAGCATGACATAGGTACATGTCTTATTATAGCTTAGGTTTTCTTCATCTATACTAATCTATACTAATATTATAAAGAGGAGAGATTTGTATTTTTGTATGAATTGAAATAACTCGAAAACTACTGGACCGATTTAAAAATTCCTTCGCTGTTAGAAAGGTAATTTATCTGTGAGTAACATAGGTTATATTTTTCAATTCATTGCAGACAAAGTCGTGACCAAAGTCTAGTTTTAAATATGTCTGTGACTCATTTGAATATTGTTGCCCTAAAGGTTACTGACGTTACGAGGTGTAACGTAATATTACACGGCAAGATACTGTAACAATGTTAAACGTACTACGTTCTAATAATTTACTTACTGCCGAATGTGTGGCGTTTAACGTGTTATTTTGCAGGTCATTGTTAACACGACTATAGTTTTTCTTTGTTTTTATTTCACTTTTTTTTATATTTGTTAAGCAAGCGCGTGGTCAAGCTGATCCCACCTGAAGGAAGTGACGATGCAGTCGATTATTTGTATGGATTTCTAGGATTCACTAGTTGAAAAGGTTTCTTTAGTTTATAAAGCAATTAATCAGTTTTCAATCAATTACGTTAAAAGAACCTCTAGACTTCAATCATAAATATAATTGTATAACTAAAAAGATTTTGATATGTTATGTTAACGAAATTTTCTTATAATAATTGTATAAAAGTTAAGTATTGATATTAGTGGTGATTTAGCATCTTATAGGAATGAAGTGAAATTGCTGTCTCATTAAAAAAATATTCAAAAAAAGGTTAATTAAAGAAAGTTGAAACCGATTCATAATACAAAAGTGTGAACTTAAAATCGATTTAATTTTGATTCATAACAAAAAATACTATCTTTAAAATTATCGAAGCGTTTCGTTTTCTATCGAATAACAATCGAATAAATGCGTAACTTACCTTTTGTTGAAAAAAGTATGAAGACCATGCTGTTAAATCTTACTAATATTATAAATGTGAAAGTTTAGATGGATGTTTGTTAGAGTTTGTAGCCTAAACGACTTAACGGATCTGAATGAAATTTGGCATAGACATAGAGGATAGTCTGGAAGAGCACATAGGCTACTTGCTTTTGTTTTTTTTTTTAAATTCCACGCGTACGTAGTCGCGGGCGGAAGCTAATGTAAAATGAAATTACGTAAGTTCAAAAATAACAAGTAACTAGTTTTGCTTTTTGATTTTAAATTCATGAAGTTCCTTTTTTTAATAACTTAACTTATACTTACAATAGTTTTTCTTTAGTTTATCTCACTGATCGTTTTTGTCTTTTATTACGATAATTTATAGAACAAGAAATGTATTGGTAAATATCTTAAACGTTTTTAAACTATTTTTTTAATAAAGTATTTGTTTAATTTGTTAATTGTCTGTTTTTTGTTATAAGACTTTAAATACTTCAACGTCACGTTATGTTCTAAGGACGCGTCAAGTTGGAATTAAGTTGTAACTTAGTTGTCGCTTACGATTTGCGTCTTATAAGAAAGTTCGTGACAGAGAGCACGATTCTGTCGAACTTTCAGTATCGTATCAACTTCGGAAATGATCACGTATTTATATTTTTTCTATTTATCTAAAAGATTTTTTTGTAACTTAGTTATATATAAGCTTATAAGAAAAAAATTGTAAAGGAATTCTTTGTACCATTGTTAATTAATTATTTTGATTGACATTTTCAATTATTTTAAATTTAAAAATTTGAAATTGCAGAGAAGAATATTTTGAGCTGATGTTTTAATTTTTTTGAATTCATAAGGAACAAAAGCTTGTTTTTTAATAAAAGAACACCCTTTAATTCACGCGCTATAAAACCTTTTCGGTCCATTGTTTCAATCGGAACATGTTACAACAAGTTCATAGTGAGCCAAACGGGTCTTGTTCTAATATTAGCAGGCAAATGGCGAATGGCCCATTTTTGTTATGATTGATGCGATTATTCTGTGGTTGACGCTGACACTTTTTTAGTATATGCATTGAATTTTCTGATTAATATATAATTTTCTAATAAAAACTATTTGACAGATGTTTTTATTTTATACCTATCAGTTTTTTCTACAGTAATATTAAATTGAAATTGGGTTGTGTGAGTCAAAAAATAGACAATCACGTAGATGTGTTGGGATTTTTCGTAATAGATTTAAGAAAAAATGCATTGTTTATTTGATAAAATAATAAATTTATTTCACAATGCTCCCATATAAATGATCGGGAAGAAAGTTAAACACAATCCAGTTTATTTGTCGATTACATGTTTCACTTATATGCAAGTAAATTAATATAAGGAAAAAAGTTTAGATTACGCTTATACGGCAAAAATCACAAACATTTAAATGCAATATTTACATGTAAAAAAGTTAGATCTACTTCAAATTAATACTATCAGTTTATACAAATTAGGAAACAATTTTTTTTAAATCATCGATATTTTTTACATTTTATCGATAACAGAACAAAAGTAAAAAAAAAAACAAATTACAGATCCTTATTTACAGTTAAATGATTTTTTGTTACAGATAACAAATGAAAAACGTTTGATCTTCCATAGAATAAAAAATCTTAAGATTTTATACATTTAACTAATATTTGGCGTCTAAAAAAAACTTTGAACTTAAACAAGAGAAATTATGACTATCGATATTTGGAACTAAATTAAAATTTGAGATCCATACTTAATTGTTCCATGATAAGTTTTAAATTAAATAAATGCTAATAGTAAAGATAAATCTAATTCGAATAATTGTAATAAATTAAACTAAAGCGATAAAACAAAGTAGGAGATCAAATGAAAATGTAACTAAATATTGAAACTTAACAACACTAAAATTGTCAATGCTAAACATCTAAGAATTTTATCAGTACTGTCCAGTTAGAAAAAAATTACGATTGACTTCTAAATTAACGGGAAAAATTTAAGAATTTAAAAAATTCAAAATGATTGTTACATTTTTAAATAATGCATTAAAATTTTCGTACAATGAAAAGTGAATGTGGCGTTTTGTCGAACTTCACTCAAATTTAAAATCAAAAAGCAAAATACCGTTAAAGCGAACGCATTTGTTAAAATCGCAAAAAACAAATCGAAATGAAATGAATCGATTCGGCGAAACATTTCAAATCGATTTAACCACCATTTACAATTTAAGTGCAGTTTGACACAACATCCCATCCGGACAATGTTTCAAAATATACAAAACGGATGGACTTAAAAATATGTAACAATAGTCCAGGACCTGCTTAGCAGTATCGACGTTAACAATACTTATCTAGAAACGATCTTCTTTTTTTATCTTATCGTGTTGAAGAGAGACGACGCGAGAGACACTTTTAGGATGGCCACAACCATAACCAGGTTCACGATGTAGGTCGAATTGCATCTTAAGTGGTAAGGTGGTATGATAGGCTCCCGCGGGCACTCACCTCGCCGATTCTCCTGGACTTCTTGGCCAGGCTGTCGTGCGACCAAGATGTGGCAAAGCACCTCGTACAGCTCGGCTAGGAGCCGGTTCAGTCGCGAGAAGTTCTCCTCTGTCGCCTCTCTCTCGCTCGGCAGGTTGAATGCTATTGCCATCTTTGTCTCTCCAAACTTTTTCTAGGAAATAAACTGAGACTGATTGTCGTTTGTTTTGTATGCTTAAATTTTCTGATGACTTCGATCACCGCACTCGACTTTTGCGGTCTTCTTTGTTAGTCAGTTTAGTTTTTTTTTTCAGATTTAATAAAATATGACTTTCAAGATTTTCGCAAAGTTAATGATCAAAATTTTCCATCAGCACTAAAAAAGTTCTCTTCGAAAAATAGTCTGTAAAAATCTCAAGAGATAATTTCTTCCTCCTCTCTAAGAATTCACTTTGACACAAAAATGGCACAAGTATCTAAGTTCAGACTCGTCACAGTTTCGTCGCGGACGATATCTCAATTTCTGATCGCTGAGAGTTCACAAGTTCACAAAAAGTTTCGGCGCAAAAAACTCCGAGTCGAGCATTGTCCGTGAATCACTCGCAGGCCAGCGATAAACGTACGGTCGATGACACAATCGCTAACGCAGTATGCATCGTAGCGGATTCGATGTAAACAAACGGAAACTTCGCACAACTCGAAAGCGGGTCGGCTCACTATCGTACGTGCGGCCGGCGCGGAAGCGAAACGTGTAATAAGGGATAATACTTCGTGCACATCATTGCCTCGCTCCGAGCCCTCTGCGTGTGTGCGCGCGGTGCATAACGTGTGAACACTCGCACACACGCGCGCCCCATTTGATTATAAATAGTTGAACGCACGGTAGCACGTTCCCTTCGCACTCCACTACTACAATCAACGGCACACTGCCCCGTCTCCTTCCAACGCGTACTCGATCACATTCTCTATCCTATTTTAAACAGGTTACATCATTATGAAAGGGAGCGTAGTGGAATATACTCTTTCCTCTTCTGATGCACGGTGGAAAAGCATTTAAAAAACAGAAGGAGAGACTACGCAAACTCTTACTGTGGCACGAGAAAGCGCGGTAAAGTAAATTGGCCAATCGGGTGGCGAATTTAGTATGGGGTGAGGTGACGTAAGCACGGAGGAGCGGTTGCATGGGGTTGTTAAACGGAAAGCGTTCACTTGGTTCTGGACCTGCGAGGCAGCATTACTTAAGTATTTCGCGTAATACGACGACGTAACTCTTTGTTTGGATATGCGCACGTGAAACGTTTAGTCCTAACATCAGGCAGTTAAGTTAGTGAGGTTTTAGCATTAAAATCAGACGTTATTTCGTTCGAGGCGTGTGGTTTATTGCGGTGATTTGGTAATAGATTGCGTTCGCGTATAAAAAGTATTTTACTGCGCGCGGTTTCGCCGTTAGCGTTTTGTGCAACTTAAATGTGTTCTTTCGGGTTTATCGACGCTTAGAGCCGAGTGGAAAGCTTTGTTTAGACATTAAATACGAGTTGTAAAATTGTTTGGCAACTTCGACCTAAAATAATTTTAACTGTCGGTTAATTTAATTAGTTATCGGTATCGACGTTTACTATTAGATAAATATTTATGTTTGCCCAAATTTTAAGTTGATTTTAAGTAATTTATTGGTCAAAAGCGAAAATATGTTTCGGGGACAAGGTATGAGAAACAAAAAATTCATGATTTTCAGGAAATATGAAATACAGCACCTAAAATGTATGTTCGAATGTGTAAGTATACACAAAAAAAAACCTAGACAGAAAAGAAGTTTGCACCTTTAGGTTTAGCATTAAAATACTTTTTTAATTAACACAAATTCAGTACATGAAATGTAATTACTAGTTAATTAGTACACAGAATAAATTTCATCATTCAAAAAAATACGGGCCCTAGAGCCGACTACTTGAACAAAACATACGACAACATTAAGTTATCAAAATATATTTTGTAAAAAAAAAAGAAACAGTCCATTTCAGAATATGATTAACGTGTAAAAGACTCATTAAGTTACATTTAAGTTACATGTCCACATGAGAAAGTGATTACACAAGATTATATTTTATTCATTATGAACTAGATAATAGTGGATAACTTAGTAACAACTTAATACAGTCTTAAGTTGCAATTAAGTTATTTTCACATACTCATATATTACTGTCTCCGGTAATAATGCACATCATCCCAATTCTACCGGTCTAAGTAAAATTAGTTCCTCTTTATAAAATTTGTTTACATCAAGGAGGTTCTCGCATCGATATTGAACCTCGTTCAAGTTCAAACTTGCCCGGCGCGACGCTTAACTGGAAAGTAGGTCGCTTTAATGATGAGTAAGCAGAGTAAAAAACACGATTTATAACAATTACAAGAGACTCACGATTTTTTCATAGCAATACAGTATCATGAAATGAGGACTTTTTAGTCTCTTTTAAAAAATGATTTAAATTGGTTCTGAAACATAACATTAGGATGTAAGCAATATTAAAATGCTGATGTGTTAATGGCCTTATAGGTCAGAAAAATGATGTTGAATAGACAAAATACAAAAAGACAGTCCTAGTTTAACATGAATTTTTTTCGAGCTGTGTTTTGTTTACAAGTTGTATGTTTGTAAAGCTTAAACCTTTGCATCAATCAAATGAAATAACGAAGTATTAACAACATTATTTTCTCCAAAAATATTATCAAATTTTAATAATAAAATAATAGTTCTAAACAACTCTAATCCTGATAATATTAAATTTTAAAGAATGTGTCATCATGCTATCTTTAAATACAATATCCTGCCAACAGATGGCGTGACTAGTCACCAATGTGAAGTTGACCAATTCTTTTTTAATTTACGAGTTCCATCTATGTTAAAAATTGACTTTTATTTAAGTGCATTAGAATATTAACATTATTGAAAATAACATAATTTAGTTATATGTTAGATTATTTGTATTTCAATTGAAAAATAATTCTGAACACATTTGACAAAATTTTAATAGCGGAATAACAACATATTTAATTTCTAGTAATCGCAATATAGTAGTAAACGATATCTGTAACATAAACGATTACAAAGCTACCCAAAAAATCATTTAAAATAAAACTGTACTTTGACCTCATCGCAAAGTCGGTTAAGTTCGAAGCGATATCGTGGTTACAAAGGCTACCGGGCGATCGCATCGAGAAAAAAAGAAACAAAATTACACCGCTGTCTTCAAGCTTATAAAAAACGGCTTGGCATTGTAAGCCTGGTAGCCAACGCGATTTCACGCCCTTAGCCTCCCTGATTGCCCTTTGTCAATTTCTTATAGCCGATGACAACCATTTATTTCAGGAAATTCATTTAATATTATGCATAGAAAGCGATCAGTTCATCAATATTTTACTTAACGTAAATGCGAAAGTTTTGGATGTATTTTTGTTAGAGTTTGCCGCCTAAACAACTGTACGGATCTCGATGAAATTTGTCATAGATGTAGAGGATAGTCTGGAGAAACTCATGAGCTACTTTACTTTTTTTTTTAATTCGACGTGGACGAATTACCGGTCGAAAGCTAGTTAGATATGATTTCAAAAAAAAATTCATAGCATTTCTTATTAGAGTTGTATTTACAATTGTAGACATCGTATATACATCTCAGCCAATTTATTCGTCTTTGATTACTAAAGGGACAATGAATTGAGAATAAATTAAATAGTTTTTGCATACAAATACTTTTAGGCAATAAAGCTGTGTTGATATCATCGATGTCTCGTGTTGAATACAAATCGTTTGTAAGTGTTTACTTTGACAGACATTTTGTATAGACAAGTATAGACGTTGGGTTTTTAAATGACGAATGGTTTCAATTTACAGATTATTTTGTGTCTCGTATTATGGTGAACAATGCAACACAAACACACCAAATAGTGTGCGTTTACAGCGAGCTTCGTGTACGCAATAAATTGGGTTTTTAATAGATCTTTTTAGACTGCAGTAAGTAATATAACCGTGCGTTTTCACGGCGTAATTTTTTTTCAAAGATATTTCGTTATGTGTTTTCAAATAGATTGACAATGAGTTTCGATTGTGAGTACTTACTATAATACCAGTTTATCCCGCGACTTCATCTCTTTACTTTCACATTTATCTATACTAATATAATAAAAAGTAAACACACACAATTCTTTGTGGCGTAAGATGTCAGCAATTACAGAATGTTTTTAAATAATGCTTTTTTTATATTTTCACGCTATTAAACTTAGGGGGTAAATAAATTGGATAAAACTCTAATGTGGGAAGAGACCATAAGCTGCTGCCCACCCCACATTAAGGAAGCAAGATTGCCATAGTAAGGTAATCGGTATTTTGACATTTGCAATTGAGAATTTGATAAATGTAAACAGTAAAGTAAAGTTTTTATAATTTCATACGGATGAAGCCGCACGGGGCAGCTAGTATTACATAAAGCACATGACAATTACGAATTATAATGTTTTGTTAATTTCACATACGTCAGAATGTAAATGGATTTAAGCCAACGCCGAGTTGTCAATTTAACAACGCAGATGCGTACACTAGACAAATTTATGGCTTCCATCCATTATCATAATATTATCATACAATATTCATGTTGATTCCAGTAAAACGGAATGCGAAATATGTTGAAAGCAAATTTTAATGATACGACACTACGAGCTTAATTAACATTCCGATACGAAAAATCAGCCAAGTGACTTCAAAAGTTATGAATATTTTATTTTCGCTCGCGACTCTCCACATGGAATTAAAAAAACATAAGTAAGTAGCCTATGTATTCTTCCAGACTGTCCTCTACATCTATACCAAATTTTATTGAGATCCGGTCAGCAGTTTAGGCTACAAACTCTAACAAACCATCCGTATAAACTTTCGCATTTATAATATTAGTATAGATAAGATAACAGAAATGCCATATAGAACGACAAGTTATCCCACCCAGTTGACATATAAGTCAAATTAAATTATGATAGCTCACTAGTGCCCTCTTTTAAATGTTAAAATCATTACAAAAGCTGATTTTCGTAATGTACATCATAATATAATTGTATATCATAAAAAAGACAGATTTGCATTTTTGGATTTTTGTATGTATGGAAATAACTCAAAAACTACTGGACCGATTTCAAAAATTCTTACACCATTAAAAAGCTATGTAATCAGCGAGTAACATAGGATATATCTTTTATTATTTTTAATTTCACGCGGACACAGTCGCGAGCAACAGCTAGTAAGTAAATAAAGCGAAGATAAAGATAAATTATTCGGAATACAATAAATTTTAAAGTTAAAACCATATATAAAATAGCCTCATATTTTAATGGGAATCAATTTCGAGCATAAAATCATATCCAACACAATAAAATGAATTTACATATTAAACTTGCGTAAGTTGAACCTGCGCTATATTTGACATAAAGTTCGAAGGCTTAAAAAACTATTATAAAACGTCGAGGGATTGAACAAAATGGAAACTGACAGTGAGGGGATATAGTGAGATTTTCAATATGGCGACCGTGTAAATCTGTATTTTATTACTTTTTGTGCAAATACATACTTTTCAGGATAGGTACAGTCGCGGTATTCCGCGGTGTTCCATTTATAGAAGAATGGCTTAACTCCTCGCAGCGAGTCAAACATCGCCTCTTATAATTAGGTGACAGTTCCGCTAAACCACGGGATATTAAAAAAAACAATTATCCGTGTATTTTTTTTAATAGAAACATTTAAAAGCTGCGTTTTATTGGTTCAAACGCCTATACCGCCAGAGTCCTTGATAGTACACATCTATAATATAATTGTAGGTTATTGTTAAAAAAATTAAAACTTACGTAAAGGGATTCTACGGATGAATCGAATTACAAAAGTGTTGATGTATGTTTAAGCTAAAATGCATTTGAAATATTATTGCAGATTTTTAGATTAAGGTTTTAACTTGAAACAGCTTATATATACTATTCCAATTCCCTCTATAATGATAACACGCTTTGTGGGGCTTGTTGTGCATCTGATACTCAGTATAACAGAAGAGAGCATGCGGGAAGCAGTTAAGGTTTCACCATCAAGTAAATAAATGAATATATAACTCTCTCAAAAAACGAAAAAAGTAATAAAAAAACATAACACGTTGTATGAATTGATATAAGTTTCGGATATAGCGTAGATGTTAATAAATGGCAATACGAGTGATGCGTGGAGATTAGTGTAGTCCAGGCCCGTGAAATGTTTAATATACGAAACGTTGATATCACATAGAGTTGTTTAGGCCCTATATCTTATGCAGAAGAACGAAACTGGGTAAACACTTAAACAATATTATCAGCTTCTATTTTTTTTTTAATCTTGATTCTAAGTCATCTTATAGTTAATTTATTCTTATTACAGTTTAAATGGCTAGAGTAGATTTAATTTGGATCCAAGTTTTTAGTTAACAATAGATTAAAAGGTTATTATGGGAATGTAACAAAGATTGTTAATAATAATAATAACGATTTACGAGTAATTTAAGTAACCTTCGATATTACGTTCAAGATTTCTAGAATGTTAGTGAGAGTAAATATCTAAAAATGTTTTTTACTCTATGTGATATACATTTAATCCATCGCGCCGGAGTTATGGCGGTAGATTGCGTCGTATTCGCGGCACCTGTTATTTCACCAATCCGTATTATTTACCACGCGTGGACAGTGGACTTTAATACTAGCCGAGGCTCCGTTACAGTGGACTGCGTTCGAAAGCCATGGGAATTTAATGGAGAAATCTTGTACTGGCCATATAAGAGCGAACGTCTGTCGCTTTAAAAATCCTTTACATTGTTTTCAAATGTAATTAATTTTGCAATTAATTGTGTAAAGGAATAACGCATCTTCTTTACGCCTAAGTGTATTTAATGAAACATGTACAAAATGAAAAAATAGTAAATAATATAGCCTATGTTACTCAGTGATAACATAGCTTTAAAAAGCAACTATTAAAATAGTGAATAAATTTTTGAAATCAGCCCAGTAGTTTTTGAATTATTTCAATACATACAAAGATTCAAATCTTTCCATTTTATAATATTAGTATATACGTCTAAGCAGGTAACAATATTCATTAACTTTTGTTTACTTTTAATGATTGCTTATCTGTACCTCTATTTTAAGGGAGCAATAAACCATTAAATAAAAGAAATAAGGTTACACTAAGAAGCACAAAAACTACCGTCCACAGCTGAGAGATACAAAAAATGTTTTTCTGACCCTCCTGACATATTGTAGACAGGAGATATTAAGTAGGGTAAATGGTACAAATATTGTCAAGCAAATCGTGAAATTAAAAATGTAACAGTGTAAAAATAGATTATCTTGTGAGCTAAATAAGCTGTATAACATCTTTATATAGAAATAGTTATTTATTAGTCTTGTTATTTCTAGGAACCCTGTTTTAATGATAGAGTGGAAATTTGCTCCTAAAGCCATATCTAAATTAGTACACGAATGCTTTCATCGCGACATAAATCTAGATATAGTAAAAATAGTATCGATGCATTCATACAATATCCAGAATCAGAATTAGAATTTCCTTTCTTGGATGACCACCAACATCTTAGTGACGTTAAAACAACATAATCTGGTACTTCTCTTAAAATTGTATTTTTTAATTATTATTCACCAGTCGTTTACCTCAAAATTGATAACAAACCACGCGAAAGAATACCCACGTACAAAAACAAACTCGTTGGATGATTATTAGAGCGAGCGCACACCTTTAACAAAGCCATCGCTCAACTGTTGTGTGATTGTCGATTGTTTCGCAGCCAATTCAAATGTTTAGTTTCACAACTAAAAATCGAGTAGTATGCACCTCAAGCTCAATAATCAAAGCGCGACTAAACAGTTGTGCGATAATTTAGTCAAAGGTGTGGGCGTGCTCTTAAATAACACAAAGTCAAAAAAATTGAAAGTTTGTAAACCCATTAACAGATAACAGCCGATCCATTAGACTGTGTAGATAAAGGAAATTACCCAGTTATTGGTCGTTTAAAAACCGGAATAAGCAATGCGTAATATGCAGGCAGTATACAATGTTAGTACAATATTCTCACTTTCATTGCTTGGAAAACAATGTAAAATATGAAAACAAAATCAAATCATACTAATAATAGAATAGTTAAACATTAGATGGATGTTGGTTAGAGTTTGTAGCCTAAACAGCTGAACGTTTTTTGATGAAATTTAGCATAGATCTAGAGGATAGACTGGAAGAATACATAGGCTACTTTTTTTATTCCACGCGCTCGGAGTCGCGGGAGAAAGCTAGTGATGTTTGTATGTTTAATTAAAATACAGAGTGCCAGCAAATCTGCAAGCACAATTTTATAACCTAAAATGAAAAACCGGTTAGGACCGGTTACGAAACAAAGGAATCCGCTCGAGGCAGTTAAACTGAATCTAGGTTGATTGAATGACGGTTAAGTGTTATCCGGCGATCTAGGGCTTTAGGGCTTGTTTATACAAACCAGCCTCGATGCCAGATTCGGTCATTTTATGTCCTTTGAAAACATTTGGTTAGAGGGCACAGTGATTTATCGTTATCGGTCTATTTGTAATCTATTTTTAGTCATAATTTGCTTATTGTATTTCGAATTAAATCCATGGTACGTAATGATTATTTTATAGCTAGCTAGCTTTCGCCCGCGACTCCGTCCGCGTGGAATTATAAAAACCAAAAATGAGTTGCCCATGTCTTCTTCCAGGATATCCTCTACGTCTGTGTTAAATTTCATCGTGTCCTTTCAGCCGTTTAAGCTACAAACTCTAACAAACATCCATCCATCCATCAAAACTTTCGCATGTATAATATTAGTGATTCAATATCAAATACCATAAGACACTTGTAATCTAACATAGCTTAATCACAAAATTGCTCGTAATTGTCCCAAGTGGGAGCGACCGGAGCGGTTGTGACTTACGATGTTTACACAGCTGACACGCTTTGTATCGTTCGGATTAGGCCTTGCTTTTTTCTTTCTATCCTCAATCCGCGTGGGAGTGACTTGACACCATCGACTTGCTTCTATTTATCATTAAAAACAAATGACCATGGATATATCAATTGTTGGATAGTGTTTTGTTTTTAAGAACAAAGGCTCCCGTAAGTCTTGTCAATTTCTAGTACTGCTACCGTTTATGCGTTAGTCTCTTTAAATTACTCTAAAATTGGTTTGATAGTTTATGATAGACCTATATTAATAGACTTAGAAGAATTATAATTTAGACTTTCACGCTATATATTTACAGGTGTATATTTTATGAATTTTTCGGAACTTCTCGGTTCTATAATTCACTACGTCGGAGTGACGAGCGGTTTGTCGAATTCAATTTCGAAGGTAGAACATACACGATAACGATGCTCCATTGTGGGCGTGCGTATGTCGGACACAATGAAATAACAATCGCGTAACATTAGTAACACTATCCTTAGTTGACCACCATCTTAATTGATAACTTCACAACACACTCTAATAGAATTGCAAACATTTACAGAACCAATTGATTTTATAATAACAAAACGCATCATTCCACCATTCAAAGACAACTGTCGTCAGTCATTCTGTCGTCGTCTTGACATCTATCATGCCCGATGCACTTTCAGCCAGTACTCAAAATTATTATAATAGTTGCCAGTTTCTTTAATCGTTTAAAAAGTATCAATAATTTCACCCCGTTAATCATTTAAAGAATATTCAGCTAACATTATTCTCGTAATACAACTATTCTTAGTAATATTTTTAGTATTAAAGTATTTCTGAATCGATAAATTTTATTATTCATTTACGTTGAATATTTACTACCGATTGTATGAACTTCAACATTTGTACTAACTTGTTCAAGAACTCTTTAAACTTGAAATCTGATAGAATAACAATAGCCAAGAGTAAGTTACAAGAATAACTTTCCTTTCAAATAAACACTTCGGCTGAATGTGTACGAACTTCTACACAAACATAAAAGCTCTCGTATCGAGCTTGAACACGTGCAGGCACGACAAAGGTCTCATTGCAAAAACTTTTAGGTAGGTCAGGATCTAACTTATAAACAGACACGATTATCAACCGTATACCAAATGGATAAAGTATATTTTAGATGTGACTTGAAGATATCTACCTGTTGTGCAAAAGGGTGGTTTCTATTCGAAAGTGCAAAAAAAGTTGGGCCAAATTGCCTTTGTAGAGGCTTCACTGTGAATTGATTAGTTTTTTGTTAACGCGTCTGTCGTACTATATTACTGTGTCGTGTTTACTAGTTTTGTACGGTTTTAACTGGTTTTGTATGATTACTTGGCAAGTTTTTGCTCAGACCATCGTCCTTTTGAGGTTATTCTACTACGTCGTGCATCTTACACATTATACTAATGCAATTTCTTAATTTATTTTTATTATATTAATAACTCGCGACTTCGTCCCCGTTAAATTCAAATATAATAGACTAGCTGTTTCTCGGGACTTCGCCCGCGTGAAGTTAAAAAATAATAAAAAAAAGTAGCCTATGTTACTCACAGATAAATTAACTTCCTAAGGGTGAAAGATTTTTTAAAATCAGCCTAGTAGTTTTTGAGTTATTTCAATACATACAAAAATACAAAAATACAAAAATACAAAAATACAAAAATACAAATCTTTCCTCTTTATAAGATTAGTATAGATTATAAAGAGGAAGGATTTGTATTTTGGATTTTTGTATGTATTTGATTCACGCAAAAACTACTGGGCCGATTTTAAAAATTCTTTCACCATTAGAAAGGTAATTTTTCTGTGAGTAATATAGGATATATTTTTTAATTTCATGCAGACGAAGTCGCGAGCAACAGCTAGTGTTATAAAAAATTACAGTTTGACGGAATGAAACTTTTAACGAAACAAAATTATTAATCAAAATAATTTTAAAAGTATTTATTTTGGAACATTGAATTGTCATTAAAACGATATGTGGGTTTTTATTGTAATACAAACGTGTCTCTAGATTATATTTAGCTCTCTCTATTTCTACATCTCGTATTTCTAGATTTTTCAACTCTGTGAATTTACACATAAGTACTAAATTTAACATGTTAAAAGTGAAACTACACATAATCTGTACAAACACTAATGTAAGTTTCGCGTGTCCGTGTGCAGACGCGCGCTAAAATAACGTACGACGATTTAACCAAATTTATTGATTCACCCGCAGCTATACTTCATTGTTTTTTAAATATGATCATATTTTTTCACTATTAAGAACATGGATTAATTTCAGGCGTATTTAGTTATATATTTTCAAGACAGACCAATATAAAGAACTGTACTCTCTATTAGTTATTATTACTCTATGTTCATTATAATTGGTACAAAAAGTTTGTGCTGATTATTGATCAAAAATGCATCTCATTTAAAGTTTCAAATACATTTATTAATGTATATGTATGATGTGTAAGAGCGGGCTGCCTTTGACTAAGCTATCGCGCAACTGTCGTACGATTGTCGATTGTTTCGCAGCCAATTCAACAAAGTTGCACAACTAAAAATCGAGTGTGTGCACCTCCATAGATCATAGAATTCAAAGCCCGACTAAACAGTTGTGCTATAGTTTAGTCAAAGATGTGCACTCTTATTCAGAATTTATAAATGTCTAGTTTACTGATTTTTAAATGCAAAAATAACAATATTAACTTATAGGAAACACGGGTTTTAATAATACAGTCAAACCTGTTTTCAAATCAATAATAACAAAGGTAATTCTACACAACAGGATATGGCTTCGTATTTATCTAATGACACCTAAATGACTCGTTAGACGCACGAAAGTACGAGTATAATAAAATCTATTGAAAAGCAGCGTGACCTCACATCCGGTCATAAAGCTCGCTAACCGCAGATACTGTTTGTATGGACATTTACTGTTGAACAGAATTAAAATTAGATCATAGATTATTGTATCAATTAGTCAAAGAGTAGGGACTTAGTCATCCCTAGATTGACAACGGACATCCACAACACCAAAAGTACTGTCTTTGCGTAAGAGATTTGCTCTCGCTCATTTCATTACTATCATACTATATTGGTATAGAAATACCTTTAATAAGTCATAGTCAAAAATTATAACCAAATTTTATTGGTTATAATTGTTATTGGTGCTATGTTACTCACTGTAAACGTAGCTTTTTAATGGTGAAAGAATTTTTGAAATCGGCTCAGTAGTTTTAGAGTTATTTCAATACATACAAAAAACAATCTTTCCTCTTTTCAATATTAGCATAGATATAGAAGTGTAGATATAAAAGGCTCTTATTCAATACATTTTATTTACTTTTCAAAAAATTAATTAAAAACGCCTACGGTTTGCCAATATTATACCATTTTCAGAATTATATTTACATATAAATTAGTATCATAAATTAAGATTCTAGCAATAGGTACTATAGATAACTTATACGAATTTTGTTGTATTGTTTGCATCATGCATCATCATGCAGTTGCATCATTTCATGGTAGAACTCAAATTCGCTTCCCACTGTCTATCCCGATGCTTAGAACTTTAAAACTACGCAACGATTTGATGCAGTTTTTTTATTAGAGAGTTTTTATGCATAATACATGTATAATACAGTAGAGAAATACTTCTGTCGTGATATCGTAATTAAACACATTTTTGTATTATATAATATTTCGGACGTGAGCAAAGCCAGGGCGGGTTGCTAGTATGTAAATATTCTATAGTTAATAATTCTATCGCATGGTGGGTTCAATTACTGTGACATCGTTAATCTAATGATCCGTGGTGTTTTACTTATGGATTCATTTGGATTTTCCCAGGCACGGACTACGGGCAAAAGACCGTTACATATTTAAGGCATTAAATCGTTTGTCCAATATATTTCTAATTGATTTTTTTATTTACTAACTCTTACTATATCTATATCTACACTAATATTATAAAAAGGTAAGATTTGGATTTTTGTATGTATCGAATTAACTCAAAAACTACTTTGCCGATTTCAAAAATTCTTTCACCTATTAAAAGCTACGTTATCACTGAGTATCATAGGCTATGTTTTTTTATTATTTTTTTAATTTCACGTGGACGAAGTCGCGAGCAATAGCTAGTATAAGATAAATCATTTGAATAATCAATTGCAGCATTTTTTTCAATATTTATTTTAAAAAATAGAGTACTAAGTAATTAATGTGGTCAATAACTAGTTCATTTACCTATTGTTCAACTTACAAAGTAAAAGAAAGAGGCAGCATGTCTTCCCTCTCACTCAGTAGTTCGGTATTAATAAACCATCACACAATAAGTTAACTTTAAACCACCGCAGTTACGATGCTTAAACCTGACAATTATAACCACTCGGTTCTTTGGACATTGTTTATTGCGTTAAGTTTGACGTATAGTGTACACACCGCTTTATTTTTAGCTTTATGTGTTTTTACAGCAGTTACAGTGTTATGTGGATTTTACATGTACAGTTGTTGACAAAAGTGACGAATGTTGACAAGGAAAAGTACCTTTATAGTATGGTAGAATAGCTTTCGCCCGCGACTCCGTCCGCGTGGAATTAAAAAAAACAAAATGAGTAGCCTATGCGTTGTTCCAGTCTATCCTCTACATCTATACCAAATTTCATCGAAATCCGTTCAGCCGTTAGGCTACAAACTCTAACAAACATCCATCCATCCATCCATCTAAACATTCGCATTTATAATATTATAGCATGATTGTTTATTTTGACATTTACATCTTAATATGAATTTTTACTTTCAGAATTAATATCTGAAAACATAAAGTTATGTCTGTTTTTTTAAAGAAAAGGGAGTGATGGGAAGAAGGTGGTCATCGATGTCCATGGACATCCTCAACACTCTAAGAACAGCAGATATTTAAAGATTTGAGAAACAAGTTCGCTTCTTGAAGAACCCCTAGTACGTCTCTTTTTAAATAAAATTTAACGAAGGACAGCATGGACGAGTATATAAAGTAAACAATTCCTGTATGTACTATGTTGACTTTCGCATATTAATTCTTCGGGATAAATTCAGCAGATGTTTTTTAATGTCAGGTCAAAAGGTAATTCGTAAAAAGGTTTTATTCATTCTAAGATGGAAATGAATTCGCAAATATAAAGACGTGGTAATCAAAATGAGACATTAAACATTTAATGCTCTGTACAGTCATCGCTTCTTATAATTAAAACCATTGTCTTAAAGCAACGAAAATTACGTTCACCATAAATTGTAAAGCCGTGCCGTCGTTTGAGATGGCATATTTTAAAATAGTACCATAAAAAAACATCCTATAATCTTCTACCATTAAAATTGACCCCTCACGAATGATGTGACGCGAGAAATGGTGGTAATTTTAAACCGAACTTAGGGATAGAGGGGTCAAGTAATAATGGTTGTTTGAGTACCAAAAAACATCAAGTATCGTCGATCAGGCTTCCTCAGTAACGGAGCGTTGTTAAATATTTTATTGGTAGTTAAAGACAGTTTATTATTCAACTCCGAGTTTAGGATAATAGGTGAAATCGCGGGTGACAAAAATGACAATTTAACTTTGTCTTTTTTTTTTAGAAAACGTAGAAAAAGCGATCATATCTAGTAATGCCGGGTTTCTGAAGTTTCCATTTATTTATTTGTTACCTAGTGAATCATTGGTGTTATGTTGTTAACTTTCATTGAAGTATAACTCAAGTTACGTAGTTCGGAAACACATTTCATGAATTTATCGAACCAAAAACGCTAACGAATGGTTAAAAGTAGCTGGGAAACTGGCCATTAGTAAGTTAATGTCATTGTGTATAAATACAGAGTTCAAAGTTCCTTAGTATAAACTGCCAAGATTTTAAGTTTTGACGTTAAATTTCCATGTCTTGAAATGTTACTAATATCATAATTGCGAAAGCTTAAATGAATGGACATTTCTCACTACATATATCTAAAACAGCTCAAAGGATTTCAATGAAGTTTGGCACAAATGTAGAATACTCTCGAAGAACACACAGTTTGTTAAATTATTTAAATTGCGCAATCGGAGTCGCGGACGACGACTAGTCTATCTATACTTCTATACTATTATAATAAAGCGTAAACACACACTTCTTTGTTGCCTAAGATGTCAGTAATTACAGCATATTTTTAAATAATTCTTTTTTTAATAAAAAGCCCTACACTTACATCATGCTTTAGGCTATATATTTTCACGCCATTAAACTTAGGGGGTAAATATTTTGGATAAAAACCCTAATGTGAGAAAGAGACCATAAGTTGCTGCCAACATCAAGAAAGAAAGATTGCTAAGGTTTGTCATGTCATGTCATTTTGACATTTGCTATTGATAATTTGACAAATGTAAACAATAAAATCAAGTTTTTATAATTTCACGCGGATAAATCCGCACGCGAACAGCTAGTATTTGATATTTCTTCTCAGAATGTTCTTTTATACAGAGCATTTAAAATGAATGCATTAAACATAATTTCAACTAATCAAACTGAATTACATAATTGTTAATTAAGCATCTCTTAGAAGGTAACTACAATAAAATGTGAAGACATAAAAACAAACAAACATAAAGGCAGTCACGGGAGTCGTTCAGTAGCTTAACCACGTAATAACTAACGTTTAATTTGTTGGTATTTCCCTCACTGTGGAGATTGATTTTAAAGCCGATTGGATTTACAACACGCTACTAACCTCTGGAGAATAGATAAAGGCGTTCAGCTGAAGTTTATGACGTATTTAATATTGTTTCCTTTAATAGGAAATATAAATCAAACTGCAAGAGGAAGTAAATTAAGAAAGGTTATAAATGTCGTTGGAAATTATGTGTAGTTTATCTTTTTCAATGTAACTTTTATAGGCTTGGACTGTATGAAGGCTGTGTAAATGATTGATACTGCGGAGTCTGATGGAGATCACGTTTGTTCGCACAATTGAAGGGTCGTAAAAGAGACTGTCATAGACAATTTAATAATTTAGTGTAGCATACAAGTCGCGGACAAACCAGTTTTTGTCCGCGACTTTGTATGCGCGGAATTAAAAAAGGAACTATGTTCTACATCTATGCCAAATTGCATCGAGATACTTAGTAACAAATATCGGTCTAAAGCTATATTGAACATACTGTTAGACTTAGAATTTACACTACACTTTAAAAAAATAGAATTTATCAGTTGTATACCACAACTTTGTTTACAAACAATTATAAGATAGAACGTGCAAAAGATAATTGCCAATAAATTGGCCAAGATATCTAAGCAATATCTAATCTGTATTCTAATTTTAAACATTAGACAAAGACAATAGAGTGAAGCCAGAACCTTGGCAATATAATTAGAACAAGCCAGATACATAGCGAAGGCAACATTTAACAAATTTATGCATGTACGCTCGCGGAAATTTGCAGTATACCACTTTCAGAAAAACAGCCTCGTTCTATGCAACGACACAAACTCTGTCTCTTCTTATAACCAAATAGCTGTTCCCGTGCGGCTTCATCCGCATGAAATTATAAAAACTTTGTTTTACTGTTTACATTTGTCAAATTCTCAATTGCAAATGTTCAAATTTCCGATACCATAATAATATTGCTTCCTTAATGTTGTCAGCTTGTAGTTTATGGTCTCTTTCCACAACATTGATATTTCTAGTAGTCTAGTATTTGATATTTCTAGTAGTCTAGTATTTGATATTTCTAGTAGTCTAGTATTTGATATTTCTAGTAGTCTAGTATTTGATATTTCTAGTAGTCTAGTATTTGATATTTCTAGTAGTCTAGTATTTGATATTTCTAGTAGTCTAGTATTTGATATTTCTAGTAGTCTAGTATTTGATATTTCTAGTAGTCTAGTATTTGATATTTCTTCTCAGAATGTTCTTTTATACAGAGCATTTAAAATGAATGCATTAAACATAATTTCAACTAATCAAACTGAATTACATAATTGTTAATTAAGCATCTCTTAGAAGGTAACTACAATAAAATGTGAAGACATAAAAACAAACAAATATAAAGGCAGTCACGGGAGTCGTTCAGTAGCTTAACCACGTAATAACTAACGTTTAATTTGTTGGTATTTCCCTCACTGTGGAGATTGATTTTAAAGCCGATTGGATTTACAACACGCTACTAACCTCTGGAGAATAGATAAAGGCGTTCAGCTGAAGTTTATGACGTATTTAATATTGTTTCCTTTAATAGGAAATATATAGCCTAAAGCGTGTGTAAGTGTAGGGCTGTTTAATAAAGAAATAATTATTCAAAAATATGCTGTGATTGCTGACATCCTACGCCACAAAGTAGTGTGTGTTTACGCTTTATTATATTAGTATAGAAGTATAGATTAGGTAGCAATGATTTGAGTGAGAATAAAAAGTAATTAGCCGTGTACCACTAACCGACCGTTTTTCGTACAGACGAATTTAATAGCTGCGTTCTATTGGTTATTTCAGTTGTCTCAATGTATGGAACGTTTAAACGATAGTGGCTTTTTCTTTAGAGCACCGCCAGATTTCCTGATTGTACTTTGTAAATCAGACTATTGTTACAACAAATTGGATAGATAAATGATTAAGTAGACAACAATTAAACAACCAATGCCTATTTTTAAATAAATATAGCATTCTGTTAGGACTATTTTTGGTTAAGGGTCATCCTAAATTTAAACACAAAATATTAACTTAGGCGACAACTACATACTGGTACAATAAATACTAAGGGCACATGCTTCATAAGGGATCACTAAATTTACGGGATGATTGGTGTAAATGGACATAACATATTGAGTGTCCTTCAGAGTAATTTCAGTAAAACATACACTTCACTAAGTGACCTTTTATGTAACCATCGTATATTCGACCAAGAATTACTATCACAAACCCTGAACAAGAACATAATATCGTCATCTCAGTTTTTGCAAATGAAATGAGCAGGACGTCTCAATGTTCTGATACATGTATGACGCCAGTGGAAACACTCTTTTACATGTAACTGTTTCGTTACAGTTACGTCTTAATTGTACGAACTTCACACTTGAATCGTCTACAGGTCTGAACTTGACCCAGTCATGTAAGCAGGAAAAATGAATCTACACCTATTGTGTTTAATAAGTGATGCATTTAAATTGAACTCTGTCTCTAAGCGATAGGAACTAAATTTGTATAACAAAAATGCATCAAGCTTCCTATTGCGTTTTTGTTTCATACTTTTTAACACGCGATGTATGTTCCGTAGTGTAGTAGTATTAAAAGAAAAGATACAAGTAAAAAAGAAACGATTAAAAATATAGGAAAAAATACACAAAGCAGAAAATAATGTAATATAATGCATTGATAATCAAATCTCGTGTAATTGAAGGTGATCTGGACAAGCAATAATGTAGAATTATCCAGTTATTTGTAGTGAAAAAAAATATTATGGAGATAGAAATATTGCATTGATAGGAAATTCATTTTAGAATTTTTTTTAAAATTCATTTTAAAATTTAACTCTTAAACCATCATTAAGAGCCAGTGTGTCCTAAGTATAGTTCAACCAAGATAAAAATCCTGATCTGTGGGCGCTTCAATTTCTTTATTAAATCACTTTCTTGTGTTCAAAAAATAAATTAGTACCATTTTTTTCCCTAATATGGTGAGAGCTTTTATATTCCTGGTCACACTATAAGTAGATATTATTACAGTAACTTGTATTGGGTTATCATTTCCGACGCTATCGACAATCTTCTTAGAGCTTTATAACTGAACTTCAATTTAAGCTCGCTCATAGAGCTTGCAGTTACGGAAGCATGATCCCATCTAGGTAATTGCTGTTTAAATATTGATTACTCATTCACTCCATTTGATACGATAGATCAGTTTATTTAGTATTAGTATTTGAGTTAAGTCTACGGGAAGACGAATAGACGGAAGGCGTTCTCTTGGATTAATAATGAAAATAATTACCTATAATACATGTATCCTAATATCACCTATACTTCTAACTTATCTCACATATGGCCGGTTTCCCAGCTACTAGTTCGATAACGTCATGAAATGCCTTTCGGAATTACGTAACTTGAGCTTTACTCCTTTGAAACTTAGTTCAAATTATCACTAATGGATCAGTAGGTAGTGAAAAAAAATATTATGGAGATAGAAATATTGCATTGATAGGAAATTCATTTTAGAATTTTTTTTAAAATTCATTTTAAAATTTAACTCTTAAACCATCATTAAGAGCCAGTGTGTCCTAAGTATAGTTCAACCAAGATAAAAATCCTGATCTGTGGCCGCTTCAATTTCTTTATTAAATCACTTTCTTATGTTCAAAAAATAAATTAGTACCTTATTTTTCCCTAATATGGTGAGAGCTTTTACATTCTTGGTAAAACTATAAGTAGATATTATTACAGTAACTTGTATTGGGTTATCATTTCCGACGCTATCGACAATCTTCTTAGAGCTTTATAACTGAACTTCAATTTAAGCTCGCTCATAGAGCTTGCAGTTACGGAAGCATGATCCCATCTAGGTAATTGCTGTTTAAATATTGATTACTCATTCACTCCATTTGATACGATAGATCAGTTTATTTAGTATTAGTATTTGAGTTAAGTCTACGGGAAGACGAATAGACGGAAGGAGTTCTCTTGGATTAATAATGAAAATAATTACCTATAATACATGTATCCTAATATCACCTATACTTCTAACTTATCTCACATATGGCCGGTTTCCCAGCTACTAGTTCGATAACGTCATGAAATGCCTTTCGGAATTACGTAACTTGAGCTTTACTCCTTTGAAACTTAGTTCAAATTATAACTAATGGATCAGTAGGTAGTGAAAAAAGTAGGTGGTCGGCGCAGCAGGCTTTTGTCCTCCACATAACTATCATACGTCATCTGTCATAACTCCCTTCTTGATCATGTCACCATTCATCCTTCCATCTCTTTCTAGGTCTACCTCTACCGGTGTACCCTTCCACACTCATAACTAATGTCATAAATACGAAAGTTCAGATAAATGGATCTTTGTTAGAGTTTGTAGCATAAACTATTGAACGGATCCTGATGAAATTTGGCATAGATGTAGTATGACATTGAATTGGCTGCGAAACAATCGACAATCACACAACAGTTATGCGATAGTTTAGTTAAAGGTGTGTGACTGGCCTTAGGCTACTGGTGATGTTACCCATCGTTTAGCCTCGGTTCCTCCTTAGCGAAATCTGATAGTTGCTTGGTTCGGCGTGTAACAGTATTTGTAAATGCTTGGAAGTTAATAAATACCGTTTCTTATTAAGAATTAACATTTCTACATACATATTTGCAGCTGAACATTATGATTCAGCATACAATAGTCCGTCTGCTTTCCCCGTTATACTTACAATATTCCCACGATCATTGTTTTCAATAATAATCGCTTGTAGATGCTCAGTATTTCTTTCTTAAACCAACTTATCTTTACCGTCTAAATCAAAATGTTAATTCGAATTTGAACTCTAATTCAAACGAGATAAAGACTGTGGTATAATTTTTTATAGCATTGGTAAATTAGTTTAATGGTTAATTGCCTCAAAATGTATTCATTTCACGACACGCGCTATATACGTGTCTTTTTTAAGATGATTATCTTGTTATGGTCGAGTACGTACAATAGTTAAGAGCTAATTGTAATTAGTTCCTAGTTTTTAAATTCTTAACAAAGATTTAGACAATCAAACCTTGAACAAAAATGAACTTTCTCGAGATACAGTTGCTTTGAAAAATGTTTGAATTTCTTGAGCCTCTTTATGTAGGAAAGCATATTGCCTGAAATAATTCTACACCGCCATCTTAAACGTCAAATCGTACAAGCGGTATTACACCGGAATAAACATAACAATTACAATAAATAGAAAGGTGGGGACACACTAGGGGACTGTTCTTGAGTTATAAACAACATAATATTAAAGGTGTGCTGTAAATTTTTACTATTCCATCTATATGAAAAAAAACATTTTTAAATAACGAGTTGTAACAAAGTATAATATTCTAATTTAAAGAAAATACAATGGACGATGTTAACGCCACAAATCACAATTTTCTCTAACAAACTAACTTTTAAAAAACCATCTGTGTATATTAATTAAAATTAAATTAAATTAAATAATATCTATTCCATTATATTAATCTAAATTCAAAACCGTGACATCGGTCGCTACACTAAAAATAACAATTACGCGTTCCCTCCACATTTGAATGAGTTTTTCGTTCAAATTTTTATAGCGACCACATCTGAATAGGCTTTTTGGAGTCCCCTTTAAGTGGCAAACAGGAATTCAGGCTTTATCGTTAAAATTAATGTAACGATACACGACATAATTTCTGGAAAGCGACGCCTTGTTAGCTGATAGGGAAATAATTTAAACGCATTTTCCTTTTATAAAATCTCAGCAGAATGTAATTACAGGAATCGTAAGAGGATATAAATAATTTTATATTTGTACTAGCTGAGCGAATCCGACAGCGTGAAAAAAAGCAAGTAGCCTATGTGTTCTTCCAGACTATCCTCTACATCTATGCCAAATTTTATAGAGATTCGTTCAGTAATTTAGGCTACAAACTCTAACAAACATCCATCCATCCATCCATCTAAACTTTCGCATTTATAATATTAGTAAGATAATATGAAGTATGATTTACTTATCATCTGTTACTTGTCATACGATTTAACAGAAGTACATGGGGAAAAACCATAATATACGTATACCAAAAAATCTGTATATTTTTACATTAAATCTATGAGTTTTAATCCGTCACTCGATGTCAGGTTATTCGCCCAACCCCGGCCTCCCCTGCAATCGAAGTCGCTTCAAATGGCCGAGTATAATGACCCAACTATTGTCCTCGCCCCAACGTTTGCGAAGCCTCATTTATTTTTACAACTCTATGGGTTTTTAACAAAAAATATATAAACGTAAAAAATGACAGACAAACGTTTTGGATGCGGCGTGACGTCACTGTTAAATTGAAAACAAAATTATAAATATAGCTAGTATTTTGTAATTAAAAAGTTTCTTGAAAAACTGATAAAATGTAATTGTTTTTACAAGTGAATTTAACTGTTACATTGTAATAAAATAAGAAATCTAATTTGCATTGTAAATTTTAATTAAAAATAAAAAAAAACATTAAAACGTCCACAATAATCCACTACAAAAGATATTTAATGACACTCATAAGTCTGTAACTAAGGTAAATTTACAAGCGGCCACTTTCGCCAAAAAAAATAAATTAAAAAAACCTAACGCTTATCCGGATCATGAGACAAAGGCCACTTGTGAATAAAATTCATCCGACGGGCTCCAATTATTTTGTCGACGGCGCCATGTTTACGTTGATCTCCATCCTATCTGGCCCGGACTTGGATGGGCCACTCAAATTTTGCATAACCAATTAGTTTCGTGCAAACTAAAACAGACGTCTTTTGTTATGGTCGCTTTGATAGCGAAAGGTTGTGGTTTAAGTAAGCTTCGAATTTTCGTGCTTTCAGTAAATTTGTGTGCAGTTATTAAGAAAAATATTCTCTCATTTCACAATCAAACGGTTTATTTTCTCATTGTGTTTTTTACACGTTTACTAATCAGTAATTAATAGAATTTTCCTGTCTTATACCTTTTTTGTCATGGGAAGGGAATTCTCAAATGATACACTGTATTCTGTGAGATTAGGTTATGTTAGATGTATCTCACAAATATCCCCTCAGTGGCTATGTTCGAGTGCGATTAAGTCTCGGGATTCCAAAAGAATGCACCGGGACTTTCTCTCTAATATCTACCTAATATGCTTTTCATTGGACATTGTTCTTTCTTCAATTGTTTTCTGTAATTGATTTCCTCTGTTTTAACTTCTTTTCTCCAAGAAATTTTAATAATATTGTTTTAGCCATAGTAATAATTTTAATCATCATCATCATCAACTTGCCCTTATCCCTTCGTCATATGTGAAACCACTCCTTTCTTAAGCGTATCCTCTTTCAAACAATCCATCCATACTTTCTTCGGCCTTCCTCTTCCTTTGTAGCCATCCACATTCAATATTAACAATTTCTGGTTTATGTCCCCATCGTTTCGTCGCATAACATGTCCATACCACGCTAACCACGTTTAGTAATAATTTTAATATTGTCTATAATTTGCCAATTCGTCCCTTTGAATTATTAAATTAACTAACTGAATTATTTGATTCTATTCATTGTTTATACAGGACCTCTAAACTATCAGGCAATATAACCTTTCTATTGTCAATTAAACCCGTCGCAAGTTCGCATTGGCGCCTCGACACAAATGTTTGTACGACTCAGTTTGTTTTAGTCCTAAGGTGTTTTCAGACTAAACACGGATTGTTATTACTGGCTAGGACAGTTTAGCTAATGTGTGCCTTAAATCAATTACGATGAAGTTTATACGTGATGTTTGACGTCTTGCAAAATATTTGCATTTTAATGTCTAAAACGGTCCATGCATAATCAAAATTAACATATAAAATAGTGTTATTATGGTGTTCTAAAACAAAGCAAATAAGAAAATCTGCTGAAAAAAGCTTTTAAAATAAAATAAAGAATAAAAATATAGTGTTAAATCATCATCATCATCAATTTCCCCTTATCCCTACGGAGGGTCGGCATAGTATACGCTGCTCTTCCATACATTTCTACCAGTTGCCATATCTGAATCCACGCGAGTCCTCTTTCACACAATCCATCCATACTTTCTTCGGTCTTCCTCTACATTTGTAGCCATCCACATTCAATCTAAACACGTAATCATCATCAGCTTACTATACGTACCTACGAAGGAGTTCGGTGCCTACTTCGTCATTCACGCTGGCCCACTGAGGTTTGACTTCACACATATCTTTGAATATCTTCGCAGATATGTGCAAGTCACAAGAGTGGAGTCTACTGTTGAAAATCACAGTCAAATCATTATTTATTTAAAAACATAATACTCATTTCATATCTTTTAACAAGACTCGTTAACATCTCAATAAATCCCGTGAACTTGTGTTCTTTTTGCGATTTAATGTCGTTATTTAATAATAGTCTTGTCCTCATCTTAAAGATTTATGTTAAGTATAATTTGCCATCAGTAAACATGAACGTAATTTAAGAAAGCACATAAAATGAACCAGCCGACAATATTTTCAATCAGATCCAATAAATTTTCTGTAATCCTTGCTGTTTGCTCCAAGTTATAAACGGTAGCGTGAAAAATATATAATGTTTACTAGGGAGTTATTTTGAAATTAATTAAATGAAGATGTAAATCTATAAATGTTAAAACTATACAGCTGTGATGTATTTTAGTTCAACATAGTCGGTGATTGAAGGTTTTCAAGTATTGCTGCTTCGTCTCTATGTTGACGTAATATCTATGAACATAATAGACAAGAATGATTTCTATATGTTTTCATTAATGGTAGTATGATCTAACAAAGGCATTTGAGGTTGTGTTTTATTTTGTTTTTAAAGTATTATCTGTCTTCATATATTGAATTTTAATGTGATTTGATTTAAGTCTTTAATTAAATTTTTAAACTCTTGTCACTTGTGTTTTGTACCACAAAATCGTTAAGTTCAAAACCAACTACAGCTAACGTAAATGACCACCTCGTGTTTATTATTCCTTGTTTTAATTGAAGCGCAAACATTGGCCGGCTAGTCTGTGAAAACAGCGCCACCTGTGCTGGGGGTGATTTGTTAACTCTGTGTTGATCAGTGCAATAAAACTTCGAATAGATAACAACTGTCTATATTAAGTAAAGATCAATGCCACTGTTGGTTTTATTAGGGGTTGCATTGGGACAGACCAATGTCCAGTAGTGGGCAGACAAAGGCTGAAAATGATGATGATGATGATGGTGATGGTGATGATGATGATAGTTGTCAGTTAGTGGAGATTTTGTATTTTTTTTTACTGTTGATACTTTGTTAGGAGAAAGTTATCTAATTATTTTCTTCATGAATTTTCTGTTTGTAAATCATTACTATGAGTTCTTTTTTAAACTTGATCCACAAAGTAAGCTTTTCATACAGAATAATTTAAAATGTTTCAACATATTCACGTAAACAGCATCGTAAGTTACTTTTTACGTGAATTTCATATAGTAATTTAAAAAAAAAATCCATAATGACACTTATCGTTCTTCTTTCTAACTTTGCAACAGCGTTTTTCGTTTAATTTTTTAAACTTTTCACCGCAGGGAATGAAACTCTCAATTGATATTGATGAGGATATTAAACAGTTCTACAACACGTAGAGAAACTTTGTCTTTCAATTACAAACTTGATGATATTAAAAAGCTACGTTTCATTTTACAAGAAAAATATTTAACAGTGGTAGAGCCTGCTTTAACATCTTCGCACGAATGGGTCGGCTCGCCCGGTGCAATACCACGACCACACAGAAAACAGGCGTGAAGTGGAAGCAATTCCGCGTTTCGTCTGATGAGTGTGGTGCCGGAGGCCCAACTTTAGTCCCTTTTCCTTCCCACACTTTTTCTTATTAGAAAAGGATGGGAAGGGAAACGTGGATTTGATGGTGCAGGAGACGCATAGGAAGGGGAAATATCCCCTTTATGTGCGTCTCCTCCATCGATCAAGGGTAGGCAACGCATCCGCTATTGCGAATGTCTATGGGCAGCGGTCGCTTCGCCATTTTGGCGGATTTGGGTAGCTGCTTGCTCGTTTGCTACCTTATGATATAAAAAATAAAAAAATAAAAAAAGTGCTTATAACTTAACCTGTTACGGTTCACTAAAGCTTAAATAATTTAATTTATTTCAAACACGCTGTTGTCCGTGACTCCATGTGCTTTTACTAAAAAAAAGATGTTATATACATAATATAATTTCCATCAACCTGTGGCAAATTGTACTTCGCCTCGGTACATCTCACTCGTGCATCTCAGTAGGAAATAAAAAGTAACGACTGGTACAGATAGTACGTGCACTGCAAAGAGCGTGTTAAATGTCGAAGACAAATGCTTGAATGGTATTAGAATGAAAAAGAAACATTTGAACATTAATTATAACAAACCTGGTGCACATCTACTCAAAGATGGATAGTTCTTTAGAGTTTAAGGGTGGTGTCATGAAAACTCTGTCATAGAGAATGGTGTCTGGACGTAATACTTTTTTTTTTAGGAAAAGCGGGCAAACGAGCAGAGGATCGCGCTTACTTATTCATGTTGTTAAAATTATTACTTGTTTTGATTCTTGGCGATATTAGAATAAATCTGACAAATTATCTTACATCTTACTAATATTATAATTGCCAATGTTTAGACGGATGGATGTTTATTACCACGTAACTCCAGAATAGTTTCATCTGGATGAAATTTGGTAAAAGTGTAGAGTATAGAACATAGTTTGGAAGAACACATCAATACCAAATTACATCGGGATCCATTCAGCAGTTACAAACTCTAAGAAACATCCATCTAAACTTTTGCATTTATAATAGTATTGAATAGACTGTATTTTATATAAACACTACGCCTATATCAGTACAAAGGCAATAAAGTCTTACCATCGTCTCATTTCGATGTACCTATTTATTACAATAAGATTACTAAGGGTGCGTTCACACTTTTTATACACACCAAATAAAGTATACAATGTTCTTTTCTCTTTAATACTCGTTTTAACCATGAAAATAATTTTAAATTACAATTCTTAGTATAAAGTAGATATCGTACGGTTTAATAAAATATTCAAACGCCAGCAATCGCTATGACACATTGCATTTACTACAAAATAGAAATGTGGTACCGAGTATTTGAGTCATTCAAACCTTACTTTAAAGTTATCAAGTTACAGAAATGAATCAACATTTACAATCGATATTGCATATAAAATAAATTGACAAGGAAAGTATTGAATAAATTGTGATTTTGTGGTATTTTTCTGTCGATAATCACAGAGAGAATGGCAACATATGCTTTTCTGAACTCTTTATCCCGCGATTTCGTCCACGCGAAAAAAAAATATATTAAGTAGCCTATGTGTTCTTGTACAATATCTGTGGGAAATTTCATCGATAACCGTTCAGTTTAGGCTACATACTCTAACAGACAACCATCCGTCTTAACTTTCACATTTATAATATTAAGATTGGGCATTTTTCGCCTCGAGCCTCAAAGATAAAGATACCTATATTTCGCGTACAATTTAAAATACCTTTATTTTATCATAAATAATGTCAATAAGCAAATCACGTTTCCAGTATAGCCGCGACCTTAACCTGCGCTCGCGCAGCTGCGTGATGCGCTCGCTACCGGTTGTGCGCCCTCCCCCGCGCCTGCCCTGCACCTCCCCCGCACCGCACTTCAACTCGCCCTACGTTATCGATCGTCAGACCAAACGGAAAATTTTATTTTATACCAACCTTTTTTTATTAGACAACTTGATTTTATTGTAACAATGGAACTTATATATCTTCCGTAATCTAACTAATATTATAAATGCGAAAGTTTAGATGGATGGATGGATGGATGGATGTTTGTTAGAGTTTGTAGCCGTTTAGGCTGAACGGATTTCGGTGAAATTTGGTACTGATGTAGAGGATAGTCTGGAAGAACACATAGACTACTCACATTTGTTTTTTTTTTTAATTACACGCGGACGGAGTCGCGAGCGAAAGCTAGTTTAATTCATAAGTTTATTGACATCGGTATATTATATCCCATTTACTATAGATTTCAGTATACTTATTGATTACACGATTATTTAATAAAAGTATTCAAAATGTAATATGTGACACTTGTACAAACATTTAAATTATTCATGTTTGTACCATCTTTTTGTATTTTATTTCTGGATCGTAAAGTAGTAATTTCTGTCTGAACTTAGATTATAGTTCTCAAAGAGTATAGATTTTGAATAATGTATAACCCGCATCCTGACCGCAGTGGACTGCGAAACAAATGACGTACGCGATTCTAAATTTAAATATAGTTAGAGCGAGACAGGGAGATCTGTTCGTCTCGTATTTACTGATAGTCTGAATTCCCAAAAGCTCTGTCGATTAAATTAATAAACAAAATAATCGGACAAATCTTCCTAAAACTTCCCTCGTCTGTAGTAACAATTAAATATTGTAATTGTTGCTAAATAATAAGAAGATATGATTTATAAAATTACTTTTGTGAATTTATCCATAACTTTATAACTCTCTCAAAAGATCATGTTTTTGTTCAAGAAATGCGCTGACGGACAGTAAATAAACTAAATTATACGTATGCATCCAACGGATACTTAGTTCGTGATAGCGTAGCGCGGCTGCGCAGGCGCATGTCCCCTCCCCGCTTATACTCTGCCCCGCTCCCCCGCGTCTACGCTGTCCGCGTGCGTAAACGTGACCCCGGCGCTTGAACTCAACTACGCCTCAATGTTTTGTTTTGTATGCTTTTTATGTGGAAGATTATTTTGTAGATTGTATTCTTATGTTGCGAGCAAAAATCACGATAGCACACTAGCGCCAATCTTCATATAATTTACAAAATCCATGTAGGTTTCAAATATTTTCTGACAGGTACTTCGACAACTCTCGTTACATATGTCATCTTGTTGTGAAATCTATTAGGTCAATGTCAAAATTCAACACTGTAAATAAATAAACATGTCTTCATAAAACTTAAATAAATCTAAAGTGTGAAAAAAAATGGAAAAATAAGAAAATTACTTCAAATGATCCTTAAAAGTCACATATTTATTTTTAAGAAAAAAAGAAAAAAGTTAACCAACGTAAGTATTTTCATTGTAGGTATTATAATAAGTTAAAAAGATGTTGATATCAATCCAATTGATTAGTTATTATTGGTACCTATTTTAAAGTAAATTAGTTAAATATTAAAATACCTTTTTACTATCCACAGGAAAAACCATGGAACAAATTTTCATGATAGAAGTATTCGTAAAAAAGATTATATTAAAAGTAGAACCACCTCAGAAGGATGAATATGAGCTTAAACTGGAAGAAGAAGAACGAAAGCGGGAAGCAGAAGCATTGGCGGCAGCGGAAGCCGCCGCTAAAGGAAAAGGTAAAGGTAAAGGAAAAGGTGGTGGGAAAAAAGGCAAAGGCAAAGGTAAAAAGGGCAAAGAACCCCCGAAGCCATCTGAAGAAGAAATGAAATTTATGCAAACTTGTACGTTGCAAATGAATTGTCTGCCTCTGTTTGACTTTTATGTAGCACATGACAACTTCATAGCTCCTCCACCACCACCACCTCCAGATAAAAAAGGTAAAAAGAAAGCAAAACCTAAAAAACCAAAGAAAGGTAAAAAAGGCGTTGCTCCGATAAAACTAGTTTTACCTTCAGACCCATTACCTCAACCGCCATACTTCGGGGTGGGTAATTCAGTCATGTTTTTATCACGACCATCAAAACTCGAAGAAGTTCTCAGCCAAACTCCTATTTTTATAACTGTATGGAACAGGGACCAAGAATTTAACTGTATAGGTTTTTGTAAAGTCGATTGGCATGATTCTTTCTTTGACTGTCTAAAAAGATCTGCAGAATTAAACCCAGTTAATATGGATAAAGGTGAATTCAGGGATACATCAAAAACTGAAATGATCAGCAATACTATAGAACTAACAAGATATTTACAATGCGAGGAGGATTTGAAACCTTCTGGTGAAATAGAATTCTACATTCGGTTGACATGTATGGGTAATAATGTGATTAGTTATTTCGTTGCTTTACCGGAGATGGATCGGATACCTGGACGCAAATATCTGAATGATGAATTAAAACTAAAAGATTTAGAAGTAGTAAGACATTGGGATGGAACTACTATTGACGCTCTGCCGCCTGTAGCATACTTTTTTGGTGCACCTGATATAAGCAAAGAGCCAATACGACCAGAAGAAGAACCAGTTGTATACGAAGAGTATACCGCGCCGTTTACTTCAAGTGAGCTCACAATACTAGCAATGGGCTTCCCTAAGGGTCCATGTGGAGGTACAAATTGTCCGAAACGAATGGAGTATCGTGGTAGTCAACATCAGTTTATCCACGGACAAACTGTAAAAGGTAAATATCAACACGGACAATTTGTTAACAAGAGAGATGTGCATGGACCATGCGGTAGATTAGATTGCCCATTAGCCAAAAAAGTAAGATCCTATCTTTGTTCCGAAGGCAGTTACAAGCCATGTAAGAAACCTTGTCCTAAAGAATACTATTGATTTGAAACCAGAAATCTCTCGTGGTCATTTTAATTTACTTTTGTACAATAAAGAAAATTACTCTAAAATTAATTTTATTTAATAACAAGAATACGAACCAATCAGTCAGCAAAATGGTAAGATTAACAGATGAACAACGTAACATAATACACAGCTAAAATATAAAAAAAAGTAAAGATTTTTCTTATTAAAACTCTACTGCAACATAAGTCACACGCACCTGTTTATTATGTTTTTAAAGGATTTTCATAATTTCATATTAATTACGCGATTTAGAACGGTGGCCAAAAACGAAAACAAAACGCAATCAGTGAAAACGAGATTTCCTCGAAATGATCATCGTTTGCGATATTTAACACGGCCAATTCTCTGTTCTCTTGGCACACATATCAAATACAATTTTAATTTCATCTATAACATCAGTAATTTGAACTTTATTACTAACATGATAGGGGAGTATCAACTGCACAAAGTATTGCATTTTGTACTAAATCGTTGTAATTATTAGCGTTATTTTGACGGCCGCAATTTACGCGTTACGCCCCGTGAGCGTGAATAAGTTCGTAATCAGGACATCACTTAAAAGGACTGCATTGTATTGAAAAAGTTCATTGTTTTATGTGAACTTTTAATGTATGACTGTTGCATGTCTCATTTCACTTTTACGCAAGATCACAAGATTGCATTCAATCTGACATTTGATATTATATCTCTCTCTGTTCACTCCCTCTCTTTTCGCCTGTCTTTCTAAGTTACAAAAGTTTTAAATGCATGAACTTTGTGATTTCACAACGCCTTACAGAATATGATAGGCAAATATTACGTTTGGTATCGAACTCTAAATTAAAACCTTTTTTTTTTTTAATACAAAAATGTAATTTAGATTTCCATGCGTTTACTAATAAATGAACGGAATTAATATGAATCGTTATAAATGTGCTTATTTTATGCAAATGCGCACTTTTTATTCACAAAATTATCATATGATGTAATGATTAACTGACCACACCCTGTAGAAACAGTTTTGACAGAGGGTCTATTGCGAAAAGGTGCGAGAACGTATTCGTAACTCAACATTTGTAGATTTATAGATGTATTTTACACCCGTTAGGCGCTGTACCAATACAAATTTTATCGACGACTTTACGAATTTTCTCACGAATTTTCGTGATAGCCCACAGATAGTGAATCATCATCACGCTTATATGCCAATGGGAGTAATTAGAGACAGTGAGTCATGTCAGACAATGAGCATAACGTTGAAAGCAAAAATTTGCATATAGTATTGCGAATTTTAATTAAAACATTATAATAGTAATTTAACGTTGAATGTTTAAGCTTTATAAATTAGAAAAATTACTTCGAACCCGACATAAAAAACGTACCATATATTACTCGTATATGTGGTAAAACACCATCAAGCTATACAAACTCAAAAGGGGTAACCGTATTCGATTTCTAATCAAACATATCATAGCACGACAAAACGGTAGTTTTAACAATCCTGGTTAAATATTAGAACAAGTGTTTTCAAAATGGGTACAACCGAACTTAGTGTTAATTATTTATAGTAATTAGATAACTTGTATCAACTAATTTATTTTACTTCTTACTAATAATATAAATGCGAATGTTTAGATGGATGTTTGTTAAAGTTTGTAGCCTAAACTGCTAAATGGATCTCGATGAAATTTGGATAGATGTAGAGGTTAGTCTGGAAGAACAAATAGGTATCTTACTACTGCTACTGTTTTAATTCGCGGCGGAGTCGCGGGCGACAACCAGTATTTACATAATTACACAAGACTCTTAATTTAAATGTAAACCACTAATAGCCAAATGGAATAGCTACACTAATGTAGAGGTCGTGGGTTTGAAAACCACTATTCGACTTACGTCAATATTTGGGCTAATTTTAAATGGTAACAAGAAATACAAACGAAATATTACATCGAAAACAAATTCTGAGAATATTTTTAAATTTAATAATGTTTAAAAAATATATGACTTACTGGTGGGTTAAGTTGCCTTTTATATTGAAAATGGTAGAGGTAAATGGAATAAAGGGATACCTCTCTTGGGCGGAAAATTTTCGTCTAATTGAAAATATTTCAAACAACCACAAGTCGGGCGGGGCAACATTAAAACTTTTCCGAGGTGGCTTTTTGTTCAATAAGCACTCGGCTTCAAAACAGAAAATAATTAATATGGTTTCAAATATTTCATTGTGCAATAAAATTGGCTGCCTTTTGTCTTATTACTGTATAATTAAAACACCGTATTGTAGTTAGGGCTATTTAATTATTTCTTTTTGCTTAATAATTCGTTTTTAAAATGCAAATAAAAACAAAGGAACCAGTAAAAGTAATTACTAGCAAATAGTTCAATCATACTAATTATACTTTATAACTACTAATATTTTAAATGCGAAAGTTTAGATGGATGGATGTTTGTCAGAGTTTGTAGCCTAAACAGCTGAACGGATTTTGATGAAATTTGATATAGATATAGAGGATAGTCTGGAAGAATACATAGGCTACTCACTTTTGTTTTTTTTTTAATAAAAAGCCCTACAATTACGTCATGCTCTAGGCTATATATTTTCACGCCATTAAACTTAGGGGGTAAATATTTTGGATAAAAACTCTAATGTGGGAAAGAGACCATAAGTTGCTGCCAACATCAAGAAAGAAATATGGCTAAGGTTTTTCATGTCATGTCATGACATTTGCTATTGATAATTTGACAAATGTAAACAAAATAAAATTTTCATAATTTCATGCGGATGAAGCCGGACGGGAACAGCTAGTTGTTGTTATAAAAAAGAAGTTTGGTAAAATAGAAAGAGCATTAAAAATATTTTAGGCTATCTCTTGGGTGCACCACTCATACTATAATATCATATGAAACAAAACAATAGTCAATTTCATTCATGATAAATAACTGGCCAGAACTAATCAACGTTACGGTAAGTTTCTGGCTGATTAAATTCAAAGTTCTGCCATCGCACTAATGAAAGCGGCGGATATCGTCCAATATAGTGACGTAGTTCTGCATATCGCACAACTTTCGCAGATGAAGTAATTAAGGAATACTGCAGTTGTCCAGGTAAATGACAGCTCCACACAGTGGAACTAAATCCATTAAAGTTCGGTTTGTATTAAAAAAATACTTCTAGAAAAAAATAGAAAAATCAACTCTTATTATGCTTCTAGAGTTGGAAAAATCCTTTTAGGGGTTATTAAGTGGATTTACCAAATAGATATAGAATAAAAAAAAAATTATACCTAGATACTAGCTTTCGCTCGCGACTCCGTCCGCGTGGACGTCTTCCAGACTAAGCTCTATATCTGCCAAATTTCATCGCGATTCGTTCAGCAGTTTATGCTACAAACTCTAACAGACATTTTAATTTTCGCATTTATAATCTTACTAGCTTTCGCCCGCGACTCCGTCCGCGTGGGATTAAAAAAAACAAAAGTGAATAGCCTATATGTTCTTCCAGACTATCCTCTACATCTATGCCAAATTTGATCGAATTCCGTTCAGCCGTTTAGGCTACAAACTCTAACAAACATCCATCCATCTAAACTTTCGCATTTATAATATTAGTAAGATTATAGATTAGTAATAGAAATACATATAATAATTAACTTTCCAGTAATTAGCTAAGGTACTAAGCTTTAATTATCTATCGTTAAATTAAAAAAGGTCAAAAGTATTAACAAAAAAGATCCAATTCTCCGTTCCCAATAGACCTACCACAAAGTAAAGCATTGTAAAAAAAACTATAATTAAATCTAATTCATCTTTGTCAAATCCGTGTATTTGAAAAGTCATCTCCGCTACAACTGAACAGTTGATAAACATTAAATCATAGCACGGTATAGGCAATCATTCGGTCACAATAGGAGACATTTTAAGATTAATATTGGTCATTTGGACCCTATTAACATTGTCAGGTCAACCGCAAGTCAATCCAATAAACAAACTTATAATGCTACTTACCAAATTAATATAAATCTCTATTACAAAGACAATAAAGTTTATAATACCTCAAATATTAATGTTTTAAATTGATGCAAGTGCGTGGTCGATATGAACTATTCAAAAGTTCCTAATTATAATTTGAATCGTTTAGGAGTTAAATATTTTCGGCGTCAAACAAATAAAAAAAATGTTTGAAGACATCGTCTCGGGTTTGGTCAACAGAGTGGAAGGACAAGGCATGGTGTTGAGTCGACTAAACATTTAATATTAATAAAAATCGATTAAAACTGCATTTAATTAACTTAGACACGTTAATATAAAAAAATATTTACTATTTCTTAATTTATAAAACAAGATAATTATTCAGTTAATGAAAAAAAGAGTTCATTTATTGCTAAGTCTATCAAATTATAAAAAAAAATCTTTCTTATAAATTAGAAGTCTGTATAAAAATAAAAACTATGACTCATTAAGAACTCAAAGTACGTGATGAAAATTAAATAATTAAAATTCAACACGCATCCATACATTTCCGTTTCATCCCGACAGATGAGTCATACGGTCGCAAAGTAGAACGGTTGGTACGAATAGGCACCGGTGAAAAAAGCTAACGCCGGTGTGTACTCGCGTTATCTGTTGCATCATGTTATACAGCGTGTTTATAAATACAAGTGAGTCATAAATAGTGTTGCTATGCGAAACGGTATTTAGCGTAGTTTATGGCGTGTTTGTTTTTCAAGCACAGATTTTTTAAATGAGAGTTGCATTTTTATTTTATTAAATGATGATAATTAGTAAGGTTCTGTTTGTATTACGAAACCTAATTAAATTTTCTCAAGATGTTCTTTGCTATTTTTTTATCTTACTAATATTATAAATGCGAAAGTTTAGATGGATGGATGAATGTTTGTTAGAGTTTGCAGCCTAAAAGGCTGAAGGGATCTCGATGAAATTTGGCACAGATGTAGAGGATAGTCTGGAAGAACACATAGGCTACTGTTGTTTTTTTCGATTCCACGCAGACGGAGTCGCAAACGAAAGCTAGTGTAAAATAAAATAAAAAATGTAGCCATAATAGAATTGTTAAAAAAAAACTTTTTACGTGTTATTATTTACTAACTTAGATAGAAACAAAAGGCATCTCATTGATTCACTAAAATGAATTGCGTACAAAGAGTTAAATTAGTAGAGTGGAGTAATATAGGTAAGTACGATTTCGGTGGGAAGTGCAGTGCAAGCTAAACCAATCTATGGCGTCTGGTGTACATTGTCTAGACTGTGACAATCTGCAGTATAGTGTTTGTGAATCGTAAAGACGTACATACACCATGGACTTGATTGCATGTTAGATAAAAATGCTTTCTTTAAAGTATATATGACTAAATTGTAGTTCATTTAAATTAATAATTAGAGGAGAATTCTGCAATTTAAATGTTGTTTCTATTGTTTTTGAACAAAACAACATGCTCCTACAACGCTCAAAATATAATCTCTCTAATTTAAGTTTTCCTTTGTAACTTGTGAGACCTTTTATTATGTTTCAAATTATTAGGCTATTTATTTTTGTTCCTTTAATAAAATAGTATGTAGCATGCTTTAAGTATTATCGCATATGTTAATATTGTAAGTTTTTAATTTATTAATTAAATATCGATAGTAATAATACACCTGCAATGAATCAACCTGTATAGCCCTGCGCCGGCGCTGGTGACTCACCCAACGATCGACAAACTCTCGACAAAGGAAGAGAATTGAAAAAATATATACCTACCTATTAGAGTACGACAAATTGACCGTTCAATGTTAACTATGATGTATGCGTTGTTATTTAATCATATTTTAGTAAGTTATAGAATATTTTATAATAGAAGTTGACATGTTACTAGCTTTTCCCGCATTCTCCGCGTGAAATTAAAAAAAAAAATGAGTAGCCTATATGTTCTTTCAGACTATGCTCTATATCTAAGCCAAATTTCATGGAGATATAATATGATATAGATATATAATTATGATTTATTTTCCACTAGGAAAAAGGCTTTTTATCTTCCTAGTTAACGTAGAGAGTTAAGCCTCATTTACACTGCAATTCAGATCTGTAGAAACGCATGATTTCTAGACAACCAATAGTAACCTTTTAAAACTTTAATGTACCCTTTAAAATTAGAAATAACTATAGGTACATTTCTAAAGGAATCATTAAAAATATTCTCCACTCAATTTCCCATCATAAACTATGAAAGAATACATTCAGATTTATGAGGGTTTTGATTTACAAGCTATAAACTAGCAACACCATTGTCCGTTGACATTTTGACTTTTTTAAATAGAGCAACATTCTTTCTGTCACGTATCAAGAAACGTTATTTCAAATAAAACCGTGTAATGATCGATTAGCTCGTAATTTTTCTGGACGTTTAAGCGGCCATGTTTAAAAAAATAAAATACAATGTTACCAACAATAGAGTATTTCTCGTTTTAAATGATATTTTTATCTCGTCGTAAAATTGTGTAACGATTTTTATGACTTTATTTATCTGTCTATAAAAATACGTTATATTTATTTATAGCGTTTTGAATATTAACAGAAGCATTTAGTTTGTATGGTATAATTCTTTGTCTTGATTTTGCAACACTTTTCAAGGTAAAATCCAGATAACGAAAACAATTTAATGAAATTTGTAAGTCAATTGTCAGAGTTAAAATGCCTTCGAAATTGGCTCTAAGAATTCTATAAAGTCTAGTTAACTATTATAGTAATACATCGCATCACACACATAAATCGGTTCTGAAGGCGTTCAGTGTTTTAAATTGGCTTTAAAATACATTGTAAGCAATCTTATTCAGCACTAAACAACGCTAACGTCTTTATGGACCATTATTAAGTTCTGACTGCTCTCACTTACTAAGCATTTCTAAGGTTCACTTATGGAGTCATTGTTCTGTTTGCTGTCATTTGTTTTCTTTAGGATTAAATAAATAAATCTTACTATTATTATAAATGCGAAGGTTTAGATGGATGTTTGTTAGTTTGTAGCCTAAACTGAACAGATATCGATGAAATTTGGCATGGATGTAGGGGATAGTCTGGAAGAACAAATAGGCTAATTTTGTTTTTTTTTTAATTCCGCGCGGACGGAGTCGCAGGCGAAAGCTAGTTTAACATAATTCAGTTAACACAGTTCAACAAGTAAGTTCACCTTGACAAATTATGTTCATAGAATTAAACTTAAGAAAATAATAAAAAATCAATGAAATTATAATAGGGCAATGACTTTTTTCGTATTTATGTGGAACTACCAAAGGGCAGTTTCTAATAGGCAATATTAATAACAGCTTTCGCATTTAAGTAATCTTTCAAAAACATAACCGTCAAGTAGTTAATATGTTTACACATGATGTAAGAAATCTTGTTACAAGCAAAAAAGCCATCAAGCTACGTCAGTGTACACAGCAATTACTAATTTATGAAACATACTCGAAAACATTAATATCATATTAAAACATGATATCGGGGCGGCTGACCGATATCCGTAACAAGCTTTAAACAAAAGATCGTCGCGTTATCGTCGATGAAGGATGTCGAAAGATGTAAAGTGCTCACAAATGTACACACTGTTTGCTTTTGATAAAGCTCTGGTGTTTGACGCAATTTATGAGAAAAAGAATTGAATACACTCCCTATTTTTATTGCCATTATTTCTCCTATTAGATTTCTATTTATGATTTAAATTATAACTCCAGAATCTTACTAATATTATAAATGGGAAAATTTAGATGGAAGGATGTTTGTTAGAGTTTACAGCCTAAACAGTTTTTTTTTTGCGGATTTGCGTGCGAAAGCTAGTATGTTATAAACAGTGCATTTATAACATACTAGCTTTCGCACTAACTAATACTTTTGTTTACTTATTTTAGACATGATTTAATTTTTTTTTGAGGAGGGCAAGTTAATTCCTAAGTTGGTCTCTAGTAATTCCATTTACTACATTACAAATAAATCAATTGAAAACATTACAAAGTAGCAAACGCGTTTATTAAAATGTTTTTAAAGCACGAGTACTACGACTAACATAATATTATTTATTTAATTTTTTTACACAATAATACGTATGCTTAAACTAAGCTACTACAAGATTTGTGCAAGGGCGGAATGGTTGAAGATCAACTTTTTTTTAAAATCCGCTAAAGTGTTTATTTTTGTACCAGCCAGCTATAAAGATAACAAGTGAGAGTCGTCAAATTTTAATAAAAACCTCCTTTGTGGTCGTTGGTAGTATGTTGTAGCTTTATGTGGTAGTCGATTGCAACGCTCATCGCTTTAGAAATACGAAACGTGATACGATAAGGATATTTCCTTTGTTCTTTATATTAAAATAACTATCTAAAACGTTTTAATTTAATTTTAAAATCGAATGAAGCATCATTTTTTCTGTTTCTTTTAATTAATACTTTCAGAGATATTAAATTCGTTTAAATTACATTGATTTTCGCATTTCCTTATTCTATTTATATTTTTGGTTCTAAAAATATTGAACTTACAAGTAAAATGTTGACGGCTACTGTTTATAAACCTTCGATCATGCAAAGTGGTTGAGATCACAAAACAAACATCTCAATCACGTATCTCCCTCAACACGAAGTCTGTTTGTACCTATTTGGGAAAAAACTTTTAATTGAAGCTACGGAATATCAAAAATATGTTTTATTAATGTAATTAGTGAATCGTTTTACTATTTAATTTTTAATAAAATAATAAATATCATCGTGAAATTCAACTGTCTAAACAAATGTACAATCAGCTACATAAAAATGTGAGGAATAAAAAAACAAGTCGAAGCATTCAACATTTTTAGTTTTTTAAACTAGACATAAACTGTAGTAAATTTAATAAACTACAATTTGTACGCCTTGTTTAAAAAATAAAAACATTGGACTGATGCGTATTTGCTCTTATACCCCTCAAGTATGAAAAACTTGTATAAAATTTCAGTTTCACAATTGTTTATAAGCGTCATTAATAGCTTAAACTTGTAAGGGAAGTATTTGCATTCATATTTTTGAAACCTAATATTTACATTTATTAATGTTAGTAAATATTCCTATACTTGCAGCTGACTGTACAAAAACGTATCGCCATCCTTCTCATATTCTCTGAAAAAAAATAAAGTTAACAATATTTAGGTCACATCTTTGACAGTGAAACACGGTTACTCTCTGGACCATTGGTTATAAATGCATTTGCTCTCACATTTAAATCTCGTGAATCTTTACAATTCATATATTCATTTATTAATATAAAATGCATAGTAAAATCTTAGAAATGTCCGAGGTCATGTTTGATATAAGAATAATATTTCTTTCAAAGAATACATTACGCAGAAGGTCGGCTTTGTTTCACGTGAATCAGGCGCATGCGGGCTCGCGTGATGGAAAATGTAGAAAATTCTATGTAGGCTTACGTAATGTTTGCGTAAATACTGCTATAAAACATCTTATATGTAAGAATATATGTTAAGTATAAAAAACAAAATTAAAAAAAAAACTTTTTACATTTAGTAAAGCTTACCTTTAAAGAGTTTTTAACTTGATTTTATAATTTGAGTAAAAGAAAAAACATCTGAAAATTCAGTTATTTAATAAATGTCAAAATTAGGTATGCATAAATGACTTACTAAAGCTAAATATTATAGCTATTGTCCCAGTATTATTGTATTAAGTTAACTTACGAAAAATTTAACACCCTATAACTAATTTTCTTCACAATTTACATGATGACTATATCAACCTCCCTCACTAATGTGTAAAACACTATTCAATTCATTGCAAATCTGCCACAACTCTAAAGCAAAAATTCAATTCAATTTCAACATTGGAAAAGAAACTTTAATTATTAAGTAAGAAGGTACAGAATTGTGTGCAGACTTTCATATGCCCGAAAACGTAACTAATCCATGGGTAATGGATGCATTGAAATCAATCGCAGGTGTTCAAGTGATTTGACTTTTTTTCCCTTTGCGTACTGGTTCCGTGTCTATTGTCATCCTCACGTTTGTATCGAGCTCTTTTTGTTCTGTCCCTACGTGTTGTGTGTTTAACTTGCACAGACGTTTACATTTTTTTTGTCGTTTTGATTTTAAAAAGTTGCGTATTTTAGACGTAGCTATTTTGAATTTGGAAGAATGTAAATTATGTTTGCCCATGATAGAAGAGTTGAAAGATTTTTTTCATTTTAGAGCTAAGTTAATTGAAATACTATTAAGAGAATTAATATTCTTTAACTTAACTTTCGATTATATGATAATACATTATCTACAATTTGAAAAAAGGTACAAAAGTAGAGGAAGATTGAAAAAATATTAATAGATTTTGTTAAAGACGATATGTATGATAATAGTGTAAACGCAGATTTCACAGCTGATAGAGATGTATAGAAGAGCAGTACACACTGTGCTGACCCTCATTAAGGACAAGGGCAGGTGGTTGTTAATAAAAAGGGACCGTTTCAGCCAAACATCAAGGAGTTCACCGACTAACGTCAACATAAATATCACAAAAACATGTTATTCAGTTGTATACATTGTTTATGCAGATTATATTTGATCTTGGTCTTGATATAAATCCATAAATAAATACATTACATGATAATACCACAGATCACGAGATTCTACATCTGGTTTATACAACCTTGCGTAGTCACATCACTAAGAAGTAAGAAACACGCGTATTAGCACGTGAGGTATTACACGGGAGTGGAATTTTAAAATCGTTTTTGATTCTAAATACAAGAGATAAACCAGTCAGGTTACGTTGCCATAGAACTTGAGGTTAGCCTTAATTAGGTGTGAATAGACAAAGTCAACCACGGTGGTCTACTAAGGGTTCACTTTACACATCTTTGAATTCTCTGGTTGCGTCATGAATGGTATGGCGTCATATTTTCCTTCAAACTACGCACCAAATATTATATTAAGCGGTAAACTTTTTTTTTTTCAAAATTATGGGTAAATATTTTCTGTGTTTTCAAGAATTCATACTTCAGATCTCTGAATAATATCTTTTTACCTCTGAATACACTACAATGAACATTTTAATTTGCATTTAGTAACAAAGCATTAAATTATTTGAGACCATCAGTAACCGTGGAACTGAATGCATTCCGCTAAAGCCTGGAATTGTTCATAAGGCATCATATTTCCAGATGCCTGAGACGCTATGCAAATGAGAGACAGAACAAAGACTGGAAACTAAACGTTAATTATTTGTGTCATTTGTTTAAGTAAAGATTAATTCGAAACGAAGATAAACTCTGGTTGATGAGCCAAGCTGATCCTAAAAAATATCGAAAAGTTTTGAAACAGCAGAAACACCTTCTACGAGAAAGTTTGTTGACAATAAAATGTTTTGCTATTAGCTTTCGCCCGCAACTCCGTCTGCATGGAATTAAAAAACAACAATAGCCTATGTGTTGTTCCAGACTATTCTCTACGTCTATGCCAAATTTCATCGAGATCCGTTCAGCCGTTTTGGCTACAAACTTTAACAAACATACATCCATCCATCTCAACTTTCGCATTTATAATATCAGTAAGATAGAAAGATTTATCTACATTCTCGAGCAAAGACAGAAAATAAAGGCATTAACATTTATGTAAGCTTCCGTACACAAATGCAAAACAATACTAATGAAACATTAGTAACACTAAAAAGCCATCAACTGTCGAGTTAACTTCGCAAACAATAGCATGGATATAATGATAGCGGAACACGGAGCGTATCACTCACCATGCATTTGGCTGCAATATTCATTAAACTCGGCTCACCAGCGCCACCTATTAATTCGCGCCAACACTGATGCACGCTATTGTACTAAGGTTTAGCACTGACTTGCTTTATTCCAACAGGGTTGGTAGAATTTTGAAATTACAAGACTTTTTGCACTGACTGTACTTTTAAAATAAATTCTTTAAATCTAGACTTAGGAAACTTACTGATATTATAAATGCGAAAGTTTAGATCGATGGATGTTTGTTAGAATTTGTAGCCTAAACTGCTAAACGGATTTCTATGAAAATTGTCATAGATAATCTGGAAGAATATATAGGCTATTTACTATTGTTTTAGTTTAATCAATTTCATACAGACGGAGTCGCAGGAGAAAGCTAATTATTAATTTAAGTAATGCATGGTCTAAGTGCCAATAAATCTTTCTCTAACAAAAAGTCTAGTAACAATATATTTATGTTTAGATGTTACAGCAATCGCAGTCATCATGACATGACTAACGTAAAAGTCACTATGACGTAATAAAATTAACTTCGTGAACGTAATAAAATTCACAAAGCGATGAATCATTGTTCATGATCTTGACACAGATCCATGTCCATATTTTAACATCGCAGATTCCTTTTGGAATCTTATGACTAAACAATTAGAAAGTCAATCACAATCGAAGACTTTGAAGTAAGTTAGATATGGTGAATAGAATGATGAAAAGGATCAAGGTTTTCTAAAAGAGCCGTACAAAAACGTGTCCTTTTGTGATTTTCCTTGGAAGAATCTCACGTCTAGGAGAGAATCGTACTGATAAGCTATCTGCTAGATTAAACGAAGAAGTATCTCAGGATCTATTTAAAAGGAAATATTATTATATCCGATATTTTCGCTCTACAATTTTCTTAATATTCACAAAATATGAAACATAGCAGTGGTTATTTATCAACCCTATCAGACAGTCTTTGTGCTGTGGCAATGATTAATCGCCTCTATGAAGCTTGCGGTAATTTCCAACAACAGCAGCGCGAAAAACTGAAACTGCAGCGAGTTGCATTCAATTAATACTTCAGTGACACGATCCCGCCTTTCGGGTGTTGGTCGAAATAATTTTACTTTTATCCTCCTCATTAATTACATTCACCAGATTGCCTACCATTTTATCAGGAAGCAGCATTGACAAATAAATAAAAAAGTGTACTGTTTAAGTTCTACTAACAAATATATAGAAAATATTTAATTCATCATCATCAAATTGGCCTTATCCCTTACGGAGGGTCGGCACATTATGTGCTGTTCTTCCATACATTTCTGTCAGCCGTCATATCTGAATCCACTCCCTTCTTAAGCATGTCCACTTTTATACAATCCATCCATACTTTCTTCGGTCTTCCTCGTCTCGTAACCAATAATTAAATAACCAAATGAATATTATTTATCGTAGTAAAGAAAGCTCCAATTTTTTGTATGCGAACAAAAGAAAAGAAATTATGACACAAAGCTAAAACAACGAAAGTAACGGTTGAAATTTCTTGATTACTATAAATAGGACTAACTTATTATAAAGAAATTTAATTTTATTACGCCTTTGATGATTATTCATTGTATTAATGTTTCTATATTGGGAATCTTTTATTTTGTCAATTCACACACTTGTAACCATCATTATATTAATCCGAAATTTCCATATGCCAATATCGTCACACGAAAATATTTGCATACACAATTCTCTATCTCGGGAACTACAAGCGGTCGTCATTTTACCTAAATTGTTTTGGAATGTAAATGAAAAAGATATTCTCACACTCAATTAGATGTTTGTTGAGGGATAAAAAATTGTTTTATTCTAATCGTGTAGCATTTGTCATTGCAAATTATTTAAATTGCTCCCGACTTTTGTTGGATGCAAATCTTAAGTAATCCTCACTGATCAGATGGAATGGGAAATTTATTCAGAAATGCAAGTGCAAGGATTTCGTGGTGCCGAATTTGAATTTTTGCTGAAACTGGTTTTATTTTTTGTCAGCTTTCGTTTGTTTTTAGCACAGGTTTCTTTACTTGCTTAAAGTCCCGTGTTATATAAAATTTAATAAAAAATGTTGCTTTGGTTATGTAATTTATCTCCAAAAGAGACGTAATCTACATAATTACCATCTAAAATCTTACTCATATTATAAATGCGAAAGCTTACATGTATCAATGGATGGATGTTTGTTAGTTTGTAGCCTAAACTACTGAACGGACCTCGATAAAATTTGGCATTGATGTAGAGAACAGCCTGGAAGAGCACATGGTCTACTTGCTTTTGTTTTTTTTTTAATTCCACGCAGACGGAGTCGCAGTCGAAAGCCAGTAATCAAATAAGCATTACTTTAGTAGTATTGGGATAAAATTAAAGGTGACTTTACAAGTCAATATATCTATCAAATGCGTATTAAGTTATTTGTCTTATTTCTACTGCAATCAGAAATTTCTTTAGACATTTGAATAATAATAGATTCTACTTATTTGTATCAGGTGATATATCGTTAAGCAACAAGCAATTCCCCTTTGTATGCAAATGCTTACAATGGTAAGGTGTTAATTCTTGCATTCAGAATTGAACAAACTGTGTACCTTTAATAATTGAATAAAATTTGAATATTTGCACGGTCAATTTGATAAGTAACCACACGTAATAAACAGAAAGATTTGCTATTGAAATTTGATTCAAATGACGATGAGAAAGGGAGAGAGATATAGACTTTTATTGGTAAGAGAGAGAAAGCATAATTGATAATCATATTTTGATAGTTAAATATGATCGATTGATTGATGATAATAATATAGACAAACATTTTGAAGATGATTAGGAGACATGTGAATTTGCAGAAGTCGTGGTTCACAGAGTTAAAAATATTTTGATGATAGTTAAAGTTTAGACTTTAATAACTACATTTATATTCTAAAAACATTAGTTAAACGTTATGATATGACAAAAATATAAGGTAGATTGATGTTTTATTAGTCAGAAAATTCGTAGATTACAAATTGAAAATTGACAAAAAATTAAAATTCAATCTATTTAGACTCCCTATTTGTTAAAAAAAGCTTCTCTGATTCTCAATATCTCATGTTTTAGTTGTTTTAGTATCACTTTACCAATCTACACGAATATTGTAAAGAGTAAAGATTTTTGTATCTATTGAAATAACTCATAAATTATTGGGCCGATATGAATTCTTTCACCATTTGATAGCTACGTTATCAATAACTAACATAGGCTATGCTTTTTTATTATTTCTTAATTTCTCGCGGACGAAGTCGCAAGCAACAACTAGTAAAAGATATTCTTTTATCCAATATTCTTTCAATGTTTTGGTATTTTCTAGAACTAGGCACGTATTGCCTGACATTGACCTAATTTATGGAGACCTACTCGTATAAAGACCATAACCTTTATTGTCTATTGAATAATTATGAAGGATGATGTCTGCTATTGAAAATGTAAATTAGTGTAGACGATTTCTATTTCCATTAAAATGTATCATGTTGAGTTGCTAAAGTTTCCATTTATTTTATCAACTAGCTTTCGCCCGCGACTCCGTCCGCGTGGAATTACAAAAACAAAAGTGAGTAGCCTATGTGTTCTTCCAGACTATCCTCTACATCTATACCAAATTTGATCGAAATCCGTTCAGCCGTTTAGGCTACAAACGCTAACAAACATCCATCCATCTTAACTTTCGCATTTATATTAGTAAGATAGTCTAAAATAATACAAAAACTACACATAAACAAAACACGCCTTGTTGGCAAAACGGAAACTGTTTAAATTCTTTGACCGTGCGTGTGAGCGTATAAGAATTGTCTGTCTAATAAATTGTTTTTATTTCACAGTTCGTTGAAATTAGGTGAAACTTTTTATTTGATATAGTTAGAATTTGATGTATAATTTGCTTTGATATTTTTAGCTTTTTTTCAGCACATTATCTCAAATAGGTTTATAATATGAATCAAAGACAACAATGTACGATGTTAAAAAAATATACAAGTAGTTAGTAAATAATTTTTCTTTTTATAAGCGACTGCAAAAGAGCAATGCGCAAAGCGCTATACCGGTGCATCTTACTGAGGTGTGGGCACATATTAAAAAGTTGAATTTGTTTATCGAAATACGAACATCATAGCAATTTAAGCGATGCGTTTATTTTTTCCTTATAATAAACTGGTTATTAGGCTTGACCATTTTTTTATTGGCCCAAACTTGTTTTGGGTCAGTAATGTTTTGTTTGCGACGTCCCAGTTGTCTGTAGGCGTGTCGATGATTCATTACTGATGCAATATTGCTCTTCGATTGGTATTACTGTAAGATTTCATCTGTCATTTAAATAACACTCATCTATACATATAATAAAATTGGAGTGTCTGTTTGTAATATCAAAAGTACAATTCCAGATTTCGAGAAGATGATGTATTTGCGTTGCTGATAACGAAAATCGCATTTAATTTTTTTGTCTGTCTGTCCTCAAGCCGCGCTTGTTCCGGGTAATCTCCGAAACGGTTGTACCGATTTTGACCGTACTTTCACTGAAGGGTAACATAGACAGTCATATTATACTACTTTTTTTCTTAATATTGCGTGGACGAAGTAGCGGGCAAAAGCTAGTTATAAATAAAAAATAGGGGTATTTTAAGAAGTAAATTATTGATCTATCTCTATTGTTCTATCTCAATGTTTTTTTATTTACTTTTAAAAAAGCATAAATGAAGTGATGACTCAGAAACAAGTGGTTCTTCAAAACACTTACGGTTCTTGGGATACCCTCTAATATTTTCGTAACCTACAAATAAAAAATAAGCATTCTGTTATGCAGAATTGAACCTTAAACCGTTGAAACAAGGTTTATATTCCATTAAATATTTATATTTATAAGACTTTGTTTAGTCTGTGTGTGAGCACCCAGGGCTCTATGGTGCAGGTGTCCCGAGCACAAAAGGGTTTAGGTTCGATACCCGTTCCTGTGTACAGCGATTTGCAGAAAAAAAATACAAGGGTATCGGGCGTATTTTAATGATGCGAGGCTTTAATGAAAAGGGTTCCGTATATTTTTGTTTTATTGTGTTTATCCCGCAGAACAAACGTATGATTTTTTTTGTACAAAAGTTGGAGTCGACATAGCTAAATGTTGTAGACGGGTTATGTTTTATTGTTGCGATGTGTTTATTAAAATGTGGAAGGAAAGTAAAAAAAACATGTTCTGTTTGCCCTATTACATCTTAATATTTACCTTAAAACTCTCATTTTACAATTAATTTTACATAACTAGTTATTATTGCGAATGATTCAAAAAAGTATGTCTCCAAATATCAGCATTACCATATGTTACGTTCGCCCCTTTTTTCAACCTATCACCAAAAGTATTAACTTAGTAGTAATCTACGTAATAACAGAAATCTACCGATGCAAGATTCCTAAGCCCGGTAGTTTGTGCGCTGATTGTTTGTGTTCGTTATCATATAAAATGTTTATCTACACCCTTAATTATTATAAAACAACGTGAGGCATAAACAATCTCTATCATAAATTATTGTCATTTTCCGTAAAATAAAACATCATTGTTTCAAAGTTAATCAACCGCATATACATAACTATAACCCAGACGATATAGAAATAAATGTAGCGAACCCTAAAAAGGCGGGAAGGCAAAAACTTGGCTCGCGACTGTCGGGCAAAAAGGACAGTCATTGTCATCAATCAGTTTCGGTTAAATGAAAACACTATTATGCGAACATCTATGCGTAGTCATAATGTCCTAGAGGTAGATAGAGCGTCAGTGGCTCAGGGGTTAAGCAACTAAAAATCTGGAATTCCTAGGTTCGAATCCCGCCACGTACAAATGTGTTCTTACATTTTTAAATTTCATATGTACGTTCTTATAATCTGCACATTTAGAGATGTGAAGACAACCCGCACGGCGTGACTATAGCCTAGTCACCTAACCAAAGATAGGCTCCAAACCCCTGAGGTCTACGTCAACGAGCTCTGAGTTATTCAGGTAATAAATATGTTAAAAATCCCTCAGTCAGTATTCGTCGTCAAAATAAGGAATTGACTATTACTTTTGTATTCAGTCATCAAAATGCGATTCGTCAACTAACAATCGTTTCCCCGATATCGAGGTGATACCGGGAAAGGATGATGTTCGCGGTTTTAAAGCGAACCATAATTATGACGCTATTGTGTTGAAGTTACGGGAAACCATTATAAAGGTATGCATTTGAAATTTTCAACGGAAATAATTTTTATATTACAGATAACATTTAATGCTTTCTAATAAACGATAAATTGAGGAAAAACTGAAGAACCAAAGTAACGATTTAAAGGACAATGAGTAGAACTGTGAAAATTTTGATGGATGTTTGTTAGAATTTGCCGCCTAAACGGCTGAATGGATCTTAATGAAATTTGGCATAGATGTAGAGCATATACTGAAAGAACACAAGGGCTACTTACTCTTGTTTCTATTATATCCACGCAGACGGAGAAAAAAATTGGAGTTTAAACGTGGCCTTATCATTTAACGCAGTTACAAATTTAACGGTCGTTTGTGACCGTAAGCGTACAACGGAACCAGAGAGATTAAGTAATTAGTTACAAATTTTATGAGCAGCAATGTATCACTAAAATTGAAAATATTTAACTTTGACAGGAACTACAATTTAATAACAGCAGTCCTTTGATTAAACTATTGCACAACTGTTGTGCGATTGTCGATTGTCGATTGTTTCGCAGCCAATTCAATTGCACAACTAAAAATCGAGTAGTCTGACACCTTCATATAAGGTCAAAGGAATAAAAGCGATTAAACAGTTGTGCCATAGTTTAGACAAAGGTGTGCGCGCTCTAACTATACAGCAATTTCATCCACTTCCAAAGTGATAGTTACCAATGTAGGAGATGCACTTTGCGAAGCAAACTTGTTTACACAAAGTCAAACAATAAACACGTAATAAACATAAACAATTGCCGAGCGAACGGCGTCTGCAAGGCGAAGAGTGCGCTTGCACTAATTGAAGTTTATTTGAGTTCCTGGTTGAAATAATTGCGATCTTTGCTGGAGAATAATTATACTCTACGGAGATAATAAGGGTGTATTTACAGCATCTGGGAATTGCCACTTAAATACATCGTTGTTTTTTTTATTAGGTATATATTATAGGTTGGTTATTTTTTGACAATTTCCCAACCTTGTACGAAAGATTTTAGAATAAAGATTTTAATGATTTGATCAAAGGTAAGCAACGCCATCTTCAAATGCGAACGTCTATAGAAAGCTGTAGCTTCGCTATTTCGGCGAATTTTAGTAATCACTTGAACACGTTCCCATGATTCACATAAAAATAACCATAACTGTGTCAAATACCAGGAACAATATAACAAAATATTTTTAAAACTTTTCAAAGAAAATAATTATAACAGACTTGCTGATTCCGTGCGGCTTCATTCACATCTAATTGTAAAAACGTTATTATATTGTTTGCATTTTGTCCAATTTGTTCACCCCCTAAATTAAGTGGCGTGAAAAAATATAGCCTATAGTTATCGTTAGTGAGCTTTTTATTTTAAAAAATATATGTAGTCTACGCTTTATAATATTAGATAAGTTTAAGTTAATATAGATAAGTTTGTCCGTTTTAAGAATCGACATTTAATTCCTAAAGTTTAATATTCTAACTCTATTGAAAACACTACCCATACTTCTAACGATAACAAATTAGCTGCAGCTAGCAGGCTGCAGTGTTATTCCAGACGTCTGATGTGCAGGTGCGATAGCACTTACCAAGGAAATTCTCTCTCTGATGAAATTAAGGCAAATTTTCTTTCTCTGCGCTAAATTACCGCCGTTCCGTACTGTATTTGACTCTTAAAGTGTTGGAATAGTTTTGACTTTGACTGTGTTACTTTTATTAAAATTTCAGTAGTTTAAACGAGTAGGTATGATTTTTGAAGGTATATCTAGTTACTTATATAAATGCGAAAGTTAAGTTGGATAATACTTATCTTAAGAACGGAATAATGGATGCTGCTGAAATTTGGCATAGATGTAGAGCATAGTCTGGAAGAACACACATGTTTCAAATTAAGTTTTTTTTTAATTTCGCTCGTACAGAGTCTCGAACGGCAGCTAGAGATTCGAAAATTGTAAAATGTATGTAAAAAAAATCACATAGATATTCTACTAGTGGTGGAGCGTCGGTGGCTTAGTGTGCACTTGACTTGTAATCTACAGGTCTTGGGTTCGAGTCCCGCCATGTACCAATGTGATTTTCGATTTTTCGAATTTTCATATGTACATAATTTACCCGACGTTCTTACGGTGAAGGAATACATCGTGATGCAACCTGCACATATCGGCGAAGAAATTCAAAGATATGTGTGAAGTCAACCAACGCGCAATTAGCCAGCGTGGTTCACTATGGCCTAGTATAGCCTATTAGGGTAGGCTCCGAGCCCCTCGGTGGGGACGTATAGTGAGCTGGTGATGATGATTCTACTAGGAACCTTGATCATCGCTCCCTTCACCATCAGTCTGTCCTCTAGACTATCAGCAGGCAACGCCCATGTAGAAGTACATCATAGAAACACTATAGACATCAGACATTACTTCTAAGGTTAAAGTATGACCATTAATTTTGTTTACTACATGAAAGTTACAATTCATCGCAACAATAGCCAAACATGACTCAGAGTACTTTGACCGTTAGCCCGTGACCGTCGGTTTTCAAACAATATAGTCTGGTGCGGGAATTTATTTTCTTATTTCGTAGTTAGCATATTAAAAGACGTTTGACCTTTGATGTTTGCTATTAAAAATTGTGACGTCTCAAAAGGTTAATGTAAATTTGAAGGATATGAAATCTAGTCAATTTAAGCAATAATAAAATGTACCTAAACTTTGTAATTTATTGGTAAGCATGTACGTAAGATCTATATGGCACAACGAAGGTCGCGGAGTCTGACTTAGGGGTGACGAAGAGACCTACTCTCCCTTCGTGATACATTATTATAACTAACTAGCTTTCGCCCGCGACTCCATCCTCGTGAATTAAAAATAATTTTGAGTAGCCTATGTGTTCTTCCAGGCTATCCTCTACATCTATACCAAATTTCATCGAAATCCGTTAAGCCATTTAGGCTACAAACACTAACAAACATCCATCCATCTAAACTTTCGCATTTATAATCATCATCATCATCATCACCAGCTCACTATACGGCCCCACCGAGGGGCTCGGAGCCTATTTATGATATTAGAAATTAATTATTAAACGGCTAACATTAACGTCTATTTTTCCGGTGGCGGCACCGACTAGTTTCGGACCCAACGGGGGTCCATCTTCGGGGCGAGTGTTATTGGGCTTTCTGGCATTAGCTTTGAATTTCTTTGCAAATATGCACAAGTTACATTACAATGAATTCCTTCGCGGTGTCATATGAACTTGGAAAATTAATAAACATGGATTCATGGCTGGGATCGAACCTAAACTTAAATGGCTGCAATTATTGGGTTTTAGTGGAATATTTCTCGTTTACAGTAATATGGATTTCTAGTTGAGGGCGTTTATATCTTTTTTCAACGTCGAAAACAATTACGTTACAATGTACAAGTGTGTTGTCAAAGTTAGTGTTGTTTATTTTTCTATTCGTCTGTTTTCCTAGAAATGTAAAAACCATAAGTCGCGTGACAATGTCAAAGTTTGCACCGCGATCTGATAAAAAATGCTATTTAAAACTACGAATTCTTAATCATAACACAATAAATACGTCTTTATATGGAAATGAACAAAACTGTAATCGTAAATCTGATTTTTACACGCGATAATGTTATTAATGTTCAATAAGACACCGTCTAGGGTGTTGTAAAATTTAAAAATAATTCGTTATACGAGTATACTTAAGATCCAAAACAAACGACATCCTTGAGACAAGGGAGGGTGTTTTATATGTTTTTTAAAGATCAAAAGGTTATAATTACAATGTCATAGTCGTTTTGTGTCTGTGTTTTTTAAGATTAAGGCCGCGGTCACGAAATTCGCGACGGGCGACGCGACGAGCGGAGCGGAGCACAGTGGGCTAAAATCTCGGCTTATATAGACTATTTCACCTGATGTTTTTTCACTTGTCGCACGTTTCACTACCGCAGCCTAAATCTATTTAAAAGAGACGATAACTTACTACTTTATTATTAAAAATTAGCAGATTTACTTATAATTATTGTAACCATTCCAAATTAAAGATTGTTACTGTTCTAAGATATGGTTAATTTAAATAATCGAATGGCGGGAATTGTGTCTACGACCGTGTGGTCGTTACTCCTTGTTTCTTTTTCCGTTATTAAAGAAGCATGTTTGGTTCACTTTAAAGTAAAAAAAATGAATAGAATATTTTCGAGAGACTTTCTGCCGTGTACTGAAACGAACCAAACACATTTTATTGGAATTTAGAGTTTAAACGTGAGTTTAACAATCAAATATTCCGCTGTTATTAGTAAAAGAGTCTTCTGTGCTATTGCTTCAGATATTTGCCATATTGCTTTAGAACAATTGTACGTTCAATAATAAACTTTTATAACAGACCGTTTTAAACAATAAATAATGATAGCATCGGAAGCCGTAAAGTTATCGAATCTTCTAACATCGAGCCGGTTAATACAATTTTACGACTTTTAAATTGGATTCTTACAAACAGGAAATTACAGTATAACGTTGATATATCTTACTTTGGCATGCAATTTTAAACTCTAATATTAACGGGATAATTATCATATTTAAAATGATCATAAAGTTATTAGAAATTTACAACTTTTTAATGTAAAATATGTGCTTTTAATAACAAAAAAAGACGAAAAGTTCAAGCAATTTATGTCATTCTTTAGCTCGTTTGTTTGAGAATAAATTTTCATATGAAGATAATATTTATAGTAATCTCTATATCTTACTAATATTATAAATGCTATAGTGTGGATGAATGGATGGATGTTAGTTAGAGTTAGTTAGACCCAGAAAGCTGAACGGATCTGGATGAAATTTGTCATACATGTAGAACACAGTGTGTAGAAAATAGGCTACTTACTTTTTTTATTCCTTGTGGACGGAGTCGCGGGCGAAAACTAGTGTTATCACAGTATTAAGAGGTTTAATTTATTAGGAAATGTCTAGAGGTTTTTCATGATTAGTTTAAGTTCCTAAATATTTATTCCGCTTCAAAGGAAGAGGTTCTTAATTCGTCTGCATGTTTTTTGTTACGTCATAACTCTGCTCCTGGTTATTGTTTTATTTGAATTGTGTACTTTCATAGTACGAAATGTTTCAGACTTTTAAGTAATATCGTTAAAATATAGAAGGCGCTTAGAACAGAACAACTTTGACGAACACATTAATTTCGCGTACATTAAAAGCAACACTTTAATAATGAAGAAGGTATTGTGTTGGGCCATGAAACTCAATGTCGTTAAAATTTTTTTTAGTTATAAGAAATAAAAATACAACATTTTATTTGATTTAAATGAATAATTTTAAAGTGAAATAAGCCGTTTGCTTTATTTTAATATCGCTAAATAGAGTGTAATCTAACATTGCCTCTTAGAAATTATTTCTTTATTAGAAATGTATGGAAGTGCAGCACATACTATGCCGACCCGTAGGGACAAGGTCAAGTTGATGGTGATGAGAAATTCTTTTATTAAGAAAAACTCACTTAAAACGTTCTTTGTATTTACTTCAAAATTTGTTCATACGAACGATAACTGTTGTTTCGTGGACTTACATGATCGCTGATTTCATGGCCACATGTCTGTGTAAGGATTAAGATAAGAGGATTCGCGGCCATTTCCTTCAAATGTCCACATTAGACGTGTGTAATATTTGAGGTATTAACTTAATGAGGAAAGTGCAGTCTGGGTTAATAATTATTTATTTATGAAATACTCGAAGTGCGAAAAGAATTACAAGTCAACGAGCGTACATCGAAGTGATCGTCGACACGGACATCCGCAATACTAGAGAATGTTGTAGACATTGGCGGTCTTTGAGAAGATGATATGTTCGCTTCTTGTACGACCGTAAGTTGCATTAGAAATACTGTAGTTTACCTAGAACTCTTTATAAATTACCAAAATTTGCTCGTTAGTTAAACAGAATCAGATAACGCATACTCGTAATTTAAGGTACGTTTTTAAATTATAAAATAAAGTCCAACGCCCAGGTTCCAAGCTCGAAACTAGTCGGTGCCGATAAGTTATGTGAGTGTACACTTTTATTTATTTTAGAGCTTAATTACTAATACATAATACTTGATATTACATATGTATTTAATATCTAAATAATGTCCGAAGAGTTATTCATATATTTCATTTCAAATTTTCGTTTATTGTTCAAGCAAATTGAATTTGTATGTATGTAGCTAAAATGGTCCAATTTAAGTACTTCAACTAATGTAAAAGGATATGCAATCATGCGATTATGGCCATTACCGTCCCTACTTTATGGTTTAATTTCCTGAAAGCTCTCATTTCATTTGTCAGCATTCCCCATACGTCCGTATCCTTTTATGGAGTCAGACATCATAACCATAATTTAATATGCGACAATGTGTTAGACTTTGATTAAAGTACTTGAAGGAAGAATGTTTTAGTACTTTTACATAATGAAACAGCACGTCTGCACTATTCTTTAGTACGTCAATTTTGGACGGCATTTCTAAAGGATTCAGAACTTCACCCACTACGCACACCTTTAACTAAACAAATGCACAACTGTTGTCCGATTGTCGATTGTTTCGCCGCCAATTCAACTGTTTTCCACAACTAAAAATCGATGTGCCCACATAGAAGCTCATAGGAATCAGAGCGAGATTAACAGTTGTGCGATAGTTTAGTTTCAGATGTACGCTCTATGGTAGGAAAAGCCAACAGCCAGATTACAATTAAATAGGGAACAATCATTAGATATTGGATATAAGTTAAAAGATTGCAGATGCGTTTACTATATTTATTAAAAGAAGAGAAGAGAATTTATCTTTCTTCTAAATTCCCTTCCCCATTAATATTCATTTTCACTCTCCGTCTTTTACTTGGAAAATGATGAGGACTAGAATTTTGCAAAGTTACCGGAGTTAATTTTAAAATATTGATTTTCTTTTGTTTCTGTTTTCAAAACATTGGCTACGTAATTATCAGTACCATAATTTAGGTATCACTTGAATAGCTCCCTTGGTCCGTTGGATATTGCCGTTTTTAATTCCCGCGGGACGCGCTGATTGGAATAGTTCATCTTACAAAAGACACGGTTGCAACAATTTTCTGTCATTATACTTCAAAATACAATAGCAGGCTGCAGCGAGACGCTCCATTGAGTCTCGGAGGTTTATTAAGGTGAATTACCGTGTTATTCAAAAATTATTAAATTTTATTTAACTATTAGCTGTTGCTCGCATCTTCATCCACGCAATGTTAAAAAAAAGTAGCCTATAATATGCCCGTCTATGTCAGCTACCCTTCAGTGAATGTCCGGTCGAAATCGGCTCAGCCGTTTCGGAGATTACACGGAACAAACGCGGCTTGCGGACAGACAGACAGACAAAAAAGATTTAAATGCGATTTTCGTTATCAGCACGGAAATACACCATCTTCTCGATATCTGGAATTTTCTTTTGATATTACAAACATACACTCCAATTTTATTACATGTATACAATATAGAAGATGATAATAACTATGTGTAAAGAAGCCAGCATACAAGGAGTGACGGTGGCTTGTGAGGTCACTAATATGTCTCCATAACTAGTCTGTAAAGACTCAAGCGTCGAAGATGAATCACAAACAAGGAATAACGTTCTGTAAAATTCTCGAGAGTTACGTTGAAATTTTTAAAGTAACTGCTAAATTCGTGATATTCGTATTTCCCAAAGGAACCTGGCCTTAACCGTTTGCAGTAATTATGTCTACTCAACGTAAGGACCATAATTAGACTTGGATCCTATTTCATTTTATTTTACTTCATTGAATAAGTATCAATGGAGCAGGAACGTCCGCTTTGTGGTTTTTTATGCGCTTGTTAATGTTCTAAATTACCAACAAAGTTTTACTGTACTTTTATCACTATCATAAGGTACTTGAGAGAAATATATAAAAATGATCATATGCGTTTTTAAACCACTGTATAACATTTCGAATCAATTGATAGGTAGAAAAATTATAAGACACTATCAGTTGCTTGCGACTTCGTTTACGTGGAATTAAAAAATATATAAAAATGATCATATGCGTTTTTAAACCACTGTATAACATTTCGAATCAATTGTCTAGGTAGAAAAATTATAAGACACTATCAGTTGCTTGCGACTTCGTTTACGTGGAATTAAAAAATAGTATAAAATATAGACTATTTTTTTATACGTCCCAGTATTTTTTGAGTTAATTTAATACATATAAAAAACAAAAATAAAAATCCTTCGTCTTTACTAACTTTCATAAATTATCACACACTACGCTTTTACCGTCCGTAATAGATTCACTACAGTATATTGTAAAATACATACAAAACTTGGTTAGTAAGGAAAATACTAAAATAACCCACATTAAACTAAGAAGAGATACTAAACTATGTGTAAAGAAGCCAGCATACAAGGAGTGACGGTGGCTTGTGAGGTCACTAATATGTCTCCATAACTAGTCTGTAAAGACTCAAGCGTCGAAGATGAATCACAAACAAGAAATAACGTTCTATAAAATTCTCGAGAGTTACGTTGAAATTTTTAAAGTAACTGCTAAATTCGTGATATTCGTATTTCCCAAAGGAACCTGGCCTTAACCGCTTGGAGTAATTATGTCTACTCAACGTAAGGACCATAATTAGACTTGGATCCTATTTCATTTTATTTTACTTCATTGAATAAGTATCAATGGAGCAGGAACGTCCGCTTTGTGGTTTTTTATGCGCTTGTTAAATGTTCTAAATTACCAACAAAGTTTCACTGTACTTCTATCACTATCATAAAGTACTTGAGAGAAATATATAAAAATGATCGTATGCGTTTTTAAACCACTGTATAACATTTCAAATCAATTGTCTAGGTAGAAAACTTATAAGACACTATCAGTTGCTTGCGACTTCGTTTACGTGGAATTAAAAAATAGTATAAAATATAGACTATTTTTTTAAACGTCCCAGTATTTTTTGAGTTAATTTAATACATATAAAAAACAAAAATAAAAATGATCGTATGCGTTTTTAAACCACTGTATAACATTTCGAATCAACTGTCTAGATAGAAAAATTATAAGACACTATCAGTTGCTCGCGACTTCGTTTACGTGGAATTAAAAAATAGTATAAAATATAGACTATTTTTTTAAACGTCCCAGTATTTTTTGAGTTAATTTAATACATATAAAAAACAAAAATAAAAATCCTTCGTCTTTACTAACTTTCATAAATTATCACACACCACGCGTTTACCCTCCGTAATAGATTCACTACAGTATATTGTAAAATACATACAAAACTTGGTTAGTAAGAAAAATACTAAAATAACCCAAATTAAACTGAGAAGAGATACTACAAAAGTGTAACTGTAGGTAAATATTAATGGAACTCTTCCGTTTATATTTTTTACCTTCATTAGAGTCATAGTAAACTGGGCGACTAATAGCGTATAGTTAAACACAGTAACATCCGTTTGTAGAGCAGTTATTAATTAATTTACATGCAATACCCATGGTTAAAATCTCATTTCTACCGCTCTACAAGTGACCCTGGTGCGTTGTTTTGGATGTAGATTTAATGGAAGAGACCATGTTTGTCATGTCATGTCATTTTGACATTTGCTTTTGATAATTTGACAAATGTAAACAATGAAATAAAGTTTTTATAATTCCACGCGGATGAATCCGCACGCGAACAGCTAGTTGTTTAGATAATAGAAGTTTAAGTTGTTGTGGAATTTACTAACTTTACATTAATTATGTATGTATATTTTAAGCCACGAATAAATTGTTTGAATTTCCCAACTTTAGACATCATACTTCATACTAATATTGTAAATGCGAAAGTTTAGATGGATGTCTGTTAGAGTTTGTAGCCTAAACGGCTGAACGGATTTCGATGAAATTTGACATAGACTTAGAGGATAGTCTGGAAGAAGACATAGGCTACTCAGTTTTTTTTTTTTTAATTTCAGTCGGACGGAGTCGCGGACGAAAGCTAGTCTTACTAATAAATGCGAAAGTTATGATGGATGTTTTTTAGAGTTTGTAGCCTAAACTGCTGAACGGATCTTGATGAAATTTGGCATAGATGTAGAGAATAGTCTGAACGAGCACACGGCACCTTTGTTTTTTTTTAATTGTACGCGGGGAATGCTAGTTTATAATATAATATATGCAATTACATTTTATATTCAAAGCCCAATTTATGATATATTATCTGAAAAGTGTAAACAATTTTAGCTATGATCTGTAAAATGGCTCTTAAACGTAATCTATGTCAAAAGAGAGATCCAGTTAAGTATTTGTCATTTGATTACATTAATGAGAAAAGGTATTTAAATTTAACTTTATCTTACGCATAAATCACACCTGGTACCGCCTTTCTCACGCGAAAAAACATCACCGAGAAAATATCGTAAAACGAACGAAAATCGATCGTAAACTCGCAAAATCATTCTCGAAATTCATCAGACATTACAATACAGCATTACTTTTTTATTACACCTAATGAATATCTTACAATGCGGCCCTCGGTGGAGCAACACTGCACAGTGTATTAAATAATAAAATGTTCAATCTGAAACATAAAAATTTGTAAACGCCGTTTTGTACGGCCTTACAAACGCATTATCTATGGTTGATGTATGGCGTGATATAAAAAAGCTAACATTCTATATTTGAACTTGGCCCCTTAACTAACCCTTGACAGTTGCATTTCGGCAAAAAATCCCTGTCCTTAATCCATTCAAACGAAAGTAATCTTTATACCATTTGTATAGAGTTCAATTTTATTTAAACCACACGCTGTAACTGACTTTATAAGATATCACAGGAGTACTATAAGATGAAAGAACGAATTAAAAGCTTAGCTAATTGTAAAAGTAGAAAGTCAAGTATTTTGACTTGTTCCGACAATGCAAGAATCAGGCCATGTGACCTACTACCGTAACCAATTAGTATTACATTGAACAAATATATTTTATTAGGATCTTAAAAATAACTACTAGCTCATATTATTATTATTATTATTATTATTATTATTATTATTATTATTATATTTCTTAGAAAAAAATCTACAATAATGTAATATTTAAATCTTACTAATATTATAAATGCGAAAGTTTAGATGGATGGATGGATGTTTGTTAGAGATTGTAGCCTAAACGGCTGAACGGATTTCGATGTAATTTGGTATAGATGTAGAGGATAGTCTGGAAGGACACATAAGCTACTCACTTTTTTTTTTAATTCCACGCGGACGGAGTTGTGGGCAAAAGCTAGTCAAAAATAAATCTATACAGGATGTCTAGAAAACACGCATACAATCAGACAGGCAGATTCTTTTATCAAAATAATTGTCAAATTAACCATCAAACACAGAATACAGCAGGCTTATTACCAATTAAAACCTAATTATTAATAGTGAAATATATGTAAAACAGTGTGATCAAATTGTCATATCCAATGGCTTTAAACAAAAGTCAATCAATTCGCATTTAAACTGGAAATGCAATATTCATAACACTTGTTATCAGGCTCAGCTAATTACAATGCAAAACTGATAATTAACACATTAGCATCCAAATAACGCTAACAAAAGGTGCGGCCCCGAACCGGGATTCGGTTAACGTGCGTGTTTCAGCCGACACGGTAATATACATACGCTAAATATAGGTGCAAATCATAAAAAATATATAAGCAATTGAGACAAAACAAATGAATCAACAACGAATGATGTCTCTTAATAAAAATCCAGTCTATGTGCGTAATTTGATTGTCAATGACAAAATAAAAATTCGTTGCACCTAAATCGAGCGTATAGTTGCCGGCAACCCACTCAGAGTGCGCTGAAGTAGCCTGATTACTCTATTTATTCTATTAAGTCGGTAATTGTTTGGTGAATGAGTTGCGTCTAGTTGCCTCCGCCATTAGCCATATTGTGCGCTTTTGTTGCGCCGAGTGTACTGCGTGAGGCATAGGTAATTGTCCTTTGAATGTAAGTTAGAGGGAATCTAGACTTTATCTCAATGTCCTAACGTAGATTATGATATGTAGCATTGTTAATGTATTGTTATCTTATTGTTTAGGCAAAACTATTGCGTCCATTGTTAGAAACAATTGTTCTGAAGGTTTATGTTAAATTATTTTAAATACAAGTATCTTTGCTTCATAAATATTTTTATCCTTAATTCTTTTATTATTGTTAACAAGCTTTCGCCTGTGACTCCGTCCCCGTGTAATTGAATAAAACAAAAACTAATATTAAATTAACGGTCTTGTGTAATTATCTAAATACTAGTTTTCGCCCGCGACTCCGTTGCGAATTAAAAAAAAAGTAGTCTATGTGTTCTTCCAGACTATCCTCTACATCTATGCCAAATTTGATCGAGATCCGTTCAGCAGTTTAGGCTGCAAATAAACATTTATCCATCTAAACTTTCGCATTTATAATAATAATAATAATAATAATAATAATAATAATAATAATAATAATAATAATAATAATAATAATAATAATAATAATAATAATAATAATAATAATAATAATAATAATAATAATAATAATAATAATAATAATAATAATAATAATAATAATAATAATAATAATAATAATAATAATAATAATAATAATAATAATAATAATAATAATAATAATAATAATAATAATAATAATAATAATAATAATAATAATAATAATAATAATAATAATAATAATAATAATAATAATAATAATAATAATAATAATAATAATAATAATAATAATAATAATAATAAGATGAAAAAACGTTGAGTCTATCTTTTCTAAAAATGTCACAACAAGGCTCTCATAATATTCAGTACAATACATAACAAAATAATACAAAAATCCCTAGAGTTTCAACAAATGGAATAGAATAAACCACAATACAACTATTGTAATAATCTAATAATACTGAAATTCTCAATCAATAAAAAGTCAACGTCATTATTAACTTAAAAAACTCTTTTCCCACGCAACCGCACCGTCATCGCCTAATCTAAAGGACCATAAAATAATTTGACATTTATTAACAAACATGCCCATTGTTAACAAAGAATAAAAAGTGGCTCCCGTATTTAACCTAACCCTTGGCAAAAATAGGCGGTTAGGGGAAATAGAAAAAATACCGCAAAATCGAAAATTACTTGGGTTGATATTAGCCCCCAATAATTGTACAATTGGAGATATAACATCCTTTATTTCTTAGTATTAGTACATTTTTATATAAGTAATAATAGATCGGTCTGAGAGTTGTGTAATGTTAGTTGATATCACTATCCCACATGACGAGAATCTCGTGAAAGCCAAAAAAGAAAAATTATTAAAATATTTGGATCTGGCTCACGAGGTTACCGCCATGTGGCGTATGAAATCGACTACCATTATTCCGATGGTCATTTCGGTGCACGGGCTAATAGCGAAGAGCTTCGACCAACATCTCAAGAAGCTCTCGCTAGACGGTTGGATTAAGGGCCCGATACAAAAGGCGGTTATTTTGGAAACCGCACGTGTTGTGAGGAGGTTCCTGTCTCTGCAGCCCTGACCACTGGTTGCTCGAGTCATCGGATTCCGCAGCCGGTGGAGTTCTATTTTTTTATATAATAATAATAATAATAATAATAATAATAATAATAATAATAATAATAATAATAATAATAATAATAATAATAATAATAATAATAATAATAATAATAATAATAATAATAATAATAATAATAATCATCATCATCATTTAATCCATTCATAATGCAAACATTACATATTTAATTACACAGTTGAAAACGAATCTGATTAAGGGAAAGATGTTACAAGCAAAGAATTACACATAAATATTATATATATAGGTACACACATAGTAAATATAAAAGTAATGAAATTTTTTTTTTACTATGTTTGCTATGCTGAATGGATAAGGCCTTTACTCAGCTAAGTGCTTATTACTTTATAGCTGTATAAGTTGAGCTATCACCCGCAAACTGCATCAGCGCAACGGACCACCCGTTACGCCATTTTGACAGCGCGGAATTAAAAAGTAGCCTCTAATATGCCCGTTTATAGCAGCTACCCTCCAGTGAAAGCTCGGTCGCAATCGGCCTAGCCGTTTCGGAGATTACCCGGAACAAACAAGCGCGGACAGACAGACAAAAAGACAATTTTTTTAATTGCAATTTTCGTTATCAGCAACGCAAATACATCATGTTACCGAAATCTGGATTTTTCTTTTGATATTACAAACAAACACTCCAATTTTATAATGTGTATAGATATAGATTTACGAAATTACGTCACTTATCAAAACATACAATCATTAGAATGAAATCGTCTTAGTCAAAAAGTACAATCACGTTGAAAAGTGATTTAAACGAATTAAAAATTTTATTCCGTTTCAAATTATACATTTTTTTGTCCTAACCGTCATATTTGTGCACATACTAAAAAATCGATTGTTTAGTTACGTTAACCGTGTAAAATTGCTCTTTGTGGGAAATTTACAATTTTTGTTCGACCACGCTTCATTGCTGCGATTAGGCAAAAGGTTACTCATTAATTCCGTTACGTTTGCTTGACCCTTCGCACCTTATTTCGGACGCGTTGGAGCATAACATATTATGACTGTATGATTAGTAGCTTCAACTTGTTGATTCTTAACGAAAAAACCCTTAAATCTATGAATTCATGAGTTAAATACTGTTTCATATACAAGCAGATATAAGTAGATTTCTCTCTCTATCATTAACTATTCTTCAATCTTACTAATATTATAAATGGATGGATGTTTGTTAGAGCTTGTAACCTAAACTGCTGAACAGATCTCGATGGCATAGTTGTACAGCATATTCTGGAAGAACACATAGGCTACTTACTTGTTTTTTTAATTCCCCGCGGACAAAGTCGTGGGTGAAAGCTAGTTATAATATATGGTTAAGTTAAGTTTTATAACGCGTTAATTTTAATATTGACACTAACCATTAAAATTATTAAGTAATCAATTTGTACCTTGATTATTATAAAATGCATATTAAAATCATTTGTGTTTTTACAAAACAAAGAACAATAAACAACACGGTCAGTGAAAGGTTTTTTGTCTAACAGAGAGCACGAGGAAGTCGATTTTAAATGGAACAAGTGCACACAGCCGCAGTTAATCTGCCTGATGATAAATGACGGTCCTGCGCTCTTGATTCAACGCACTACACAGTATGTTTCAATACTCTTGTAAATGTTGTGTTAAATTAAAAAGAAGATTCTCTTTAGATTTTAGAACGTTCAGTGTTTCCATAATACATTTATAAAAGTGAACTAAGATTATTTTAAAACTTTTTAACTATAGTTTACAATAAAACATTTTTTAACCTTACTGCCACTTTTCACTTCCAAAGAATCTGTACCAAAATCTATACAAAAGCATATTACATAGATTTCTTTCGGTAGTGGAGACTGACGGTTAATAAACTGAGACTATTGATATAATGTGTCGCAACCTTGAAATAAGAAAAAAAAAACATTTATATAATTTACTTGGTACATCCTGTATAACAAATAGGCGTGACTTCGCGACTGGCCCACAGATTACGCGTAGCGCAGCCCTGCATAATGGTGCTCGCATCGATTATATTACGAATTAAGTTGAAACAATTATCTATAGAGACGCACTATGAGAGGTCAACGCACTCACGTTTTAAAGAATGTAGCTTTGTCACTTTTGCACGTCACTGTACTGTGAAATGGAGCACACGTGATATTCTTGGGAAATTTCTATGATTATTTTTATTTATAACGAAACTACGTATCTATACTAATATTATAAAGAGGAAAGATTTGTATTTTTGGATGTTTGTATGTATTAAAATAATTCAAAAACTACTTAGCAGATTTCAAAAATTCGTTCACCATTAACGAGCTTTATCAGTGAGTAAGATAAGGTATATCTTTTTATTACTTTTTTTTAATTTTACGCGGGCGAAGCCGCGAGAAACATAGGTATATAAAATGACTCGTAATGCAAGGAACATGACAAGGATTTTGTGATCAACTTTTAGAGGCGCTAATGAGCTACTGTTTGACCCTAATTCCCATCAGTTCACATAAATTTATTAGTTTAAAGTTTAATAAAGCCACATAACTTTAAGACTAGATAACAAGACCCAAACAATAAAACAAAGGTTACTAACATAATGTACAGGCGCTAAACAAACAATCTTAATTCATTAGTAACAATCAGTACAGAGTTCATAGTCAATTCACCTCCATTGTATCTCAAGTTTCAAATTACGCGTACAATAAACCCCTTAATTGACCAGGCTAATCCTGGCGCACCTCAAATCAACCCTTTGACTGCAGGCAACGGTAGAGCTCTAATACCAATACGCAAATACGTACGGAACGCATGCTAAGCTCCCGCACAAATATCAAAGTAAGCAAACGGATATTAAGCAGGCTTAAAGTACAGGCGAGAACAAAAGCGAACAACGTCTTGAGTTAATTAAAAGAATATATTCATATTGTTCCTTAGTAACTAGCTGTTGCTGGCGACTTTTCCCTTGTGAAATAAAAAAATATATAAAAAATACCCTATGTTACTCACAGACAACGTAGCTTTTCAATGGTGAAAGAATTTTTGAAATCGGCCCATTAGTTTTTGAGTTATTTCAATAATACGAAAATCCAAAAAACCAAATCTTTCCTCTTTATTATATTAAGTCTTGACAAGAGTTTCTTTCTTCAAAGTCAAAAGGTTCATTATTTCACTAGTAAACCAAGATTTGAAGACACCACTGTTAAAATGTCGAACCATTTAGTTTTTAAAAAGGAATAGAACATGATGTGGATTACGATTTGGACTGATACAAATAATAAATCGTTGTCACAGTTTGACTTGTTACCACGACTGTACTTTGGTTCCTAATACTTATCAGCATGTAGAACGCTCGATTGAAGCCTGCTCTGTGCGTATGTTTGTCGAAGCAGCCGCTTTCCTGCACGATGCACAATCTACATTACTACTGTATGTACGGCATAGAGTAAATTAAATGTCAGAGACTTTTGTGCGCCTGACGTTGAGTTCTCTTGTGTTCTAATCTTTGGACGGTTAGTTTTGCAATAGCCATATCAAAGGGCTTTAGTAACATCATAGATTAGAAAATTTGTACCTTATACCTTCTCAATTAAACAACTAACATTAAGACCTTTGATTAATAACACGAACTTCTATCGAATTCGTTATTTCAAGAAATAAATGATTAAAATCTCAAAAATAGCAATTAAAGTAAAATATATACCTATATAACTAGCTGTTGCTCGTGACTACGCCCGCGTGAAATTAAAAAATATAGCCTATGTTACTCACTGATATCGTAGCTTTTTAATAGTGGAAGATTTTTGAAATCAGCCCAGTAGTTTTTGAGTTATTTCAATACATACAAGAGTACAAAAATACAAATCTTTCATGTTTATAATACTAGTATAGATAATCATGGTAAAAATAAATTTTATCAATAAGTACTGGTTAACTACCCACATATTCAGTACGTAGAACGAATACTGTTTGCGCAACATAGGGGGCGCTACTGAGCGGATTAAGGCAGACGTCAGCGTGTGTTGACTCAACTAATGCACGCCATCTAGCCGCGGGCTCTGTCAACAAGCGGCCCAGAGCGCGCATGATCTATTGTTTTTGTCTGGAAGATTATGTGAGTTTGTAATTAACCAACCTACTTCATTTTAATGCACTTATTCATAATTACAATTATTATTTCTATCTGTTATTTGATGGTTATAATATTCATGTTCAAGTAATTGTAATTATTCATACTAATATTATAAATGCGAAAGTTTAGATGGATAGATGGATCTTTGTTAGAGTTTGTAGCCTAAACGGCTGAACTGATTTCGATGAAATTTAGTATAGTTGTAGTGGATAGTCTTGAAGAACACATAGGCTACTTACTTTTGTTTTTTTTTAATTCCACGAGGACGGAGTCGCCGGCGAAAGCTAGTTATTACTAAATCATTAAAGGTGACACTTTCGACTGTCTCTTTTTTATTATTATTTCAGTTCTACATAAGATTCGTTTGGATTATAAGAAAAAATAATAATTTAAACGTTATAAAAGGTATATTAATGGTTCTAGAAATATCTGCGTAAGTCATCTTTGTAGGGGAAGTTAGAGCAAAAATATGTTAAAGCAAAATCGTATTAGCAATGATTTATTTGTCAGCCCATTTTAGCAGGGGCTGTTTTACAAGTCACGCCAGATAATGTACCGACACCATCTTGTCTGCCTTTTATTGATAGTGCACTATGACTTTCTTACCTAAATCCACAAAATATAGTCATAAAATTATTTGGCGGATTCAATTTCATATAATTCGATGCATATTAATTTAGGGATTATTTTATACTAGCTTTCGCCCGCGACTCCGTCCGTGTGGAAAGAACAAAACAAAAATGAGTAGCCTATGTGTTCTTCCAGACAATCCTCTACATCTATGCCAAATTTCATCGAAATCCGTTCAGCCGTTATGCCAACAAACTCTAACAAACATCCATCCATCCATCTAAATTTTCGCATTCATAATATTAGTATGAAGTATGATATGATTATAACTGTTGTGCGATTGTCGATTGTTTCGCAACCGATTCAAGTGTTTAGTTGCACAACTAATAGAGTAGTGTGCGCACCTCCATATAAGCTCATAGGAATCAAAGCGAGACTAAGCAGTTGTGCGATAGTGTAGTCAAATGTGTGCACATGCTCTTAGAACCGTGCTTTAAAGTACAGCATTACAGTAGAAGTAGGTTTAATAAAATCGAATGATAAGAAATTAAAAACAAAACGAAGGTTTACGTAACGAACAACTTTGTCAGTAAATAAACGTACAAGCGTGTTTATTGAAGCACAGAAGAGTCCAGTAAAAAGGAAATCCCTATACAAAACACTGGACGTGTGACGTAAAAACAATAATTCTTCATTATTATTATAGGTGGGGACTACAAAAAATACATACGACAAATAAAGGTGCGTGCAATTTATACCAACGTGACACCTTTGTTGGTTGTAACACCAATGATTTAAACATCAAAATACAAATTAAACTTCTTTACTTGGCGATCTTTAAATAAATGTATCGCATTGTACTGCTCATTAGCTTAATCCTCCACCAAATATTAACACAAATAACGTTCAGTATTATTTAAATACAACGATAAGAATGACGGTTTCCTCTCTATTAAATCTTATAAAATAAAAAATCGATTTAGTGCACGTTGATTTAGCGTATGATATAATTTACGAGTGTCAGCCATCAGATAGTGTACACTTTAGTTGTGAACCGCACAGGTGTTCGCTACGGCCGAGCCAAATTGTGGGGTGGCTTATTTTTTGTGGCGGAGAGTGTAAGCGTAAAATAGGAGTCGACTCTAATAAGGGGCTACTTAGCAAGATAATTCGGTACAATTCTGATTAATAGCTTCAAAGTATTAAAATAGATTTATTTTTATAACGCAACATGTACATAAACTAATAGAAACTACTATTAGTAGTGAATTGTAAAAATATAAGAACAAAACTAAGTAAAGATATATGTCCCAAAAATATAAGAATTTTGTTAATTTTAGCGTAAAAACATAACCTTAAGAGCGTGCGCACACCTTTGACTAAACCATCGCATAACTTTTTAGTTGTGTTTTGATTCCTATGAGCTTATATGGAGGTGCACACTACTCGATTTTTAGTTGTGCAACTAAACTGTTTTGGCTGCCAAACAATCGACAATCGCACAACAGTTGTGAAAGGTGTGCGCCAGCTCTAATTGTTTCTAAATTTGAAATGACATACGGTTGTTGCGAAATCATGCAGATAAAAGTGCATTTTTTTCTTATCTGTCATCGCTTGCACCCTTTGTTGATTGATATCTAATAATTAACATATGTAAGGTGCATTTGTTGTGCTGCAAAATGCATTTATAGGTAACTAGCTTTTGCCCGCGACTCCGCCCGGGTGGAATTAAAAAAAAAGTGAGTGGCCTATGTGTTCCAGACTATCCTCTACATCTATGCCAAATTCCATCAAAATCCGTTAAGCCGTTCAAGCTACAAACTCTAATATTCATCCATCCATCCAAACTTTCGCATTTATAATATTAGTATGAAGTATGATGTAAGTCACGTATTTATTTCAATAACACTTGCAAGATTAAAACCTGCTAATCTGTGAGACGTTTATTCTGTAATTAATCAGTCTCTTAGTTTAGTTTTCATAATTAATGTGCATTAACATACTCCCTTAGTGACCGATAAACGACTCTAAAAATAGCAGTTAATCTTCACCGATTTTTAGAGATTTCGTGGAATTATCTCATCTTTATCTATATTCATATAATAAAGAGGACATAATTTTGTATATATGGAAATAACTCAAAAACTACTGAGCCGATTTAAAAAATTCTTTCACCATAAAAAAACTACGTTATCAGTGAGTAACATAGTTGTTTTTTAATTTCACGCGGACGAAGTCGCGAGTAACAGCTAGCCTAATATAAATCACTATACAAAATATTCTGCGTGCAGTTAAACGTTATTCCATTTCTTTACGAACACATTGGAGCGTCGACACACGAAAACACTCAGAAACGCAACAATCATTGCGTACAGAAACATCGACATATGTGCGAGACAACGCGACCCACCCACCGGTCAAATTTGATTTACGCGTAAATTACGTGTCATAACCTGTACGTGCAATCTACCCGGACTCCCCTTTTTATGTCACAGAGTAAAACAATACAATACATTTTTTTAACCTACTGGCTGATTTGTGAATGAAAGTTTAGATATTTTTTAATCTGTGACAATCAATGCATAGAGTAGGCGTAGTATGTAAATCACAGAGGTGTCATAAAATCTCCCTCTTTCCACTCAAGTGCACCTTTGTTCATATCGATAATGCATTAATTTGAATATTCGCGGTGTCAGATGTCAAATGGTTTGTAATTTCGTGTTTGTTCGTTTTTGTATTTTTAATATGATTTCTATCGGAAGTGTGTAATGAAGGAACAAATGGAGGTCGAAAATAATTTTATTTATTTAGTCTATGACGAGTTTTCATTGTATCATCTATGTACGATTCGCCTTTTTCTTTTGATTTTTTATCTATCTATCTATCTATCTATACTAGTATAATAAAGCGTAAACACACAATACTTCGTGGCGTAGGATGTCAGCAATCACAGCATATTTTTGAATAATACTATTTTTAATAAAAAGCCCTACACTTACGGCTAATATTTTCAATAATAGGCTATATATTTTCACGCTTTTAAACTTAGGGGTAAATAAATTGGAAAAAAACCTTCATGTGGGAAAAGGACCATAAACTACAAGCTGCCAATATCAAGGAAGCAAGACTGCCATAACATGCCTGCCTGCCATACATACATTGGTAATTGTTATCCAAAATCAAAGGCCTTTGATGTCATTTGTACATTTGTATGTTAACGTTTGCAATTCAGAATTTGACAAATATGAACAATAAAATAAAGTTTTTATAATTTCCTGCGGTCATCCGCACGGGAACAACTAGTATTGACAAAAGCAAGATCATTCAACCATACATTATTCGACTCTTCCGTATTAACAATGAGCGGGAAAACTCGTAAAACGAATTAACCACGGCCCACGAAGACTAATTCTACCAAAGTGAAATCTCGGGGGCTCGAAGAAAAATGGTTAGGATGCTGACTGGACACTTTCTAACGCCTTAATACCATAATCGAATGAGAAAAATTAAGGCAGCGGGATATTTCGTTAGATTGATTGTTATATCCAATGATAGGACAGATTGACTTCGGACAGTTATGGACGATTTGGATTTTCCTGGTATAAGTGGACAGATATAATATTAACAGCAGGGGTGGTTTTAGCATTACTGGTGCCCTGGGCAAGACTTCTATAGTGCTCACTGCACTACAAACCTATTAGAATAAATGCCCTGGTGTCGCCCTGGGCTGTCGCCAATCCTCGCCCTGTCCTAACGTCTGTACTGTTAACATGATATACAGATTTTGTTCTATCTCTAGGGTCTCTTAGGTCACTAAATATTAATTGTTGAATATCTAAAAATATCAAATTGTGAAATATGAGACATATTCTTTATACAGTTGTAGTTAAAAATATAAAGAACTAGCTTTCGCCCGCGACTCCGTCCACACGGAATTAAAAAAAATGACAAAGTAAGTAGCCTATGTGTTCTTCCAGACTATCCTCTACTTCTATGCCAATTTTCATCGTGATTCGTTCAGCAGTTTAGGCTACAAACTCTAACAAACATCCATCCATCCATCCATCTAAACTTTCGTATTTATAATATTAGTAATATATTATAGTAAGCGAAGTTGGAAAGGTAATTCTTCAGTACAAAGCCAGTCATGTTACGCATTTTTGTCTACGATCAATTAATTACTTGCCCCTTCTTGTTGGTGCGCAGGTGAGCTTATTACAGATTGCATACGGTAATTTGCAACGCCATCTGTTGGCTAGTGCCACACCAATTACGCTTCGGTCGATCAACGCCTTGTGTAATCCGATTGCATACGCCAATATCTACTAACGCTATTGTTAATTAAACCCAGAGTATATCTAGAATTCGAGGACTTAGGACATAGAGGTGTGGAAACCGCATAATGTAATTTGTTAACTCTGTCTACCCTGACAGTTACAGGCGTGAGTTCTGTGTTATCGTTGATTATAAATATTCAGTATTTTATTTTTTATGTCATTATACTTTCATAGTTTTTATGTACACTGTACTTTCAAGGAATTTCTTTTCAACCCCACTCATTTGTTTTAAAAAAAATGTTAGATCGGAAAATGCACCATAAATACTATACTGGAGGAAAATGAGTCATTCAAGAGAAATTACTGAAGCACAGGCGTACATAAAAGCATCGTTCATCCCTCGTATAGAATGGTACAGTCAGCATGACTAGAACTATAACATTTGGTATCCATCTATCGATAGTAACACACAGATGAGTAAAGCTAGGGACACACCGGGATAATTTTCCTTTTCATTAAAAAATTTAATGGGAAAAACCTCATTATTTTTTTGGATGGAATTGAATACCATAGTAAATTATTTAATATTAGACGTTTTAAGATCTGGTAGTGACAAAAATCTCCTGTCTATTTCTTTTCGCATGATAATTACTGATAGAATAGAAAACCAATAGTGTACAAAATTACAGATCAATTTTTAATTGGTAATTAAAGAAGCGAGCGTATCACCTTCTCAAAATCTGACAACGCTGCAGTTTCTTTGGTATAACGGATGTCCATGGGCGTCAATGATCACTTCAATGTTAGCGCTATTCATTTGTCCCTTTCACATATAAGAAATACATTAAAAATAGCTTCGATTTTCAGCTCTCGGTACATCTCGTATATAGTTTTAGTTCCGATTATATGTATCAGAAATAAACCTTTTGACTGCCGAGCTTGAGGTTATCGAAGGGTGAAATATGAAGGGCGTGCAGTTTGCGGATTTTAAACGTCCCTTTTAAAGTTCCGTTGTATTTATAACAGTTAAGTGGTCCCAGAAATGGAGCACATGCTATGCTTTTTAAGGATTAGTATAAAACGCACAGCTTTGATTGTGATCGCTTAAGGGAATCAGAATAAATAACGCAAAGGTCAATGTTACAAGGGTGAAAATATTATCCCTTAGTAGGATTTTTTTTTAGATTGAAAATTATTTATATCATAATTATTTTAAAGATAAAAATCATATCTGCCACTTTAATTAATAACTGTTTTGATAAATGTGTATCGATAATACATAATTAGTTAACAATAGGAGATAGTTTACGGTAAAAAAAATAATCAAATCCAAAACATCAAAGTATCTCTAAAGATCAAAGTAACATAATATCAGCAATCTCAAAACCTTTTACTTCATTTACTCATTATAATAATAAAGAAAGTTGCACGAACACAAATAAGCCGAAATTATCGCAAACACGCCATCTATAATTAACCATCGAAACTACAAAAAACCACCCACATACAATGGGTGAATAAATATGTCAACAATAACGCCTCTATTTTGCCTTCGCCACGATTAGGCACGCACTTTTTAGACCACACTGACTGTAATAGGCCTTTAGGGTCCGAGACGAATTGTACGCAAAAATCGGGACTGGTCAAAGTGTCCAATAAAGATTTAAAATATAATGCGTTCAAAATGGCCTGTCGTAAATTTCAATATTGACTGGCCGGTCGTAGTCGTATGTGACCGACAATGTTGCTATGATCTGTTCTAGAATGGTCACAAAAATTCTTAGGATTTATTACTTCGTCAATTGTATTTACAGAAACCAATTATGTTTCTTTCCGTTAACATTATTAATGATAATTATACTGACTGTTCTTATCTCACTAATATGGTGACAGCGCATTACGTCTTGCCTCCAGATCGATTTATCTTTCGTCTTTGAATCACAATACTTGATCATTTCAATTTTTAAACAATCCATTCATCTCTTTCTAGGCTTACCTATGTACGGCTACATATGCATATTTAAAGTTCTCTATTTCATGAAATTTTTGCCTCTTGATACTATTGTTGCTAGATTTCTCTCTTTAAATTAGTATTAATTAAAATTTATCTCAGTTAAAATTTTAATTAAAAATATTTGGTCATTGTAGAAGGCCCGTAGACACGTGCGGACAATGTTTGCTTGAGGCGCTCAAATTAGTGCCATAAAATTAAAGCCCTAATGCGTCGGCTTCTAAGAGTTTACGCACACCTGAAACTCAACTATCCCCCATTTTTTTAATCTCGCTTTAATTCCTATGAGCTCAAATGGAGGTGCGCACACTATTCGATTTTTAGTTGTGCAACTAAACAGTTGAATTGCGAAACAATTGACAATCGCACAACATTTGTGCGATCGTTTAGTCAAAGGTGTGCGCCCGCTCTAAATGAGATCTCTCACCATATACCTACTGTTGTGCACTAATGGCCGACCGGCCTTTATGATTGTTATTACAATTAAAATTATATATGGTACTGATTTGGTTTCAGTCAGACTTTCTCTTTTTGAATCATGTTATGGTTGAAATTACACGTAAAACTTACTTACTCCTACTTTTCATACATTCTCAAAAATTTAATATTAAGCTAGTAATCTATACTAATATTATAAACGCGAAAGTTTAGATAGATAGATGTTTGTTAGACTTTGTAGCTTAAACTGCTGAACGGATCTCGATGAAATTTGGCATAGAAGTAAAAGAAAGTCTGGAAGAAAACATAGGCTACTTACTTTTGCTTTTTTTAAATTCATGCGGACATAGTCGCGGTCGAAAGCTAATCGTTTCATATGCTTAAGATAGTTTTTCTTTGAAAATTGTAATATAAATATCTTTATCCGCTCATTGGGTATAAAGCCTCTTAACTACATAAGTATATGTGTTAAGTAAAGTAAATAAATATTATTTGGTAAGCCTTGATGACACATATGTAACCAACACAACTTGAAGGACTCTTGTGGAAAATTGGACACTTGCGTTCGATGTCCGCATTTGCATTCCGAATTAATTTTACCAAACATATGTCCACTCGCACGACAATTGAATCCTAATCTAAACAAGGGTTGTTTCACATTAAAGTGAATTTTAGTAACCTATAAAATACTTTCATACACAAGATATATTTACGGTCACCAAAAAAATTTAGCTTATTAACAACCAAAACAGAAGAATGATTCTGAAACTATTTTTATAGTTATAGGAAAGTGGTTAAGAAAACTTTCATTAAAAAACACCGACAAATAAAAATTACATTTTTAAAGTGTAAGTTACAAAAAGGTTTTTATTAAAGGACTTTCACACATAGAAAGGATGACCTGTACATACATTTACTATGACACAGATGCAATCTTATTCACCAATAAATCGATTCTTAGAAATGTGTGTCCATTAAAGCTGACTAATTCTACATTCGTTAATTTACTGAATTGTTGTCATTTATACTATATACTTATACTAATATTATAAAGAGGAAAGATTTGTATTTTTGTTTCGATTGAAATTATACAAAAACTACTGGGCCAATTAAAACAATTTTCACCATTAAAAAGCTACGATACCACTAAGTAGAATATGCTATATTTTTAATTTCACGCGGTCGAAGTTGCGAGCAACAGCTTGTGTTTAAAATAAATTGCAAAATAATAAATATGTTCAAAATCTATTGCCACAGTCTGTAGTATTCTCTACAAAAGTGTTATAATATATTTAAATTTTATTCACCGAAAAAAACCTAAATTATGTATCTGTTGCACGGATCGTTGCACAACTCGACCAACAAATGTTAGGTTTTGTTTTGATATATTATGACATATTTAATACTTTAACGGCTAATTAGTTACCTAATTCCGGTCGTAAAATCAGGTGTTATTTAACACGGTTATTGGATGGTTTTATTACCTTGTTTAAGTGCATTTCCTGCGGTGCGTAAGCAATTTGTTTCATTAAAGCTGTAAAATTGTAATTTACTAGCGTTTGCCGGCGTCGCCACACGCGCGTAAAAAAAAGTAGTGCTAAACATCTGTGCCAAATTTCATTGAGATCTGTTGAGTTTTAGAGAAACCTTCTAACATCCATCCATCTATCCGTTTAAACTTTCGCATTTATGATGTTTGTAAGATTATACGTCAATTCACTTTTTTACACTTTTTTTCAAGACAATTAATTGCTATTTAAGCACCCTGAGGAGCTCTATTAGTCTACAATTGGCGGCTGTGTGAATTTCAATTTTATACATATAAAACATAACTTACAATAGTTTTTACCTTAACATAAAAATCTAAGACATTAAGTACAAAAACAATAACTTACTGCCAACAACTTTAATTCGATAGTTAAAATCTACCATATGGTTTAACGTTGATAGGTGAATATTTATCAAAAATTTACCTCAAAATCTCGGCAACTCTTATTAGGGTTGCGTACATTTGTATTGTTGACAGCCGTCATTTGTTTAATAGTTAGGAAATACCAGTCTATTTGTGAACAGGATACGTTAGTTCCGAACAAAGACTAATTAAACGTTTAAATTCCCAGGTGTTAGTTTTGTTTTTTTTTTTAATTTTTGTAGACACATTTTCATTATTTTGATATTTTAAAAAACAACAGAAATACAATTGATTTTTAATTTATAAATCACTAGCTCTCGCCAGCAACTCCGTCTGCATGAAATAAAAATAAACAAAAATAAATAGCCTAAGTGTTCTTCCAGACTAATCTCTACATCTACGCACAATTTCATCGTGATCCGTTCAGAAGTTTAGGGTAAAATCTCTTAACAAACATCGATCTAAATTTTCGCATTTATAATACTAGTAAGATGTAAGATATCATAGTCCATACAATACGTAATAAGGCGTCAATTTACTCGTAAACAGACACCAAAATATGCTGCAATTTCGAGAATATATGCTTTGATTTCTGAGTAATAGAATATATTACTCCGATTCTTAGTAAGAACCACATGCAGTCATCAAACCGTGCAAATACAAAACTTTTAAAATAGCGTTGCATTAATGTGTCCTTTGTCCGACGTCCTGTAAAGCCTTCGATGCGTGCGATACTCGGAAATAAACATTGGGTTTTGATTGCCGTGAGACATGTTTAGATATCAGCCATCTCAGTTTTGTTGAACGGAATGAAAGAGATGCATTTATTAATACAAATGACACGGAAACCGTAACTGGCAACGATTATTCATTATTAAAATAGTCCTTATTGCAATGTATTAAGATTTATTACATATCTGAGTAATTGAGGTCAAATGCAGTATAACAATGAAGGTAAATTATTGTTATTTTGTGTTTTTTCTCTTAACGCCTCGTTTACTTTTGACTCCTTTTTATAGGTTATCAAATATACATATAAGTACAAAGATTATAATTTATCCAATTCTGTAATAATTTCTAAATTTCTCAGTGTTTTGCAATATTTTTAGAATATCAGTTTCATATGTCTGTTATTTAGACAATAACAAATTAAAGTGGTTTGTTTAAGATACTCAGTCAATACACAATCTAAATTAAATGTCGTCACAGAAAATATTTCGAACAATTATTAAAGACTAGCTTTCACCCGCGACTCCGACCGTGTGTAATAAAAAAAACAAAAGTAAGCAGCTTATGTGTTCTTCCAGACTATCCTATACATCTATGCTAAATATCGAGATCTGTTCAGCACTTTAGGCTACAAACTCTAACAAACATCCATCCATCCATCTAATCTTTCGCATTTATAATATTAAGTAAGATTATCAAACATTTTGTAGGCGACAGATAAATAGGTAAACACAATTCTAATGCGACTCATTTACCACTTCATTTTTTAAAACATCCCTTTTATCTACACCCTACAAAAACAACGGACTTCTAAAATCGTTGCACAAAGAAAAATGCCATCGAACAACCCTCTAAATAAATAAACCACGGTACTGTCTCAATACTGACATGTCAGCACATTACTACTACTAAGTTACAAGTACACACTTAATTATAACTTAAGATCTTAACTTAAAGATATAAGAATCAAAATCCTTTGTTTTACTTAACACTGACTTTAATTTTAAATAGTAAGTTTATGTCATATGCAAGAAACTTGTCTGAAACATCAGTCTACGTCGAATTAACGAATTCCTGACAGTGTTTAAATAATGTGCAAGGATGAATAATTACTTGGTACACACAAGATAAAGTTATTGTCAAGACTATTAATAATAGGTATAAACACATACTGCGCACTTTACTCATTATGTGCTCGCTGAGAGTGCCTTAGTTTTGATTTGTACCTAATCTTACTTCTTACTAATACTCTATGCGAAACTTAGATGGATGATTTAGAGTTTGTAGCCCATACTGCTGAACGGATTTCGATGAAATTTGGCATATATGTAGGGGATAGTCTGGAAGAACACATAGGCTACTTTTTTATTTAGCTAGTGTACACTAAGGAGTTTCATTAGTGACCATTTTATCCTCTGTCTGTGCTAGATAGACATACAAAACGTATGCTGCAAGTCGATTGTGCCGAATAGACTGAAGAAATAACGATACGATGATGAGATACGAAATGAGTATACTAGAGGAAGTTTGATAGTAGCCCCAGTGGTTGAGAAAATAAGGAGTAAAAGGCTAGCGTGCTATGGGCATTTTATGAGAAGGGATGAATCGCATGTAACAAGAAGGACATTAGTATTGAATGTGTAGGGGTACACCGGTATATGTAGACCTAGAAAGAGATGGATGGATTGCGTGAAAGGTGACATGATCAAGAAGGAAGTGATGACTGAGATGACGGATGATAGAGCTATTTGGAGGACGAAAACCCGGTGCGCCGACCCTACGGGAGTAGGATAAAGCAGGGGAGAAGATGATGATGAGACTGAAGAAATGACCTCTTCAAAGACAGACATAAAGTAAAGTATCCTGCGTTTTATCTGAAGATTGAGGTGTCAAAAAAGTCCAAGTCTTTTGCATCACAGTTACTATTATAACGGTTTAAAAAAGATTGTAAACATAACACCGTGGGTGCAAAGTGTACATCATGATAGCGTTTATTTAATATAACCGAAACAAAACCTGCAAAGTCCCCAACGGTAATTGTAGGTCTTTGATTACATCAGTCGCTGCATTGTCCGGCGAATGGAAGCAGAGTCGTGATCGACGCGCTTGAATCATGCGGGTCGAGTGCCGGCTACCTACGACGAATTTATTATTATTATATTTTTAATTTGATTAACGGACTGAACGTAGATATACTCTAATAACACGCTAACGTCTTATGAGGAAATGAGAACTTTTCTCCAGCGCTTTAGAACTAAGATTCACAGGTACAGAACAAGTTTAGATAGCTTAGTTAATTGTGATTGTTAAGGAAAATTTTACATTTTTGTCATTTAAAATATTTTACATATATAACTATCTTACATACTTAACTCTAAATGTCAGATATTAATGTAATTTGGATATAAAAATCTACGTACACGAAAAGGCTGCAATACAATTTATTTCTTTACTATTGGAGTTAGGTGAGCCGCACGCTGTGAGGGGAAGTGTTTTATTATTGCTTTTATCTTTTGGAATCTACAATTTTTTTTTTCGTCCATTTCATAGCTCGTCATTTATATCGCAACTGCTAACAATTAATTTAATTAGGACCGTATCGTTGGGGCGCTTGCCCGCTTCCTATTCAATGCGATCATTTATTTCCGTCTAACAGGTCACTGCGCGTTGGTTAATGTAAAAAACAAAAGACATTTTGTGATTTAAATTAAAATGTTGAGACATCAGTAAACCGAAAATTATTTCTTCCATTATTTAAGGTATCTAGTTTTCCATTAGATACAGGAAAATAGTTTACGATGTAGTTATCTATACTAATATTATAAAAAGGGAAGATTTGTATTTTTGTATGTATTGAAATAACTCAAAAACTACTTAGCCGATTATAAAAATTCTTTCACCGTTAGAAAGGTAATTTATCTGTGAACAACTTAAGCTTTACTTTTTATTGTTTTTAATTCCACGCAGGCGAAGACGCGACCAACAGCCAGCAATTAATATGATTTAAAAAAATGATCTAGGTTACTGGAGTATTGTAGATGCGGTAAGCACAAGACCACTAATTGTGGCGTTCTTGGGCTAAGCTAAGGAGTGGGCGTCATGTGGCTGAAAATAAAAAAAATGTTCAGTAAAACTACACCATCAGTGTAGATTTATAAATAAATTAGGTAAATTGACCGTCACTTGAAAGGTCACCGTAAAGGTCACCACAGCATTAAAAATAATAAATATTAATAACACTAATTAACCATTAAATCTGCCCTAAACATCAGCGTAAATACAAAAAACCGCAAAACAGTTTTCACTTGATATTTATCGCGTGTATTCCCACGGAATAAAGTGAATTAGGAATATTTGATGAATCATGATCAGTTAAGTGGGAATTGTCAGTTGTTTTCAATACCACGAACATTGCTTAACTTGACCAACAATTACAGACATTGTAAACTTTAAGCCACTTTTCGCCCCTGCGGCTTTATTCGCTGAAAATTAACAAAGCTTGTATTCTTAAATTGAGTAACAGTAGGTTAAGAATTTGAGAATTGCAAATTGTAAGTTAACCAAAAGAGTATTTTTTGGATAGCACACCTTTGACTAAGTTATCGCACAACTGTTTAGTCGCGCTTTGATTCCTATGAGCTTATTTGGGTGCACACACTACTCTATTTTTAGTTATGCAACTAAATAGTTGAATTGGCCGTGAAACAATCTACAATCGCACAACAGTTGTGCGATAGTTTAGTCAAAGGTCTGAGCCCGCTCTTAATATAATTAATAGTAGTAAACAAACGAGACGACGATACAATAAATAGATTATTTGGTCAACTAATAAATCACACAACGTGAAAAAGCACCTGTTATACAAAAGCTCGCCAAACATTAACTTGAACCATATCGGAACTTTTTAAACCAATAATCAAAACGTCAAATTAACAATCGAATACAGTATTTAAAACACAATCGTCTATTCAAATAAAACAACGTATTATTAAACTTTAAAAAACTACCCACAAAACTGATTTCATTGTCAACGCTTAATTAAAAAACAGGACATATCAAAGGCTATCATCACTTAAAACAACATTCAATACGCCTCTAAAATGATACATGACTCTTAACAACTTAGTAATAAGTTTTATAATTGCATGGCAATTTTAATCGTTTGGTAAAATAATTAGGACGTACCAAATGTTTGGTCAAAAATAAATTACATGTCTCAATCTACCAGATTTAATTAATTTGAACCTTATTTGTAGTGCGTTAAGGTGTAATGAAAGGCATAAGTTTTAAAATTTAAATTGTTAGTTGCACACAATACAAGTGTAAACGCTCAGGTGCGTAACGAACTAATTAATTTGAATGCCCGCATTTGATTACTCAAATCAAATGGTTTATTGTGAGGGGGGATGAGAAATCGCTAAGAAATTTCGTTTGTCACGTTTCGAGCATGTTTCCGGTACTTTTGACTATGGAATTATTATTTTATGGACACTCTGTACTTGTAATGTAGAGTAATAAATAATAAAAAACTGTTATTTCAATAAAAGGTTCGGTAAAATGATGCTTTTTTGTTTCAAACTTATCTACAGGGTGTTATTATTTTCAAAAGTTTTAGGTCAATTACTGAAAACGTAAACTGACTGTAAATGAAATTTAAATTAGGAAAACTTTTACTCTACCAACTTTAAGTAACTTGAAATAGAGGAAACGGAAACGAAATTTAAATTATTACAACAGTTTTTAACGTCACTTTCGTAACTTAAAATTATTACAAAAAAGGCGATTTTTCAATATTCAACTCTATGTGTTTTATAGTCTGTGGTATACGCCCCTTCGCACAGGTGTCATCAGTTCACACGGACATAACGTCAATTTTATGACGTATAGTTTTTTTTTTGATTATGATTACATACTATTGGAGTTACCGTTGGGTTGTTTGTTTATAGAGTTGTTTTTATCGTTGAAAATTAAAAAAATAGTCGATTTACGTATCTCCAGAACGACGGATCTTGCTGAAATTTTACATAGACGTAGAATATAAGCGAGCGTCGGTGGCTCAGTGGTTTAAGCACTTGACTTGTAATCTACAGGTCTTGGGTTCGAATCCCGCCATGTACCAATCTGATTTTCGATTTTTCGAATTTTCATATGTACATAATTTACGTTCTTACAGTGAAGGAAAACACTGTGACGAAACCTATCAGCGAAGAAATTCAAAGATATGTGTGAAGTCAACCAACCCGCACTTGGCCAGCGTGGTTTGACTATGGCCTAGTCACCCTATCTTAGGGAAGGCTCCGAGCCCCTCGGTGGGGACGTATAGTGAGCTAGTGATGATGATGGTAGAACATAATCAGGAACGACTCAAACGCTACTGATTAAGTTTTTTATTCCCGCACGGATGCTGTCGCAGGTAACAGCTTGATTAGTAAATATAAGGTAACTAGCTTTCGCCCGCCACTCCCTTTACGTGGAATTATAAAAAGCAAAAGTAGCCTATGTGTTCTTTCAGATTATCCTCTACATCTACTCCAAATTTCATCGAAATCCGTTCAGCCGTTTAGTCTACAAAGTGTAACAAACATCCATACGTCTAAAGTTTCGCACATATAATACTAGCTTTCGCCCGCGACTCCGTCCGCGTGAAATTAAGATAATGAGTAGCCTATGTGTTCTTCCAGACTATCTTCTACATCTACATTAAATTTCATTGAAATCTGTTCAGCCGTTTAGGCTACAAACTCTAACAAACATCCATCCATCTAAACTTTCGCGTATATAATATTAGTAGAATTAGTTTTTGTCGTATTTTAGCAAATATTCATTAGTTATCAATATGCTAATCTACGTAGAAGTTTGTTGGAACCGATGCCAATCTTCCTTCACGTCAATAACAAGTCGAGGCTTAGATTTTACTGTCCAATTTGCTCTTATATTTGCATACTCGTAAAAGATACTGCCTAATGCATTCACTCCCTAATCCTTACGTCTCTTTCTCTACCCTCCATACACAGCGAATACAATACACACCCTTACTACTTAGACAATAAAAGTTAATTTCCTATGACATTTTAAGATTTACGGTTGCACAGGTTATGTTGAATACAATTTTGTATTTACCTCACGTTTTACACGATATTAGTGTATGCTGTCTTCAATCGAATATTTTGAAAGTCAGTTTTATTTCATTAATAACTTAGTACCAACATAGATGCGAATGTACGGATGGATAAATGTCTAAACATTCATATCTCGCTAAAATGTAGCATAGTTTAACATAACCTGGAAGAATATAGGCTATTTACTAAGTTTTTTTTTTAATTCCGCACTTCTAATGAAATCGAAATTAACGCTTGTTTCAAATAGGAAATTGTCAGATTTTTTTTAATGGAGACGTTTTCCATTTGTATTAACTTAAGCTTATGTGAGACGGCATTAAAATATTTGACATCCCACTCTGTCCAGTGCCTTTGACGCGGGAAATATGGGATACATTACGCTTTTGTCGTCCAAATCGATGTATCGTTCAGTTACAGTCAGATCTACCCTTATCAATGTATGTATAGCCGCGGAAATTCGCGGTGTTCCAATGCAGGAAAAATTGCCTTGTTCATTGCAACGAGACTGCCTCAAATAACCAATAGTTAGTGTATGGTGCAAAAGATTAATAATCAAAAAAAAACTAGCCATGTATCACTAACTGACTTTTTTCTACAGACACATTTAAAAAGCTACGTTGTATTGATTTTTCTTCCATATCAAAATTATCAAACGATTGTTTTTTTATTTATAACTTTACTGGGGGCTTTGTCGCGAAGCGACAATAACGCCCCATAAGTCTAAAACCAACAAAACTCAGTTCTCTAATTACTTTATTAAACAAATGTCTTCCAACTTAAACACCATTATCGTCCGTAGACGGGTAAGCCAGGATAGTGTTTAAGTGACCGACATTACATCCATAAAGCTTAAAATAATTAAGTCTAAAACGCTCGTTCCGTTCATTCCAACACAACATGCTCAAACAATTGTAGCTATTATAGAACACCGGCAATTTCCCCAACTGTACATTAATTGCTCTGAACTCATATGAACTATTATCAAAAGCTGTCATTTCGAACTATGCGCGTGCCAATAAAGAGGATTTCAAATTAGAGGCAGTCGTAAATCCGGCCCAGATGAGTATCATGTAAATGTCGCTCAGGCAGTAAAATTTGAACAGCGTTGTCTCTCTGATGAATATAAGCTGTTGTAATGTAAAAGGTTTTGCGTGGATTTTTAAATTTGTTGGATTTGTAAAATAAGAAAAATAAACTGCAATACATGTTTGTTAAATAATTTTAATTGTAACTGACTATTTAGTTGTTAAAAAATTGGATATTTTAGTATTAAAACGCAAATAATTAGTTAAATATTTCAATTATCTTGTATTATTATTTTATCTATTTACGTTAAAATATAACAATTCACATAGTAAAAAAATAAATAATAAAAAATATTATAAATGCGAAAGTTTAGATGGATGGATGGATGTTTGTTAGAGTTTGTAGCCTAAACGACTGAACGGATTTCGATGAAATTTGGTATAAATGTAGAGGATAGTCTGGAAGAACACATAGGCTCACTTTTATTTTTTTTAATTCCGCGCTACGGAGTCGCGGACGAAAGCTAGTAAAAGAAATAAAGAATACTATCTGTAGCTCGAGAATTCATTCGCACGAAATTAAAAAAAAAAAAACTTCATCAGTTGTCTTTATGTGCTTCCAGACTATGTTCTACATCTATGTTACATATCAACAAGTTCCGTTGAGTCATAGAGATTCATATTAACATTTATAATATTAATAAGAAGTAAGATAACAATAAATTATGAACATATCTAAATTGGACATATAAAACAGTATCATCACAAGATAAAACTTAACACGTAGTCCATCGGAATGTAAGACGCAGATTCTGAATCACGCAGCAATTAGACCAGGAATCAAAACAGAACTGGATCGTTAACGGGCATTGCGAATGTAAACATTGTTTACAGTCTTACTAAGCCCAGATCAACGCAACTAATCAGTCATCGTAAAATTAAGGCAACTATAAAACGTGGCTTCAGTTCCCTCGTAAAGGAGATGAGGGCATTCGTAAGCCGACGTCGTGAGACAATCGAATAAATCTTCGTAATATCTCATCGTAATTTTGTGTGAAAGATCTTTATAGTTAAATTGATGATAAAGTGTAATCGATGAACCAATTTCATTGACTCGATTACACGTTTTTTGCATTAAAAAAAAAAGATATCTACGCTTGTATTATAAGGAAAAGACGCTAACTACAAATCTGAGCCCGCATGAAATAAAAGAGTAGCCTATGTGTTCAGACTATGTTCTACAACTCAACATCTATACCAAATTTCATCGAAATTCGTTCAGCTGTTTAATCCGCAAAGTATAACAAACATCCATTCATCTAAACTTTCGCATTATATTAAGATTATAGTGTAAGCTATCGAAATGCACTCACTCTAATTAACAAACATATCATATACCCATTAAAAAAACCTTTTCTTCTCATATAAGTCTAATATAATTTAAATTTCTTTCATCATAGCAATATTATAAAAATTCGCATGGATAGATAAATATTTGCTACTTTAGAATCTCGAAGAATATATACTTACTATTTTTTTTAATTTCGCGCAGACAAAGTCGCGGGCTAAAGCTAGTTTTATAATTGACAAAAGAATATAATCTACAAAAATAAATGTCAAAACAAAATATGTACATTAGGTTATTAGTATTATTGTTACAAGCCACGCGGGGGGCTATTCTCGCAGTGAACGATAAATCATTCCTCGTCCTTTTGCAGTACGCTAACTGCTTGGGTCTTAATTTAGAAATGTTGAGATTTCGCTGCCAGAGCCGTGGAATTAAATCTACCGTATTATTGTGAGCACATGACAATACCTTAGTATAGGTTAACTCTACAACTTAATTTTAGGGGACATTTTTAAGTAAAGAAAAATAAATCAAAATAAATGCAATAAAATTTAATTGAATTGGTCTTGAAGGCAAAAAATTATGTATTTTTGATTTGTTTTTGTTACACTAGCTTTTGCCCGCGACTCCGTCCGCGTGGAATTAAAAACACAAAAGTAAGTAGCGTACATATATGTATGTTCTTCCAGACTATCCTCTACATCTATGCCAAATTTCATCGAGATCGGTTTAGCAGCTTAGGGTACAAGCTCTAACAACCATCGATCAAAACTTTAGCATTTATATTATTAGTAAGATAAGATTATTAAATCATAAAGTTATGTATTATCCTTGCGACATTGTCGCCTCTGTAGTATTCATACTCTATGACCAAACAATGGGATCCGTGTGGTGATCCGGTGACAAAACTAATTAGTGTTCGAGAATAAACGACTTCCTCAACACTAATGATCAACACAATCAAACCAAACAGTTTAGGGTTAAACGTAATTACTATTTTTACTTTAATTTGAAAAATTATTATTATAAACAAAAGACTACATTAAGGGCCTGTCCCACCAAATTGTATATTGTCTATAACAATCCAACATGTAAAATATGTGATGGAAATATCGGATTTTGTTACCTTATCTGACAGTGACGTCATTTTTAGGCTATCTGAGCCTCTATCAGCCAGTGGTGGGACAGGCTCTAATTATCGTTATTTAAAATAACCGATAGTTTAATCACTCGATTGTACAAAGCAATTTAACATTCAACAATAAAAAAGCGAGTTTTTTATACTCTATAATCAGTGTATTTTATTAAAGAAAAATATTTGTTAAACCTGGCTACATTTGAGTAGAATTTTATAACGTTCCATCGTCCAACTATCAAACACAATATTTTCCTTTCATTAAAAGCGAAAACATGTTCAAACGAAACATATTTTTGAAATTCGAACATGTTTTTTATCAAACCAACGTATATTGACATCGGAAAAATTATTTAAAACTAGCTTTCGCCCGCGACTCCGTACGCGTGGAATTAAAAACACAAAGGTAAGTAGCGTACATATATGTATGTTCTTCCAGGCTATCCTCTACATCTATGCCAAATTTCATCGAGATCGGTTTAGCAGCTTAGGGTACAAGCTCTAACAACCATCGATCAAAACTTTAGCATTTATATTATTAGTAAGATAAGATTATTAAATCATAAAGTTATGTATTATCCTTGCGACATTGTCGCCTCTGTAGTATTCATTACTCTATGACCAAACAATGGGATCCGTGTGGTGATCCGGTGACAAAACTAATTAGTGTTCGAGAATAAATGACTTCCTCAACACTAATGATCAATACAATCAAACCAAACAGTTTAGGGTTAAACGTAATTACTATTTTTACTTTAATTTGAAAAATTATTATTATAAACAAAAGACTACATTAAGGGCCTGTCCCACCAAATTGTAAATTGTCTGATAACAATCCAACGTGTAAAATATGTGATGGAAATATCGGATTTTGTTACCTTATCTGACAGTGACGTCATTTTTAGGCTATCTGAGCCTCTATCAGCCAGTGGTTGGACAGACCCTAATTATCGTTATTTGAAATAACCGATAGTTTAATCACTCGATTGTACAAAGCAATTTAACATTCAACAATAAAAAAAAAAAAAAAACCTACGGACGAATTGAGTACCTCCTTCTTTTGGTAAGTCGGTCAAAAAGCAAGTTTTTTATACTCTACAATCAGTGCATTTTATTAAAGAAAAATATTTGTTAAACCTGGCTACATTTGAGTAGAATTTCATTACGTCCCATCGTCCAACTATCAAACACAATATTTTCCTTTCATTAAAACCGAAAACATGTTCAAACGAAACATATTTTTGAAATTCGAATATGTTTTTTATCAAACCAACGTATATTGACATCGGCAAAAATTATTTAAAGCTAGCTTTCGCCCGCGACTCCGTCCGCGTGGAATTAAAAAAAATTAATAAGTAGCCTATGTGCCCTTCCAGACTATCTTCTAAGTCTATAACAACTTTCATCGAAATCCATTCAGCCATTTAGGCTACAAACTCTAACAAACATCCATCCATCCATCCATCCATCTAAACTTTCTCATTTATAATATTAGTAAGACGTAAGAAGTAAGATTACCGTTAAATTTTCACTTATTTGCATTACTGATATTAAAACATATTCCCTGCGGCCAAATCTTCTAAAGTAATTTATCTAAGATCTTTTAATATAAAATAATCCTGTTTCTTTTGTATATTAACATATTTACAAATAGCCAACGGCAAAAACAATTAGACAAATTATACTTTCAAAGCAATCGTCAGTAAACGCATTTGCATAATACTCTATGACAATATTTTGAAGTGGGGGCGACAATCACACCCCAAATTCGCTTTGTTATCTTTCAAAATACGCTTTAAGTCCGTCCGACATCAAAAAAAAAAAAATTAATGAGTAGCCTATGTGCCCTTCCAGACTATCTTCTAAGTCTATAACAACTTTAATCGAAATCCATTCAGCCATTTAGGCTACAAACTCTAACAAACATCCATCCATCCATCCATCCATCTATCCATCCATCCATCCATCCATCCATCCATCCATCCATCTATCCATCCATCCATCCATCCATCCATCCATCCATCTAAACTTTCTCATTTATAATATTAGTAAGACGTAAGAAGTAAGATTACCGTTAAATTTTCACTTATTTGCATTACTGATATTAAAACATATTCCCTGCGGCCAAATCTTCTAAAGTAATTTATCTAAGATCTTTTAATATAAAATAATCCTGTTTCTTTTGTATATTAAGATATTTACAAATAGCCAACGGCAAAAACAATTAGACAAATTATACTTTCAAAGCAATCGTCAGTAAACGCATTTGCATAATACTCTATGACAATATTTTGAAGTGGGGGCGACAATCACACCCTAAATTCGCTTTATTATCTTTCAAAATACGCTTTTAGGTCGTCTGACATCAAAAAGATATATAAACCCCGATACAGACGTTCAGTTCAACTAAGAGTTCAGTTAAAAAGACGTGTGTAGGCAAACTTACCTGTCAATAATAACTCAAATTTTATCGCATCTGATATGTCCAGTTTCATTAATTTTCTAATGAAATTTTTCAGCATACCAAACATGATAATATTCGTAAACCGTGTGTTGAAAATTTAAAAGGGTAGCCAACATGAATGGAATATTAATTGCGTTTTAAATTTAAATTTGAGAGTTATTTATGCGTATTACATAACGGAAATCTACATACATCCAATAAGTATGTAGATATAAGTAAAAAGTATTTTCATCTCGTAAACAAACAAAAAACAACACATAAGCAAATAACGACTACAACTATACAAAAGGCGACTATGTTCTTAAAAATTGGCAATCGCATTAACTAAAGCGCTAAACTATATCGAACTTAAATCCTAATAAATATACTACACTAGCTATTCCCGTACGACTTCATCCGCATGAAATTATAGAAAATTTAATTGTTTACATTTCTCAAATTCTCAATCGTAAATGACAAAATTACCGTTACAATAATAACCTTGTTTCCTTAATGTTGGCAGCTTGTAGTTTATGGTCCCTTTCCCACATGAAGGATTTTTTTATTTTGTTTGCCCTTTAAGTTTAATAGCGTTAAAATATATAGTCTATCATGTCGTAAGTGTAATGCTTTTTATTAAAGAAGTAATTATTCAAAAATATGCTGTGATTGCTGATATCCTACGCCTCGAAGTAGTGTGTGTTTACGTGTTTACTTTATTATATTAGTATAGATTAGTTACATATTCTGTATGTATATGTTAATCATTTGATACAGTCCATAGTAATTCCAATTCGGATTGCAGGTAATGAAGGCTGTCAATCTTGATTTATTAGCTTATCGCTTTGATAAGATGCACGGGGAATACGGTAGCGGAGTAGAGTCTATACAGATCATAAACAGGCAAGTAAAGTTCATAGTTTAGTTTAGCCACTGATTTTTTTTAGTTTTGCAATACTCTATTATTGGAGCTTCAGATGTTTAACTTGTTAGTTATTACAGTTAATTAGAAGTATAGAAAATAAATACAAAATAGAACTAACTTGAAGTAATTATAAAAAAGTGAGAAAATGCTCTTCTTAATTCTTAATTCGACGGAGTTTTTTGTAGCAAAAAAAATGTTAAGAGTTACCAACAAAATAAAATAAAAATATTTTTTTGATAATTTTTTAAAATTAGTTGTTCGTCACACTGGACACTACCGAATTAAGTGTTAAAAACTAAACTTTACGCTGTAACTACGAAGATATTGTAAAATCTTGAAGTAAGCTTTCATTAACCATTAGGAAATATATAAAAATCACTACTAAAATTCTTATTTTCCATCTGCTCTATCTATTCCTTTAATTGAGTCTGGTCCTCTCACTCTACTTATTTGCAATAATTCCTCTTTGATATATTCCTTAATGCTTTGTCATGACAATCAATCAAACTAGATTCTAATAACAGAGCCGGTGGCCACTAATCCGTTTGTGTATCAGGATTAGTCTGTGTCCATTGAGTGCAAATCAATTCTAAACGGACCTGCAATGAATGTTAAACAGGGAACCTATTTCACTAACTAGCATTGTACACTAACTAGTCTCCAGGCGTTGGAATTGTCTATTAACAAGAGTAGATTTAGTAGCTATTGGATTGTCTGAATAATAACGGTATGGTGGAAACATCGGAGGCCTAATTTTAGTCCCTTTCCCTTTTCACCCTTTTCTTAAGAGGAAAGGAAAAGTGGATATGACGGTGGAGGAGACGCATAGGAAGGGGAAATGTCCTCTTTATGTGCGTCTAATCCTCTGTCAATTAAGGGTAGGCAACGCATCTGCAATTGCGGATGTTTATGAGCAGCTTTCGCTATCTATTTCGGTGGATTCAGGTGGCCGCTGGCTCGTTTGCCATCTTATATTATAAAAAAAAAGAGCGTTACTGGCGCGATGCGATTACTTACATGCCCTGTGACATCAGATGTCGTGCTGACTATTGACATACAAGATTCTGGCATGCCAGTTAGTGTTTATACAAGCCTGTAGCTGGCACGTGTATCTTACATGCAAGTATGCCAAATATCGGTATGTGTTCCTGACTGTAAAGAAAGTAATTTGTAATATAATGTTTGTTTTTATTTGTATTTTTTGAATTCTTTCAGTTTACATTGTTCTTGGGTTTAATTAAAATAATGCAAAGTAATCACTAATATTAAATCAACGCCTTATCTATTTCTGAAGCAAATATCAGAACTCTGTGATACCATATTATTCAGGCGTTTGAAGACTTTCACATATTTTTCCATTTTTACTTGCTTTAGTTTACTTAAAATTGGTTGCATTTTTAACTACAAGCTAGATTATTATACCTTTCATATCTACGTTCTACAAAATATTTATGTATTACTGACTTCGCCAGGACTCCGTTCTCATGGATATAAAAAAAAAAAACAAAAGTAGCCTATGTGTTCTTTCAGACTTTCTATCCTATGCCAGAATTAATCGAGATCCGTTCAGCAGTTTAGGCTACAAACTCTAACAAACATCCATCCGTCCACCAATCTAAACTTTCGCATTTATATAAGTAAGATATTCAGCATAATTCAATTAAAATCAATTATCAGGACTAATCAATTGAACGAAATAATTAATTAGGCGTTTAATTATGTTTGGGAATTACTGTCAAGGCAAAGCCATGTTAATCTCCTCGGAGCTTACTGCGAGCCTTTGAGCTTTAATTGAGTTAGACAGAACGTCACTGTTATTAGTAAAAATTACTAGGTTCATTGAACATTTTAATTTAATTTGGTTTAATTCAAATACCCTTGAACTAGTTGAGAGATTTCTGTCCAGCTTTTGGGAGAGTATAGTTTAACGAATATTTGACCTGGTAGACACAAGTAAAATCATCATACTATATACTACATTAATATTATTAATGCGAAAGTTTAGATGGATGGATGGATGTTTGTTAGAGTTTGTAGCCTAAACGGCTGAACGGATTTCAATGAAATTTGGTATAGATGTAGAGGATAGTCTGGAAGAACACATCGGCTACTCACTTTTGTTTTTTTTAATTCCACGCGGACGGAGTCGTGGGCGAAAGCTTGTTAATTTATAAAACCTCACTAACATCCTCAGTCAATGTTAAAACATCATTTTTGTACTGTACCTCTCATGTAATGTTTTTTTTTTTATTTTCTATGCTCATTTAGGTTTCACATATTTTTTCAAAGAGTAGTCGTATTAGCAGTTGTTTTCCCATCGGGCCAGTAATCCTTGTTTGACTATATCATCCATTTGTTTTCTTCCTAATTTTAAAAATATTCTTGATGCATGTAACCTCTTTTCAAGCTATAAAATGCTTTAAAAATATAAGATCGCAGTCAAAGCAAAAGCTGTCAGTTGTCAAAGTTTCAAAATTTCTTTTGTGTTATAATTAATAAAAATTAAGTCTTCATTTAACGTATGGATAAATTTGTAACATTTGTAAATAAAGCTAGTTGTATATTTTGTTTGTTAGCGGACATGAGTTATTGTGAACCGGGAGCGTATCTCGTTGCGTAGGACAGGTATGAGTACACCTGAAAGAAGGGACTTCGAGGAGAGATATTCAGCTTGTTTCACTGATTTCGCACTCAAAACTGGTAAAAAAACAATACTATGATAATCCATTTTGACGTCCCTATAATGTATGCTGTCATCTCATCATTTAATCATTCAGGATCAAGATGATTTAACTCCAATAATTTAATGGAAGATAGACATTAGGTTAAGACTATACCATTCTTGGTCTCAGTGCACCAAAAATTTGGTAGGGTTTGTGATCAAACATGATTTTACAAACTGTTTGAGTTCAGTTCAAAGATCTCATCTCTGTAATACTAATATTATAAATGCGAAAGCTTAGATGGATGTTTGTTAGAGTTTGTAGCCTAAACTGCTGAAAGGATCTCGATGAAATTTAGCACTGATGTAGAAGATAGTCTGGAAGATTCACAGGATACTTACTAAGTTTTGTTAATTCCACGCAGACGGAGTCGCAGGCAAAAGCTAGTTTTAAATAAAACGCTTAAGATGTATCGACTTTAAGCTTACATATCTTTCAGGCCTCCTTTAAATTCTATGACCAGTTCGCTTCATAATTTTAACCTTTTCGCATCTTCATTCCAGTAACAGGCCTTCTAATAGGCAGTATGTTCGGGGGCTTCTTCCTGCGTGGCTACCGGCGGTGGCCCATGTTCATCGGAGGAGGCCTCGGATTCGGCATGGCCTACAGCAACTGCGAGGACAGTCTTAACACTTTCCTACTCTCCAAGGAGCCAAGACCCTGTATTATAAAGTAAATATACTTCTGCTTTAATAAAATACTAAAGCTTAGTACCAAATAGTCACAGAGAATTACTATTCGCTATCTTTTGGTCAAACTAAACTCAGAATAAATTCATCGGGGATAATAATGTCTTAACAAACACGCTCAAATACGAATTGTATCAAAGAATATGGTTGGATAGAGGACTTGGTATGAAAGAATTAAGCTACAATAAAAAAAAATTTGATTTTATAATTTACCAGAGAAACAGAGAAATATTAATTTCGACATATGAAACCTTAATCATCAGAATATCGATATGAAACTCGTTAATACGTGGCTACTATTCATGTTTGTCGGTTGCTTTCAGACGTTACCCATTGATTGTTCCTTTCACAGTAGTTACTTATTTATCAAGGCGACTTTCAACGGAACTAAATTAGCGACAGTCTGGCGACAATCGATCCTTTGGAACCCAGACAATGCGGACGGGAACTAATTACGATTGTTAAAATAGAAAAAGGGCCACTGAAAATGTTTTCTTCTAATAAAAATACTGACAATGTTGAAGTTGTAAATAATATGGGCAAGATGTAATGGGCGTCGATAAAGAACTCGAAAGACGCATTGTACGGTGCAAATGAGTTGAAATAAATACCAGTTGATGTTGGTGCGTTTAGGGTTGGCACTTTGTTTAAAAGCTTCAAGATTTCCTGCGGTTTATTAGTTATTTAAATTTGCAGAAAACATACAAAAACACTTTCTTTAAAAGAATTAATTTGAAATTGCATCTCAAAAGTTTTAGTGTTATTTGTCGGTTGAGTTTTAAATGAGGAGAAATTAAATTTCATTGATTTTTAAACTTTCAATAATACCAATCTAGTAGTAAAAAAATCGTTTCTTTCAAAGTAAATGTATTTAAGAGATCTCAGTTGTTAATAATTTCTCTAATCGTGTCAACCCTGACACCCTTTAAGGACAGTAATCTGAGCGGTCAGCGGTGAGGCGGTGAAGACGTTACTTATTCCTCGGCCCTTTCTTTGCTCGCAGCGGGACACTTTCCTGTGCCGTTTAATGCTTTGTCCTCAATGTAAAGGTCATTTACTGTTGCGTCCGTGCCTATTCAAACTTTTATAGTTTTTGCTTCTATATTTGTATGGGTTTGTGTAACGCCCCCTTTTTCTTTATTATCAAAAATCGCTCCTCTGTTTGCAAACCTACCGCCTTTAGTATCCTCACCACCCACGGCGCTGTTGACAATATTCTAAATTTTACTAAAGTTCGCTTCTACGTTTCTTACTTCTTTATTTTATAGTTCAAAATTGTATTCATTGATTGCTTTGTTGTTTGGTTGGTCGCTGAATCGTCACTTGTTTCGGTTGGGACATTTTTATTCGACTCCGTGTCGCTAGCGTTTGTGAGTCATGCAATGCGGTAACTTTGATGTTGCTCCTTTTTGTTTATATTAGGATACGTTGATCCGTGACAGCTTGTTTAAAGGATTTTTTTCAACTGTGTTTATCGAGTTTGTAAAAAATACTGTCTGCAGTTTGTGGTCATAACATAGAGTTAGTTATTGGGTGGTACAAATTTAAAATAGTTATTATACTTTATTTTGTAGTATAACATTTTCACTTCTTGATTACCTATAATAAGTCAATAATGGCCGAATACTGAAACGTCATTTAAATATGTTATAGCGTCTCAAATGATAAAGCCACGCTTAAGCTTCAAATTCTTTACAAATTTTGATCTATCAGATTGTAAACGGCGTTTACGAAACGAAGTATTTAAGATTCGTTTCAGAATTTGGCTGTAATTTTATTATTGGGCGTTAACTTAGCAATAACTTCATGTTATTTAAATATTGTCCAGTTTAAAGATAAATCCAGTTTTTATAGGAATATTTAAGTCACAATAAAGTTTCAAATAAAAAATAACATAACAAAGGAATTAAAAAATAACGAACATTTCGATAGCGTATAACTGAATACGTTTTTGTAACAAAACGGACCAATTTGAAGAAATAAAAACTGTTATTTGAATACGATTCTTTGTTCGAATGGTCAACGCTGGAGGCTGTAAACGGATTAAAAATGTCACGGTCCATTGTTTTGAATTCAACGTTTATATTTCTGATTTCCTATTATTGGCGAAGATTTTTGCAATAGTCACAATCTTGTTACAGATCTAAACCTAACATTGATTACTTATGGAGATAAAAATAGCAGAATTGTTTTTAAACTTATTTTCTTTTGCTGTTTCATTAAATATTGAACTAGCTTTGGCGCGACCCTGTCCTTGTGGAATTAAAAAAAAAAACAAAATCAAGTAGCCTATGTGTTCTTACAGGTTATGCTCTACATCTATGCCTAATTTCATCGAGATCCGTTCAGTAGTTTAGGCTACAGGCTTCAGGCTATAGGCTCTGACAAACATCCATCCATCCAACTAAACTTTCGCATTTATAGTATGAGTATGATAAAGTATGATAGATGTAGATAATCTGGACGAACACCTTTGTTTTTTTTTCATTCCACGCTGATGGAGTCACAGGCGAAAGCTAGTAATGTTATAAAGTATGATTGTTTAACTGTGTACATTTCCCATTAGAGATTTTCTTGATTGTTTTGTTAACTTTTTAAATTTTGTTTTCAGGAAGAAACCTTAAGGTTCGACTCTACGTTGTTGTTATCGTAGAATGAACGTCTTTGCGGTATTTTAAAATTAGTAATGTAAAAATAATGTAATACGTTTAGTAAAACTTGTGTCTTTTCTTTTTCTGTGTTTTTTTCCACCTTGTTTATTACTAGCTGTTGGTCGCGTCTTTGCCCACGTGAAATTAAGAAAATATAGCCTAGAAGCTTTTGCCCGCGACTCCGTCCGCCTGGGATTAAAAACAAACAAAATTGAGTAATCTATGCGGTCTTCCAGACTATGTTCAACATCTATGCCAAATTTGATCTAGATCCATTCAGCCATTAAAGCTACAAACTCTAACAAATATCCATCCATCCATCTAAACTTTTGCATTTATAATATTATTATGTATGATGATATACTCAGATAAATTACCTTTCTAACTGTGTAAGAATTTTTGAAAACGGCCCAGTAGTTTTTGAGTTATTTCGATACATACAGAAATACAAATCTATCCTCTTTATATTTGTATAGATCATTTTCACTGAGGAAAATATTGATGCATAAAAGATACCTTTATATGTTAAGGAGACTAGCTTTTACCAGCGTCTCCAGCCTTTAAGTATACTCTAAGTTACGTAGTGATAATATAGCTTTCTAATTTTTAAAGAATAATTAAAATGTATCCGGTACTTTTGAGTTTATCTACATTTCTGTACTAATATAATATTATAAAGAGGAAAGATTTGGATTTTTGTATGTATTGAAATAACTCAAAACTAAGTACTGAGCCGATTTTAAAACCTATTAATATAAAAAGCTACGTTATCAATTAGTTACATAGGCTGATTTTTACTATTTTTTATTTCCACGTGGACGAAGCTGCGAGTAAAAGCCAGTTTGTTATTAAAAATACAAATCTTTCCTCTTTGATGATAAAGCTTTTCTTAAGCTTAATTTTTTGTACAGAACTAGGCTTTAAATCGGTGACACAGTACTAGACATTGTTTAAGTTTGTGTAGTTTAAAATGTTATAAACAAAAGGACTATTTTCCCGTTATCTTTCACAGCAGTCGTGGCCGAGTGGTTAAGGCGTCTGACTCGAAATCAGATTCCCTCTGGGAGCGTAGGTTCGAATCCTACCGGCTGCGAATCATTTTTTGCGAAATGAAAAACATAGCAATTAAAAGAAAGTAAGTAATTAAAAGCTAGTTTAAGTGACTCATTTAAGTAACACTTAGTGATAATAATTCAACTTTTCAACTAGCTTTTCGTATCTTCTGTTCGCTTGCCATAAATTTAATTAACCCTTAATTCGTCGGATTTTTTGTAGCAAAAAAATATTATATGCTAACAACATACTAAAACCAAAATCTCACCCATTTTTCTCTAAACTAGTTCAGATTTTTTTATTATTATTTGTTCGTTACACTAGACACTATCGAATTAAGATTTAAACTTTAATAGAATTACAAGTTTACTTAAGAATGCCTTTACCTCGGTGAAATGAAAAGTCTCTAAGTAGCAGTAAATTATTATTTATTTGATTTTTTTTCAACTATCCATATACAAATGACGCAATATTTAATCTCAGTTGCGTGCATATTGTACAGTGAAATGGTCATTAACCTAGTCGCATTTCATCAGGCATAGCGATGCTGAGTCATACGTTTGTGAATCACTCGATACAGGTGGGGTTACAACAAAAATGCTTAATTTCTATGTAATTTACTTTTTAAATTCCTTACTAGTGATAGCTGTTTAGAAGACATAAGACCGTTGGTATATTTTTTAACCGACTTCCCAAAAGAAGGAGGCACTTAATTCCTCTGCATATATTTTTTATATTCCTGATATTATACATTTATACAAAGATCTTCATCTATCAAAAATTTTATTATCAGTCTGTTTGGTTTAAACCCTCCTTTACTTAGCAAAAAATGTTTCTTCCTTATCTATTTGTTAAGCTTTAAGCGTTGAGTTCGTGACTTTAAATAGGTCAAAGCTTTCCGAGACGATTGTAACAAATATTCAAAGTACATTTATTGCCCTTTGTCGAGAGTCGTTGGCACGTAGAAGTTAACCATTAGCATATATTTATCGCTTATGACACAAATTATCACTTTAAAATACCTCTAATACTCTCTTAGTGATAACACGCATAATAGAAAAATTACTTAATTATAATGAAAAAAAAAAAGGTTAGAGTGGTATGGGCATGTTATGAGAAGGGATGAATCGCATGTAACAAGAGGGACGTTAGTTATGAATGTGGAGGTACACCGGTAGAGGTAGACATAGAAAGAGATGGATGGATTGCGTGAAAGGTGACATGATCAAGAAGGGAGTGATGACTGAGATGACGGATGATAGAGTGCTTTGGAGGACGAAAACCTGGTGCGCCGACCCTACGGGAGTAGGATAAGGCAGGGGAGATGATGAATAATGAAAAAAAAAAAATCAGTTGAAATACAACATTTATTAATTTCTTTAATTCCTTATCTCTTTGTGTTTTAATTATTCAGATTCTAATCAATTTAGTTTGCGAAAAACGTGGACTATTCATAATTAATTTGTTATATCTAGGACTTTTTTTTTAATTTCCAGCATTTGTTACTATTACATTATCAAAATGAGTACTCTATATTTCGTATTAAGATTGAATGTGGATGGCCCAAAAGTAGTAAAAGACCGAAGAAAGCATTGGATGGATTGTGTAAAAGACGTTCTACTTAAGAAGCCAATTAATTCAGATATGACAGCTGATGAAGATATATGCAAGAGTAAATACTTTAGGGTCGAGAGCAGGTTGATGATGACTCTAATCACTTACAACAACCGAAACAGAATTAGGTATTTTTAGTTTATATCTAAACGGGCGCCTGGTTATCATCACACAGGGCGCGACCCTAGTTGGACACCAGTCCCCTGCCCAAGGGAAAATTAATAAAGTTATTTAATTTATTTATTTTTATTATCTTATACTAGCTGTTCTCGTGCGGCTTCATCCGCATGAAATTATGAAAATTTTATTTTATTGTTTACATTTGTCAAATTATCAATAGCAAATGTCAAAACGACATGACATGACAAACTTTAGCAATCTTGCTTTCTTGATGTTGGCAGCAACTTATGGTATCTTTCCCACATTAGGGTTTTTATCCAAAATATCTACCCCCTAAGTTTAATGGCGAGAAAATGTATAGCCTAAAGCGTGACGTAAGTGTAGGGCATTTTATTAAAAAAAGGATTATTCAAAAATATGCTGTAATTTCTGACATCTTAGGCAACAAAGAAGTGTGTGTTTACGCTTTATTATAATAGTATAGAAGTATAGATTTAACAGTATACCTTTGTGTTCATAAGTAAAACATCGCGTAGAGCAATTTCCACGGTTGTGGTAGGCGGTACTGTCAGTTCATACGTTAGATACCAATAAAAGCGCCACGCTATCCTCGTATTAACAATACCTGATGTAAATCGTTGCCATTACCTCGCTAAATGCATAATGCTTATCTGACGTGCAGTTTTTATTTAAATACGTTAAAAGTTCATGATGGTATTAAAATTATAGCCTAAAGCGTGACGTAAGTGTAGGGCATTTTATTAAAAAAAGGATTATTCAAAAATATGCTGTAATTTCTGACATCTTAGGCAACAAAGAAGTGTGTGTTTACGCTTTATTATAATAGTATAGAAGTATAGATTTAACAGTATACCTTTGTGTTCATAAGTAAAACATCGCGTAGAGCAATTTCCACGGTTGTGGTAGGCGGTACTGTCAGTTCATACGTTAGATACCAATAAAAGCGCCACGCTATCCTCGTATTAACAATACCTGATGTAAATCGTTGCCATTACCTCGCTAAATGCATAATGCTTATCTGACGTGCAGTTTTTATTTAAATACGTTAAAAGTTCATGATGGTATTAAAATTATAGCTTCAACCCTTTCTGAATCTGTGATTTATTACTAACTAATCTATAACTATACGCTTTTCTATAATAATATTATAAAGAGGAAATATTTGTATTTTTGTATGTATTGAAATAACTCAAAAACTACTGGGCCGATTTTAAAAATTCTTTCACCCTTAGCAAGATAATTTATCTGTGAGTAACAAAGGCTACATTTTTTTAATTTCACGCGTATGATATCGCGAGTAACAGCTAGTTTTAAATAACATGAATTTTAGTTGCAACAGTGTTGTATTCAGTCTCAGTATTAAAATGAATAGAAGTCTTTTATCACAATATTGCTTATTCAAAGCCGTCGCCGTGTCTTGCGAGAGTAATGAAAACGTTTTCTATCCCTTTTATTACTTGCGATATTAAATTTAGCGTTGTATAAATATTACTTTTATGATGTATTTCATTTACCTTTCTTATATTTAAATCGTTTATTGGTCCAATTTAAAAACAAAATATTTTTCTATAAACTTTTTCGACTTCCTCCACAACAAATTTAAATAATAAATTGCACTTTTTTCTCTCAATTTCTTTAAAAAGGTGTAAGTTAAACGTCAAATATTAATATTGATATTTAATTTAATTTGTGTTTATATCTGTACTTGCTTTCGTCCGCGTCTTCGTCAGCGTAAAATTTAACAACAAAAAAAAAAAAAACAAAGTGAGTAGCCTGTATTCTTCCAGACTATCCTTTACATCTATAGCAAATTTCATCGAAATACGTTCAGCCGTTTAGGCTACAAACTCTAACAAACATCCATCCATCCATCTAAACTTTCGTATTTATAATATTAGTATAGAAGTATAGATATAGATATAGATATAGATATAGATATAGATATAGATATAGATATAGATATAGATATAGATATAGATATAGATATAGATATAGATATAGATATAGATATAGATATAGATATAGATATAGATATAGATATAGATATAGATATAGATATAGATATAGATATAGATATAGATATAGATATAGATATAGATATAGATATAGATATAGATATAGATATAGATATAGATATAGATATAGATATAGATATAGATATAGATATAGATATAGATATAGATATAGATATAGATATAGATATAGATATAGATATAGATATAGATATAGATATAGATATAGATATAGATATAGATATAGATATAGATATAGATATAGATATAGATATAGATATAGATATAGATATAGATATAGATATAGATATAGATATAGATATAGATATAGATATAGATATAGATATAGATATAGATATAGATATAGATATAGATATAGATATAGATATAGATATAGATATAGATATAGATATAGATATAGATATAGATATAGATATAGATATAGATATAGATATAGATATAGATATAGATATAGATATAGATATAGATATAGATATAGATATAGATATAGATATAGATATAGATATAGATATAGATATAGATATAGATATAGATATAGATATAGATATAGATATAGATATAGATATAGATATAGATATAGATATAGATATAGATATAGATATAGATATAGATATAGATATAGATATAGATATAGATATAGATATAGATATAGATATAGATATAGATATAGATATAGATATAGATATAGATATAGATATAGATATAGATATAGATATAGATATAGATATAGATATAGATATAGATATAGATATAGATATAGATATAGATATAGATATAGATATAGATATAGATATAGATATAGATATAGATATAGATATAGATATAGATATAGATATAGATATAGATATAGATATAGATATAGATATAGATATAGATATAGATATAGATATAGATATAGATATAGATATAGATATAGATATAGATATAGATATAGATATAGATATAGATATAGATATAGATATAGATATAGATATAGATATAGATATAGATATAGATATAGATATAGATATAGATATAGATATAGATATAGATATAGATATAGATATAGATATAGATATAGATATAGATATAGATATAGATATAGATATAGATATAGATATAGATATAGATATAGATATAGATATAGATATAGATATAGATATAGATATAGATATAGATATAGATATAGATATAGATATAGATATAGATATAGATATAGATATAGATATAGATATAGATATAGATATAGATATAGATATAGATATAGATATAGATATAGATATAGATATAGATATAGATATAGATATAGATATAGATATAGATATAGATATAGATATAGATATAGATATAGATATAGATATAGATATAGATATAGATATAGATATAGATATAGATATAGATATAGATATAGATATAGATATAGATATAGATATAGATATAGATATAGATATAGATATAGATATAGATATAGATATAGATATAGATATAGATATAGATATAGATATAGATATAGATTTTACGCAAGGAGCGTAGAAAAATATTAGTGCTATTGAAAGATCAGGAGATGTTTCTAAAACAATTATAAAAATTGCGCATACAACACATTCCGTTCAATCTGCTATCTACGGAGGGTCGGCACAGTATGTGCTAATCCATACATCTCTATCAGCCGTAATATAATTCGGATAATCCATCCATATTTACTTTGGTCATTTTACGTCATTTACTACGAAGTAACTATTTTAGAAAACATTTATTAAAATAATAAAGAAAAACATCATAACCAAATGGTATTTAATTTAAAGAATAGTAATGTACATAAAATCATGAACAGCCCCTAACATAGGATTTTCCATACATACACAATTATCCCGAAAGCTTCGGATATATAATAATAGTGAATTTGTCAACATTATCAGCGCAGCAGTGAACGTGCAGTGCATCGAACCTATTAACCTGACTTTATGGTCTATATTTGCACTTTATTACACAAACCACCAAGATATAGAGTACTGGATGTTCCGGTAAAAATTGTATATTATTTAAATAGTTTTTTGTAAACTATAAATGGTACTAAGAGACCAGTAACTGCATTGCTTAAAAAATAATTTAAGAGATATTTGCATTATGTTTTTTTGATCTCTAATGCGGAATAATAATTCAATCTCCAATTAGTCACTTTTTACTCTTATAATTATGCATTCCACAATACCAAAACACATTTAATCTTTGGTAAAACTTAGTTTGTTTTTGGCTAGACGATCGAGATGGAAATGATAACTTGAATGACGAAAGACCGATACTTAGGATGAAATCCTGGCGCGCCAACCTTAAGTAAGTAGGATAAGGAAAAGAATATGAGCGTAGTATGTCATTGTCTGTTCTAGTATCTTTATATCTTACATTTCAGCGACGTGTCTTCGTTAATTTAATTTTTGGACACGACTGTCCCGCAACATTGTCGCGCCGAATGTGCGGTCTCACATATTAACTGTGGCCGCGACTGATTTCATTCGAATCTGATACTTTAATTAAAGCTATTGGTTAGTACTTTGATTATGCGTTGATAATATGTAATTAAATTGTACAAAGATTTAATTTCTAGTAACTAATAGAAATAATCATACATAATTAATGCGAGTATTTGGATGCATGGATGTTTGTACTACGTATCTCGAAAACAACTTAACCAATCACTACTAAGTTTTTGTTTAAATTCTGCGCAGACGAAGTCAGTGACGAAAGCTAGTATAACATAAATAACAATATTGGCTATTTTGTTTATAAATAATTCGTTAACAATTTGTTAAATACAGTAAATAACCTAGCGAAATTCCTCAACATTAAAGTAAGAATTATAGTACGAGAATTCCTTTACCTATTTTCACGTTACATACAATTTATAAGAAATCTTTCCCGTAGTATGATACACAATTGCAAATACCATTAGCGAGCTTTTACAAGAGGAAATTTATGAGGACATATCCGCGGGACACGTACAAATTTTTACTCGCCGCTAAATATTACCTCCGTTCTTGTGTCGGTCGTAAATAATACTCTTTTCAGTGGTAAGCTTATTGCTATTCTGCTAGGGATGGGACAGTGCAAACATCGATATATTATTATTCGATAAATATTTAGAAATTAAACACCGTGATACTAGATGATAATCGCTGAAGTAGGAAAGACCTACAGAAGTAGGAAAAAGACGAGGTGATGATGATGATAAGTGCCCGTAGATCCAGAAAGAGTTTATTTTATAATACTTCAAAGTGAGTGAAATTGTTCTTTTCCTTTTTTATAGTAAGACAAGGATGGAAAGGACAAGATAACTGACGAATTTAAAAGAGCAAAGAATGTGCAGAAAAGAAAAATGTCCTTTTGTCTCTTTACCCTGTTTCTGAATGATCTACAAGTTATCAATTAGTAGTAAAGATAGTCTTTGTGAGTCTGGTGACAATTATCGATATCGATAATTTATAATCAATATCAAAGTGGTAACATCACTAGTTTGTAGTACGGAAGAAACAAATAGTGTCCGTATGTAAGAAAAGAGTACGGGCGTAGTCTACGTGAATATGCTGTTATAGCCAACCATTGTCCGGCACGCTTTGTTGGTCGCTTAAATTAAAGTTGGGATTACCTACGATATACGTTTGGCAAAAGGACTCCAACATTTGATCCAACCTTTGTACAAGTAGTTACTTTAAGAGTGTGCGCCACACCTGAAACTAAACAATCGTACAACTGTTCAATCTCGTTTTGATTCCCTTGAGTTTACATGGAGGTGCACACTACTCGATTTTTAGTTGTGCAACTAAACAGTTGAATTGGCTACGAAACAATCGACTATCGCACAACAGTTTAGTCAAAGGTGTGCCCCCGCTCTTAGGTTTCAAGTTTAAACAATCCTCTTCTTATCTTCTCACGAGAACCATAACTGTCTTCATGTTAATGATCATTAAAAAATCTTGATCAAGCTCTCCACAGATCTAATCACAACTTAATGATGCGTAAACAAAATTATGTGTGCATCCAACAGCATTGTATTAAAAAGGTCCAAGAGTCTATTGTACAATTTTTTGTTCATAAACCGTATTAAATTTGATGCGTGTAAATAGATGGTGATCTTCATCATCAAACTGTCATTGTCTACATCACTTGACAATAGAGTAACGTACAATGCATATTTTGAATATATTATGACCTGTGAACTAGTGCGGTGCTATGTCGATAAAAAACTGAATGTACGATACGTGCTTCATTCCCTTTGTAAGGTCATCGACCTAAAGGATTAAGATTTTAGATCAATACGCATTGTGACTCATGGATCAACCTTTTTTGATATTTGTAGATGGAATTCCTTTGTATGCTTCGCGATACTAAAGACTCCTTTTGAATTGGGACATTTCAATTTGTCTTCTAAGATCGAATATTTTTTTATGAACACATCTTTTGTTTGCAATTACCCTAATAATAGGCTTTTTATTAGGACTTAGTTGATTTATAGCAATTATTATATCCGAGAGAATTAAGCCTAATGATGAAAATGCCTTAATTATTTGAGTTCGGCAGTATTTTCTCTCGGTTTGTTTCAGTTCTTGAAGATTTTAAATTATTTTAAAAGTCATACTGAACAGTGTCATTATAAACGTACATGTTAATGTCAACTTTTAAAGAGGAACAATTAATAGCAATGCTATAACAAATGCAATTCAAAACACTTCTGCTCATCAATCTACGGTCGTATTGTGATACAGTTTCATACAATACAACAGTGGTCCTAAAGCATCTCCTTGAGGGATCCTTTAGGGTCCCATTGTGATTTAGGTGCGACCCCATTTCGATCCCTTATCTCACTTCATAATTTATTCGTGGTCATTATTTGACCATTTCGGATTTAATGATGTGCCATCTTTGTTCTTCTGTTATAGAATGTTAATCGTTTTAGAGGTGTGAAATAAGCTATTTAATGTTTTGTGATTGTAACGGATGCTTTTTGATGGACGTTAAATTTAGATCATTAAACTATACAGACAATATGAATAGAATTGTGTCAAATAAAATAATTACACAGAGAGAAATAACACAATAACACAATGTTTAGAATTTATAGAGATCTACAGAGCACATATAGTGCGGATCCTTCGTAAGGGCAAGAGCAGGTTGATGATAATGATGATGATGTGTTGATAATTTAATACCTAATTAACCGAAAACAGTAACTTTGAGGATTTCTTCACATTACACGATTTCTATTGTTAGAATCCTTTATTTACAATCGCTATTAGAATCATCATTAATTAACTAAAACTGATACTTCTTTTCTATATTCTTCATTAATATTTTTATCTTTTACTTTTAAACAATAATCTTAGGTGAAAAGCTTGAACGTCATAGTATAAAAATAGTCTAGCAACTGGTAGAATTATTTTTACTCTATTTATTACATTCACACCGTAATAATCCAAACTTGTATCTGTTGCGAATATTCTCAGCAGTAAACTTCTATCAAATTGTTACAATTTTATAACACTACAAAATCAAAATACTCGTTATATCAAAATTAATTATCCTCATTCTCATTTTAGTTTTGTACAATCGAAGTTTGATCATAAAAAAATCACGTTCCTTTATTTGATCAAGATCATTAAAATGTACTTCTGGTTGTAGTTCTTTGTTAGTTTTATTTTTTCTTACGTTCTATTTTCCAGGGGTTAGTAGGGTAGTTGACAGTTTAATATAACCAAACCTGTTTGAATCAACAATGTTTCAATGTTTATTAAACATGATAATAAGCTGTATATTTCAAGGGACTTTCATCGTTACTTGTTTATGGATGTCTCATGCTTTATTTGGGTACTTTGCTCCTGATTGTTAGAAAGGATTTTATTCACTTGTATTTATTTTAAACTAGCTTTTGCCCGCCACTCCGTTCAGAATACAACATTAAAAGTAAGTAGTCTATGTGTTCTTCCAGACTATGTTCTACGTCTGTGCCAAATTCCATCTAACAAACACCTATCCATATAACCATCTACCACTATTCACCTATCGATCCATCTAACAAACACCTATCCATCCATTCATCTAAACTTAATTTATAGTATAAGTAAGATTATTTTAGTGTAATACAAATATTTTCTATCTTCCAACATATATTCAAATAGCTTTATGTCTTTTCATATGTTGAAATTGTTTTTTTTTTAATTACCAAAGATATGAATTAAGTATTAAATCGAACTAAAAACTGAAAACCGTTACATTTATTATGATGTAATAGTGCAATAATTAGACAAAACATATCTATTTTCAAACTATGCTACCTTAAATTACATTGTTACAAAGGAACCCTTCTCGAAGTAACCCTTTATTCTCTTTCAAGATTCACACAATAACTCTTTCTTGACCCACAAACGTACCCCTGTCTGAGAATAGCCCCATAATGAGCTGGAAGCATTAATTCTAGACCATAAAATGTAGAATTTATGTGCTAAAAGCTAGTTCTATAAAATGCGACACGGTTTCTTTTCGGACTTAATGTCCATATGTGATGTTACCTTTATTGTTGTTATACAATGTTGTTGAGTTACTGCTACGGAATTGTTTAGTTTAGTTATCAACATAGATTTAAAAATGAATAGAGTTGTCTTGTTGAATTTTACTTCATCGACTGTTGTGTTGATTGTATTCAAATATTTTTTATCCCATTCTATGCTTATGCATAAGTCTAGTAATATTTGTTTTTGATGGATGATTTTAGATCGAGTCGATGTAAAAATTCTTTAAAATTAAGAATTCAAATATCAACATTGTCTTAAACGCATAAAGGAGTTTTTATTACAATTTTAAATCTTTGAGGAGATAAAAATTTATTCGCACAGTTTTAATGGCTATGTGAATAAAATTTTAATTCTAACAGAGCGACTCCACTGGGAATAAATTAAGACGAACGTTACCCTTGTTCTTCGAGTATGTCCATGCAAGACATAATTGACCATAAATAATTTGTATTACATGTGTTTATTTAAACCCTAGCTAAAAAGAAAGGGGATAGACAATAATAAAAGTGTCACATTTGTCTTCTAACTGCTTTTGACCTGCACTCTACGGATGTTTTGTAATATTTATTAATAAGTTGATTTTCTGAGATAGATTTAATATTTAAGCATAATTCGTAATAGCATATTAAATCATACTAATATTATAAATGCGAAAGTTTAGATGGATGGATGGATGGATGTTTGTTAGAGTTTGTAGCCTAAACGGCTGAATGGATTTCGATGAAATTTGGCATAGATGTAGAGGATAGTCTGGAAGATCACATAGGCTACTTACATTTGTTTTTTGTTTTAATTCCGCGTGGACGAAGTCGCGGGAGATTGCTAGTAACTGATAAATTAAATTGATTTCTTTATATTATAAAGTTGCAAACGAGCGAGCGGCTACCTATAGTCGCCAAAAGGTCGAAGCGACCGCTGCTTGTAGACTTCCGCAATTGCAGATAGGTTCCCTACCCTTAATTGCCGGAGGAGGAGACGCACATAAAAATGGGAAATACCTTTCCTATGTGGCCTCCACCGTCAAATCCACTTTTCCTTCCCATCCTTTTCTTATTAATATTTCTTATTGGAACTTCGTACATACCTAAAAAAATAGTTTAAAATTGTACTCATACTGCCACTTATTCGTTTCAGTGCATAATACATTCAATTTTGGTTCTTATCTATATCTATATCTATACTTCTATACTATTATAATAAAGCGTAAACACACACTTCTTTGTTGCCTAAGATGTCAGCAATTATAGCATATTTTTGAATAATTCCTTTTTTAATAAAAAGCCGTACACTTACGTCACACTTTAGACTATATATTTTCACGCCATTAAACTTAGGTGGTAAATATTTTGGATAAAAACCCTAATGTGGGAAAGAGACCATAAGTTGCTGCGAACATCAAGAAAGAAAGATTGCTGAGGTTTGTCATGTCATGTCATGTCATTTTGACATTTGCTATTGATAATTTGACAAACGTAAATAATAAATAATAATACATTCAATTTTGGTTCTTATCTATATCTATATCTATATCTATATCTATATCTATATCTATATCTATATCTATATCTATATCTATATCTATATCTATATCTATATCTATATCTATATCTATATCTATATCTATATCTATATCTATATCTATATCTATATCTATACTTCTATACTATTATAATAAAGCGTAAACACACACTTCTTTGTTGCCTAAGATGTCAGCAATTATAGCATATTTTTGAATAATTCCTTTTTTAATAAAAAGCCGTACACTTACGTCACACTTTAGACTATATATTTTCACGCCATTAAACTTAGGTGGTAAATATTTTGGATAAAAACCCTAATGTGGGAAAGAGACCATAAGTTGCTGCCAACATCAAGAAAGAAAGATTGCTGAGGTTCGTTGACATTTGCTATTGATAATTTGACAAACGTAAATAATAAATAAACAAATTAACTGGATACGTATTATATCTTTGTGTAATTTTAAGGAACCACTATAGATTTAAACAGCAGTTATCAGCAAAGGTTACGCAAGATTTGAAATTAAAAAAAATCCAATTAGAAAAAAGGAAAAACAGACAACCCTATTGCAAGGAACGCCCTCTATTACCGCGGCGACACCGCGGCGGTCACCCTTTACGGACTAGTGATGTTCAATATATCGATAAGAAAATAGTAAAGCTTTTATTAGTAATGAACAATTAGTTAAAGATATCGATAAAATTTTATTAGAAATCAACAATAAAACCCTATATGATTTTTAACTAGTAAATGTACCAATTTGCTTTCAGATTACCTGTTAATTTTAACTATAACTAACGCTACTTATGTTCACTTAATTTATAATTCAGGTTTTATATATAAATAAATAGACGGAAACCTTAAACAAAGTTAGTATTATAATTATTTCTAACTTCACTATCTACAAAACGATAACCAGTTGTCGTTTTAAAAAAAGAAATGGTTAAAAAATTCAAAACTCGTACAGACAATTTGTCTTTCAGAAGTGTATTAAAAATTTATCGCATCGCGCGACTCAAGCATCAATTAGACAGTTTAAAAACTGGAAAAGTTACATTTTTACAATTGCCATATAACTAATAATTACGTAGCAATTGTCCTACCGATTACAGATGTAATGACAGACAACATGACGTTTTTTATTTTTAAATCGCAAACCCAGTATTAGAAGACATTCTAATTATTGCGACGCGTGTCAACATTGCAAAACCCTTTTATTAATAACTGTTGCCCGTGACTTTGTCCACGTGAAATTAAAAATAGTAAAAACTACAGCAATAACAAAGCTTTTTAATGTTGAAAGATTTTTTTTAAATCAGTCCGGTAGTTTTTGAGTTATTTCAATACATACACAAATTCAAAAATAATAATCTTTCCTCTATACGAGTATAATATTAGTATAGAAGTATAGATACACAATTTTCATACATTTACTTAAAAAGTCCTTCAATTATTTAGCTACTTAAGTACTTCCTAAGTAAACTTTTCTCCCAGTAAATAACACTAAGAGCGTCTTGTATTATTATATTTTAAAGATTAAAATAAAGATGCCCAGAATATTCAATTAATTATACGCAAGATTAAACAACTCTTTGAAAATGTATGAGTACAGCAATTTAATCTTAGTTAATTAATCAAATTAATTTTATAAGTGCTTAAATAAATAAGAATTAAATTCACTTAGAATTTAAGTATCTCAACACAACAATCGCTTTAAAACTCTCAAATACTTAATTAATACAAACTAGCATCCTTCGTTGACATTAAAATGGAAACATTCATCATTTTCAAAGACAAAAAGTTTATTTGCCTTCAGAAATGTGTTTTCAGTTAGCACTTCTAAAGAAAAAAGGGAAACATTTCGAATTACAAAGAAAGTTTTTTGAATAATTAATCGAGTGTTTCACATCACTGGCTGAGTATTGCGATGAGTCACAGAGTAGCCGTTACATTTGAAAATATTTAAAAATAGACTTTATCCCATAAGCGTTTGGTTGAAAATCGATTGCAGGTTTTATAGTTTTTTTTGTTACACAACGTTTTCTACGTACCTGACTTAGGAAGTTATAATTTTCTAGTTCAGTTTGAAGTCCTTTGTACGTTTTGTGGAAAGCTTTTACTCGTATATTCTTATCTTTGTAATAATATTTAATTAGTTCCTCGTATTACTCACTTTCTAATGTGTTTTATTATTATTAAACTAACGAAATAGCTCTTAATATCAATATTTCATATCTCTATTAAAGTTACACCACAAAGTGCACACTAAGTGTCAGTTTCTCAAACTATATTTACACTAAGGGACTCTTTTAGTTAGCACAAAACCTCTCAGAGAGGGGCAGTATTTATAACATGTTTTTATAATACAAGTTGGTAAATAGTGTACAATAAATTAATGCTTCCGTTTTATAAGTCCTCTAATCTATACTATTATAATAAAGCCTAAACACACACTTCTTTGTTGCCTAAGATCTCAGCAATTACAGCATCTTTTTGAATAATTCTTTTTTTAATAAAAAGGCCTACACTTACGTAACGCTTTAGGCTATATATTTTCACGCCATTAAACTTAGGGGGAAATATTTTGGATAAAAACCCTAATGTGGGAAAGAGACCATAAGTTGCTACCAACATCAAGAAAGAAAGATTGCTAAGGTTTGTCATGTCATGTCATTTTGAGATTTGCTGTTGATAATTTGACAAATGTAAACAATAAAATAAAGTTTTTTATAATTTCATGCGGATGAATCCGCACGCGAACAGCTAGTAATTAATATAAAGGTATTTTATACGTCAGAAGTTGAATCTCTATGTTATTGTGTTTCATGTGAAAACGAAGTTATAGTACAGTATAGAGCAGCAATTACAGTGGCACGTCCATCTTTCGTTTGTGGAAGATAAATGATTTTAATTGAAATACCGAGTCCGTTTCCTCTGTGCAGCACGTCAAGGAAGAAATTCTTACTGTCCACATGTCTTATGCTACCCTAGTAACGGATAACAGTTTTTCTTTAATTAATCTAATTGATTTATTATCTCTACATTTTAACCTCGTTAGGGTAAAACCATATGAAAACAAGTCTGTAATTAGCCAACTTTTAACCTGACTAATAAATTAAAGTGGGCTATGTTACTCATTCTTAAGTTTCTTTTAATGTATGGTGGTGGATGTATGTAAATTATATTGTAATGGGCTACAGCCTGAAAGACTAAACTTATTTTGACGAAAGAGGTGTCATATTTCTTCTTCCCCGGAGTGTTTTAAATTATATTCATCACAAAAAAAAACAGTTGACGTGAGAGAAAAATCTAAAAACTTATTGAATATACTGTGTTCAAATCCCACTTGTCATTATTTTATTATCTAAAATATTCTAAATCTTCTTTTCAATTACTTCGACTGTTCAGCTCTTAGAGTTATCATTAGGGTTTTTTTTTTAAATTATATTTATCCAAAGACAATCATGTATTTTTTTACTTTTTTTTGTAAGAGAAGGGGGCAAACGAGTGGCGGGAAGACTATATGTGCATGGACGCCACACATCCGCAATACCAGAAGAACTGCAGATGTTTAGACGGACTTTGAGGTGATATGCTCGCTACTTAAAGGACCCTAGCTTGTAGCGGTTATCTAGATATTTTGTACTGTTTTTTGACCGACTTCCCAAAAGAAGGAGGTACTCATTTCGTCTGTATGTTCTTTTTATTTTTTTTATGTGTGTTACGGCATAACTCCGCCGCTAGTGGACCGATTTTGATAATTCTTTTTTTATCCGAGAGGTAGTGCTTGCAGGTGGGTCCTATTTTTTTGTTTGATTTTTGGAGTCAAAGACTACGACGTAATTAAATAGTTTAGCTCAAAATCGCGCGACGGAATTTAGGGTCATTTTTGCTTTCTTTGCTTACGTAGCCTAAACTATAAGATTTACATAAAAATTATGTGTGTAAGAATTGTAGCCCTTTAAATTTGCTAAATAGAAGTCCGCGATAGCATATATCTATCTATAAATATTATCTAACAATTCGACACAATAGCAGGAAATTCTCTGTATCCTTACCAGTTGAACATCGATATCGATATTAAAACGTCCCCCAAATTCTAAACACAAAGTTAACAAATAAATCACAGAGTTAAACACAATATATCAAGCGGATTATCTGCGAAAAAACACGCGGCTGCCTCCGCATACTGGAACTAAATAAAACCTCTTATCTGGCCTCTTGATTTTCGACTCCATAATTCTTCGTATTTCTTTTGTTTTATGACCGGTCAAGAGATAGGTTAGTCACATCTATCAGTATTGTAGATGACATATTTCTTTCATATATTACGTAGATATAAATAAAACAGTATTTCTGAAACGTCGTTTTATAATGCTTTTAGATGCCAAAATATGGTTATAAAAATAATTTAGAATTGTACAATTTAATATTTCATTTAGTACTTCATCACAGTTTATATAGGTAAGGAAAAAGTTTTTCTTTTTTATATTATAAGGTGGCAATCGGCCACCTGAATACGCCGAAATTTCTAAGCGACCGCTACTCATAGACATCCGCAATTGCAGATGCGTTGCCTACTCTTAATTGACCGAATAGGAGACGCACATAACAGTATGTTTACCCTTCCTATGCTTTTCCTCCGCTATCAAAAAACTTTTTCTTCCCATCCTTTCCTCTTAAGAAAAGGGTGGGAATGAAAAGGGATTTAAATTAGGCATACTTAAGTATTTATCACATTTTTGCAAACATTCCCCATTCGAATTGCATCAAACATGTTCAATATGAGATTAAAATGTTTACAAACACGAAAGCTATCAAGACTTTACCAATATAAGTGCAATAAACCAATTAAACAAGCCGAGGTATTAAAGCTTATAAAATTGTACAATAAGTACATTTGATTGAGTTGTACAGTTACATTGTTGGACAAAGGTCTTATTGCATACGCGAGTTATGGCCAAGTCTTAACAGTCAGTGGGGTATAGTTAACGGAAATTCAATTATAAGTTTTACTCCTTTGCAAGCATAGATCAGAATACAGATACGACAAATGTTAATGAGTTTTGTACCTATCAGCTTCTGAGAGTATTTACTTTTAGGGAGTTATGGAGATAAGATGAAACCAAGCGTAATTTCTTAGATTTATTTCTAATAGTAGTCGTGAACAACTTACACGAGTTTTACTTAAGCCTAGAGATGTTCCGTTCTAACTGAACAGTTTGACTTTTTAAAACCAATTAGAATCTAAGTATTGTGATAATTATAAGGTAAATTCATTACTTGCGCAGATTTTCCCGTTCCATTTATTACTTATTCACCTATCTGCTATTGTCATTCTCTGAATATTGCGCTTTACGGCATACATCGCCCAGTTGACTCATAACCTCAACACGAGATCGCTTCCAGTTAAGTTCGCGACGCCTTACCCCCAGACTCGTACGTGTAAAATGTATGGTGCAAGTGACAAGATTTAGCTTTTAGAGCCCTGCAGACTACAGACATCGGCCGACAGTTTGGTCGGGTCGGGTCCAAATCGGTGTAATGTAGGCACCTCCACACATGTTGACACTGATCAAGCGCCCGACTTAACTATGGCCTATTAAAATTTTGTAGTGTGCATTACTAGTAACTTAGGCTTTAATATCCTAATGGTGAATATCAAGTTGTCATGTGTTTCAATCCCGCCATTTGACTGTTGTCGTGAATCATATACTAGCACAAGACTAGATATTACGGGGAACGTGAGGGCGACATATCTCCGCCTAATAAAAAAAAGACTAGGTAGGTACTGCTTAGAGACGCATTAACTAAGTACACAAATTAATAAAAAAAAATATTGAATTTAAAAACTAAATATATCCATTAGTTCGTACTAAGACAGTTTAATAAGTTTTTTGTTTGTTTATAATAATTTAATTTTTACGCTATAAGTTTAAGAATTGTACCAGCTATTAAAATTCTCGACTTAATTGCTCACGAGACACGAACACAGCTATTGATTCATACGAAGATCGTAAACGATGCGAGTAAATTATAACATTTGATTTTATAGCAGCAGTGATTCCTTCGAGATGTTTATTAAAAAAAAACACTGACAGATATAGATAGACAGGTTATTAATGCCGTTTGCATGTAATTAAACTTGTATTTAGATTTCATTGTTTGTTATTAATTTGAATACAAAATGATCGCTCCAACGTAAGCGGATATAAAGGATATTAAATATGTCAAATTGTTACACCGTAACTTACGATTGACACCCGAAACCGATCTTACTGTTATAAATGAGAAAGTTTAGAGTTTTGTCAGAACTTACGGCCTAAACCACTGAACGAATCTCGATGAAATTTGGCATAGATGTAGATCATAGTATGGACGAACACATAGGCGAATTTAGTTTTTTTTTTAATTCTTCGCGGACGGAGTCGCAGGCAAAACCGAGTAACTGATATTGTTTTTCTATTGAATAAAATTAGTTTTCATCGAGTTAATTAAAAAAAAACTTGTGCTATTTAAAAAAAAATTGTGAAATACGACTTTATAAAAGGTCTCTCTAGTACTATTTATACCACTATTGAGATTTTCACAAGCATTTTCTACTCCGTGAAACATTTGTAATTTAGCAAATGCTTTTGACAAGTACGTTTGTTCCGAGACGGAACAAGATTAATATTTGTTTCGAAACTTTGATTTATCTTATTTGATTAAATATAAAATCTTTTGCTTATAAACTTTCTTGTTAAATGGAATTACATATCTAAATTGTGTTTTCTTTGGTATTTATAATAAATATCACTATAATATTATTTTATTCGTCCAGGGAAGTTAGTAATTTTTTTTTAATTTAATAGCTAATTTAAGTGACTGAACTTGAAGTGCTATACACAGTTTTAGAGGCTAAAAATTTTATCCTCTGTTAATTAGCTTTCTCCTATTTAATACGGTATCATTAATTTTACGTAATGCACTAACTATCGGTTTAGTAAAGGATTCCTTATTCTTCATTAAGTTACTCCCACAGTGATCACTTAACTCTGGATGATTAATTTGTTATTTTTTTATAACTATTTGATGCGCATAACAAAATTACAATAGGGATCGACTTCTCTTTAGTCTATTTATAAAGCTTTGTATCTTCTATTTAGCCGAAATGAGAAAGGGAACTCATGTTCGATAGTCTGTGGCTGACAATTTTTACACTTGCCGCAATTGTGTCGAGTGTCAATCAAATAGCGCTTTTGTAACGCCACCGAGCGAATAAATCGCTTGATACGTGCTATTTAGGGATGTTGGAGATTTTGTTACAATAAAGCGCTTTAAGTGCTTTAAGTGCTTTAAGTAAAACTAGCATTCGCCCGCGACTTCGTCTTCGTGGAAAAAAGTACCTAACCTATGTGTTATTCCAGGCTATCTTCGAGATTTGTGCCAAACTAACTCCTATTCATTTATCCATCCATCTAAACTTCCGCATTTATTATATTAAAAGTAAGATGATCATGTTAAGAACAACTGTACTACTGATTACTAACTTTTAAAGCTCAAAAGCGCTTTAAGATACAAGTTTGATCCAAGTTTTCGGCGCATGAGTGGTTTCGAGTGACAAGTGATCGGTCACAAGAGGGATTAGGCCAGCAACTGTATTCGAGATTAATTTTCGCGCTCCAAATGATACATCTGTTCAATTAGCTTCAATAAGTTAAACGAATACTTAACATGTAATTCAGATATCAACTTAACAGAATAATTTATATCAATTAATGTGTTTTTATTTAGTTTTAGGCGCAAACTTTTGCAATAAATGAGTAAAAAAAAATAAGTATCAAGTCATCATCAACTTGCCCTTATCCCTTATGGAGGGTCGGCACAGTATGTGCTGCTCTTCCATACATCTCTATCAGCCGTCATATCTGAAATATCAAGTAAAAGTACAAACTAATTTCAAGCTATTTATTTGTTGGGAAAGGTTTTTATCAATTAATTATTTACATATCAATAAAATTGCTGACACAAGTAGAATAATTATTTCTTAAAAGCAAAATTATTGTAGAGAATTTGTGGTTTTGATTTTTTTCTGTAATTCAAATTTATATAAAGATATACTCTGAATATACGACTTTATAAAAATCTAACATATCCATACATATAATAAAATCGGATTGTTTGTAATATCAAAAGAAAATTCTAGATTTCGGCAAGATGATAGTTTTGCGTTGCTGATAATGAAAATCGAATTTAAAAATTATTATGTCTTAAATAAACGTCCGAAGAAAGTATGGATGGATTGTGTGAAAGAGGATATGCTTAAGAAAGGAGTGGATTCAGATATGACGGCTGATAGAGATGTATGGAAGAGCAGCACATACTGTGCCGACCCTCCATAAGGGATAAGGGCAAGTTGATGATGATCTTGTCTTAAATAAACATTAATAAAACCTACCTTAAGTGAATAATTGACCCTAATGCTTTCCGCTCTTAAATCTCTCCTGAAAAAATATTTCTTCAGCGAACAAACTCGTTAGTTCGGAACAAAGATCACGAATTCGAGTTTGTCGAGCAAACAGACACGACGATCCTATGTATTATGTGGTGACAAGACATAATTGAGTTTGTTCTACGTGCCCCCGGATTAGTATGAAATTGTCGAGCAAATTGGCAATATTATGTTTAGATATCGTTATAAAGAAAATGGTTTTCTAATCTAGCATTTACACGCGATTCCGTCTGCCTAGAATTAAAAATGTGCCAAAGTTTGACGAGGTTAAACCGTTTTAGAGATATCTTCCAATAAACATCTTACTAAGCTTTCTAATTTACTTTTCAATAGCAATTTTGCAAGACGACCTTTTTAAGGCGATCCGCTACTGGTTTGCCCTTTTTTTTCTATAAAAATCTTTTACAATTTCACTTGGAAGTCTCTGGTCAATTATCATTCAAATCAGTCATTAAATTATCTTTCAAGTACTTAGAATTATAACAAATAACCATCAAATCATCAATATGTTTCAAAATGGCATTACAATCGTTTTATATTGAATCTATTTTTGATTCTATAATTACACCCCACAGGAAAAATTGTCCTAAGTGCGTCTATTTAATTTGATCACGTGACAAATGTCATTTTGACAGATGCAGGATCACCACAGATAATATTACAAAAATTGTACAGCGTAAAATGAATTTTATTGCTAGTATTCTTAAGGTTTAAATCACAATAAATTGGCGTCGAATGTTAAATATGGTCAATGTGGGGATGAATGTATTATTAATTTATTAGTTGATTGTTTTGAAATTAGTAGCCGTTTTGATAATAACACACGGGCGAAGACTAAGTATAAATTACAAGCATCTGTTTACATTAAATACGTACGTGTGTAAAAACTTAAAAACAAAACAGTGAGGTCAACATTTATTTGTTTCTTAATACTAATGATAACTAGTCTTGAAAAACATGAGTATATCTGTTGCTCGCGACTTCACCCGCATGAAATTAAAAAAAAAGTAACTTAAAAAAAACATAGCTTATGTTACTCTCTAGTAATGTTACTTTATAATGGTGACAGAATTTTTGAAATCGGTCAAGTAGTTTTTGAGTTATTTTAATAAATACAAATCTTTCCTCTTTATAATATTAGTATAGATAGTATCTATTTTAAAGTGTTTTTATGTCGTCGTCTCTTTTGTTTTTTGACGGGAAAAAGAGTTAGCAATATGTTTTTGTACATGTGATTTGATTGCCAATAACATGGCAAAACAACGATAAAAGTCAATTCAAAGCTGCGTACTTATCCACGTTAGATGGTGTAACATTCACATCTAGTGAATCATAACTCTGGTTTCCTTGTACCATTATGCACTTTTGAATGTTCGCCGTAATATGTTACATAGCACCGCGAAACGTAGGCATCTTAAGGAGCTTAGTACTAATATATTGTTTAGGTGAATTCCAACAAATATTAATCAAGAAAGAAATACAATAAATACGAATGTCGTGGTATAATTAAATGAAAACTGCATATCGCGTGACCGGTAATGAAAATAAATAGCTCTGATGAGGCACAAATGGTGAAATAACTAGCTCGAATTATTGCGATATTACTTGATGAGTAATTGTTATATAGACGAAGGGATGGAAATGTACAGAGTAATTTGCTGTCATTGAATTTGTCAGACAGGATTCAGAATTAAATATATACTTTTGATAACTCTTACCTTATAACTTTCCTGAGATATTTCAATACATTAATTATTAATTAGTGCTCACAACACTCTTTAAATTAAATCGAATTTACTTAGTCAAAGTTTCCTGAAATACATACTACTAGCTGTTCGCGTGCGGATTCATCCGCATGAAATTATAAAAACTTTATTTTACTTTTTACATTTGTCAAATTCTCAATTGCAAATGTCTATGGCAATCTTCCTTGATGTTGGCAGCAGCATATGGTCTCTTTCCCACATTAGGGTTTTTATCCATATTAGCCTAAAGCGTGATGTGAGTGTAGGGGTTTTTAGTATAAAAAGAATTATTCAAAAACATGCTGTAATTGCTGACATCTTAGGCAACAAAGAAGTGTGTGTTTACGCTTTATTATATTAGTATAGATATAGATTATAATAAATACACTATTAGAATTAGTATTTAAGAATTTAAAAATTTGAATACTTCAATGTTAAATGAATAAAAAATGGTTGTAAAAACTAGATAATTGTATTTGTGCTAGCCAAAAAGTTCATTTCATTAAATTCAATAATGTTTGATAGTTAAATAAACACTACACTTGTGTGCATAAAATGTAATGTTGTCACTCTTCAATTAATTATTACAAAATTAACTAATTGAAACGTATCTGGCGAAACACTGGTTATAACCCTTTTGTCCACTCCGAACAATACGGGTGCAAATTATATAATCTCAAATGCATCGATGAGCAAACGAGAACTGATATTGTTTAGCGCAATTTATAAGCAAAAGCGTATTCCCAAACTGATAAATCATACTAATATTATAAATGCGAAAGTTTAGATGGATGGATGTTTATTAGAGTTTGTAGCCTAAACTGCTGAACGGATCTCGATGAAATTTGGCATAGATGTAGAACATAGTCTGGAAGAACACATAGGCTACTTGCTTTTCTTTTTTTTAATTCCACGCGGATGGAGTCGCGGGCGAAAGCTAGTAACAAAAAAGGTTGTCCGTATTTATGCAGTAGAAAAGAATAATATAAAAATAGTAAAAGTAACAAAAACTAATATAGGTTTTCTTCAAATATTACTACTAAGACATGTTTCTTGCTGAATTTCCTTACTATTCCGAACCGTCAATAAGTAACAATCTTCAAGTAACTTAATTTTCTCGGAATATTTGCATAAAACATTTTTAGAGTAAAAAAGCTTGTTTCGTGTGGTGCATCTTTTATTATATTTTTTATTTATCAATTAAAATTGTATTATAATTATTTGATATATTGTTGAAATTAATAAACCACGTAATCTTTTAACTTGTACCACAAATTTAATGTTTATAGCTTAACCGGAGAGAGAAAAGCACTTAGCGTAATTAGATCGCAAAGGCCGGGCTTGGTGTCGCAGTGGACTAATAAAGTACAGGTTGATTATAAACTAATACATCAGCCTGGATTGCTTTCCTGCATTCATCTAATTCGTGTTAAGATTTTGGCTTATTAAAAAATAGTCTATTAATAGTTTAATTTCATAAATTTTTCTTTAAATTTAACACCAAATATGTTTCTAACTTAGCCTAAAGAAATATGTATCAACTTGCTTACGCTCGCGACTCCGTCTGCGTGGAATTAAAAATAAAGTAAGTAGCCTATGTGTTCTTCTAGACTATGCTCTACATTCATACCAAATTTCATCGAGATCCGTTCAGCCGTTTAGCCTACAAACTTTAACAAACATCCATCCATCTAAACTTTCGCATTTATAATATTGAAGTATAATATTGATGAAACATAAAATTTACAGGGTGATGTTTAAATGGTTGCAGTATGTTTAATACTTTAAAAGCAGTACTTGGTAATATTATTTTACAAACATGTTACGGTGAATTCTAAAAGCAGCAAACATTCGAATGGCATTGTGAAATAGAATCGGATGAAATTTCCCGAAACATTTTCCTAACAAGTTAATTAAATGCCAGCTTAGTCTCTATTCCTGTTTGTTCTTCTCGACGCACGCTCCGTAGGTTTTCACTAAATAAATAATTGGATAACGTTACAGACAGCATCTGTGGACGTATGAAATTGAAAATGTGAAGTTTGTGAAAATTTATATCCGAGCTGAAATATGTTTTAAATGCAAAGAACAAACTACGTAGAGTGTACTTTTGAATTAAATTTTTTCCCTGTTGAAAGTTGTTTTAATTTTTATGTCATTTTTATTATATTTTAATTTTATCTTAAAAGATTTTGGCAGATAAATAATTGATTCAATTTGAAATGACTTTTTCACACACATTTTATGAACATCCTGTATCAGTAATTCGCAAACAATTCCATGACCGTCCCTTGGGTGGTATTACCGCGCGATCCGCCATTTTTTGCCGTAAATCTAATTTATTTGTATTAGTTAATGACTTGTGCACGTCTACCGGAAGATAGCAGTGTAACTCTTTCCGACATCCTTTGACTTGAACTAAATCATCTTGATACTTTAATTGCTTGACCAATGAAATACATACGTAAAACTTTTTAAGGAGATTTTCTCGTTTGACAAAAATTTCGAGGTTTAAGGTTTTGAGGTTGGTTCCCAAAAAATAACGAGACATTGTGTTGCATTGTATTTATCAACTATTATACTTACATTTATCTCGTTTAAATGACTGAGATGACGTATGATAGAGTTATTTGGAGGACAAAAACCTGGTGCGCCGACCCTACGGGAGTAGGATAAGGAGATGATGATGATGATCTCGTTTAAATATAATAAAAATTTGTGTCCCTTTTTAAAATTATTGCAGGAGGCGGTACGACAATTTCAAAACTGTAATTACATTTAGGTGTATGAAACTATTTTTTTCTAAAAATCAATATGTTTCTAGAAACATTATGTTGATTTTATATTGTTAATAATGGCGAAAGTATCAAAACTATTTAGCTCGAGTATAATCGATGGTGACGGGCAGAGCGTGTTGCGGACCAATTATTTTAAGTTTTGTTCCGTGTCCGGACATTTCGCGGTTTGCCCGATGTCCATTAAACAAATACCACGAAGAGTTTGCACCCGTTCCCAGTTTTAAAAGCTATTAAACTGATAGAGGATTTATTCGCTTTAAAATCCCAGGAAAAGAGGTTTTATGTGTCGTTAAAAGGATGGTCATTATTGAAATGCTTGAGTTAATTTTTTTTTCGTGCCACCACTAGCTTAATGGTCTTTTAATATGTTTAAAAACAATTTAATTATTAGCGCAAAATTCCTTCGTTCGTCTTGTTTTTAAATCTAAACTTGTATAAAATTGAAACCTTAAAGAGAAAAGTCAACTATTGCCGGGTCACGAAAACATAATTTTCTGTTTTAATGTTTTTATTAAAATCCTACGAAAGCATACACAACTTGGTAAAACAATCTTTCATTGACTTATTAAGTGGTAGCGTAAAATCAAATTGCAACATTCTTTTAAAACTTACAACAATAATTTTAAAAGCCCTCCAGGCGACATGTGGCCACTTAAGTGGTGGTGACAATACTGCAAATAGAGTTACGCTTAAAGAATCAAATTTATTTGAAAAATTTTTACTCCTAATTCAATATCAAACGAATTATCAACCTTAGAAACAAATGACAATCATAGAAAAGTCAACCTTAATGTTCATGTTACAGAGTTGAAAATTGATTGCAGTGTTATAGCGCTGTGGGTTACTCTGGTTAAGTCAATTGAAATGAAACCATATTCAAATATCAAAAGGGTGGGTGCGGGTTAAAACGTATGTAATTATTGGATCGCATTTGGGGCGACTTTGGTGTAGCGATGCGTGCCCGCTTTAATGAATTTCGACGAACGACGAACAATCGGGACAGTGCGTGGTTGAATCTTTTATATCTCCTCTATTTAGCAAATAAACTGCATTAATGTTTTCTTTTGTCTTTCCTAAGGGGTTTTTTCTTTAAGTTACGTAATTATTTTTTAAAATGATTTAAAATGTTTTCTTAAGTTGCGCTTTTTAATTTTATTTCCGCCTGTTTATTTCCTTGTTTGAATAAAGTTTTTTAAATTGCTACAATTTGTTGCCATGCGTTTATTTCTAATGGGAATAACCTAAAATATTTTTTCTAATAACTGAGTTAATTGTACTTTATCACTACCCTACAATCCCTAATACATTCTCACGTCAAAATAGTCATTATAATGTAAATTTGACATCTATCAAAACTCCGACACGCTCCCGCCGACACAAACAAAAACAGATAACGCGAGAATACAACAGATAAAAAAATTAAAAAATAATAACCAGAATGTGTCATTCGCAAATCAAACGGAATAAAGTTCGCGTGCAACGTTCACTAACAAAGTGTGCGAGTAAATTGTATAAAAACAATTGCACGGCCGTCCAGTGTTTTACGATGCCTTTGACGAAATCAGAATCGAATCAAACGTACGTAAATGGAAGATTTAGAAGTGCAACTGCGACATGCGTGGAGTCGAATATAAATTTTATGTTACAACTATTTTTATCAATATTTACCAAATGTATTTACTATTAAATTAGTTTTTTTATTATTTTTAAATTGCGATTAACTTATGGCTAGTACTTGTTACTGACCACAGCAGCTTTGTTACGAATAGAGAAAACTGTAGTTTGAATTAAAGGATATAAATAAATTAAAAAAATTGTATCCTAGTCCTTTTTATTGAAAAGTGGCAAAAGCGCAGGACTATTACTGTCTAGAGATTATAAACGCTCGTAGATTCGCAACTCTAACTCTCGCAACACTAGATGAATTATTTTTGCTAATAAAATTGTAGACGACTCTATTTCATTCTTAGTGCGTGTCTATATACGTCAATTTTCCGGTGGCCATCAGAGCGTCGTGCACGTGTCGGTCGCGTGTCGTCCGTCGCGTCGTGTGGCCCCTTTGTCCCCACACGCTCCGCGCTGCGACCTCTCTACTGGTTCCTCTGGTCTGTTTGAAAAAATGTATGCTTTTGTTCGCTTGTCTCTTGAATTAAAATCTAAATGTGTTTAAAATTATCAAAGAGTTTTATATGTTCAAGTTAGGTAAGTTGTGGGATTGGAACAAGTTGCCTGAGTCCGTTTGTCCGACTACCATCTTTCGACTACATCATCACTTTCTTCAGGTGGGATCGCGATCAAGCGCTAGCTTAACAAACATAAAAAAGGTAATGTTGTAATTTTGATGAAAATAGTAGCATTACATTGTGTGTTGCACGAGTATACAGTACAAGTCTATCTATCTATTAGGTTAGCGCGTACCATCTTTCGACTACATCATCACTTTCTTCAGGTGGGATCGCGATCAAGCGCTAGCTTAACAAACATAAAAAAGGTAATGTTGTAATTTTGATGAAAATAGTAGCATTACATTGTGTGTTGCACGAGCATACAGTACAAGTCTATCTATCTATTAGGCTAGCGCGTACCATCTTTCGACTACATCATCACTTTCTTCAGGTGGGATCGCGATCAAGCGCTAGCTTAACAAACATAAAAAAGGTAATGTTGTAATTTTGATGAAAATAGTAGCATTACATTGTGTGTTGCACGAGTATACAGTACAAGTCTATCTATCTATCTATCTATCTATTAGGTTAGCGCGTACCATCTTTCGACTGCATCGTCACTTCCTTCAAGTGGGATCGTGGTCAAGCGCTTGCTTAACAAACATAAAAAAGGTAATGTTGTAATTTTGATGAAAATAGTAGCATTACATTGTGTGTTGCACGAGTATACAGTACAAGTCTATCTATCTATTAGGCTAGCGCGTACCATCTTTCGACTGCATCGTCACTTCCTTCAAGTGGGATCGTGGTCAAGCGCTTGCTTAACAAAAATAAAAAAAAAAAACAAGGGAAAAGTATTACGACCACACAGAATATGGACTAGTAAAGATAAACGATGATATATGAGATTAATAAATTGGAGGAAATATAAACATATACAAGTAAGAAGTGTAATTCCTAAAATAAATATATCGTTTTTTTTCTTCGCCGAAATGGCGAAGCGACCGCTGCCCATAGACATCCGCAATTGCAGATGGGTTGTCTACCCTTAATAGACGGACGAGGAGATGCACATAAATAGGATATTTCCCCTACCTATGCGGCTCCTCCACCGTCAAATTCACTTTTCCTTCCCAACCTTTCCTCTTAAGAAAAGGGTGGAAAGGGAAAGGGACTAAAATCGTATCGAGTATTGAAAAGATTCTCACAAGTAAGAGAATATTGGAAGTTCCTATACCAACAAGGACAAAATAATATAAACTTAAATAGTTGATAAAAGACAACTTAAAACTTGCAAACTGTCAACGACACATGGAACGAAGCATGCTCGATATTAAGTTAAGAGACCGATGGAGAAATGTAAAAATAAGAGAAAAAACAAAAGTAAATGACGTCTTCAAAAAAATTAAAAAACTAAAGTGGAATTGGACAGGACACATTATTAGAACAAATAAAGGAAAATGGACAAAAGACATCATGGATTGGTACCCCAGAGAAGGAAAGAGACAAAGAGGACGACAAATAAAAAGATGGGAAGACGACCTACCGAAGGGATGGAGACGATTAGCGCGCGATAGAGGGACGTGGAAGAAACTAGGGGAGGCCTATGTCGAAGGACAACCTGACACACAATTGGCTGCTGGAAAATGAAAATGTACATACATACTTTATTTAAAAAAAAAATTATATTTAACTTTAACTATTTATATTGTTATTAATAAGTTGTAAATATTGTAAATTGTCAGCGAATAAAGGCTTTATCTATCTATCTATCTAGTTGATAAAAGTAAAATATATAGCATTCGTTATACTCAAATCAAAGAACCCAAAATTGTTTTCACGTTATAAAAACAAACAATTTACAAAACAAGACAAACACATGTTAAACGTCTGCATAAACGAATCGTTTACTTCCGCAAATTTTGTCACGTTCCGCCTCCGGCCACATCCCACAGTAACAATCTTCCCATGAACTAACAATAAACGAGATATTTGAAAAGAATAAAATCTCTTCACAAAAATATAGTAAACATAAAGGACCGGGTTCCGTATGTCTATTAAATTATGTGTACCATGAGAACTCAGTTCGGTGTAGGTATCATCTTACTATAATAATATTTTAAATGCGAAAGTTTAGATGGATGAATGTTTGTTATAGTTCGTAGTCTAAACAACTGAATGGATATAGATGAAATTTGGCACACATGTAGAGGATAGTCTGGAAGAAAACATAGACTACTTACTTTTCTTTTTTTTTTATTCCACGAGGACGGAGTCAAATGTCAAAATGAAATGTCCAATTTCAGAAGATATTGGTAAGAATAACATTGGTATTGATTCTAAGTAGGTGTTGTATTTATTTATTTTTAGTAGATATTATTACAATGGTTTTAAAACCCAAATTAAGGAACCCTAATATTAATATTTTATTCATTGCCCCACTTAAATCGTTATTGTTAAAACTTTTTTTGTCTAAAAACGCCCGCGGCGCTCGCGTGCCGACGTGTTTAACAAAATACAAGAGTCAATGTTTGGAAATTAGTGCAATTGAATGACCCTAAACGAATTTAGTCATGGGAATTAGTTGCGATTGGTTTTTTTATATATATAGAAGGGTTGTGACTTTTTTATTATTAAATACATGAGGAAATTATCTTGTAAAAAGTTAACTTTATCGAGGGTAAGCACAAGCAAATATCGTCATTAAATATGAATCCCATAAAATCAATATCGAGGTTAGGTAATGCTTTACTATTTCATTCGCTAATTTAACCCCTGACAGCTTACTTAGGCCCTATTCACTCAAGAAAGTATGTCAATTTCCAACATCGCGATTGCAACTATCAAGCAACCAGTGCAGACAAATGAGCGGCAAGTTGCTATATAAAAATAAATACTTTATAATAAAAACAAGCTGCTGTCCGCGACTTCGGCCACGTAATTTAAAATAAAAAAGTAGCCTACAATAAGCCCGTCTAAGTCAGCTACGCTACTCTTCAGTGAAAATCCGGTTGAAATCGGCCCAGCCGTTTAGGAGACTGCCCCGAACAAACGCCGCTTGCGGACAGACAGACAGACAAGAAAAGTTTAAATACGATTTTCGTTATTAGCAACGTAAATACATCATCTTCCCAAAATCTGGAATTTTTCTTTTGATATTACAAACAAACACTCCAATTTTATTATATGTATAGATATACATAGATAACTATTCCATTCACAATTATTTTTCCACGAATTCATGTGTACTTAATATAGCATCTTCATGTCAAAATGAAGCACTACATTGGAAAACCAACCCTCTAACAAGCGCGGGCTGGACATCAAAACAAACACGACCGGCCACGTGACCACTCACAAAGCATCCGACAAATTGCCGATGAAGTACGAAATATGTCAATTATAATTAATAGGGAGATTATTGGTATCGTATTGTTCAGATTCCAGTCTAGTGGATAACAACATGAATTGAACCTCTTTTATTATGAGGCTTAGAGGTTCATCCTTACCCTTACAATTTATTATTCTTGTGTTAGGAAAGATTCGGTTAACAATGTTGGTAAAACTAGGAATAAAAAAACTTAATAATATATGTGTTCTGTACCTTTATCTATGGGTTCGAGATCCGTTGACCCGTTCCGGGGATACCTTTTAACAAACATCAATCCATCCATACATCCATGTTTCAATCAAATATTTCACATTTATATTAGTGGGATTTATTAATCATTTTTTTATTACTAATATATTGTTTTAACTATAATATTATAGTTGCGTAAATTTCGATTCAAAATTAACAATTTACTATATTATTTTAACAATTGAAATTTGGAGCGTTCGAATTTTGTTTACTGTTTATTTTTAAAAATGGGTCTTTAAATAATATTTTAGAAGGATCCAAAAATTCGGACGTAAAATTACAGTAATCTGAAATCTTAATTTCTATTAATTCTGTAGCATTATCGTTATAATATAGTATTTTCCTAAATTTACTGAACCGTATTCACGTAAGTCACCAAACACTCACCGCTTAACCGTCAAGTCAGCGAACGTCAGTGACAATATTTGTTAAGTACACGCCCTACCCTCTTGAAAGGTCCCAACACGTGTCTAATTGCTCGTGGGAAATGTATTTGAAATGTGATAATTCGAAATACTTCGTGTTCAATCATACGAAGATCTTGAATTAAATAGAATTGAAATATTGAACATAGAATACATATACCCGTATTAAAAGTTTTAAATTATTTACTTTACACCCTTCTTTAGATATCATAACCTTACTAAGCCTGTAGTATTTTAATTCTACTGCGAAAAAGGTGGTTTTAGTTTTTATTTATATGATAGGTGGCAAACAAGCTAGTGGCTACTTGAATTCGTCGAAAAAGCGACCATAGACATTTGCAATTTCAGGTAAGTTGTCTACCCTTAATCGACAGACGAAGTGACACACATAAAGTAAGGAAATTATAGTAAAGTTCACTATAAAATCTTTATTATTTTGTGTTCTAATTGTTTCTAAATAACTACTCATTACGATAAAATTGTGTTCAAAAACATAATCTGCTAGAGTTCCATATATCATATATTGAAAGTTGTTAAGCTTTAATATCAAGTAAACAATCGAATAGCCTTTTTGTTAGTACCTCACAATCTCTTCCATGTAATCAGTTCTTTGTAATCACTTATCCAGTCAGTTTACAAACCATCAGACAAGGTTGTTTATTCTGCAGTCTGAACACAAACCAACGCAAGCCTTATTAGTACCTCGATCTCAAACGGAAGCCCTCAAGCTACCATCTCACTGATACTAATCCGGACAGATGCGTATGCATGTCATAGATGTAAAGAAAATGGAAGTGATAGTTTTCGATTTTGTAGAATCATGGAAAATAAATAGCTAACTAAAGTACATCTTACTAATATCATAAATGGGAAAGTTTGGTTGTATGGATATTTTTTAGAGTTTGTAGCGTAACTGCTGAACGGATTTTCATGAAATTTGGCATAGAAGTAGAGGATAATTTGGATGAACACATAGGGTACCGCCTTTCTTTTGTTTTTTTTTTTGTTATTTTATAATAATAAAGATAAAAGCATATCAAGATGAAAATATAAAGATTACATAACGACACTATAGATTTTTTTAGATTTAGAATTTTTTGACACTTCTAGTATATCTAATATCGTTGCTAATTAGGAAACATAGGATCCGGTCAATTTCGATGCAAAGTTATCTCTAATATTCAGGCCTTATCTACAGTTGAGCCTTGAGGTGTACTTGCATAGAAAATGTATTGACTTTATTAAAAGTAGTAAGTTAACTAAGTATAGAGCACAAAGCCATACTTGAGCTAAAAATTTGCACTTTTCGAGCTATCATAATTTGTTTAGAATTTCCTTGCTATTTTTTATTTCAGCTACAGTATTTTTAAATAATCACAAATGAATTCGATCATACATAGCTTCTGCGTCTGTACACTCAACCCTTCCCCTGCACGCTGGTAATTGCAACCGGGCGGGTAGTTGTAAAAATTTACAACTTTGCTTCCGCAAGCGAAACGTCTGCCGCTATTGTGATGCTGATGTACACAGATGCTGTATTAAATTCCGAATAAACCGCTAGAGCTCAAACTTCGTGCAGGAAATAAAATGATTATTTACTCAGTTACAAGAAATTTTCAGTAAAACGAAAAACGTTTTATTTCGAGCTTAGTTTTTTATTATAACTTAATATTAAAGTGACAATTTTAGACTCTACGATTACGTTTCCATAGATAAATGGATAAATGCGACTAATACTTTTTTTATTGGGTCCAGTACTAATGTTAGTGTTTTAAAAGTTTTTACTGCGCCATTAAACGCTTTGAGTTGAAGTAATGAGTTAAATGGGCATTGCTTTATTATTCCGTGAGTTTTTGAAAGGTTTAACCCTTAAATACATGATTTTTTTATTTACAGGCGCTACAGAAAATACAATCTATCGAATTTAGATTATTTTTTTTAGCCTTTTAACTCATGTTAAATGTTTTTATTTCAGCTACAGTATTTTTAAATAATCACAAATGAATTCGATCATACATAGCTTCTGCGTCTGTACACTCAACCCTTCCCCTGCACGCTGGTAATTGCAACCGGGCGGGTAGTTGTAAAAATTTACAACTTTGCTTCCGCAAGCGAAACGTCTGCCGCTATTGTGATGCTGATGTACACAGATGCTGTATTAAATTCCGAATAAACCGCTAGAGCTCAAACTTCGTGCAGGAAATAAAATGATTATTTACTCAGTTACAAGAAATTTTCAGTAAAACGAAAAACGTTTTATTTCGAGCTTAGTTTTTTATTATAACTTAATATTAAAGTGACAATTTTAGACTCTACAATTACGTTTCCATAGATAAATGGATAAATGCGACTAATACCTTTTTTATTGGGTCCAGTACTCATGTTAGTGTTTAAAAAGTTTTTACTGCGCCATTAAACGCTTTGAGCTGAAGTAATGAGTTAAATGGGCATTGCTTTATTATTCTGTGAGTTTTTGAAAGATTTAACCCTTATATGCATGATGAATTATGAAATAAATATTTCGGTATGCGTTTTCAGTCACAGATTAAGAGAAAAATAATTTAAAAAATCTTGGTTTCAATTAAAAACTATACTTTTGTTTGCCTTTTGGCAAGAATATGCATTTAAGGGTTAAAGCTATGAAATATAATCGCCAATATGATAATACTAGAACGAATATTAAATACTTCGCTTTGGGAGCGACGCTTAAAATTTAATAGAGGTGAAAATTGAAAGGAATTTGGAGTTGTTGAATATAAAACATTTTATAGTAAGAGCGGGCACATATCTTTGGCTAAACTATAGCAAAACCGTTGCGATTGTCGATTGTTTCGCAGCATTCAACCGTTTAGTTGCACAACTAAAATGGAGTAGTGTGTGCAACTCCATATAAGGTAAACAGTTGTGAGATAGTTTAACAGTGGTAGAGTCCGCTTTAACATATTCACACGAATGGGCCGGCTCGCCCGGTGTAATACCACGACCACACAGAAGACAGGCGTGAAGTGGAAGCAATTCCGCGTTTCGTCTGATGAGTGTGGTGCCGGAGTCCTAATTTTAGTCCCTTTCCCTTTCCACCCTTTTCTTAAGAGGAAAGGATGGGAAGGAAAAGTGGATTTGACGGTGGAGGAGACGCATAGGAAGGGGAAATGTCCTCTTTATGTGCGTCTCCTCCTCCGTCAATTAAGGGAAGGCAACGCATCTGCAATTGCGGATGTTTATGGGCAGCTGTTGCTTTCCATTTCGCTGGATTCAGGTGGCCGCTTTCTCGTTTGCCACCTTATATTATAAAAAAAAAGTTTAGTCAAAAGTGTGCGCTCAACTCTATATAGAACCACTATTGACTATATATTTCTTAAGAATTGCTGTAATCCATTTGGATAGAGCAATTGAAGGAAAACCCATTTCCAGTTATTGTTGAACATCGTATAGAATTCTCGAATGAATCTCATGAAAAATAGAATTCTTTAGCAAAGAAATAAACTATATCATGAATAGAAAATATGTTACGGAACATTCAATATTATGGAACTGTAGAAATGCATAAGTTGCATTTTAAAATCATTGATAAATTCCATATTAAGTCAATTCTTATTGGATTCAGACGGAATTTAAATTACCAGAATAAAAGCGAACATTTTTAATTCTATGAACACTGAGCTTTTGTTAAATCCAAACAGAGACGTCATTCTGACCTGTCTAGACTTAGTACATTACGGAAGGTCAAGATACGGCGCTTTAGAATACAGTATTTAATATTTTTATTGTTAATTTAAAACATTTTGACTTTAGTCATTTGTTTTCATTTTCTGTGTTCAAATACAATGCTAATTTAATGATCATGGAATATTTCTTGATTCTCTAATGTCAAAATAAACAAACAGTGCAGTTTATACTCAATCTGAAGAATGACCCCTGAATGGTCGAATAGGAACCAGCCTTATCTTCCTTTTTGACCGACTTCCCAAAAGAAGGAGGTACTCAATTCGTCTGTATGTTTTTTTTAATATTATAAATTAGAATGTTTAGATGGATGGATGCATGTTTGTTAGAGTTTGTAGTCTAAACGGCTAAACGAATATCGATGAAAGTTCGCATAGACGTAGAACATAGTCTGGAAAAACACATAGGTTACTTAATTATTTTTTTTATTTCACGCGGATGGAGTCGCGGGCGAAAGCTAGTTTTATTATTAAATATTTGTACATCATTACATAGTTTTAGTACACTGTAAATGAAATATACCGAGTTATAGCATTCTCTCGCAAAGTTGGAACCCTTTCGACGCGTTCGGAAGTCGATTGACGATATCGTAAAACTTTACGAGTGACTTCCTTCAAATTAATGTCACGAAGACGCTGACAGATTGTCAGGAAATGTAATTCTAGAAAAATTGCATATGTGAAATGTTAAAATAAGCAGTATTAAAAATCGTAACAGGCTTTTCTTTCCCGTACCTTTTTATGAAATGTTTTGCATTGACCCGTGTCATGCGAGCTAAATTTAAATAATTATTACTCTTATCTTTTCCATGATATTATCTTTTAAAATATTTTCCATTTAAATTAATTCCTGCGTATTGCAGTAGCGTTATTTTATATCTATTGATCTGTTACGTCTACCCCATTCCAGACAAAAAGTCGCTGTAAACATATCGAAAATAATAAAAAATCGACACGTGTCCAACATTACATAAATATTACAAATAAAACATTTTCTCTCTTGGCTATTTGTTTAAAAAATAGACAAGCTCTACCGAGTTTAGATCGACATAGGGCTGAATGTACAACATTATATTGCTATCTATAATATTGATTTTAAACCTTACAGCTAGTTAATAAGGATGTTGTTAGATGTATTCTGAAAGTGGTTTTGTGTGTAAAGTGGGTGGTGATACAATAAATTTTAAATCCATTAGTTGTAAGCAAGTACACATGTTCGGGGTCGTACTCACTCCATTTAACATTACGAGGTTTAAATTTGTTGAAATGTTACCTACCAGATTTGAGACCCTTTCTGCGCCTTTTGTAGTGATAATTTGAGAATTTACGACGTAAATAAAGACTGACAAACGTAATTATCACATGCCTGTAGTTTCTTTTAGGTTATTTTTTCAAATCGTTTATGTTTCTAAATATGTTAGCAAGTAAGCCGTGTTGTGGATTTTAAACCATCTAACCTAAACCAATTTCGAAACTATTTTCTCATCTTCCTTTTAATCATATTCGTTCATACTAATATTATAAAGTGAAAGTATAAAGTGAAAGTTTAGATGGATGGATGGATGTTTGTTAGAGTTTGTAGCCTAAACGGCTGAATGAATTTCGATGAAATTTGGTATAGATGTAGAGGATAGTCTGGAAGAACACATAGGCTACTTGCATTTGTTTTTTTTTTAATCCCGCGCGGACGTAGTTGCGGGCGAAAGCTAGTACTTAATAATCTCAACAAGCACATTTAACGGTTCCGCATTATAACTAAGTTATTCCCTACGGTCACTCCAATTTCAGTAATATCTTCAAAACTCGATTTACAAAAAAAACTCTTTCGACACCACCCCTTGACGTAATCGTTGGAGCATTGAAAGCATTAATGTCACCCCGAACAACCCCTTGCACCATTCCAATAATAACATCGAAATCACATTTATCTTCCAATACCAATTGTCACATTATATTTTTTTTTTCTTTATTTATATTTTTATTGTGGTAGTCATCTTGTGGTATATGTTTGTGGTGAGAATATCTCCAGGTAATAATAAACCATTTATCTAATGTTCAAAATCCACACCCCTTTAATTTTAAAGTTATCAATGTTTTACAAACCTTTTGTAAAAGATAATTCGTTTTCATATAAACAAACTATTGTTAATCATTGTTATAAAATTGGGTAGCGGATAAATAATAATATATTCTGATAAAGGGCCTTTTACATATAATTACTAGCTTAGAATTAAAAAAAAAATACAAAAACGAGTAGCCGATGTGTTCTTCCAGATTATCCTCTACACCTATGCCAAATTTCATCGAAATCCTTTCAGCCGTTTAGACTACAAACTCAAACAAACATCCATCCATCTATACTTTCGCATTTGCAATATTAGTATGCTTAGTATGATTGTTAAGTGATTAATTTTAAATAAAAATAATTAAAAAAAAAAAAAAGTTCAATTCGACTGTTTTGACGATTAGACGGTGCAGGAGACGCATAGGAAGGGGAAATGTCCTCTTTATGTGCGTCTCCTCCTCCGTCAATTAAGGGTAGACAACGCATCTGCAATTGCGGATGTCTCTGGGCAGCGCTCGCTTTTCATTTCGGTGGATTCAGGTGGCCGCTTGCTCGTTTGCTGCCGTATATTATAAAAATAATAATAATAATTCCACGGAAATAAACTTATTTCTCGTTTTTTATTTCATTATTAACTGTACTCAAAAGCAATAAATTTCCAAACTACAGATATGTCGAGAGGATAGTCGATTGACCCTTCGTTAGAGGCGGAACTAATTTTATCACGTTACTGAAGTCTAAAGGAAAATGTATTTAAAAATACATTGTCCGTGAACTTTAGGGTCATTTAGTCCCGGACACACCTTATTAAATCGCACAAGAATTCGATTGTCCACGTGTAAATATCAAGGGACATAGACACCCTAATATACATTGCCATCATCATCACCAGCTCACTATACGTCCCCACCGAGGGGCTCGGAGCCTACCCTAAGTTAGGGTGACTAGGCCATAGTCAACCACCAGCCAAGTGCGGGTTGGTTGACTTCACACATATCTTTGAATTTCTTCGCCGATATGTGCAGGTTGCATCACGATGTTTTCCTTCACCGTAAGAACGTCGGGTAAATTATGTACATATGAAAAATCGAAAATCACATTGGTACATGGCGGGGATTCGAACCCAAGACCTGTAGATTACAAGTCAAGTGCTTAAACCACTGAGCCACCGACGCCATTGCCATACTTAAAGTCATTTATTGGTCACCTTAGGATAGATTTATTTACATCAAGGGATGACTTAAGTAACCAATTAACTACTCTATTTCCGATAGTCATTACATTATGTAATAAAAAAACTAATATTTCGTTCCAAATTATTCATCACCAATCTGCCCTTGACCCTTGAGGGTCGGCACAGTATGTACTGATCTTCTATACATCTCTATCATCCGTCATAACTGAATTCACTTATCCTCTTTCACACAATCAATCCATACTTTCTTCGGTCTTTCTCTACCTTTGTTGTCAACCATCTTCAATAATTAACTAAATGATTATAAAAATAAACAATTGACTAAATTAAACTTTAAAATAACATGTGAATAACGGGGGAATGAAATGTTATTTCACCTAAGTTAGGTTTCAAGTGTGTTTTAAATTATAAAAAAAATATACGAACATGAAATTACCTATACGTATTCATTGCTAACTAGCTGTTCCTCGCGATTTCGTCTGCGTGAAATTATAAAATAATAAAAAATATACCCTACGTTACTCACTGATAACGTAGTTTTTAATGGTGTAAGAATTTTTGATAACGGCCCAGTAGTTTTTGAGTTATTTCAATAGATACAAAAATACAAATCTTTCCTCTTTATAATATTAGTATAGTATAGCTAATAAATTGACAAACAAGGTTTTTAAAGCCTCAATTTTAATAGCGTGCGTAAACAAGCCCATCAGTCAAAGGGTTATTATAATTAAAACTAATAAAATAATACTCTGTAATCTTCAAATCTAACTCTAATTAAAGGACATTTACATGAAGTTTTTGATATGATGTGGGTTTTATTTTAATTACTGTTAATAGTTTATAATGAACGACATGTTAAGTGGATTCGTTACATCGTTATTGCGTTAAATAATCTACCCTACCTACATCAAAGACTACATTTAAATAAGGAATTCCCAAAATTAGTATGACATTTTACCACTCTAGGACTCACCATAAATATTTAGAGTGATTAAAATATTTTAACCAAGACATACAACCCTTTTGTACTATGACGAGCGCGCATTTTGCATCATTATTATGCGTAAGCTTGCGAAATCTTCAACAAAAAATACTAGAGTACATATACTAAAAGCAGTGTGGTGATACATTTATGGTGATATGGATGTGTTTTATTGACGTTCTAAAGTTCCAACAGCGGCGGTCAAAGTGTTAAAATACGTGTTTAACTAAACAGTGCCTAACAATATTTTTGTGCTAATATTACAGTAGTGGAAACCCATAAAGAGCTACATTACTAGTAACGAAAAATATATACTCTATATTGCACAAAAGTGCACCCAATTAAATCCAATAAACATCATAAAGATGACATCAACTGTAAAATGTCTGTCAATGTCATCCAATCGATTTGCGATTGTCAAATCTTTTCAGAATTGAAACTTAATGGTCTGTCAAAACATATACTTTGTTAATGATCGCCATTTGAAAGCATTAAACTTTTGACGGTGAGTGTACTTGATATATTGTGTGATGAAAAGTTATTGAGAATTCACATCATTAAAATAAGTATTTGTTAGTGGAGTACTGACTTTAGCGCTACTATCGCCTTGTATAATTATAATTCAATTCAAATATCATTTAAGCCGATTTTTCTGTATTCACTGGATTTTTTTTCTATATTACAAAGTGGCAAACGAGCAAGAGGCCACCTGAAACCGCCGAAATAGCGAAGCGAATGCTGCCCATATACATCGGCAAGAGGTTATTTCCGCTTCCAATGCGTCTCCTCCACCGTCAAATCCGCATTTCCTTCCCATCCTTACCTCTTAAGAAAAGGGTGGAAAGGGAAAGGAATTAAAATTAGGCATCCGGCACCAACTGGATCACTGGATGATTGTTTCTTTGGATTATTCGCGTTTTTTATAGAGACATTCGTTTTATTGTTGGTACTATAATATAATTTTATTCAATTAAATAGACAATGTTTACAGCCGCAATAAAAATCGGCAAGTAATATTGAGGTGGAAAACTGCGACATAAAAATTTAAGGAGTTTGGACTCACTCAAAAGTATGAGCTATACAGATCGTAAAAGTGGGTAAATAATACAAAATACAATAAGTGGCAATATTGAAGACGGGGAAATGCCCGCGAAGGTTAAGCTTGGAACACACCAAGACATCAAGAAAAGAAATATATACTAAATAATAAAATTTACAAATAGTTCAAAAGTGTTATTAAAAAATAATATAATTGCATGCCTGAAAAACTGATGAGTTTCATTTAATGAAGTTTGCAGTTATTTCTACGAGCCAATGGTTCAGTTTACGGAAAATTTAAGTTAGAGAAGCGTATCTGTGTGATATTGAATGATTTAGATATATGCAACATTATTGCATTCATTTTTACAGACCTCATTTTAAAGAAAACTTCTCTACTGACTTTCTAGTCAACACTTTCTGTGTCACTTCCAGTCAGTGTGTCACTAGCCTAATGTCTCGATGACAGTGGGCGTCATAAGTCCGCGTTCGCGCCGCGGCGAGTCGCGCTCGTAAACATTTACGACTGTCGAGGGATTAAGCCAGTTGTATACCGGATAGACAGTGTTATTAAAAAAAAACATGTAAATGTATGTCACATATACTGCCAATTGAAATGCACTGTGTTTGACAAAACTCTGATTTTTAATTTCTTTACTAATCATCTTGGTTTCTTCTCTACTTCTTCGAATTCGATTATATTCTGAGAATTTGATTCTCTTCTCTTCTGAGATTCTCCCATCAATACACCTTATCGTGTTAATTTTGTAGTTAAGAAACTATAAATAATATATGCGTCACGCAACTATTATACATAACTAAGTTAAGTGTGCTATATAAATTCTAGCGGTGAAAGACTTTTGCAAAGCCAATTTGGTGTCCTAAGAATTCCATAATAACGTAGGGGCAACCAAAATAAGATGACCAGCGGTCAGTAATCGGATTTCGTACCCACCGTGCTGTATTCGTTAGTAGTAATAGAATTATAGTATCTGTGAGAATACAGATTATATAAATTTCTCATGGTAAGTTCGATAATTTAAACTCAAAGGAAATTTGCTATGACACCTAATTAGGCGTTCTTAAATTCTGTCTTACTGTAATTGAAATGAACTGTAATTTATTAGATAGAATCTGATGATTTTTTTGTCTCTGACAATAAAATACTAAATGGTTAATTAAATTATAATAAACATTGTCTTTTAATTATATTTGTATACTGAATATTCGTTCAAATATTACTAGGTAAATAAGATATTTTTAATTCAAATTTCATTACTTACTTCTATCTTACTAATATTATAAATGCGAAATGTTAGATGGATGGATGTTTGTTAGACTTTGTAGCCAAAACTTCTCAACGGATCACGATGATTGGTAAAAATTTAAAACATAGTCTGGAAGAACACTAAGTCTACTAAGTTTTATTTTAAATTATACGCATACGCATTCGCAGGCGAAAGCTAGTCTTACCATAAATATTTCCCACGAACAATAAATACTGTAAACGTATTACCAATCGATTTGTTAAAAGTGACAGGAACTAACCCTTTTATGACCAGTGGTCAGTTTGACAATAATCCGGTCAATTCGGTTAGTATAGCCGTTGTTAATTGATGTGAGACAAATTTACAATCTATGGATGCACATCCTAATCGCCAAATATTATTTTGATCTTTATGTTCATAGGGACAAAAACAAGAAGGTATTAAGATTGAATATGGCTCCAAAGACAGTGGAAGACCGAAGAAAGTATGGATGTATTGTGTGAAAGAGAATATGCTTAAGGGAGTGGATTCAGATATGGCTGATAGATGTATCGAAGAGTACACTGTACTCTACCCTCGGTAGAAACAAGGGCACGTTGATGATATTCATTTATTTAAAATCATCAATCACTTAGACCGCAAGTTTTACGATTAAAGCATTCTGCGGCTACCTTTATTAAAACGTAAATTAAGAGACTGTTCCTATTCCGGCAATAGTTAATTTTGTTTTTACTTATCTCGTGGAATCCATTAACGCAGGAAATGCTCATCACAAAAGAAACTCTCCGCGTCACATAACGGTGAGTGTTTATTTCATTGCGAACAGAACGTCTCCTAAATAATTCGCAGATAAGAGCGTCGGATATCGGCGACAATAACGCTTGCGAACTACGATAAAACCAGAAGGTGGAAGCTTTGCCTGGAAGCTCGCTTACATACATACGTAAGAATAGTATGGATGTTACCTTGGTTAATTTTAATTTGATTATTACAACGAGTAATTTATAAAATTCTTGCATCCAAATTGTTATTTAACTTCCTAGAATTAAAATAAAGGCTCACTCTAACTATAACTTTGGGTTCGAACTTCTCTGTTAGGACGTATAGAGTACCCTAGTGTTTATTAAATGTCAGAATAAAAAACTGTTTTTATTATCAACCCTACTAACAGCATCACTATAAATATAAAAATAAGTTTTTCTATTATAATGAAGACGTGTCCACTTTATTCTTTCTTTCTCTCATCCTAAAAGGAAAACCTCCATCGAAATTCTAAGAAAATATTGGATAGAGATTAGGCCATATAGTTTTATTGGGTTTTCCACTATATTTATTTAACGTTCTTTCACATGATTGCGAAGGAAACTCAAAGGAACTTGTCAGGCACTTGAAAATAAATCTTTCTGTTTGTTAACACACTTTTTTCGGCAGTTTTTGGGGGAATGAACAAATAATCGAAGACATTTTTTTCAAAGCTTTCAGGAAAATGTTATCTTGTGGTTTTCTTTCACGTGGAAGATTTATTTCATTCTAACTACCATAAGCAAATTAGAGTGAGATTTTTCAATCAAATATAAACAATACAAAAAAACACTTTATTTAGAGTGTCAAGTCATGATCTATTAACTAAAAGACTTTAAATTAATATTATAACCGAATTACCGATCATAAGTTCTCATAAAACCATTATTATTCACTAGCTTACGCCCGCGACTCCGTCCGCGTGGGATAAAAAAAAACATAAGTGAGTAGCCTATGTGTTCTTCCAGACTATCCTCTATATATATACCAAATTTTATCGAAATCCGTTCAGCTGTTTAGGCTACAAACTCTAACAAACATTCATCCATCCATCCATCTAAACTTTCGCATTTATAATATTAGTATGATAACAAGGATAAGCCTCATCATTCGAAAATAGAACGAGGTAACAAATACAGAAAATCATAACTAACCTTCATCGAAATAAAATTATAGACATGAACATAGCTATCAGATATTAGTTTGACAACATAAAACCTTACAATGCAGTATCAACCCCGTAACGGAAGTCTGACCGCGGCAGAGAACTTGCGTCCTCGTAAAGTTTTACGATAACGCACTACGCACGTGTGTCCCCTCCCCTTACCTCTTCTCTCTCCCCTGACTGATGTTTACGACCTCGGACACTTTATATTCGATTTTCTCATGATTTTAGGACCTATTGTGTGTTTGAATTGTTCTATAGGATATGATTTCGAAAATTATTTAACTGAAAAGTTTACTGTAAACTTTTCAGTTAAATAATTTTTACTTTATCTGGAAAGTATTGTGAGCCGGAATTAAAAAGTTTGTTAAATTAAATGTAATATAATAAAATTGGAGTATCTGTTTGTAATTTCAAAAGAAAAATTACAGATTTCGGGAAGTTGATGTATTTGCGTTGCTGATAACGAAAATCTGATTTAAAAAAAAATTCTGTCTGTCTGTGTCTGACCGCAAGCCACGTTTATTCCGGGTAATCTCCGAAACGGCTAGGCCGATTTCGACTGGACTTTCACTGAAGGGTAGCTGACATAGACGGGCATAATATAGGGTACTTTTTATCTTAATATTGCGTGAACAAAGTTGCAGGCAACAGCTAGTTAATATATATTTCCACATAAAAGTATTTTTATTAACCAAAAGAAAACTTTAATGTAAAAATCAAACAGTTTAACACATGCATATCCTTTTTGCTTTTATATTTACCGCACCGAATATATCAAAACGAACAATCATAACGTTCGTATAACAGAGTGATAAAACGATAGCCGCTACAAATGCAGTACTCATTATTTATTGCTAATAAATATATCAGATGTCCGAGGAACTAAGATAGAAGCGTGTTCCCAATGAATAGCATATTTTTATGTCTCTTGTGTTGTCGTCACTTCCCTGTTTATTGTGTAGAAGTTACGGTTACGCAACTAAAACTTTATAACTCTCTCTCGACAATCTAACAATAGTTTTATACTTTTCTACTCGCGTTTAAGATTTTTGAAAGCTTAGTTTTGTTGCTCTTTATATAACTATGCGTGTAGTTTAAATTATGTATAAGTTTAGTTTAAATTAAGTTTAAGTTTAAATTAAGTAAAGAAAAATATCTAATATTATAAGGAGGAAAGATTTGTATTTTTGGATTTTTGTATGTTTCGAACTCAAAAACTACTGGGTCGATTTCAAAAATTTTTTCATCATTGAAAAGTTGCGTTATCTGTGAGTAATATAGTCTGTATGTTTTATTATTTTTATTAATTTCACGCGGGCGTCGCGGACAAAAGCTAATCTAACATACATTTAGACAATTAAATTAACTTGTATGATTAATCTATATCTATATCTATACTAATATTATAAAGAGGAAAACTTTGTATTTTTGTATTTTTGTATTTTTGTATGTATTGAAATAACTCAAATACTACTGGGCCGATTTTAAAAATTCTTTCACCATCAGAAAGGTAATTTATCTGTGAGTAACATAGGCTATATTTTATTATTACTCATGTTCAGGAACTATTAATAAACACCGTGTTTCTGGACGCCGGCGTTAAAAATTCACTAAACTTTAACTTTTCTCGGCTTACGCTGCCTAAACCGTTATAGGTAAATAAAAATAATGTATGAAAGAATTGTAGATCTTAAAAAGTTCTACAGAAAAGTCCGCGATAGCATATATCTATCTTTAACGGTTTTCTTACAATAACCACTTTTTGTTTACAAAATGAATTAAAAACCATACGCTATTTACAGCGTTCTTTTATTGGTTTCAATATTAATCCTTATCCAAAGAAATGCGTTTGTTATCAGGAAAATTCAATGTAGAATAAAATTGTCATTTACAGTATTAAAATTGGACTAATAGTTTAGAAGATATCGCGAACCCAAACAATAAGGGTAACCGAAAAATCAGCTTACAAGCTACCGGACTTAAAAAATTCTGTAATTACGTAGATTACTACAAAGTTAATACTTTTGGTAATAGGTTGAAAAAAAGGGCGAATGTAATAGGTTATATTTGTAATTTCACGCGGGCGAAGTCGCGAGCAACGGCTCGTGACTTATAATCTTGCCTTCACACAATGTCGTGTCGAAATTAACAGTCAATTTACATACGCTATTTGGAAGTATTAAACCATATGGTAAGGTAAAGCGTGTCTATTTAAACGTGTTCCAAAGATTCGGAACGAAAATGTAATTATATTAAACTAGCTGTTGCTCATGACTTCGTTCACGTGGAATTAAAAAATATATAAAATGTAGCCTATGTTAATCACAGATAACGTAGCTTTTTAACTGTAAAAGATTTTTTTTTTTTTTTTTTTTTTTTTTTTTTTTTTTTTTTTTTTTTTTTTTTTTTTTTTTTTTTTTTTTTTTTTTTTTTTTTTTTTTTTTTTTTTTTTTTTTTTTTTTTTTTTTTTTTTTTTTTTTTTTTTTTGTTACTCAGTAATACACATGTCTATAATTGTCTAAGGGCCTGTCTCACAATTCTTGTAAATTTAACAAACAAACGTATTAAACATGTGATTGAAATATCGGATTTTGTTACCTTATCTGACAGTGACGTCATTTTTAAGCTATCTGAGCCTCTATCAGCCAGTGGTGGGACAGGACCTAAGCCTTTGTTATTGCTACATAATAGAATTAACAAACGCATAGACGACATTGAATATAGACTTAACCCATTAAGTAGCCATAGTTCGCAATTCGGGAACGGACTATTGGATTATCAAACCATTCTTTGACTATTCTCTCTCTATTACGTTGTGTTCATTTTGCGTTGTTACTATAAATGACGTTTTGAAATTGGAATCCCGATACACTGATATTAGGAATGTAACATCAAAGTTAATATTCCGGGTTTCTGTAAATTGAATATTGAAATATATTGTGGATTAATCTTTTATAACAAATTCTCATTATCTTATACAGGGTTTTAAAAAGGCTCTTTCAAGGCGTTTTATAATAGTACTAGCTTTCGCCCGCGACTCCGTCTGCGTGATATAAAAAAAAAAAAAAAAAAAAAAAAAACAAAAGTAAGTAGCCTATGTGTTCTTCCAGACTATGCTCTACATCTGTGCCAAATTTCATCCAGATCAGTTTAGCCGTTTAGGCTACAAACTCTAACAAACCAACGTATAAAACATGTGATTGAAATATCGGATTTTGTTACCTTATCTGACAGTGACGTCACTTTTAAGCTATCTGAGCCTCTATCAGCCAGTGGTGGGACAGGACCTAAGCCTTTGTTATTGCTACATAATAGAATTAACAAACGCATATACGACATAGAATATAGACTTAACCCATTAAGTAGCCATAGTTCGCAATTCGGGAACGGACAATTGGATTATCAAACCATTCTTTGACTATTCTCTCTCTATTACGTTGTGTTCATTTTGCGTTGTTACTATAAATGACGTTTTGAAATTGGAATCCCGATACACTGATATTAGGAATGTAACATCAAAGTTAATATTCCGGGTTTCTGTAAATTGAATATTGAAATATATTGTGGATTAATCTTTTATAACAAATTCTCATTATCTTATACAGGGTTTTAAAAAGGCTCTTTCAAGGCGTTTTATAATAGTACTAGCTTTCGCCCGCGACTCCGACTGCGTAATATAAAAAAAAACAAAAGTAAGTAGCCTATGTGTTCTTCCAGAATATGCTCTACATCTGTGCCAAATTTCATCCAGATCCGTTTAGCCGTTTAGGCTACAAACTCTAATAAACATCCATCCATCCATCCATCTAAACTTTCACATTTATAATATTAGTAAGATTTCGACTACTAACTAAAATAAAAATGTCTTAATTTGACAAAACGACTGGATTTAAACAGTATGAGCTGTCGCTCACAAACTTCGTTAGCGAAAATTTGGACCACCCGTTCCGCCATTTTGACAGCGTGGAAATAAAAAAAGTAGCCTACAATATGCCTATCCATGTAAGCTACCCCCCAGTGAGAGTCCGAAATCTGCCCAGCCATTTCAGAGATTATCCGGAACAAACGCGGCTTGCGGACAGACAGACAGACAAAAAAAATTAAATGCGATTTTCGTTATCAGCAACGCAAATACATCATGTTCCCGAAATCTGGAATTTTTCTTTTGATATTACAAACAGACACTCCAATTTTAGTATATGTATAGATAGATATATTTTTTTGTTATGATGTTATGCAACCGAATTAGTACCAATTATTATAAATCTACAGATAAACAAATTAATACAATTTATAAATTATATTCGTAATGGCCACACACGAGGGGAGGGAAATTGTCGTAATTACAATTTCCCTCACAAGATTGGTCGGTCGATAATGACTTCACACAATTACCGCGTTTCCATTATCTCGGACATCGCCGGTGTCAATGTTTCCATTGCCCAGTGACGAGCTATTCATTATAATATTATCCGGCATTCGATAAAATCTTTTAATTTTTTATTACCTCAAAAATTTGATTAGCGACATCTATGGGCGAATAAAGTTTTTATTAATAAATAATTACAGGCTTGAAATACTTACAAATAATTACTGTAAGGAATGCTAGAAATTACACTAGTTAAAAGAGTAATAAAACGGAAAAAAACCAGAAATTTACGAAAATCTAGGAAAGGCAGTAACAACATCCAAACTTAGACTTTTACCACAATTTACGATTATTTTCTCATAAAAAGATATAAAACAAAGTAATTATTAATAAGGAAGTTGCCTCACTTAAAGCAAAGGCATTAATAAAACACAAAAGCTAACCAACCGAAACGTGGTAATAAAACAAAATAAAAAGGAATTACGACCCGAGCGTAAGCACATCTGGCTGACTTAATTCGTATTTACGTAATGTTTAGCGGACTAATGAAATTGTCAGAGGTTCACAACTCGCAATAAAATGCTGGATCAGTAGCCAGTGATTACCTTTGACTAAACTATCGCACAACTGCTGTGCGATTGTCGATTGTTTCGCAGCCAATTCAGTTCAGATGCACAACTAAAAATCGAGTAGTGTGCGCAACTCCATATAAGCTCATAGGAATCAAAGCGAGACTAGACAGTTGTGCGATAGTTTAGTCTTAGGTATTTAAGTTCTAGTAATAGGTTTGAAGTTTTCTTGCCCTGAACTTTTTAAATCAAGATCAATAGAAGACAAGTCTTATTACAATAGATTATAGACCTGGTCCGGCTCCGCGCAGGATTAATTCATAAAACAATTTTAAATATAGCCTATACCAGCTGTTGCTCCTGACTTCGTCTACGTGCAATTAAGAAATGATAAAATACAGCCTATGTTCCTGACTTCGAACTGAAATCAGCCCCTTAGTTTTTGAGTTATTTCAATACATACAAAAATCCAAAAATGAAAATATTTCCTCTTTATAATATTAGTATAGATTATCAAGGCATAATCTAGCATTCTAATGATGTAAGATATATTTGAATCGGTCAAGTAGTTTTTGAGTTTATCCGTAACAAAGTTACAAAAACTTTTATATCAAGAGTTAGATATTTGTTGCCGTTACAGACGTTGCTCGTTAAAACGTTTGAAGGCTTTGTTTTAGGACTCAAGGGATGTAATGACAAGAAAGGGTTTACGACTGTTTTGTACAGTCATGAAAATGGTTAATAGAATAATTCAATTATAATTTGAAGACATTAATTAAATTAAAAAACCATACTTCTAATTCTGTTTAGTATTTTTTTTAAATTAATTGAAAAATGAGGCCTACATCTTATATACTTCTTTTAGTGTTAGAAATATATTTTTCCATTTAATTTAAATGCATTTTAGAGAGGAAAGTATAGAGTAATAGACATATTTTAAGTGGGATTTAATTCAAGGTCTATGCACAACTCTTTTCTAAATTAAATTTTCACTGTAAAAGCAATTAGTCTCAGTAGCTACTGGTCTCTCATATAATGTCAACAGAGTTTGACACGAGCTCTGATTCTCCACACCTATCAATTGTCATTCTAAGTTGACGCAACGTCACTCTTTGCTACTACCCACCATAACGAATCTTGACATGCATTTAAAAGTACCACTTTAAAAACCCCTTTGAAATTCATTCAGTTCACCCGTGGGAACAAAGTTGTTTTTAGTGTTGTATTTTTGCTAACGAAACGTTAAAATCTATCTAACTATACTATAATCTATACTATTATAATAAGCGTAAACACACACTTCTTTGTCGCCTAAGATGTCAGCAATTACAGCATATTTTTGAATAATTCCCTTTTTAATAAAAAGCCCTACACTTACGTCATGCTTTAGGCTATATATTTTCACGCCATTAAACTTAGGTGGTAAATATTTTGGATAGAAACCCTAATGTGGGAAAGAGACCATAAGTTGCTGCCAACATCAAGAAAGAAAGATTGCTAAGGTTTGTCATGTCATGTCATTTTGACATTTGCTATTAATAATTTGACAAATGTAAACAATAAAATGAAGTTTTTTATAATTTCACGCGGATGAATCCGCACGCGAACAGCTAGTAATATTATAAAGAAGAAATGTCTTTATGTGTAAAAATAACTGAAAAACTATTGGGTCGATTTCAAAAATTATTTTATTACTAAAAAGCTACGTAATTAGTGAGTAATATAGGGTTTTATTTTTTAACTAGCTTTCGCCCGCGACTCCGTTCGCGTGGAATTAAGAAAAAGAAAAGCAAGTAGCCTATGTGTTCTTCCAGACTATCCTCGGCATCTATGCCAAATTTCATCGAGATCCGTTCAACAGCTTAGTCTACAAACTCTAACAAACATCCATCCATCCATCCATATAAACTTTCGCATTTATAATATTAGTATGAAGTATGAAGTATGATTTCACGCAGGCGAAGTCGCGAGCAACAGCAAGTATTAAATATAATCGTTAAAATTTTGAATTTACAACCGCAGATGTGCTGACAAGAATTTTTAATGACAGCAGTTTAAAAATTTTACGATTTGCAAAATCTAGTCATCAGACATATTACCCTTTAACACTTTTTTTCATTATGCAAATCATTTTGTATTAACAAATCAACCGTTACAAATTATTGTTTACCATCATTAGCATAATATTTAAAAAGAAACGCGGGTCATAACTAGTAAGAGTCATCCCAACTATTAACTTTTACTACGTCATTAATTTTTTACAATAAAAAATTTGATTTGAATTTATTTTACGACACCGATCAATCAATACTGAAATGCTTATGCAGATTTTTTTATATTTTTTTTAATTAATTCATTAGGGTTGAATATCTTAACTCTTCGATCATAAATTGTTAGTTTATAGGCTTTTAGGGTTGTCACCCGGGGATGTCTTCCGCGCGACTAAATTCCTTGATTTTAAAAGGCAATATTTTAATGCTACGTCAAATTAACGTCTATCCTTTTGTGCGTCAAATATTGATGGCGTGTCGATAGGGTTGCCAAAATGAAATCTGTCGATGTTTTGCCAACGGACCCCTTTTTAAATTTCACGCTACTACTTATATTACAAATTGAATCAATACAATGCAATAATATTGTATTACGTTTGTTACTTTATAGATTATATAAAACGAATGTTTGTGTTACAACATGAAAAGTGGAGAAACACTATTTCAGAAATATAGACAAAAACATTTTTTGTTCCATTCTAGCTTTTAACACGAAAAATTTTTCTATAGTTAATTCTTACTAATCTCACCAATATTGTAGATGCAAAAGTTTAAATGGATAGATGTTTGTTAGAGTTTGTAGCCTAAACTGCTAAACGGATATTGATGAAATTTGTCAAACATGTAGAGGATAACCTGGAAGAACACATTGGCTATTTACTTTATTTTATGTGCATGCAAGCGAAGTCGCCTGCGAAAACTAGTATTATCATAAAGGTATATGCGCGTATTTAAACATGTTACATTGCGAGCATTCATGCAGCTACGAATATTACATTACAACTCGTAACGTCAGTAGGCATCTTAATACGAGACTAGCGAAACACTCACATCTTCTCCTGGGTTGCAAAGAAAATACTACTCAGTGATAATATAGCCTCCAAATGGTGAATGATTTTTTTTAAATCGGTTCAGTGATTTCGGAGCTCGTTCAATACAGACAATCAAATCTTTACTCTTTATAATTTTAGTATAATCAAAAAAACCGAATACTTAAACTCATTTATACTTAGATATTCTTGTTTTAACAAATGTGTTACCGTAAATGTGATATTTCAATAACAGGAAAGTATTTTCGTTCCATTTTACTGTTTATTTTGATACGAACGAGAGCTGAGTAACTTCATATTTTTACAACATATTGCTTTCATTGATGAAGTGTTTCTTATACGAATAAGATAGATAACAGACACAAGAACATAATTATATTGATGTTGATTTGTTTTTATCATTCTATACGCAATTTAATGTTTAATTTCGAGACTGAGGTACAAGGAAATTACTTAATTTTAATATGAGAAAAGGGTTTATAGATATAAATTCTATTGAACAATTTATTTTTATTTTTATTAAATGTTGGATTTATAATCCATTCGCATAGTAAACAAATTGGATAAAAATCCTAATGTGGGAAAAGAACCATAAACTACAAGCTGCCAACATTAAGGAAGCAAGGTTGCCATTGTTTGTCATCATGTCATGTCATTTTCACATTTCCAATTGATAATTTGACACATGTAAACAATATAATAAGATTTTCATAATTTTATGCGGATGAAGTCGCACGGGAACAGCTAGTTGTAGTATAAAGTCAGTCGTTAGTTTAGTGTAACTTATTATTTTGATTTTATACTTTCGAAGTCTCGAGTTAGCATTTTATTATATCTTAGAGAATAACGGTATGCAAATTTTATCATCAAACAAAAGATCACTTAAGTTATAGACGACCCGCATACTTAGCGGCCCTCGACTCTGTCAGACTCAAGTGTATAATGCAATACGTCTTTCGTCTTTATAGATTGAGAACTCCATAATGTTTTATCATACAAAAATGTTGTCCATGTATTTAATAAAGAGTTAAAATAAATATTGCTAATATTATAAATGCGAAATTTTGAATGGGTTGTTAGAGTTTGTAGTCTAAATTGCTAAACGGATCTCGATGAAATTTGGCATAGATGTAGAGGTTAGTTTGGAAGAACACATAGGTTATTTACTTTTATTTTAATTGCACACGGACGGAGTCGCGGACTAAAGCTAGTAGATAAATAATTGGAATAAAGTAAATTTAAGGATTTTGTATGACTGCAAATAAACCTATTTTTTTTTCTTTCATTAAACTGAAAAGAATGAAAAGCATATCAAATTAACTCATTTTTCATATTTAAATACAGAAAAGGCTAGAAAACAATACAGTTTTATAAGAAAATGTACTACGGGGTATGCAAATTCAATACCTATTCAACCTTTTACAACGGAAGTGTAAACACGTTCGAGCAGTTACTTATACCGGGTCCTAAATCAAACACGGACCACTTGTGCGAAGTGCCTCGTAGTGTGGTCCTGACACATTGAATTTGCATACAATTTCGATGGCCGGCATGAATCAAATCATGTGGACGAAGATATAGGGGAAAGGTCAATAGTGGTACATTGAAGTGTGAAAGTTTATCCTTTAAATATTTTTTGTTAATCTTTTAATATGTTATTAAGGGGAAATCAAACGATAGAGTTTCTAAATTAAATGTTGTTTACCATTGCATCAATTCTAATAACAATTTCTAGTTGATGTTCAGATAAAACTGACAGATCTTAACGCAATCTTCTATCTATATCTACACATATAACAAAATTGGAGTGTCTATTTGTAATATCAAAAGAAAAATTCGCATTTCAAAATTTTTTGTCTGTCTGTCTGTATATCTGTCCGCAAGCCGCGTTTGTTTCGGGTAACCTGCGAAACGGCTGGGCCGATTTCGACGGGACTTTCACTGGAGGGTAGCTGACATAGAAGGGTATATTATAGGCTACTTTTTTTTTAATTTCGAATTTAAATTACAAGTACACTTTAAAGTAGCATTCGTAAATAATTTAATGTATATGAAAGTTCAATGTAGACGTTTGATCAAACACTTCTCTTATATTAAAGAAGCTCAAAAGAACACTACGACATACATTACCGACTGTCAATAAAATATTTTAATTTGATCTACACAAAGAGCAATGTATGACAAACACTTTAGACACAGAAAATTAAATCGATTATTCGTTATAGTACAACCCTTTGCGCAGTCTTTTCATCGTTGGTTCGGAAACATTTTCAAGTATCAGGGCGTCGAAGCGTCAAAACCAATCTCACTTCGGACGACACTTGTGGCCCTTTTGTCGCTTTTCATTTGTCCTTTGAGTTGCATTTTCGTTTGTAGGGACAGTCAATTGACTTCGGAGTTGAATGTCCTGTTTTGTATATTCTTATTGGTAAATATTCTTATTTAAAATATATTTAGTTAAAAACGTATCGATTAGTAGTTACCACATTGTATGAAATCATTTAAAATTATCCAATTTTCGACAACAAGAGTTTTAGACATTTTTTTGTTAGAGCGTGCGCACACTATTCGATTTCTAGTTGTGCAAATAAACAGTTGAATTGGCTGCGAAACAATCGACAATCGCACAACAGTATGCGGTAATTTATTTCGAGGTGCAAAAAAATCCAATAAGAAACGTCAACACTTACAATTAAATTGCTAAAAACATTTAACTCTTTGGTTTAAAAAAAATATTAGGCAACGTTAATTAGTGAATTCTAAAATCTGTAACAGCCAGTCTCAGATGTCTCTTGCCTTTCTCACTCAATTAATCAAGTCCGCTTTACAATAATCCGAAACTAATTAAAACACGTATGCCCCGGCCTCTGTCCTGTGGGAACATGGTCCTATCAAAATAATTGCCCGACAGAAGACGGGCGGGGATTATACACAACCCTTTCTGGCGTCAATTAATTTGATGTAAGTTATTCAGCTTAGTTCATTTGCTACCCTTACTTACAACTCGTAATTAGAGATCGGAAATCATAGCTAAGGGTGAAAATGTTCAATGGAATCTTGCACTTATATCTGTTTAAGTGGGAAATAACTTTTTTTATCTTTTTTTATTTCGTAAGATGGCAAACGAGCAAGCGGCCACCTGAATCCGCCAAAATGGCGAAGCGACCGCTGCCCATAGACATTCGCTATAGCGGATGCGATGCCTATCCTTGATCGACGGAGGAAACGCACATAAAGAGGATATTTCACCTTCCTATGCGTCTCCCCAACCGTCAAATCCACGTCTCCTTCCCATCCTATTTGTATAGGAAAAAGAATGAAGGAAAAGGGACTAAAGTTGGTCCTCCGGCATTACACTCATCAGACGAAACGCGGAATGGCTCCCACTTCACGGCTGTCTTCCGTGTGGTCGTGGTATTACACCGGGCGAGCCGACCCATTCGTGCAAAGATGTTAAAGCGGGCTCTACCACTGTCAGAACTTTTTTCTTACTAATGTTAGAACTTCGAATCTTTAGATTTATGGATGTTTGTTAGTATAAGTAACTCCAGAACGATGAAACTCATCTTGCTGATATTTGGTATAGATGTAGAATAAAGCCTAACGGTACTCATAGGTTGTCTATGATCCCAGTAATGCGTACTGTAAATGCGTGATCCTGTGAGATACGTTTTCAAATATTTGCTAAACTAGCTGTTCGCGTGCGGATTTATCCGCGTGGAATTAAAAAAAACTTTATTTTATTGTTTACATTTGTCAAATCCCCAATTGCAAATGTCAAAATGACATGACAAACCTTAGCAATCTTTATTTCTTGATGTTCGCAGCAACTTATGGTCTCTTTCCCACATTAGGGTATTTATCCAAAATATTTACCCCCTAAGTTTAATGGCGTGAAAATATATAGCCTAAAGCATGACGTAAGTGTAGGGCTTTTTATTAAAAAAAGAATTATTCAAAAATATGCTGTAATTTCTGAAATCTTAGGCAACAAAGAAGTGTGTGTTTACGCTTTATTACAATAGTATAGAAGTATAGATAAAACGGTTCAACGCATCTTATTGATATTTGAAAGTGTTTCAATTCATAATCTCCTTAACAATGTTCTGCCCCAATTAGACAAGTTAAGTCTGACGTTGCTAATCCTCTTTACGCCTACATTGTTAATTAATTTTCGATAATTACTTCGGAATTCGCCCTAAGTCGAATTTGTAATTTACAGAAGTGTTTACATTGGTATAGGTAAAAGTTAATGTATTGGAAATACTATAAATCGAACTTTAAAACACTAGTTTTTAGTTAAAAATGCTATAAACGTATATTTAACTGATTTAAGGTCTTGTAGCAAATGTTGAACACTTGATAACTCAATAATTTCTTTTAAAGGTGAATAAATTTTAAACTTTTGCTATTTCTGGAAGTTGTAAATTATGCAATCTACTTTTTCAAAAAAGTCGCCCTTAGTATACAATTTACTATTATAGGTTTTTACTAATAGTGTCTCTGAGTACTGTCTAAGGCCTGTCTATGAGCTTATATGGATGTGCGCACACTACTTGTTTTTTAGTTGTGTAACTAAACAGTTAAATGCGATGCGAAACAATCGACAATCGCATAACAGTTGTGCGATAGTTTAGTCAAAGGTGTGACGCTTTTAATATGACTATTTTCAACATTAAACGATTCGCTATACGCGCTACCTATTCAATATACGAGTGTACGGAACCTTTTCAAAGTGAAACGGATTCCGTGTACAATAAACTAGCGTGAGATACACGAAGTTTATTCACAAAATATTCTCCGGAGACTAGTCTAGCTCGGGGCGGAATGGAAGGTGATGTAGCCCCTACTATTTGCTTCTATTTTAATAAAAACATTATGATTTAATCGAGTTTTGAGTTTCTTTAAATTATTTCTCGTACGAGTATACATATTTTATTAGAACCATTATGTGTCACTAGATCTTAATGACCATTTTATTTAACCCATATTAACATATGTGATGGTTTATACAAAGAAAGTAATTTTTGAAAGTTAAGTAAGCAAAACTACCTTTCAAAATCAGGCTCTTTCATACAAGCTTTTGAAGTACTAGCTATACTAGTAAATTTTAGAAATGTATTAAATATTTGACGAAGTTGCAGAAAAATTACAGGCTCGAGTTACTAAGAGTGTATTTCGAATGAGTTACGTATATTGTCATAAGCAAATAGTAGGGGACTCGAATGCAACGCTATTATCATACATCCCGGAGCGAGCAACAAAACGTTTGTCTTTTTAGCACATTTGTTTAAGCGATAGTTGTATTTCTTCGTCGCGTACATTTCCCTGTGAAAGCAAAGAAAAAGAGACGGATATTAAGAAATTGGTCCTAGCGTCACCGCCCGGGGTAAAATCTTTGTTATGTGTTACAAAGAATATGGTCGTTATTTAGACTGCTTAGCATTTTTATATTTATGTTCTCAGTATGTGTTTTATTTTGTCTCTTTTTACAGATTTGCGGAATGCGGAAATTAGGATGGATGGATGCATCCAAAACGGATTAACAGGTCTCTGTGAAATTTAGCACAGATATAGAATATAGTCTGGAAGAACACATAGGTTACCGACTTTTTTATCCGACCGGAAGTGGTGGTCAAAAGCTAGGTTACATACCTATAGCAAAATATGTACAGTTCTAATAAACGCTGAAGTAATTAAGGGATGCAATCCGAGGGCGGGCTCGATCATTCAATCAACATCCGGACATAATCATAAACCGTCCGGCGCTCGCTGCCGGAATCGTAAATACGCGTCCGGGAGCGTTCGCCGGACATTTATTGCCACTGGATATGAGATCGGTGAAACGTTATGACGCGGATCGCATAGGGAGCTACGGGAATCTTTGACAATTGCGTTTTGATATTAAATACAACTATTTTTCTTGCGTCACAACTTTCTACAATAACTAAAATATTCTGTATTCTTTGAGTGTTAGAGGAAGTTTATAAATAGCGCCAATGGTGCAGAAATTGAGAAGCAAAAGGTTAGCAAAACAACATTTTTATTTCTTATTCATTTTATTTTTATTATCAACTCAACCACAAAACTACTTAAGACACATCTCACAACATCTAATAAACTTTTATCTAAAACCTTATTTAACAACTAGCTGTTCCCTTGCGGCTTCATGCGCAAGAAATTATGAAAATATTTCATTGTTTACATGTGTCAAATTATCAATTTAAAATGTCAAAGTGACATGACATGATGACAAACCTGGGTAATCTTACTGCCTTGGTGTTGGCAGCAACTTATGGCCTCTTTCCCACATTAGGATTTCTATCCAAAATATTTATCCCTAAGTTGAATGGCGTGAAAATATATTATAGCCTAAAGCGTGACGTAAGTGTACGGCTTTTTATTAAAAAAAGAATTATTCAAAAATATGCTGTAATTGCTGACATCTTAGGCAACAAAGAAGTGTGTGTTTACGCTTTATTATAATAGTATAGATATATTATAGATATAGATATAGATGATTTAATTTTTCATCGACTGATTCGAACCCTGATCTCTCAGATAAACACAACTATAACCTAAAAGCTCAAAATATAACAATACAATATAACGACGGACAATAAACGGCCGCTTTAATATAGACATCCGCAGATAAATTCAGACGTAATGACGTCACGGCTGGCAATGTTTTTACGAACGCACTACGACCTATAAAAGTTTTACGACCTCTATTTCGATCGAACCCGTGTTACTGTTAATGAATAAATCAATGAATAATCAAATTAACGAATGAAGATATAAAAATGTCATTTTTAAAACTTATTTTCTTTTTAGCTTAAAACTCAAAGCGACTCTTACAATTTGATACAAATCAAAATTTGAAATGAGAAGAGAAAGAAAAGGCGTGGTCTTATCATTTAAAAACTTTATGAAAATTATATTTTAATGTTTACATTTGTCAAATTATCAATTGCAAATGTCAAAATGACATGACTTGATGACAAAACATGGCAATCTTACTTCCTTTATGTTGGCAGCTTGTAGTCTATGGCCCCTTTCCCACATTACGGTTTTTATCCAAAATATTTACCCCCTAAGTTTAATAGCGTGAAAATATATAGCCTAAAGCATGACGTAAGTGTAGGGCTCTTCATTAAAGAAAGAATTATTCAAAAATATGCTGTGATTGCTGACATCTTACGCCACAAAGTAGTGTGTTTACGCTTTATTTTATTACTAGCTGTTCGCGTGCGGATTCATCGGCGTGAAATTATTAAAACTTATTTTATTGTTTACATTTGTCAAATTATCAATATCAAATGTCAAAATTACATGACATGACATGACATGACAAACCTTAGCAATCTTTCTTTCTTGATGTTGGCAGCAACTTATGGTCTCTTTCCCACATTAGGGTTTTTATCTAAAATATTTACCCCCTAAGTTTAATGGCGAGAAAATATATAGCCTAAAGCATGACTTAAGTGTAGGGTTTTTTATTAAAAAAAGAGTCATTCAAAAATATGCTGTGATTGCTGACATCTTACGCCACAAAGTAGTGTGTTTACGCTTTATTTTATTAGTACAGATAACAATATTTCAGAATAATTCTATAGTAAAAGTTACATTCATTTGGCGTTCAACTTTTAGTTTCGAAAACCTCCGCAAGGGTTCCGTGGTGTAGTGGTTATCACATCCGCTTTACACGCGGAAGGCCGCCAGTTCGATCCTGGCCGGAATCAATTTTTTTTTTGCACATAAAAATTATTCAACACTAAACACATGCCTTATCGATAAGATTTATTTTTTTACATTACTATTCTGATCATCTTACTTCCTACTATCGTACTAATATAGTAAATGCGAAAGTTTAGATGGATGGATGGATGTTTATTAGAGTTTGTAGCCTAAACAGCTGAACGGATCTCTATGATATTTGGCACAGACGTAGATCATAGTCTGGAAGAATACATAGGCTACTTTCTTTTGTTTTTTTTACATTACTATTCTGATCATCTTACTTCCTACTATCGTACTAATATAGTAAATGCGAAAGTTTAGATGGATGGATGTTTAATAGAGTTTGTAGCCTAAACAGCTGAACGGATCTCTATGATATTTGGCACAGATGTAGAGCATAGTCTGGAAGAATACATAGGCTACTTTCTTCTGTTTTTTTCATTCCACTCAAACGGAGTCAAAAGCTAGTAAATAAATTATAATTGTACGTAAAATGTATGTTAAAACCGTAATTAAACGAAATTCAAAATCAAAATAATATCTTAATATAAATCACTGCTTTAACATACATCAAGCAATTTAATAATCACACACGAGATATTTGCGTCCACAGCCATTATGTAAATCCAGTGGACATCAACTCTATAGACTTGAAAATTAAAGGCAATATACGAGTAGATAGGATCGAATTAGAGAACAAGCAAACAAATGGAGTCCGGCAATTCCTATCACGCTTAATTAAATGTAATTCAAAGTGATGTTCGTATTCAAATTTAGTCGCAAATCAAAGTGCCCGTATCTTCGCGCTATGGGAAACTGGAGCAGTGAATAGAGATGATTATTATTTGGGGTCATTTAGATAGGACAAAGGCTGGACGAACGGACACCCCTTTATTACTCCGACTAGGAAATGAATGGAGTGGATGTTCATCAAATTTTAAATAAGAAACTCACAAAAGAGCTCTATTGCATTTTGAAATTTCTAACTGCGATGTTACATTTATTAATGTTTTTAAACTTTTTAATATTATTGACCATAATATTGTGTCATTTGAATTGTATTTTCAACCGTTTGTCTCCAAAGTGTGAGTTTTTAATCAACTTGCAACTTGACCCTTGGCCTCTTGTGAACTATGTATCTTTTGTTTGTAAAACTTTATAGTGGTATACGACTCAATGGTTTTTCCTGTGATAAATTCCTGAAACTTATTCGTCCGCTACGCCCAATGGAGTGGACAGTTTTTTCGTATTTTGCAATTGATAGCCGTCAGTGCACAGCAATTAAGGGGCCGCCGCACGCGCGGACTCCGCATATTTTAAATATTCCTTTTATTATGTAGATTAACGTATTGACTTACCTCGCCTTATTTATCCGGGCTATTAACACTTTTGTCATTCAATTATACCCCCAATTCTTAGCCACGTAAAGTTGATTTCTGTTTGTAAATAAACACAAAACAATATTGACCACGCTCTTATCTCCGGACTCTTAAATGAGGGTCACTTTGTGTTTAATTTTTTTGATAATTACAAATACTTATAGCGGGAAATAAATCATAACAATTTCAATTAGTATATAATTTTCTATTTTGACCGTACAAATGACTATAATTATTTAATTAAAGCGACAATTATCATTATCTAGTAATTTCTTTAAATACTTTTTTTTATCAAATATGATACATGGACAAGTAGCTAAGTATGTACAAATTAATAAATATTGAAATTAAATTTTCTTTTCACACAGCAAAAACTGCAAACCATAAGCATCACTAACTTCCGTATAAGGCCACCTGCCTATAAAAATATCTGTCATTCGAAAATAGATCTTAACATCAACTGAATAGAGTTCAAATTAGTTTATTCTTCTAATGTAGATTCTTGACCAGGTGTCTTCACGCACGGTAAGACACAGGGGTTGGGTGACTCATGCATTCTTAAGGTCAAACTGACACGTGGTCAATTTTTTACCCATACAGCACTTTTACTTGCATAACTGAACTTTAAAATTACTGCTAGTAACTTAGGTTATAAGGGAATTACTAATTAGGTTTAACTTAGTAACCCAATATGCGTCTAGGAATTTCATTTTAATAACCAACTAGGGTCAACAGTGGCGCCAATATCCGATTGAAAAATCAACGGCCAACGTATGAAACTGGAAACAAGTTTTTCAGTTTTTCGAACAGGTAAACGATGATACCAGATTTAAATAATTTTGGGTGTCAATTAAAAACGGCGGGGTCTAAAATAATTTTGTGTATATGGTGATTTACCCAATGGGTAAAATAATGATTTTATCTTCTAAATAAACCTGGTTCGAGGCTTGTTAATTTACAAAGCCACTATCCATACAAAAAATAGACAAGTCCTTTATGTGACGTCAGATAAATTGCAAAAGGTCAGTTTAAACAAATCTTAGTGGAAATTACTTAGATTACTTACTCGAATTTATTAAATTATGAAAAAGAATAAGTATTAAATTTCAGTATATTCAGATATAACTAGCATTATAATAAAAACTCACAGCAAAAACGTTAACCGTTAAAAACGTTAACGACGTAGTTTGCGTTCTTTACCGTATCACAAACATCTGTCAGCTAACCTTTAGCACGTGCCGCATGAATTGCTCCTAGTGACCACACCTTGCATATTCACGCCTTGCCAGGGTGGGCAGTAATTACAAATGTTCGCGATGCACGATATGTGGGCGCAAAAAATAATTAAGAATACCGGAATGGCATGCGCCGTGGTAAATTGTAGAGTAACACAAATTATCAGATACATCACTTTTAATAAAATGCAAAAAGTAAGGAACAAACACTTTTTTAAAGGATTAAACGTATTTGGACTAAAAGCAGGTGGACATTTATTTTTTAAATTATTAAATACAATCTATACATATTCATAAAAGAAAAATTCCAGATTTCGGGAAGATGATGTACTTGCGTTGCTGGTAACGAAAATCGCATTTAAAATTTTTTGGCCTGTCTGTCCGCAAGCCGCGTTAGTTTCGGGGAATCTCCGAAACGGCTGGGCCAATTTTGACCGGACTTTCTCTGAAGGGTAGCTGACGTAGACGGGCATATTAAAGGCTACTATTTATCATAATATTGCGTGGACGAAGTCGCGGGCAACAGCTAGTTTGTAATCAAATTTGTCAAAATCACACATAGAATAGTAATTGATTTTATTTGAGACCAAAACCAGTGTGCTTGTATCTATACTATCTATCTATACTATTATAATAAAGCGTAAACACACACTTCTTTGTTGCCTAAGATGTCAGCAATTACAGCATATTATTGAATAATTCTACGCTTTAGCCTATATATTTCCACGCCATTAAACTTAGGGGGTAAATATTTTGGATAAAAACCCTAATGTGGGAAAGAGCCCATAGGTTGCTGCCAACATCAAGAAAGAAAGATTGCTAAGGTTTTTACATATTTTAGGACATTTGCTATTGATAATTTGACAAATGTAAACAATAAAATAAAGTTTTTATAATTTCACGCGGATGAATCCGCACGCGAACAGCTAGTGAGATGTATAAAAGTGGACGATGCAAAATAGGTGCTTGCAAACGGAAGTACTAGAACTGGCGCTTCTTAATTTTTTGGCTATACTACATTTTGCACTATTTGCGTAATGCACTGAGCAATATATAGACAGCTAAGCTACTATTACGGACAGATGTGTATTAATATTGATGACACATTGACAAACTAACACGCTATACTCAATTAATCATAATTGTATATCACTATTTGTAATTAAAATTGCCTATTTAACGTCTAATTTAGAAAAGTATTTATGTTACCACAGTGATGCACCCAGTCTCCTAATTATGGTACACAAACGGTATGACACGCAAATTGCGAATTATATTTTGTGTCGAATACTTCGATCGAGACGGTTTTCTTAGCAAGTTGTTTATATCATTAAAGCAAGTTAAAAAAATGTATAAAGAACCCGTCAATATGAAACAATCCATACGTGTGTAGTCTAGGCATACCATATAAACTAATCTATACTAATATTATAAAGGGGAAAAAGAAAGATTTGTACTTTTGTATGTATTGAAATAACTAAAAAACTACTGGGAGGAATTCGAACATTCCTTTACCATTAAAAAGGTACGTTATCAGTGATTAACATAGGCTTTATTTTTTACTATTTTTTAATTCCACGTCGACTGAGTCAAGAGAAACAGCTAGTTTATTATAAAAATGCACGAGCATTAATTCGTCTAAAAACACGTTGCAAAAAATGCAAATTCCAACCGCCAAAATGAAACGTACATAGGTAGCGCAAAGTTTACAACGTCGGCGCAATCAACAATCACGATCCCGACAATCCCCATCAGGAGTTAGATTAGTCGCCCCACTGCGATGCCAAATTAAATCCATCCCAGAAAATTGTGACAAACGCCATCCGTCATCCCGACCCCTCATTTGCATGAGAAAAACTGTTGAAGAACAACTATTTATCAAATGGCAAGAGGACTTCCGGCGGCCATGACAGTAGGCGCGACGAGCATCCGCCCGCCATCTTTGGCGCGAGAACACGACATATCCGGCTGCGGGATGAAGTTATTAGTAAATAGAAGTGACAATGTTAAATTTTAATTATTATAAAAATAGTGTGTAAACGGACCTTATCTATACTAATATTATAAAGAAGAAAGATTTATGTCTTTGTATGTATAGAAATAAGTTAAAACTACTAGGCCGATTTCAAAAATTCTTTCACCATTAAAAAGCTATGTTTTTTTTTTTTTTATAACATAAGGTGGCAAACGAGCAAGCGGCCACCTGAATTCGCCAAAATGGCGAAGCGACTACTGCCCATAGACATCCGCAATTGCAGAAGCGTTGCCTACCCTTATCCGACGGAGGAGGAGACGCACATAAAGAGGATATTTCCCCTTCCTATGCATCTCCTCCACCGTCAAATCCACTCCCCCTTCCCATCCTCTCCTTATAAGAAAAGGGTGGTAAAGAGAAAGGGACTTAAATTAGGCCTCCGGCACCACACTCATCAGACGAAACACGGAATTGCTTCCATTTCACGCCTGTCTTCTGTGTGGTCGTGGTATTACACCGGGCGTACCGACCCATCGTGCTAAGATGTTAAAGCGGGCACTACCACTGCAAAATCAATAATCAGTGAGTAACATACGCTGTAGTTTAGTATTTTAGTTTCACACAGACGAAGTCGCAAGCAACAGCTAGTGTTAACTAAAATAATTAGCAATCACTACCTTAGAAATATAGGCTTTGATGGGGATTTCTCACTTCGTGGAAAATCATATAAACAAAAAACCTTTAATGTATTCTTCACTAGGTTAGTTTTCACCTACAAATGTTATTTGTGCATTTTGCTCAGCTTTTAATAACATAATTATAAGTTGCATTTTTACTGTCACTTCTATTTCTTCATATATCTTCGTTCCTCAGATCCCCTGATTGGGGAGCGATCTCTATTTAGATAATTTAGTGGTACACCGGGGATGAAATATGCGCTGAGCTGCTGCTCTGATTGCAAGCACTTCGTTATCTTGATCGTTGTCTTGCTTACCTCTTATTGTTCGTGATCATTTCTTATTAACAAAAAATGAATAAGCTCAAAAATGTAGCTTAATTTTAGATTTTTATTCAATTGTCCGCGTGGAATTAAAATAAACAAAAGTGAGTAGCCTACGTGTTCTTCCAGACTATCTTCTACATCTATACCAAATTTCATCGAAATCCCTTCAGCCGTTTTGTCTACAAACTCTAACAAACATCCATCCATCCATCCATCTAAATTTTGGCATTTATAATATTAGTATGATTATTCTAAAACATTTTTAATTGTCAATACTAATTGTTAAAATGTTAATTGTATTCTTTTTCGATTTATTTTATTAATTCTAGTTGAAGAAAATAAGGCCAAAAATGTGTGTGGGCAAAATAGCTCACAATTGTATGAGTTTTTTTTTTAATAAATTATGTGATAATTTAATATGTAGTTTAAATTATTTCATGACGTGTTTATAAATATTGCGGAATTTTTGACCTTCATAAATGAAATCTAGAGCGCAACTATCTATATTATACAATCAAAGGTAAGTGATAAACAATTTCAATCGAAATTGTAAGCCTTCGATAGCTCAGTTGGTAGAGCGGTGGACTGTAGAGGTAATCGATTGTAATCCATAGGTCGCTGGTTCAAATCCGGCTCGAAGGAATCTTTTTGTTGGTTTTTTCTTATATAATTTATTTTTATTTATACGTTTTCATCTGTTATCGATTAATATCAACTAAAAATATAACTTATCTATCATACAATAGATTTTATCTATTATTTTATACTTTGTAAAAAGTATTTTCGTACAAAATTCATTTAAAATGTAATTAGAAACGTTGAAACGAAATACGTAATTTAATTATTACTTTTAATAAGCATTCTTTCGTTAAAAAATAACCACAATCAAATTATCTTCTCAATTCAATTTTGTACAAAGAATTTGTACGCACCTTAACCCTCCGCTAATACTACCATGATCTTATTTAATGACGGACGTTGTCTTGATTATTGAGATTTTTTTTGAGAATTCAAAACATTAAGATTATTATGTTGTTATAAATAAACAATTTTCCTATTTATTATAGTTTTATTATTGACACTCTTTTATTCGGTAATTTTAAATATCTACTTACAATTATTTTATTATTGGTAATATGGATATTCTTCTTACACATGAATATGTGTAAAATCAAATAATCCTGAATATAAAAGTTTAATAATAACAATATTACCTCTTAGATTAATCGTATATTAACCACAATTTGTATATATCTTTTAATTGGTATAACTGTTATTGTAATAGTTAATCTCTTATTTTTCAATAAAATTATTTCTTTTTATATTTCTTGCATTTATTCCGGAGTCGAACCGTAACCCTTTGGTCGCCCTACTTCCAACCGCAGAAGTATTCGTGAGTTCAGGAACCGTGCTGAATCAATTACTGCAAGGATTCAATTGTCCCGGACGTCTACGTTACAGGGACAAATTCATTTAAGATGTAAAAAAATTAAGAACAGTACAATACTTGGAAAAGGGACTTTTACAACAAATGTCATTATACAAAACGCGTAAAAATTACAACTAAAACTTATTAGGGGCAGTAAAAATAGTGTAAGATTAAGGCGAAATATTAAAAATGTTTATAAGTACTCTTTTAACGAAAAAAGTATTAAAAACGTTAATCCAATTGTCTTCTTTTTCCTTTTAACAATACAAAATCAAATTAAAAACTAGCTCTATATACTAAACGCTAAATACCTCAGTGGGTTTTCACTAGCGCGTTAGAGAAGTGATATTTTGGTAAAAATTTACAGGATAAAACAAAAGAAAAAGAAATTTAATCTGTCTACACATTTACGATTTTTTTTAATATATATTTTTCCAACTAGTTTTATATTAACTGTCTTATTTGAAATGCCCTGTATCACCTTTTGACCGACTTCCCAAAAGAAGGAGGTACTCAATTCGTCCATATATTTTTTTTTTTTTTTTTTTTTATGTGTGTTACGGCATAACTCCGCCTCTGGTAGACCGATTTTGAAAATTCTTTTTTTATCCGAGAGGTAGTGCTTGCAGGTGGGTCCCATTTTTTTGTTTGATTTTTGGAGTCAAAGACTACGGCGTAGTTAAATAGTTTAGCTTAAAATTGCGTGACGAAATTTGGTGTCTTTTTTGCTTTCTATGCTTACGTAGCCTAAACTATAAGACTTACACAAAAATTATGTATGGAAGAATTGTAGCCCTTTAAATTTGCTAAATAAAAGTCAGCGATAGCATATATCTATCTATTAAGGTTGTCGCACAATAACCACTTTTTTCATTAAAATTTCGATCAAAATCTATACCCCACTTTCAACGCTATTACTCGTGTTCGGTATGGATCCTTATCAAAATAAATGTGTCCATCATCAAGAGAATTTAATGTAGATTATAAATACCCTTGGAACAGTGTAATTCCGATCAATAGTTTAGGAGATATCATAAATAGCAAATTACGAGTCGCAGAAAAAAATACCAACTTGTAACAAAGTTTGCTTTCTTGGCTTACGTAGCCTAAACTGTAAGACCTACATAAAAATGATGTATGAAAGAATTGTAGGTCATTCAATTAGCTGAATTAAAGTCTGCGATAGCATATATCTATATCTTAAGGTTGTCGCACAATAACCGTTTGTTTCGAGAAAACCGTCAAATAAGTGCAATCGACTTTATTTAAAACGCTTTTATTCTTATTTGGTATGAATCCTTATCCAAATAAATATGTTTTCACGATAGAGTATTATATGTAGATCATAATTGCCTTTTACAGTACGTAATTCTGTGCAAGATTCTAGAAGTTATCAAAATATTAAAACTCACGGGCAACAGCGGCGCGCGGCCGCACCGAATTATGAGTGAATGATCGCAACGATGTATTAGTTCTTTACTTAATTTCTTAGATAATCGATTTAGATAACTCATTATTTGTTTGAAAGCTAGTGATTATCCTACTGCGATGTCTAGATTCACTAAAAATCGAGAAATAAATAAACTTTTTAATAAAAAACAAAACCGACTTCCAAACAAAATACACTAAAAACAAAATCTTCTCAAAAAAACAGTACACTAAAAAGTAACGAAATAATTACTTGAAAATAGTAAACCTCCCTTATTGTAGCTGTAATGTCTATATTGTACAATTATTATTACTTTGAAGTCGGTGTCAGTCATTACTAAAAACGTTACTATACTTTCAATTGTCAATTGTTATGGTAAAAATGTAGAAAACCTTACGTAAAAATATCACTACATATACCTCGGCTGACACTGACATCAAAGTAATAATAATTGTACAATATAGACATTACAGCTACAATAAGGGAGGTTTACTATTTTCAAGTAATTATTTCGTTACTTTTTAGTGTACTGTTTTTTTGAGAAGATTTTTTTGTCTTTAGATTGATAAATCTGTTATGATTTATTAACTTCAGTTTATTACAAGTGTATAGCGACCTCCGACTATCTACTCTCCCTTTTACATCTTGGGAAGGGGGGGTGGCTGTAAACCAGCTCGACACTGGATCTCAACCAGTATCGGTTAAGCTGAGCCTCCCCTTTTGCCATCTGTTACTAATTTTCATAAAAGTTTCTTAGTTGTGTATATATTTTTTTGGATGGCAATAAAAAGGTTTTTATTTATTTATTTATTTATTTATTAAATCGTATCGTTCCCGTTACGGAATGTAAGAAAATACCCACCGCACTGTACCAATTACACTCGAACCAAGTCAACCCTTTGAATGCTTTGTAGAACTTTTTAATTGCCGCTAAATCGAAAAGGGATCGAATAAAAAGAGGCGGGGGTCATTGTTGGCTAGATGTCATTAATCTATATAGGTGGGTAAGGATTTCACGCTGTCATGGATTTCTATTTAAACTTTTTATTATACACATAATTGCATCGAAATTTAAGGAATTCGCGAGTTTAGTAAATACTAAAACAGTCTAATTCAATAATTAGCACATTTAAACAAAGTAAAAATTATGATAAAACCAACTGTCGCACTCGACTCCGTCCGAGTAGTGTTAAAAAAAGTAAGTAATCTATGTGTTCTTTCTTCCTATACATCTATGTCATATTTCTCCGAGATCCGTTTAGTAGTTTTGGCTACAAACTCTAACATCCAACCTTTTCATTTATGTTAGTAATATATAACTAAATATAACATCTCCCTCACAATATATAAATGTATAAAATACATGTAACTATAGAAGTGCTAAATCTGGTAATTAACAACGACTTAACCCTTGTGTCTGGTGTACGAAATTCATCGCCATTGTTATACGGTTCTCAAACTTTTCATTTATTTACAAATCTCAATTATATTCGATGATGGCAAACTATATAAACTTTTCCTAAAGCTAATCTTACAATCTACAATCATACTAATATTATAAATGCAAAAGTTTAGATGGATGGATATTTGTTAGAGTTTGTAGCCTAAATGGCTGGACGAGTCTCGGTGAAATTTGGCATAGATGTAGAGGTTAGTCTGGAAGAACACATAGGCTATACTATTGCTTTTTGTTAATTCCACGCGAACGGACTCGCGGGCAAAAGCTAATTATTCTATAACTTAAAAAATTTGTTTTGCTCCTGAACATAAATATCGCTTAATAGATCCCAATTGTACATCTTCACTAATATACGTTTTTCGTTATAAACTCAAAAACTACTAAACTGATTTAATAAAATCTTTCGCAATTAAACTCTTACCTTATCACTGAGACACGCCACTTATTTTAAAATAATATCAAACCGTAAATGAAGGCGTAAAGTTTGAGAAACACAATTTTTAACCCTTCCATGACTAGCAGTGATTCATCCGGCGTCAACTGGTGATGGATCAAGATATTAAGCCATGAGCGTGGCGAATCCTGCCTACCTCTCTATGCATATTTTACTTTTATTGTTGCTTCACGCTTTCCTTGACTGATGGGCGTGACTCTTTTCATATAATTTCTATGTCATTAAGGGATTTAATTACATTTTAGGAAGTATGGTTTCTTGTATCGTTATATTTTTGTAATTTCTTATATTATCTATGATACTTTTGAGAAACACAAAGCAGTGATTGATGACGCTTGAGAGATTTCAAACTTCATTTAAATAGTTTATGCTTATATTTCTATTTAAATAAAACAGTGCATATACGTAGAATGTAGTCTGGACTAACTAGTAGTATAAATATTATAAAATTATATAATGATATTCACAAACCGATTCGTATTATACTCTCCTCGTATTATTTTAAAAGCGCCTGGAAAAATGAAACTAGCAATTTAACATGAACACGTAATAGTCATGAAAGTTGTTGTAAAATTGATATTTAATTGCAGTAGTCTGTATAAATACTAGATTATACAATATTTTCGCATGACATGGCTTTATCCGCATTTATTAAGCGTAATTGCCCGCATGGCCAATAATTCCGAGATCAGTTACCTAAGAGTACAGTCAGGCACATAATTTAAACAATATTTTCTTATATTATTTTGGATTTATCCGTTTAATAAGTAGGTTATTGGTACAATTACATTATCAATAACTTTAGTAATTTAACCTCATATTAATCAATGTAATTTAAATACAATAAAGTAAAAAATGAATAAAAACAACAAATAAAAATATGAATATGACTTTTGTTGTTGACTGTACCGGTATTTATTACCCCTTGCTTATTAAAAGCGTGAGCAGAGAGAATTAATATGCAGATGAGTCAAATTAGAGTGAGCTTGATGGATCAGAGATGTGATGTTCCGGGTACAATGGACCCGCATTGCTTTTTTATAATATTTCACTGTCCACTTGATCCACAAATACCTACAGATTATTGCAATGTTTTGATTTTAGTATAAATAGTTTTCTTACTAATATCGTAATTGCGAAAGTTTGTTAGAGTTTGCCATACTGCTGAACGGATCTCGTTAAAACGCATAAATATAGAGGACAGTCTGAAAGTGTTATTTTTTAGTGTTCATGTGTTCATAGATTAGTAACTTTCGATTTTTGAATTCCACGCAGTAGGAGTCGCGGGCGAAAGCTAGTAATTATATATAATCATACTTCATACTAATATTATAAATGCGAAAGTTTAGATGGATGGATGGATGGATGGATGGATGTTTGTTAGAGTTTGTAGCCTAAACGACTGAAAGAATTTGGATGAAATTTGGTATAGATGTAGAGGATTGTCTGGAAGAACACATAGGCTATTCACTTTTGTTTTTTTTCATTCCACGCGGACGGAGTCGCTGGCGAAAGCTAGTTATATATAATCATACTAATATTATAAATGCGAAAGTTTAGATGGATGGATGGATGGATGGGTGGATGTTTGTTAGAGTTTGTAGCCTAAACGACTGAAAGAATTTGGATGAAATTTGGTATAGATGTAGAGGATATTCTTGAAGAACACATAGGCTACTTACTTTTGTTTTTTTTTAATTCCACGCGGACGGAGTCGCGGGCGAAAGCTAGTGATGATATAAATCAGCTCACATGTTTCGTCATCGAGTCTAGCGTAAGTAAGAGTGACTAGGATATTTAAGAACAGTGGACCAGTGCTGTTTGACTTCGCAAATATCTGATAACTATTTTGCATTGTTTAAACGTCGAGAGAAATTCGTATAAATAGTCAGATAAATTTGTATATTAATTCATGTAGTTAGATGATTTTCAAAATTTAATATGTGAATTATTCAAGTTAATTTTTCAGGGTTGTCAAACTAATCCATAGTTCAAAGGATCGTTTTTAATATTTTGTTTCTTATGCAAATCTACGTAAAATATAAAATAAATAATTTAAAATCAATTGTTGGCAATCGATCATACATTAGTCATCATTATGTAGATGATTGATTATGTTTTATATAATTTAAAATAAAATATAAATAAATCTATTCGATACTAATGACTACAAATTAGTCACGGTTGTCTACAATTTTTAATCAATATGCCTAAATGGTATATGCAAATGTATTTATGTAAAGCCAACCAGTCTTTTGGTTGAAGCTTGCCTTTTCTCCTAATGGTGACAATATTCCGATAAAAAGAAAAAAATTGCTCTTCTGAATGCATACACCGAAGCGTAACCTACATCTGATCTTTCTATATTTACCAACCTTTTGTTTCAAACTAAGATATTCCTTAAATTAGTGTTTTGAATTGCATGTTTTATATAAATAATTTTCTATTTATGTGTATAAAAATACAGCAGCCTCATACACAAACATGTGTAGCAAATCAGACGAGCTATCGCCCGCGACTTCATTGGTAGGGAATTAAAAAAACTACCAGTAGCCTATACGTTCTTACAATGTTAATGAGGAAAAAAAAAAAAAAAAAACTATCTAATTGTTAATTATGATTGTTTTATTTGAAAAGATAGTAATACATAGTTATTTATAGGTGTGATATATGTTTTTAGTACCTTCTTTATTTTTTATTTTATCACCTTCAAAATAACTATTATAATTAAGCGTAATGTTTTTCTTTGTTTCCTTTGTTTTCTTTGTGTAGACATTAAATTAATTGTAATGAAGTATTGGGGAAGGAATTGGCTCCTGTGACACAGGGCAACCTACAATAGGAGCCAAGACTTCCATGAAATGTATTACTTAAGAGACAATAAATAAATTATTATTATTATTATTATTATTATTATTAATGTTCTACATTTGTGTCAAATTTCATCTAAATCTCTTACATTTTGGCAATTCATGCTAACAGCCATCGTTTCGGATTCATCATTTTCTAAGATCTTTCGCCTAAACTTCGAACCCGTGTCCACATAGTCCTTACTCCTTACCTTACCATTGAGGCCATGAATAAGTGACAAGTTAACAATGAACATTAATGATTCATGTACAGAACAGTAGCAGATAAGATTCCACGTAATTAGGTGCAATTACCGATTGATGAGAGCGCGATACCGGCGATAGCAGTACTAATTAGCGTCCGATAACATCCACTTTGATTAACAATTGCATTGCAATTGTATGTACTAGGGCGACAATGATTTTCGTGTAAAATCTTACTAATATTATAAATGCGAAAATTTGGTTGTTTGTTAGAGTTTGAAGCTTTAACGTCTGGACGAATCTCGATGAAATTTGGCAAAGATGTAAAACAAAATGTGGAAGAAAATGAAGGCTACCTAATTTTGTTTTTTTTTCAACATCACGCGGCCGGAATCGCGGGCGAAAGCTAGTAACAATATAAAGAAACACTGAATAACCTAATTATTATTATTTTTTGGTTAAGAGAACAGGCCAGCACGATTCCTCTACAATATTACACATGTATTGTAAACCATTGGAATTACTCTATCGATTAAAACTGCATCAAAATCCCCTGCGTATTTTAAAGATCTAAGCATACGTAGGGACAAACAGACAGTGAGAAGCGACTTTATTTTATACTATTTTGTACGCGAAGTAAACATTCCAATTAATTATTGACAGGATGGTGTTAGTATCGTCACACTAAGTAGTTTGTCGTTGACAGTGTTAATAATGTAATTATTAAACAATGTTCTACTTGATTAGATAATGTGACAATGTGAAATGACATCTTACATGGTCAAACACATTACGCTTAGTGGAGAAAACCATACGCTGTACATACCAGATTAACTGAATGCATTCTTTAGTATCGCTCTCCCAGTCTCTGTATTTCTATTTCTCTCTCTCTCTCTCGCACTCCGCTTATAATTTTGTCTATGCAGTCTTTCTTATCGTGGATAAGACCTATATAGTATCTTTTTATAGATTGATGTCTTCATATTGTGTCAACCTAATCTGTATCAGTTTTGTTAGTTGTCGTTTTGATACATTAATGTCCGGTTTCCCAGCTTCGTTTAACCATTCGTTAGTGTTTTTGGGCCGACAAATTCATGCAATGCATTTCAGAACTACATAACTTGAGTTTTACTCCGTTGAAATACTAATGAATCGCTAGGTAATGCCAAAAAAAGTAGAAACTTCAGAAACCCAGCATTAATGCCACTACGGTTTAAACGTATGTGTGAATCGCAGTCCACATTGAAAGTGTTAAAAACAAACTAGAGTTAAACGGTGTTAGCTTACGCAAGCTATTTAATGTACAAGTCTACCGATGCGTTGTAATAAGGTTATTAAACTATGACGTCATTGCGTGTCAGTTATCTGTCCTGCACAGTTTTGTGACATTTTTCCTGTCAAAATAATAAGCGGAAAGATAGATGGGGTGTTTACATTAATTTGTGGACACTCATTTAAATTGTGGTATGGGTTCATTAAAATTAATTTAGTAATGGGTTGAAGAAACAAATAAAAAAATCATGCCACAGAAAAATGTGTCCTTTCTTTGTATTTTTTTTAAAATTGATATAACTTTAAGGATATGGCCATATTCACGTCCTGTAACGTTTCTTAAGACATAAATATTTTGAAAACATAAATAGAGATTGTCTAGTGTTTTGTTATGCTATGCTAATTGTTATTTACACGATTGATTAGTGTCAAATAACAAAAGAATTGTTACGTTTATTACAATTCAATACACAGAATTGAATAACGAATCGTTTAGACCCTAAAGTAACGATATTAAACTGTTTATCATATAACTAATAGGAAATAATCACGACTTAATTCCATTACTAACGCTTTCTACCGAAGCTCGGTATTGGGGCTGACAATTTTCGAATTGGAATCCTTAATGTATTCACCCCCTGATAAGTCGGGTGTCGTGTTTATACATTGATGTACGAAAGCAAATTTTGGATGTTCCATAACAGAGATATTCTGCTCTAGCTGGTTATTACGTTACACAATTTTGCCCACGACTATGTCTACGCGTGTTCTTCCAGACTATTATACAGCTATCTATGCCTAATTGCATCAAGATTCGTTAAATCGTTTTAAAGATATGTAGTAGCAAACATACATTCAGACGTTTGCATTTACAATATCAGTTTGATTAAAAAAATAATGTTACGTTCTGCGATTTTCATATAAAATACCGCATCCATTTTTCTTATCACTTCAATGTTCTATTTATTTTCCGTGTCCACATATTGTGTTGGCGACGTGTTAGATAAAACTTATACCTCAAATTTCATACGTTTTGGGACTGATACCAATATTTGTTTTTAAGCAATAGAATTCGTAAGCGACGCTTACAATCTTACAGAGGTCGAAACATTAATGGAAATTGGTGTTTTATAGTAGCTTTATCACTTAAGACGCTGTAACATATTTAAATGTAGTTTCAGCATTGGGGCAAAAGTCTAATTACAAATGTTAATAACATATATGGGTTTAAAAGTTATATTTTGTACTAGCTATTGCTCGCGACTTAGCCCGCGTGGAATTTAAAAATAATAAAAAATATAGCCTATGTTACTCACAGATAAAACCTTTCTAATGGTGAAATAATTTTTAAAATCGGCTTATAGTTTTTGAGTTATTTTAATACATACAAAAATACAAATCTTTCCTGTTTATAATATTAGTATAGACATGGGAGGTACCAAACGAGATAAAGATGTTTGTTAAGTTGAAATGACCAAATATATTTAATCAAATGATCAAAGATATTTAGGTTTATATTTATGTTATCCATAGCATTAATTGTCAAAGATTACCCACGCCGCGGGATATTAACATACAACTGGCCGAGTATAAAAGGGGTGAATACATTTGACAGGACAAAGTGTCGCGCCGTCGCCAGCGACGCGTGAACAATCCTATAATTAATACTCCGCGTTACATCTACAATGTAACCCTATTTATTTATATGAAATATTTCATTTCATAATGCATCAATGCGGAATGTTACGTCACAACTGCATACCACGAATTTAACTTAAAACTTGTAACGTGATTTGAAATTAAGCAAAATTATTTTTACAATAAAATGGCATTGGGAGTGTTTAATTCCAATTAGCAACGGCTAAATCTAAGTGGAAATAAGCGCTAACGAGAATCTAGAAAAAACCTCTGCTTATATTATTAGTTTTTCTTTAAATCTATATCTATACTCTTATTATAAAGAAGAAAGTTTTGTATTTTTGTATGTATTGGAATAACTGAGTAACTACTTGGCCGAAGTAAAAAAATCTTTCACCATTAAATAGCTCAGCGATCTGAGTAACCTAGGCTATATTTTTTTTCAATTTTTAATTTCGCGTGGACGAAGTCGAGAGCAACAGCTAGGAATAAATAAATCAGCGCTTGACCACGACCCCATCTAGCCTTAAGTGAAGATGTGCTCGATTTTACCTACGTCTCATATCTTGGGAGAATGTCAGAATCAATATACAGCCTACTAAAGAAAATTTTATTTCCAAAAATAAAATAGATATCCGCCAACAATATGATCAGTATTTACGACTTCCATTAACGTTCTGCATTGTGGAATACTAAAAGTATAATCAAATAAAAATATCACATCCTGATCTTCAATATTCATGAAGATATAACCACGAATCATTTGGAACGGGAGCAATATTTTTCTCAATCACCATTAGTCCCCGTATCTGCTGGCCTACCAACCTTTACACACCGAGATAGCAGCATGCGTTTTTACTTTTTCAAACAAAAATCTATCAAAACCTTCATCACTTGCCATGCTATTTTCATCTTTAGGACCTCGTTAACAAGATTCAAGTTTGTGTTTATCTATATGATTGGTTAAGTTAGATAAATCCTTGCAGTTATATTGCAGGAGAATTCGGAATATGTCGGCACTTCACTTTTATTGTATCAAATAATAGGGGTGTTCTTATAGCCATTATCACGTGTTTGATCTAAAATGATACTTGGCTCCGCATGCACTAGAGGGGTGTCTTTTCCATGGACTTTTCGGTCAAATTTTAAGCGATATCGTGAATTGAATCGCATTGAAATAAGGTCGATAATCCGGATCTTTTTGATTGCGTCCTTTGTTATGGTGGTTTTATAATATGCCGTCAAGTTGACGGGTATTGATGTGGGCCTTTTTATAAAATTGTCTGGGGAGCTTTATAAGGTGTTTGGTTGACGGACATTTATCTTTCCTCATTCGCAATAGGCCACTGCAATCTGATAAATTTTAGAATTTACAATTTACTACTAGAAAAATGAATCCTAAACACATCCTTCGTTTCTTTATATGACACTAGCCGCGTCTTTATATGACACTTTTTTTATTTCGCCCGCGACTCCGTGCGCGCGAAATAAAAAAAAAACAAAAGCAAGTATATGCCTATGTGTTCTTCCAAACTATCCATGCCAAATCTACATCTATGCCAAATTTCATCGAGATCCCTTTAGCCGTTTAGGCTACAAACTCTAACAAATATCCATCCATCCATACATCCATCTAAACTTTCGCATTTATAATATTAGTATGATTTATGTTTCGTGTTTTTTCCAACTGAGCTTAAAGTCATATAAACTTTTTGAGAACTCGTTTACAGTATTACATCGCAATCTTATTCAATTGGAAGGAGTCGTTAAGTCTATAGCAGAAAGTTTTCGCGCATCGCTGCCTCGCTGAAGACAATAAACCAGACAAACGGAGCGAAGGATAACGTCCTACCATTCCGACATCAAACTTGCCTTCAGATCCTCAGACATAACCATTTCCTATTCTCATACAAGCGTCATCCATCGAACGAGTACGCGAACTGACGCGCAATCAAAACACAATACGTTATAAATGGCTCGCATTACTTCGGTACATGTTTATAAACAACATTCATAATTGCTTCTGCTACTCCATTCTCATCTTTATCACCAAATGTTAAAGCATCCATTCCTGTTGTTGGATAGCAAAGTTATCTTTGTAAATTGTCATCCTTGGCTCCTCAACTTTGCCCTATAACAGTCCCGCTGCGATAGGTAAAGAGAAGCAATGGCTGTCGATAAATTTTGTCGCTTTATTTATTTCTACTATAGCTGTTTTATATTATTACGATACGTATATGGATTTTGTTTATGATTCGCCTTATCTGTATGTTCAATGGCTACAGAATGTTTGCTAGTATTTTTGAATCTACAATGTTGCTTAAACTTACGAGTACGTTGCATTCGTTGGTATCTTTGCTAAGGGCTGGTGTTCAAGTCTCTGAAGTTCTTTAAAATTGTACAGCACAGAACCGTATAACATTGAATGGTTGCTATTTTCCTCGCTTTTTTGGTATAGCTTTTAAATATTTAGATTAAACTAGTTGTTACCCGCGACTACATCTATGCAATATTAAAATAAAAAGTAGCCTATTATATGCCCGTCTATGTCAGCTACCCTTCAGTGAAAGTCAGGTCGAAATGGGCCCAGCCGTTTCGGAGATTGCCCGTAACAAACGCGGCTTGCGGATAGACAGACAAACAGACAAAATTTTTTTTAATGCGATTTTCGTTATCAGCAACGTAAATACATCATCGAAAATCTGAATTTTTCTTTGGATATTACAAACAGACACTCCAATTTTATTATATGTATATAGATATAGATAGATACAATCAAAATGTCCGTACATATTGATAATAGAGCAGAATTAACAAGCGACCGCTTTTGTTAATCAATGGGGTTGAATTGTCTACGTATAAAGTTTACGCGACGCGTAATGGACGTCATGTAAAATTTAACCGTCAACTGTCAAATGAATACGCCGTTGTTATTGAAGGATTTCCTTTGTTTGGGCTATTTTACGTAAAAGTGAACAATGTAGTCCCCGGCTATTGTAATTGCTCATTAACATTTCATTACTTAAATACACGGTATATTTTGGTGACGGATTTTTGTGGTTTTTCCTTTATTGGTAAATTTCCGAGCTTCATTTGTTCGGTTATTGTAATTACTTTTTTTATGCTGCGTTCCGTTACACAAAAAATTAGCAGACACACAATTTCTTTAAAATCTTTCGGTGTACGGTGGGACTTCGGCTATAAAAGCCCAGGTGTGTAATGTGCAATATTTGCATATCTGACAAGTATAGTGGCAACACCTCCTTCCTGATGGATGTTTTTTTATGATAAAAGGGGGCAAACGTGCGGCGAGAATACCGAGATGGTCAACGACGCCCATGGACATCCGCAACATCAGAGGAACTACAGATGCATTGCCGGCCTTTGAGGAAAAGATAGGCTCGTTTCTTGAAGGCCCCTAAGTCGTATTGGTTGTTTATAATTATCGTCCAGTCCAGTGAGCACAGTACAGTCAAAGTATTTGCCGTAATATCAGCGATAGATAGATTACAATAATACTTTTTTTATTACCACGATTGTTAGTAAAATAACAACACTAACAATAATATTTATTCCGAAAATAACTAGGAATTATCTTCCATTCCGGCACGCGTTGTGGCGGCACGTGTCAGTAAATTGCAGGACAATTCCGACAAGAATTTCGTCAGCAGTCGATCGTTTCACTGAATAATTGGTTTGTTTTGGACGATTACTTAGCTAAGTAAAACACGCTTTTATTTTGGCTTCATTTTGTGTTACTTCCGTTAACATTTTCGGAGCCTTGTGTACGATGTGCCTAAGCCCTATACGCAAGCTACGCGAATATAATAGTTTTATTACTTACTAGATTTCGCCCGCGACTCCGTCCGCGTGGAATTAAAAAAAACAAAACTGACTAGCCTATGTGTTCTTCCAGACTATCCTCTACGTCTATGCCAAATTTCATCGAAATCTGTTCAGCCGTTTAGGCTACAAACTCTAACAAACATCCATCCATCCATCTAAACTTTCGCATTTATAATATTAGTATGAAGTATGATAGTCTCGAAAACGTCGAGTGTTATGAATTCAATATTTTCAGCATTTTTAATGTTGAATATCTTTTTCTCCCGCGACCTAAAAAGTAGGTGCGACATAACTAAATAAATATTGATTTGTTTATTAAACTAGTGTTTGCCTGCGACTTCGTCTGCACGGGATAAAAAAAAAACATAAAAGTAGGGTAATGTGTTGTTCTAGATTATGTTGTCTGTTCTGTTCTGGGGATACTTTGGCATTTACATTATTAAAATTATCCTTAAATCTGACTCAGAGATCAATTAATCAATTGCCTTAGCTAATTTAAATTACGTATGACGAGTTATCATTTGTTTTAATCAGAATCTTGAAAATTGTAAAATGAAAAATTGCTTTAATTAACGCCATTAATGCTGGAGATGTGTTCAGTGATGCGGAAATAGGGTAACGAGTGTGGGGTTCGAATACGTTGATAGCACTTATTGATTTAAACGATCGAAAATGAACTCTATCTCATTGGAATATATGCTATATTTTCCTCAGATATGATAATAATTTCAAGATAATAAAATAATACTTTTGTTAATATTGTGTGTAATTTAACCTTATTTTTAACGATTTTATATTATAACAAAGCATTTAATTGATATTTTTACAGATATATGTGTTAAATCTCTGCTAAAAATACTTGTTATGCAAACATAAAAGGTGTGCGGTACAACCTACCCTTAAACTACGAATGCATCGGAGGGCATAATATTGTAAACTAGGAAGAAATGGGTACTCAGCAGTTCGATGATCCCGTCACCTCCAGCAGGTGCCTGATCTCTGTCAGTGTCAATCGAGTCAAGTCTATAGGCGCCAGCGACGCTGCCTGAAGATGCACCCGTATGCATCGTAATGATTTCGAACGCGAAACCGAATTTCGAGCGACCCGGTTCGCTAACCGAAATTGACACGCCCGTTGTGTCTTCGCGTTGTCGTACAAGCAACAACTTTCAATGACTTCAATTCGCACACTTGTACCCTACTAACTCCCTTGGCTGCTTGACCGTATTGAAGAGGGATCTTCAATCTACCCGCCCGTGCGGGAGAAATAAAAATCAGCTCGGTTACCCTTTTTACCACGGACCGCGAAATTCAAATTATGTTCGCCACCTAATGAGGCGAACGCATACGATCTGTGCCGAACAAAAGGTAATAATAATGTGTAGGAAACTCATAACTATTTAAGTAATAATTATTAAACCAGCAATTTCCTATTACATCAAGTCCGCAATCGTGTGATACAAGCCCAATCGTCCAATCCCTTTATGTATTTAATAAGCAAAGGGTCCGAAATGTCAGGTCAAGTTTCAATAGCCGTCGAAAACCAGAAACACCACCCAAAGGACCTGTTTGCATGAAGAGTGCCGCGCATAAAATCTTACGACAGTAAATACATTTGTATCAAATATTAACTCATAATTGTGCGAAATTGAACTTTAATTTAATGGCAATAAAGTCGATGAGTAGTCACAGGGTTGGATATTTAAACTTGGTACTGTGTTACTAAAATCATTACCATTGCTTTTGCTCCCGTTTTAGTAAAGTAACTAAGGAAAATTAAAACGATAATAGATTAAATTCGAAGTACATTGCGTGGTATGTATGAAGATTTGAAAACGCCTGTCATTGTTTAGTAGCAATGTATCAGTGAAATTAAAATGATCGTGCTGGTTGGGTTTCAGTAGGCGTATAATCAATTCGCAGGGTGTCGTATACAGTTTAAATTAAACGCAGGACAATGGTCAGTGGTCTGAAGCTCGTTTAACGGTCTTGATCCTAAGTTATGTGAGGATTAGCCGGTATCTTAATATCTGGCAACATTAACAAGGGTTACGAGATAATACTGACTCTCAGTTCGTTGATTTCGTTTGTTATGGAAATTTCTAATCAACCATTTTGGAAACTGCTATAACCCAAAATATAGCTTCTTACCCAGTTAGTAATGTCAGTAAACATTGTAAAAGTCGTTATTTTAACTATAAAAATGATGAATGTAAAATAATCCGTTCCAGCTAAAATTGTTTACAGCATAATGCTATTAAATTTTGACAGGCGCTTTAATTTTGAATTATTTTAAATTATCAACATGATTTTGTTACATTAAATTAAAAAGTGGTATATTTTTTAATATTTGACTTGATAATTGTATCAGAATAAAAGTAATAGACTCTTTCATGGACAATATTAGGTCATAAATACGACAAAAGTTCAACCTATTGTCATACGAAATAATCTTGCATGTAGATTGACCTGAAAATAAACATTTTACTTGAATAGACATCATTTATAACCTCAAAATGATTTCATGTACGTAATAAGGGTGCGTTGCTATTCAGTGAAACTGGTATTATTAATGAGAGTTATTCATATCACGTTGCTTTCATTATTGCGTTTGTCGTCGTTTTAACGCAATATGATTTAATGCGACTTGAGATAGTGTCCGACAGTTAATAGAGAGTGTAACTAGTTCCTTTTGGTTTGTCCTCTTGATGTATTAGGGACATATTTTGTGTAGTTCCTGAGGGCTTAAAATTTGACATTTTTACATTTATCTTATCAAGGACTGATCTGTAACAGTATTACAAAGAATATTTTATTGTTTGTATCTTTGTAGCGTATATGCTCCGAAACTACGAAACCGATTTCAAAATTTTTTTTACCATTAGAAAGCTAGGTTATCAGTGAATATCATAGGCTATATAATGAACGTGACACCAAGAGTATGGTCTGAAGATGACAGAAAAATTACGAAACGTAGCTGGGCAGATTGCAAGCTGTTTTTAAAGTGATGTAAGATTTGTTTATAGAATCTGTATGGTTTTTAAATCGATTTTTAACTAGGTTCAATAAATTAATCTAGAAAAATTGTCTAATTTTCTTTTTATGTCAGAGTATTACAATCTCCGTAGATTTCGCAAAATAAAGTTGTTTTATTATATCATTAAAATATTTCATTAGGATTTTGAATTAAACAAGAGATTATAACACCCCACAAATGACAGGCTGACAAATAGTGATGCGACTGATAATTATCGATAATCCCCCGCGACGCAGCAGACAAATGGCGTTAATAAGAAACCTGCCGCGGTGGGATTAGCAAGTGTTAATTGCGGTGCCCGTTGTGCTGCGGTGTTAGGCTCAGCAAGTGATGTACCGTAGTCAATAATATATCGATAAATGAAATGTATTATTTGTTGCTTCGAAAATAATTTGGCTGTACTTAGTCTATATATGGTTGTAAATTAAGCTTGTTATACAAAATAAGATCACAATACAAGTTCAATTTACTTCATACAAGAAAGATTAAGATTAATTTAAATTGAAATGTTTTATTATTATATAAATATTCATGTTACTAAATTTTGTGGGAGTCTAGGCTTCTAAACTAGGTTGCCTTGTATTTCAGGAGCCAAAGCCATACTTTGTGTTATACCTTTCTCATGAAGTAACAGCATCCAGTTTAACTTAATTAATGAAATAAAATTGAAACGAAATATTATATTACAACAAATTCCCTACTCTGTTTAGAAATTTATCGACAAATCGATAGTTTCATGCGATCACATCACTAGAACCTAATTTAAACTTTGAAATTTACTTCGCGGCTTCGTAAGCGGATTGAGCACAAAATTAAAATGGCGGCGCATTGCGTAATTAAAATATGTCATAATACTTAGAGGGTGCAAATTGAAAGTGTAAATTATAATTATGCAGTATTTTCGATGGAAAGCTTTAGTAACATAAAAAAAATAATAGACTGTATTGTAGAGAATATTTTAAAGCTAGACGGGAAAATTTCATATCTTTTTAAGGTAATAAGTAAGACTGAAAAGCTCTAAACTCTATCTTAAGCTTTTTAAGTTCTATGTAAGCTCTAATCAAATAATGCATTGTTTTTAAATCGCAATCATACTAATATTATTTATAATTTATTTATATTTATTAATATTATAAATGTGAAAGTTTAGATAGTTGGATGAATGGATGGATGTTTGTTAGAGTTTGTAGCCTAAACTGCTGAACGGATCTCAATGAGATTTGGCAATGTAGAGGATAGTGTGGAAGAACACATAGGCTACTTGGTTTTGTTTTTTTTAATACCACGCGGACGGAGTCGCGAGCAAAAGCTAGTATTAACATATTTTCTTACTGCATACCTACGAGTATATAAGTATTTATAAAGTACTAAAAACTGCAGTTGTAAAATTCCTTAAACGACAACTATAAGTTAACTTCACAGATCACTTTATAACTTAGATAAACCCACCAAAATTGCTAACCGAATAAAATTACTCCAAGATAAATGGTGTTGCGAAAATGATACTTATTACTTATACAATAAGGATGCAAGTATAATCAAAATATTGACAAATGGCGATCATTGGCTGGCCGGGTTATGATTTAGTTGCATTCCAGCAAACAAATGACTATCGTTGGTTTGTAAGTGCATACAATTTGTATCGGTCAGTGATATACTGGGCTATTAGTATGATGTAGGCTCTATTCAGTAATGCAACCTTAAGATATCAATATTAACGTCATAATCGTCGAATTCATGCATCGATTTTGACAATGTTTACGTTAAAAACTTGTGGATGTCAACAGTTACACACAACATATGCATAATAATGTTCTAAGCATGGTTTATCTTACTAATATTATTATGCGAAAGTTTGGATGGATGGATGTTAGAGATTGTAGCCTAAACTGCTGAACGTTTCTTCATGAAATTTGACACTGATATAGAACATAATCTGAAAGAACACATAGGCTACTAACTTTTCTTTAATACCACGTGGACGGAGTCGCGGGCGACAGCTAGTACATTAGTAAAAAGCTAAAATGTGTATAAAACAAAATTTTCTATGGTAAGGCTTATAACATCTATCTCTAAAAAAAACAAATCAATCTATCACATTATTTTGTAGGCATAACATAATATACGAAAAATTTACTTTACAAAGTTCGTACTAAACCTTTGTAATTCTTGTTAATGATAAAGTATCCTATGTCCAGTCCCTATTTGATTGAAAAGGGTTCGGATGTGCAAAAACAAAATCCACAGATACAACAGCGACCCCTGTATACTGTCGGCGAAACAAAACTCTTCAAGAATGAAAAATGAAATCAAGTGGACAGCGCACACTAGTTAGACTACAGTGATTCGGGACTTATATCTTTTAACATCAGCATAATTTTGTTTTATCAAATTTATTTAAATCAGTATGCATCGTAATAGATATTTTAAACATTTCATGTAGTCATGTAAGAAAATTGTTATGTTACGGTAAACTGTTAACAATTTATTTAAGTGTCAAGTTCAAAGCTTCAGGTTAATTTATTCCAAAGCTTACATCAGTCAATAGAAAAATTTATATATTCTTATAAGCATCCTTATAAGAATGTTAGTTAGATAACTTAAGCATAAATTTGGCTAGTATGCAACTTAATACTATCAAACTCCTCTACGGATTTTGACAGTTTGCTTAAGTCTATAGTTACAGTAGCTAAATCAGCAAAGCTTGACCATCCATTTATCAGGGGCACTTAGGCGAATTTACATAAAATCACGCATGATTAATGCACGTACGTGTTGCGAGCCGCGCATTAACCAGCCCTGAATAGAGAATCTACCGGCGGTTTATTTGTATAGTAGTTGATTAATTATTTTCATTCGAAACTAGGACATAGCGAGACAATGTTCTTTTGATAAACGAAATGATCTCGTCATATCTAAATGGACATTCTTTTGTATTTCATTTTTGACATGATTTTTTTATCTTTTTCTTATGAATATAGTTTCATAAGACACTATTGATAGGTCTTTGATTCCTTATTTAATTATACTAATTCAAACTCGAGTATTTGGCTGGATGGATATCTGTAGCTAAGTATCTTTACTTCCATTGTCTATGAGAGGAATCATACTTCCTACTAATATTATATATATGAAAGTTTGGATGTATGAATGTTTGTTGGAGTTTGTAGCATTAACCGATGAATGAATCATGATGAAATTTGTCACAGATGTACAGCCTGGAAAAACATATAGGTTAGTTATTTTTCTTTTTTAATTCCACGCGGATGGTGTCGCGGACGAAAGCTAGTTTTCCATAACTTTTACTAATGGTTAATGTATATATTTTATTTTAAAAACGGTATTTCAATACAGAAATGAATAATGTGTAGACTTGGTAATTCCCGCCGAGTTTTTACACTCATCCATTATTTAGGCGCGGATTGAACGTAAGATTTACGGTATCCGTTTGACAACGTATGAATATTTGTCATTGTTTCTACGTCGTTCCATAATAATAATAAAGTGCGTACATTTTCCCGTAGGACATAAATGTGAAACAGTCATATTTAAAAATAATATGAGAGAGAGTCCAATCTCTGTTAAAAAACGATACCTTAAAATAGAAGATAATACCTTAAAGAAATTTAGATAAATCTGGAAATAAATACAACGATGCGTTTGTTCTACGAATTTTTTTGTCTAATAAGGAGTCTAAAGTCTCTCGGATTATAATTTTCGAATTAAAATATTTCTTTTTCACAATTAATAAATTGAAGGCATTTTTAAAAAGATAATAAAGAAAAAAATGTTGTTTACAGTCTTCTTGTAATGTACAAAAGATAAACATATTTGTATCGTCCAAAACTCCGACTGCAGATTACCCATACTCATTGCTCGCCGTCTCGCATATTCAAATTTGACAGTGACAAATCTCCGGTCATTTCCTGCTGCGGTTCGGATGTTCATATCATTTATATTCATTCGAGATTCTAGCTTTTGTTGCAACGATAAGTCAGCGAAAAGATGGTCGATGGTTGGGGTGGAAATTAAAAAATATATTTGACACTGGCTGGTGTTTTGTTTTGATGGGTTTCTGTACTTTTTTAGGACGTAATCTATTTAAAAAATATTTTGTTTAAACATTACAATCTTACTAATATTGTACATGTATAAAAGTTTAGTAGATGAATGGATGGATGGATGTTTGTTAGAGTTTGTAGCCTAAACTGTTATCGGATCTCAATAAAATTTGGCATAGATGTAGAGCATTTTCATTTTTAATTCAGCGGACGGAGTTGCGGGTGAAAGCTAGTATACTAATATTGACAGTTTGAGATCTTTCACTAGATGTAGTGTGTAAATACAATAGACTACTTAAACCTTCCACGCGTACAAAAGGACATATAACATACAAAATAATCTCAATATAATTCAAATATATGATTATATTTTACTAGTTTTCGCTCGCGACTCCGTCCGCGTGGAGTTCAAAAAAACAAAAGTTAGTAGCGTATGTGTTCTTCCAGGCTATCCTCTACGTCTATGCCCAATTTCATGGAGATCCTTTCAGCCGTTTAGCCTACAAACTCTAACAAACATCCGTCCCTCCATCTAAACTTTCGCATTTATAATATTAGTAAGAAGTAAGATTAGTCTTCACTTGTTCGGATTAATATAAAAAATATATGACTTACACAGAACATTACTAAAACCGTTCTCTCAAACGTAATTCTCCAATGGCTCTCGGTAATACGCTAAACATTTTCACGCAACGAAACACGTAAACAATTTCAACAGGCTACCATTTCACATGAATAAAATCATAGGAAAAAATAACCAGGAAAATCTGAAGTGCTTCTCTCAAACAGCTAGCATTAACGTGTTAAGCGACCCGATATAAAATCACCCTCCAAAGCCCAAACGCCCGTATGCAAATGGTCTCGTGAATTTATTGTTATAACTTCGCCAGCTAAGTGATATTCGAGTTTTCCTTGTATATAGCCTTACATATTAATAGAATTCTCTCATCATTAAAAGATTTCTCGAATATATCGAGATGAAATAATTTGGAAAAGCTTAAAATAATTTACCAAAGTTCCCGATCTAAATTGTTTCACAAACGTGAAACTTTCTACTGCAGTTTCATAACATGAAATAATATTGAAATAAGTAGTTAAAGCTACAATTCTAAAGGAAAACTGATTGCAGAACCTTTGAGAATTTTCAGCAGATATTAAGCTAATGTCGACTTTACGTCGTACGAGTTAAGGTACAAAATAACTTGAATACATTAGCGAAGTATTTTCTTAAAGTGAATAAATATAAAGCAACGGAAGTTCATAAGACTTCGAGATAATTATGATTTATGATGTGATATTTAATTTTCTATTTTGTACAGACTATCCATAAGAAATATTAATAAAGTGTCATCATAAAATTGTTTAGTCATTTATTAGTAAAGAATATTTCTAGTTTAATAAATGCTATAATTTTAACATAACCTTAAAAAAACAGTCAAACAAAAAGGTATCACAGTGAATCTTTAGGCATATTTCAAACGCATTTTAAAAAATATGTTTAATGCGATCGTACATCAATTTTATTTCTATTCGATGGAAAAATAAATCTAAAGAAATATTTGATTTCAAATTCTTACATATAAATTATACAGCAAAATACACTTCCCTAAGTTCATAAGAAAAACATAAAAAGTGACTTTCTCCTTACGGATTCAAAAATCCATTATCAAGTCAATTCCTCAGAGAGAAACGTAAGAGAAAATGGAATATCTGAAACAAATAGCGAATAAAGCGTTCGTCGTGCCATCAGAAAGGTTTGCACAATAAATTAAAGATAATATACATGTTAATGGCATAAGAAAATATACCCCACTGCTACCCCGCGTACAAGGATTAAGAAAATATGGATACGGTATATTAGTGTAGCGAGCTACACTGTCGTAGCACCAGTGGCTACGATATAGCCATCTCGCTCATACTCTTTGAAAATACAGAGATGAAAATAGTCTTAGTGTTATGTATACATATTCGTTGAGGTCTTTTTAACTAAAGTATGTTTATACTAAATTTTTGTCAAGATCTATTACGAGTAAATCTTTCTAATATTATAAATGCGAAAGTTTAGATGGATGGATATTTGTTAGAGTATGTTGCCTAAATGGCTGAACGGATTTCGATTAAATTTGACTTAGACGTACAGGATAGTCTGGTAGATCACATAGGCCACTCACTTCTGTTTTTTTTTAATTACACGCGGACGGAGTTGCGTATGAAAGCAAGTATTTCATAATTATTCTAACTTTAACTCGCGACTATATTAATCGCTTTTTTTCAATCTTCTTCTCGCGTACGCTTTCCAAAAATTGAACTTATATAAAAAAGTATTGTGCAAACTGCCATATCTGTTTTACATACACATTCGTATCTCCTTGTAGCCAAAACAGATCGCTGTGAAACGTGTGAGGCGGCCAGTGGCGTGTGACTAAAAGCATTGTAAATTCCGTTCAACTGCCACAGTTACGTCGAGTCGAGACATTGCTATGAGATGAAAAGCTCCCCATTGTAGAGCTTTAATCGGTTTATTGCTAAGCTTTTTTGGATACTGCATATTACCTGGGTATAAGTTTACATATCGATATTAATTTTTTACGAATATTTATAACTAGCTGAACTTTTTATTTATTTTTATTTTTTAACATTAAAATTAGAATACTTTAATTTTCAACAGCTTTTCTATGATTTTAAATTACCACAACTCTATTAAAATTAAAATAAGCTTTAAGTATGCTCTTTTGAGCTTAATCGCATTAATTTATTTGATCGAAGTAAAGAAAATAAATCTAAAACAATACGAAAATAAACCATATAAAACTGTTACACAAGCGGTAACGGAAGCAATAGCATTAGATAGTAAAGCGAGTATTATAAAAGTGGCTTAAAGCGAACCATTTCGTTATAAACCACGTTTTATAGTTGCCGCCACTTTAGTAGGGACCAATCAAAAGTTAACGCTAATGGTACGCGTCGTTATCTCAAAGTTTAAGATGAAATAGAATACGAAATGACGAGTAATCCCGTAGTATATGTTAAACTTAACTCTGAAAGTTTCACAAATACCAAAGTAAAGTTTAATGGCCGGTTTCCCAGCTACGTTTAACCATTCGTTGGTGTTTTTGGTTCGATAAATTCATGAAATGCGCTTCCGAACTAGGCAACTTGAGTTTTACTCCATTAAAACATGGTCAACCTAACACTAATGAATCACTAATGACAAAATAAGTGGAAACTTCAGAAACCCGGCATAAAGCTCGATGTTACAGTTTGATCAAAATATTAAGAGCTATTTAATTTAATAGACGTATGAGTAACTAGCAAAATAAAATTTAGAATATTTAACGACTTGAATAAAGAAAATTAACCTATTTTTAGATATATAAATGTACTGTGAATTCGGATATTAGCAGCCTACTTGTAAACATGTCTACAAGAAAGATTATTTTTCAAAACTTATCTTACAAGAACTAATATTATAAATGCGAAACTTTTGTTGGATGTTTGTTAGAGTTTGTAGCCTAAACTAGTCAACGGATCTCGATGAAATTTGGCATAGATAGCTTAGTTTGGAAGAACACATACGTTACTTGAGTTTCTTTTTAATTCCACGCATTCAAAGTCGCGGGCGAAACCTATTGTAATAATGTTAAACAACATCGATACGGATTAAACGATATAACGAAGTACAGCTTAAATAAATATGAATTAGTACAATTTTACAATCGGAAAGCGGGTGAACGATTAAAATGAATTGCGGATCGCTCGTCGCATCGATTTTAATCACGCTAAGTGAGAATGTATTTATCACCTAAACGGGCAGAATCAAATAATGGCCGGTGCGGCGAATAAACATGTAAATTTGTGGGGGCATTTAACCGAATATTTTGATTTCCAGTAAGTCCCAGCTATATTAGATTACATGATCGACGTAATGACCCACGATTTGTTTGAATTTGTGGTCGAGTTTAGATCTAATTTTCACCCAAATACAGTTATAGAGTTTAATAGAAGGTTTATCAAATTTACGTCACTAACATATGTCACTGGTTAAGTTATCAATAATAACTTTGATATTTATGTGAGTGACAAATACTTTCAGTAAAGACAGGCTTTTAAATATGTTATAACGTTTAAAGGCCACTTTTAAACTCAAAATCCCATTTTTGACGTCTGTCAGATCTTAGGCGCTTACGAAGCGATACTTCAGTTTCGTTTCACTATTCAGCCTTAATCTATTCATAACTGTACAAAAATTATCTTTAAAGAGTAACTGTATCGCATTTCATACAAAGCATACTTCATACTATCATACTTCATACTATCATACTTCATACTATCATACTTCATACTATCATACTTCATACTAATATTATAAATGTGAAAGTTTAGATGGATGGATGGATGGATGTTTGTTAGAGTTTGTAGCCTAAACGGCTGAACGGATTTCGATGAAATTTGCTATAGATGTAGAGGATAGTCTGGAAGAACACATAGGCTACTCACTTTCATTTTTTTAATTCCACGCGGATGAAGTCGCAGGCGAAAACTAGTATATAATAAACACAATCGTATACCTAACTGTTCAAATTCATTAAGACTGTAGACCACAATGGGACAAACATCACTAGAAACAGATCTAGTAAATATAATGACAGGCCCATTCTAATTAAATAGATTAGTGCCACTGATCGCTGGCAATTTAATCGGAATGCTTGTGACGTCACACGCACAGACACGTGTGTAATTAGCGTCGACATCTGTGACGGAGACGCATCACTGAACTGAAAATGTGCTGTTAGATGCACAAAGTAACTCATTGATTACATTCTTAGGGTTCACTAAGTACAGGTTATGTGGATAACAAATTACGATCTACCTTAAAAAATACTTTAAGATCGAGCACCTTTGACTTAACACACAACTGTTTTTTTTCGCAGCCAATTTAATTGTTTAGTTGCACAACTAAAAATCTAGTGTGCGCATCTCCATATAAGCTAATAGGAATCAAAGCGAGACTAAACAGTTGTGCGATAGTTTCGTTTCAAGTGTGCGCATGCTCTAATAATACTTTGCTTTGTCTTATTCTATTGATGATGTAGGTTTTTCTTAAAAATCCTATTACTAAATGTTTATTTTCCGTGCTTGATGTCTTATATTTGTAGTCTATTAAAATCCCACGTTAACTGTCCTTTAAGTTTCACGATTTTCATTTGTTTCGTGTCATTTTGAACAATTATTAATTCCAGGAATATTATTAATGATTTAATTAAATTATTAATTTTGTTCCGGAACAGTATCTCATTAGCAATAAAGCGTCACGTGTTGCGATCGACGTCACCCTGTCTCATTACACCGTCAAATTGTACATAGCTATGTACATGTACAATTTTGTACATTGTACACGATTTATGTACAATCGCGAAGTAAATGGTACTGCAATAACTCTGCTTTGAATTGAATAATCAATGAAATGTACAATTGGATTGATTTAGGATTGAGATGACGTCATTTATTAGTTGTGCGTTAATTAGTATTAATTAATCTCATTGTTATTGCGTATGTTATTGTAATTAATTAATTGTTATAGCTGTGTTAACAAGATGATAGTTGTTATTTAGTAGTTGTACTTGTTGATAGCTATAGGTTTGTTGAATGCAAATATTATTATTAGTCTCTTCTAGCATACATTTCTCACAATGTGTATGACAAAATGTATTATACTAGCTTCGCTCGCGACTCCGTTCGCGTGGAATTAAAAAAAACATAAGATACTAGCCTATGTGTTCTTCCAAGTCTTGCTTTACTTCTAAGTCAAATTTCATTAAGATCTGTTTAGTCGTTTATGCTACAAAATCTATCAAACATCCATCCAAACTTTCGCATTTCTGATATTAGTATGATGAATACATAGGCAGGAAATCCACACTTAGTATTATCATTACAAAGAATTTATATTTTGAATATGAGACAGATATAAAAATCAAGTTGTCAATTCAATATTACAACTATAGTCCGAATCATCATCCATATTGCTGTAAATCTTTACATCAGTAAAACACAGGGAAAAATCCGACGCTAACACAATTTTCTCTACAATAATTAATCCTCCAAATCCTCTATAAAAGTAGATTAACAGACGTCCACTCGGACAAATTGTGTATTAATATTTTATGTGGCAGTTCACACCGTCGGCCCATGGGCCAGGCCCATAAAACTGTCATCGCGGCAAGACAAAGTGCTGGCCGCTTCTTATGGGTGATTTAGTTGGGGATTATGGGATATTGAGGCTTGCGAATGTACTGGACCAGGCTGTTGCAATCTCAACTAAGTTGATTAAATATTAATATTAGAAACATTTGTATTATTGTTTCTTTTTTATTATATTTTACTGGCTTCGATTGAACTGACACTTGTATTGACAGATAGTTAAATGAATGAATAAAAAAAATAGGGTAACCAATAGGCACCACCATTTTAATTAAAAAAATAAGAGCGAAACTATGTGATAACACGCATAAAAAAACAATATCCTGTTTGGAAGGCGGTTAAAAAAATAATAAGTAAAACACAATCACTTATCACAACCACTAAAATCAAATGACTCCAAAAATTAAACAAAAAAATCGGACCTGCGAGAACTAGTTACCTTTCGGATAGAAAGAGTATTTTCAAAATTGGTCTACCAGGGGCGGAGTTATTCCGTAACACAAAAAAAAACATACAGACGAATTGAGTACCTCCTTTTTTTGGGAAGTTGGTCAAAAAAAGTTGAATTAAACATGGCTAATGAAACTGACAAACAAGAATGCCATTTAAAACAATAATGTGAAAATTTCAATATATCCAACCATCTTTATTAAAAGGTCCATTGAATCGTATTAATATCCTTTAGTAATTACTCTTCCATCCATATCTATACAATCGTATGAACGGAAGTATACATTCCCCTCACATGCGGAATGCCGTTGCGTTAGGTGACGCTGACCACCCGCCGCGGGCAACGAACCTAATTAAATGTCCGTCTGTCTGTACCCTGACTATTGTCTATGCTATTAATCAAGCATAAATACCTATACTAGTTCTAAGTAGAAACTTAACAAACAGAGCCGATTGAAGTGAAATAATTAACTATTCATCTCCATTTTGGTTGCTAGAACATTTTCATTTTCAAACACCTAAAGCTTTAACCTTTCTAATATTATAAATGCGAACGTTTACATGGATGTTTGTGAGAGTTAGTAGCCTAAACTACTGAACGGATCTCAATGACAATTGGCATAGATGAGCACAATCTGGAAGAACATTTAGGCTACTTTCATATGTTTTTTTTTTCTACGTGGATGGAGTCGAGGGCAAAAGTTAGTAAAGAATAATTTAAAAAAAGCATAGACTACACATATCAATATAAAATAGTGTGCAACAAAAAAATGGTTACTGTAAAAATATAATTTGACTAGCTGTTCTCGTGCGACTTCATCCGCATAAAATTATGAAAATTTAATTTTATTATTTACATGTGTCAAATTATCAATTGCAAATGTCAAAATGACATGACATGATGTCAAACCATGGCAACCTTGCTTCCTCGATGTTGGCAACAACTTATGGTCTCTTTCCCATTAGTGTTTTTATCCAAAATATTTACACCCTAAGTTTAACGGCGTGAAAATATATAGCCTAAAGCGTGACATAAGTGTAGGGATTTTTATTAAAAAAAGAGTTATTCGAAAATATGCTGTGATTGCTGACATTTTAGGCAACAAAAAAGTGTGTGTTTACGCTTTATTATATTAGTATAGAAAGGTGACTTAATAAAAGAATTTTATAAAATAATTTCTGTAAATTCTACCATTGTGTGACCTTTGTTAACCCTTGGGGCAATTCAACAACATTCAATATCAATTTGTAGATCAAACGGCTTCAAATCATCAAACGCACCTTACCTTTCACATGTCACCATTCCATACACGGAAATCGCATTCTGTGTCTATTGTACACCGGTTCATTCCCCTTACATCTGGCTCGAACTGGTTTATAACCAGCATAAATTGACCCACGCTGGTGTTAAGCGGGTCGGAATTTATCGCCGCTGATAAAACGATGCAGGTCTAGATAACTTGGTCAGATAATTGTTGCCTCTAGCTAAATGGACAGCGCTTGGATTCTGAAAGGCCGTCTTTGTTTTGTGCAGACGTACGACCAAAACAGCTTTAATATAGACGTATGATATGAAGGTATTACCTGGTCCGTTTGACGCGGGTGGGCGAGGAATTTTGTCTTTGTTTGCGAGGACGTGATTTGATTAAAGTCTCGATTGTGTTGTATTTTAGACTTTGTATATTCATATTTTAATAACTGGAAAGTTAATCAAGTTTGCGTCGGACATTATTGTGAAACGTTGTCTGAATTATTTTATAAGGATCGTGTTCTTTGAACCGTCTTTAATAATGGAAACAATTCTCCAATAAGATACAATTTACTAAATATATTTCTCTTGTCTTTGTTCTTATTTCTGTTGATATATTTATAACTAGCGATACGCCCTTGGTTTGCTTGGTTTTCAGTCATGTTATTCAGTGATAACGTAGCTTTCCAACTGCGATTTTTTTTTAAATCAGTTCAGTCTTTTCGAAGCCTATTCAAGGCAAACCGATAATCAAATAATTACTGTTTGTAATATTACTTTTATGATAAATTCAAAGTTATTTATTATCTTTTAGACATCTTTTGTTTACTTTCTGTATACCTAATGGAAGGAAACTTATAAAACAATTATTATTTAGTGAAACTGTATTCGCTAATCTTTGCTGCGTACTGTATGAAGGAGTCAATTTGCATCTAAAAGCAGTTACCGCGGCCGTTATTGAAATTTTATGAGAGTTTGATTATTATTCAGTAGACCGCTATTAGAACAGTGGACAAGGGCTTACGGGATTACTTAGTATGGAAACAGATTCTGTTGAACTGTTTACTACAATTGTTTAGGTTAATCGAGGATGTGGTTTTACATATATATTTATAGTTTCGTTTTGTTTAAAATTGAAGTAAAACTACTATCAGAATTGTAAAAATTAGTGTTAATAGTGTTATTATTATACATATTTGGTCTTATTTATAAGGTAAGTGGTACATTTGCATCTTCTAAAGAAAGTTTTCCACATGTAGAAAGTCAAAACAAATAAAACTTTAAAAAATAAATGAATTTGTAACTACTCGTAATAGCAAAAGGGGTAGGTCCAGCTTAACCGTTCCTGGTTGACGTCCAGTGTAGAGCTTTTCAGCCATCCCCAAGATGTAAAAGGGAGAGTAGATAGTCGTAGGTCGCTATATACTAGTAGTAAACTTAATAATCATAACATTTAGTAATCTTACTTCTTACTAATATTTTAAATGCGAAAGATGGATGGATGGATAGATGTTTGATAGAGTTTGTAGCATAAACGGTTGAACGGATCTCGATGAAATTTGGCATAGACGTAGAGGATAGTCTGTAAGAACACATTGGCTACTCAATTTTTTTTTAATTCCACGCGGACGAAGTCGCGGGCGAAAGCTAGTTCAAAATAAAATTAACAAGAATTCATATCTATACTAAGTTATCCCATCTTGAGTGAATAGTCATCGATGAGTTATGTAATGGAAACCTGGTAATTGCTCTCAAAGTGGCAACGTACATAATTTATGCAGCGTGAATTATGTAACGCGCGGATGTACGCTTCAAATTCTGCACATCGCGACAACCCTCTCAAATTACATATAGGATTTCATATCTACGCTCTCCGTGTGGGTTTACAGCCATAGAATTCATACACTTGTAAACTAATGGAAACCCTTAGTGGATATTACTAACACTTAAACTGCACTAAACTGACTTAAGGAATTGACAGTCAGAGTGGTTAAAGAAAAAAAGTTATAAAAAAAGTTAAACATTTTCGGGGTTGATTTTTCATATGTCATGTTCTTATAATATTTCTCACGAAGTCGTTGCCACTTGAGGGTCTAGCAGGAAAATGTTCGAGAAAGTATCCACGACGTCATCGCCAATTTCAAATTAGATTAGAGCATAAAGAACACTGACATATCATACGATTTTTTTTGATGATGTTACAAATTATTACTCGTCAATTTTCGTGCTAGCTCTCTACAAAATGTTAAAAACTGTAAGGCGAAATAGAGTCTGTTGTTTTTCTCCCTAAGATTACAAAAACAATATAAATAATTGCCATCTAAATACCTTATTTTCAAAAAGGCCTTACCGTTTATTTTGTATTTAAATGAGCCGTGAGGGTGTAATGTTACAATTTAATTGGCAAGCTTACTTTGACTGACGCTTGTTTTTTAACGCTCCAAATAACTGACAGTTCGGAAATCCAATAGATAAGAGAAGTAATTGCGGGCGTTTTTTAACGATGCAATCTGATTTTTCTTCGCCACCATTCCCTCAGCAATCTCCAATAAGACATTGAATCAAGGGATTTTAATTCTTATGCCATTGAAAATAAGGTTGTAATTTCAAGACGTGTTTTTAGTGCTAGGATATCCAGAGATTTTCAACGTAGGTGGACATCTATCAGGATGGACAAGCATTTTGTAGAATAGGAAATCGGACACGGAACGTTTTATATGTGGAAGATTTACGTCAGAATAATACGTACCCATTCCGAGGTGGAAGAAATTGTGGTTTCCTTTGATTCTAAGCGAGTACAGACAGGATTTTTCAGATTTATAGACTGAGAAAGTAGTAGCTAGTATCTTGTCCGATTTACGAAAAAAAATTGTAGTGAAAGCGGAACGGGGGACAAGTTCTCTAATGCCTGTGAGGACAAAGAATTTCATGGAAAGTTCTAGAAGCTTCTAGAAGCTGTTGGAAGAACGGATAGACTACTTAACCATTTTTAATTCCACTCAAACGGAGTCGCGGGCAACAACTATTTTATACTAATGCTATAAAAAGGAAATTTGTATTTCTATACGTATTGAAATAAGTAGGAAACTACTTAGCCGATTTGAAAAATTCTTGTACAATTAAAAACTTAGATTATCAGTGAGTAATGTTTTATTATTTTTTTAATTTCACGCGTACAGAGTTGCAGGCCACAGCTAGTATTTAATATATCAAAGACTATAGGAACGATAATACGTCTCAAAACTTTGTCCATTACTGTTAAGCTATGAACACACTGCGGTGGTCATTAATCTTGCCAGTATGTAAATCTCGGTCCGATACGTCGGTCAGAGGCGACTGCCATCTATTATACAATGTCCGCAAGGGTCGTCGCTTATTTGTAAAACTTGTTTATTTTTAATTTTTCTCTAACTAATATTGTAAATGCGAGAGTTTAGATGGATGGATGTTTCTTATAGTTTGTCGCGTAAACTGCTGATTGGTACTCGATGATAGCTTAGATGTAGAGCAAAGTCTGGAAGAACAGATAGACTACTTTTGATTTTTTAAATTCCACACGCTCGACATCAGACGAAAGCTAGGCTAAAAACTCTAACGAACATCCATCTAAACTTTCGCATTTATAATATTAGATAACGATTCAAGATACATACATATCTACCAAACATACAGTAAACATCGACTCAATCATTACCGCTACGCCTACGGCGATTCGAATACCGACGTAAGGGTGACCGTCAGAATATTGAACTAATATTGCAGTAGGATAATCCAATTAGACGTCACAGTATCGACTGCTTCCTTTGATGTAAGCCTATTGAAGATTCTGTTTCTAGACAATGCAACTGTCTGCGTCAAATCGAATGGAAATCACAACGCATGGTTATGCTTTGGGATTTACAACTAATGTTGTTAGTAATATACTAATACGTCTGTTAATAAGTTTATTTATGCTATAAATTTTATTAATTCAGTACTCGAAGCTTTAAAAACGAAAAAAGTAATAAAACCTATTAATTAATAAACGAATATATAAAACTAGCTGTTGCTCGCGACTTCGTCCGCGTGTTAAAAAAAATCAAAAATGTAGCTTATATTACTCAGTTATAACGTAGCTTTTTAATGGTGCAAAAACTTAAAATCATCTTATTAGTTTTTGATTATTTCAATTCATAATAAAATCCAAAAATTCATATCATTCCTTTTTATAATATTATTATAGATATTTTTGATGGTAGTCTATAGTTTAACAATAAATTAACAGTTTTATTAATTCAATTTAACTCGACAATTCTCACGGTCATAGCAAACAAAATAATTATATACAAATCAACTTTAAAACTGACTAACGACAAAAATCCACTCATGTATGAACGCGCGTATCGAAATCATTCTAATAGAAAAACCATCCCTTCTATTTTATGCAATTATCACCCTTCAATACATTTAAAATACATGCGATTAAGTTCTAAAATTGTTTAATTTGAATTGATATTTAAACTGTAGGGCGTGAGAGAAGTCAAAGATTTATATTAGTGTTGGTTTAATGGTTTCTACAACACTCAATTGATCACGCATGACATAATAAAGGTCTCCATAAATTATGGTTCAACATGGGAAATATTGTTTAAACGCGTGTTGGTTATTTAAAATAACTTCTGGAGACGTCAAAATGTTAAGTACTCGGAACATTTAATTTAATTTGTAGTGTTGCAATATTTTATACTAAACTTGATCTATATTATTTTACTTAGGTGGAGGGTAATAGAGTAATTAGACATAAAAGTATCTTATACTAACTTTAGTGTAAAAATATCTACATTGAATAAAAAAACAAATAATATTAACTAATTTTGTATTTAAGTATATTCAATACTAATAGCGTAAACGTGAAATGTGAATATTTAGATGGATGGAGATTTTTTTAATGTATCTCTGGAACGGCTTATTGGATTTCAAAAGAATTTAATTTCGCGAGGACGTAATGGCGGGCAAAATTTAATTTAACTAACTAATATCAAAAATATTTATTACCGATTGATACTGGGTTTCTGAAGTTTCTATTTATTATAACATTGGGTTGACATAAGTTTCAACATTTCGGAAACATCATGAAGTTACCGAACCAATAAAACTAACGAATGGTTAAATGTACTTGGGAAACCGATCATGAGATACGTCTCAATGCGTTAACTAAGGCCATTCTACTAAAAACAAAGCTAAGAAGCTTAAACAATCAATGAAAGGAAAACGAGCGAAAACAACTTTAGTTTTGCCAAAAGCCGATAAAACTCGGTCTATTAGAGCGTTCTCGACCATCGATCAAAGTCGCAACTAATTCTCGAGCGCGATAGCTACGTGAGCGCCGGACGATTGGATGTTTTTCCTCCGCTTTCGTGTTATTTAGGGATTGGACAAATAGTTTTGCAGGACGTGAGAGGGTTTAAGATAATACTGACTAATGAAATTTTGGCGTCGAGTGGTTACATTTCGATGTTAGGTAAATTAATTAATTCTAATAAATTAATGAAAGGTCAAAATTGAAGCTTTATTAATCTTAAATTCACATGACATCGTAGAGGATGTTAAAAAAATGTAACCTAAGGTCATTTCTAAGTTTTTCCGAGATAAAAATGAATCTATGCACTTTACGGGTTATGTTCTATTCCTGTGCATAAATTCATCTATATATGTTCAGCCGTTTCTGAGTACCATGGTAACAAAGATCCATTAAAAATTTCTTCTCAATAATAACAATACGTTGTTAGAAGTCAATTTAAATAAAAATATGCATATTCATAGCTACCAGTTAATAAAATAACTAATAAGGAATACGGAATACATTAATTACAATCAGAAACGGTACTGTAAGTTCGCATCGTAACGATTCAGAGTTATCTCGAATGCAAATACGATTTGGATCGCGTCGCATCGTATCGCAATTAGTGTAAACGCCTCGCGCCTCGGACGGACAAAGCTCGCTTGAGCCGCGTGTTGGCTTCGGGACAGCCAAATCCGACGTGAATATAACAAAGCTATAAATTTACTAGATGTGCCTTATTATTAAAAATTAAGCCAAAAGTTGCAGATGCGTTACATACCTTCACATGTGGAATGGATGTTCTTTTTGTATTCTATCCTCATTAAAAATAACAGGGCTGATATTTTTACACCATTTGATCAAGGTTTAAGCCACATTTTGAACTAGCTGTTGCTCGCGACTTCGTCCGCGTGGAATTAAAAAATAATAAAAAATATACAGCATATGTTACTCACTGATAAAGTAGCTTTTTAATTGTGAGAATTCTTTTCAAATCGTCCAGTAGTATGAATTATTTCAATACACACAAAAATACAAATCTTTCCTCTTATATGATATGTAAAAGATATGTAAAGATTTACTTTAGTTTTACATATAACTAGCTTTCGCCCGCGACCCCGTCCGCGTGGAATTTGAAAAAAAAAAAACAAAGTAAGTACCTTATGTGTTGTTCCAGAATATCCTCTACATCTATACCAAATTTCATAGAAATCCGTTCAGCCGTTTAGGCAACAAACTCTAACAAACATCCATCCATCCATCTAAACTTTCGCATTTATAATATTAGTATGATTTGAATAAATGCTATGTGTCATTTACATAATAAAAATCTTAAGTCTTTTACAGTTTAGTCTCTTCTAGTACGCGTGATCTTTGTGACTGGAATTTGTATTCACAACCCTTTTGAATATTTGCGATAACATTTTAAGCTATTTTGTTCCTTATTCAATTTATGAAAGGGCATAATTTCCTTTTGTTCGTATTCCGTTTGGAACGAGCTTTTAGAATTAACTTAGGCTAAGTCTGTTTTGTAAACGAAAAGGACATTTTGTGAAGGTTTTTATTTCAGTTTCTATATTTTCCGGTATGATTTATTTCTTGATGGATTTGTTTGCAGAATTATTATTTTTAGAGCCTGTCCCACCACTGGCTGATAGAGGCTCAGATAGCTTAAAAATGACGTCACTGTCAGATAAGGGAACATTTCCGATATTTCCATCACATATTTTACACGTTGCATTGTTATCAGACAATTTACAAATTGGTGGGACAGGCCCTAAGTATTTCAGTTTTTTTAGATATAAATTTTTGCAGTAAAAGGTGTTAGTATCGAGTAGGAGATGGTTTTCCTAAGCCAAAAATGTTTCTGCAAATTTTTTAGCTTAGGTATAATTTTTATTTTATTTTAAGAGACAGAGAAGAGAGAGAGTCATTTGTGATTGTCATACTTGCTTTGGAGATACGTAGTAACATTTATCCATCCATCCAAAATTTCGTATTTATAACGTTAGTATGATTTCTTTATTTAAACATCGACAAACAGTATCAATTTATTTTATCTTTTTATTTATCTAAAACTTGTGTATTCAATGAGATTCCAATTTCAAAAGAAACTGATGGATGGCCGGCACGCGGCGAACGACAATTCTGAAGACGCAACGAACATGAACGAATGAATGAACGATTACTGTTGTGATCAATTCGGATGTCAAATCTTAATACAATACTCGTAATATTTTCATGTATTTGTACAATATTATTATTATTACAAAGCTATTTAAATACTTTTGATTACGTCTTATTTAAAGTAATTTTAATTTTTCGTTTAGAGTGAAATACACAAATATAACTGAAACCATAGATAACTAATAAAGTCTCACTAATATTATAAATTCGATAGTTTAAATGGATGGATCTCGATGAATATTGGCAAAAAGTATAGAACGTAATCTGGAGTATTACATACTAATTAAGTTTTTTTTACCACTCGAACGGAGTCACAGACGAAAGCTAGTATACTATAAAAGGAAAAAGTATAAAGGTAAACTATTTAGTAGCAAAATCGTTGCTTAGTATGAATACTAAGAAATTACACGAAACAATGACACAGTTATTACTAAGACATATTCTGCAGATTAACAAAGACAAAGGTATGACACATAACAACTACTAAATTATTAAGCTATTTAACAACTAAGTGTACACTTCTGGCCAGGATCAGTGGGATCGTATTCATCAGAGACCCTCGCTTAAGAACAATGATACAACTATTCTGAAACTGTCAAACATTGAAAACGTCTCAACTGGCAATACGTATGTAAATGGGCGAGCCCCATCCCTGTATATCAACGTTTATTGTCATGGCAAGAAGCCTAAGTTGGAAATATAAGATGTTTGGGACACACGGTCTTTGAGAATTACGAACTTGAACTCTTGCAGTTCTGTCGAAAATATGTATTATAAATTTTAAGTCTAATTTGATGAGGAAAATAATTAAATACTCTATTATCTTAAGCTATTCTTCTTATTTGAGTTTTGTACTATTTTTATATAGGTTAATAGTCTAATTTGATTGAGATTTTTTAAATGCAGTGTGCATTGCGGTTCAATTTCAATGAAAGCAACAGAACTATAAATAATTTAAACATACACACGTGCGGATAAATATCAAGGAATGTTGTATTGTTGTGAATATTTATTTATAGAAAAATTATAGCTATTCAAATTTATTAGCGTCATACGTTACTTCAGTGTTTGTCAATCGTAACAACCGTGTGTACTTCGTGTACCCAACCGTGTCTAAGTGCTTCGGATCTCGATTGCGAATGCTTACTAAAATTCAAAACAGGCTGTTTGTGCGTCAACGAGGCAGTAGTCGATTTATTGGAGCGCGCTTTAAGCTGAACCCGGCCATTTTACGATACTCTTCAGCGAGGCGTGAAACAAATTATACAATATCTTTAAAATACAATTCGCTATGTAAGTCCCATTATCGTTATTTAAGAGACATCGATATTGAATACAATACTTGTTTTTGTATCTTTATGTTAATGTAAACTCTCATAGTAGCTAACTATATAGAAAAGTTGATCTGTCTTAGCCGGTTTTTCTTAGGATCCTTCAAGAAGCGAGCCTATCTCTTTTTCAAAGGCAAGGCATATGCGTTTTCTCTGGTGTTGCGAATGTCCATAGACGTTTGATAAACACCTCGATGTTTCCGCTGCTCATTTGTTATTTTCTAATAAAAAAAAATACAATCGTTCGAGACGACGACACATCAAGTAGAGGTATCGTTTACATCCATGTTTCGCTTACTAAGGAATGACGATAAAATCTTTCATTTGCTAATTAGTTATTCTTTATTGTATGTCTTCTACAAATCAAGTTTACTTCTTGGCCCATACAACCATATTCTGCGGCATAAGTATATCTAGAAGTTGTTTAATTTATATCCAAATCAAGACTAAACTGTTATTTAATACATGTACCTGAATGCTTTGTAATACAAATTCTGAATACCCACAAAATTGGAACATATCTAACAAAACAATCTGCCGACGACATCGGGAACGCTTTGATCGTGTTCCCAACTAACTCCGACCAACGGCGATTCAAACAACCGCCATCAATTCACAAACGTCTTCCACTTTCATTGTGAGATTGTGACAAATACGGCAACGTTGCTAACAAACTGTGCCATTAGTCAAATTAATTATTTACCATCTTCCAGACGGAAAGCATTTGTCCCTTTGACCATATCTCGCTTTGAATTATTATCAATCTAGTTAAAAGGCAAGTTGTCGATAGATTTCTGGGAATTATTCATAAGGGTGGAAGTTTGAAAGTGATTGTTTCGGGTTAAGATCAAATGTTGTTGACTATAATTGTTGCTTTCTGTTTACGTAAATAAACTAACTGTTTAAATTCATTTATGTTTTATAACAACAGGCTATTTAAGAAGTAGCCTAAGGTGCTACGTCGTAGACATTGCGTAGCATATTATAATAATTTATTAAGAGGAAAATTTTACTTCAAGAATTTTACAAGAACCAAATTTTCACTTATTTTAAGAATTCCTTTTTAACTAAAGCTACATTTAGATTGTTAAAAGTACTAGCTATTAATATAGTATATGTTATAAGCGATACGGTACAAAATCATACTAATATTATAAATGCGAAAGTTTAGATGGATGGATGTTTGTTAGAGTTTGAAGCCTAAACGGCTGAAGAGATCTCGATTAAATTCGTCATAGACATAGAAGATAGTCTGGAAGAACACATAGGCTACTCACTTTTTTTTAATTCCACGCAGACGGAGTCGCGGGCGAAAGCTAGTAAACTATAAAATGTACAAGCCTAATTACCCCTACAAGCAAACATATTTAAGTGCACTTATAACATTAGTACAGCTAAATACAGACGTGAACAAAGCTTAGAGAAACTCTCAATTTAACCGCAAAACGTTTTAGCTCCGGCATAAAACATTCAAGCTATTATCTATAGCAATTTGATATCAAGAGCAATCGTAATCTGTCTGTCTGTCGGGAACAATACACCGGAATGCATTAACTTGAAGTCAACAACAAAACCAAGGTTTACATTTAGAGGACAGTTCCCCCTTTGATACCTTTTGCATTGTGAAACAGTTTACGCAGTACTTGTATTTACGAAATTTTACAGACATTTTTGGTTACTTTAATTTTTTTAAAGACAAGCTTATATAAATGACCATTAAGAGCGAGCGCACACCTTTGACTAAACTTCACTAACTAATTTGTGCGATTGTCGATTTTTTCGTAGGAAATTCAACAGTTTAGTTGCACAACTATAAATCGAGTAGTGTGCACACTTCCACATAAGTTCATAGGAATTAAAGCGCGACTAAACAGTTGTGTGATAGTTTAATCAAAGGTATGTGCGCTTTTAAACTAGACTTATTATCTAGTATTGTTGTAGATTAAGGTTTTGCTTGTTTTGTCCTGTCTATCTGTGGTTGAATATCTTTGTTATATCTGAAAACGTTTTCGTACATATTTCATGTTTTTTATTTATAATGTCTTTGAGATCAAATAACAAGTAAATATTATTATTAAATTCTTGTGATCGTCGTAATCCTAAATTGGTTTTCGGACGTCAAATTTTAAAAAGGAATCTATGATTGAATCAACACGCGATGAATTTAGGGAGCTGTTTAGGGGCTTCTTTTGTAGTATTTTACAAAGATCTAAATAATCTAGATATGCCAGAGTTATAATAACTTGCACATTGCAAAATACTACGTCATATTTTATGTTTACTTTTTTAAATAAAAACATTTCGTTACAAATTATTTTGGACACACCTAAAAAGAGATGGATAGATTGCGTGAAAGGTGACATGATCAAGAAGGGAGTGATGACTGAGATAACGGATGATAAAGTTATTTGGAGGACGAAAAGCTGGTGCGCCGACCCTACGGGAGTAGGATAAGGCAGGGGAGATGATGATGATGATGATGATGACACTTGTTTTCATGTTTATTTCTTTTTTTAATAGCTATCAGTTCTAGAAGCGTTTTGATTTGTTTCTGTGTTTGTGTTGAAGAAATGACTGATTGAATTACATATGTTATATTCTTGAAATACAAGTCCATCAATTTTATCTGAAGATTTTCTTCAACATTTTTGCTTAAAATAAATTAAGTTTGATTTAAATTCAATTAAATGTGTCTCTTCTAGATGTAGCATCAAGGGTCACTTGTACAAAGCAATATTGAGTGCGAATGTCAGGGCAAATTGTAAAGATGTCGGCTTCGGTTTACTACCGCCCTTTGCTCGAGTCGCGAGAGGCCGGGGGGTAAAGTGATACATCAGTGTCGGTTTATATCCGGCCCATTGTTCCACAACTTCCACCCGGGTATGTTTACAAGAGTATCGACAGGTTTTTAAATCCGGATAATTATTGAACTTCAATAAAACTTATTTTTAAATTCAACATAAATAATGTTGTGAAAGCTAATCTTGAGAGCTTGAATATTATCAAAATAAAAGCTGCATGTCTAAAAAAAATTACAGTTATGAATGCGAAACATTGGCAAGTTAAGATCGACCTAAAGGAATGAAACTAGTTAAAAAAATAGGCGATATGCATTTTATCGTTGTGTCCAGAATTTGCTCAATAGAGTACTAAAATAATTTAATTATTTTACTAATAACTCGCTGTTGCTCGCGATTTTGTCCGCGTAAAATTAAAAAAAAAAACATACCCTATTTTACTAACAGATAATGTAGCTTTTTAATGGTGAAAGATTTTTTTTAAATCGATCTAATACAAAAATGCAAAACTTTTCTTTTTATTTTTAACTATTAAAGTAATTTCCAACACGACGGAGTTTTTTTGTAAACACAACAATATAAAAATCTCTTATATTCTTCTCACCAGTGAAGAGATCCTTGATCAAAGCCATCTGTCTTAATTCAGCGACGAGTGCGCCGGATGACACTCGAGAGCGATCGCTCACATTGAATATTTATAAGTTTTGTGGCGAGGGTGATCGCTTTGTAACCGGCAAATCTGTTACAAATTCTAGCAAACCACTAATTTACAATTATTAGTGTTGACGTTTCCATACATTTTTGGGTTAAGTCAAAGGCTAAAAAATCTTGATTTCTTACAATAGATGACTTTGGATTATTTTTTGTTATTTTTGTTATAATCTGCTTCTCAGTATCTTTTTATATTTACCTTCTCATTATTTTTTTTCTTTAACATGAAAACGCATATAAAACATTGCTCAGGTTGGTAATACCTTGGTCATAACATTATCGTACTTCTTACTAATTTTATAAATGCGAAACTTTAGATGAATGGATGTTTGTTAGAGTTTGTAGCCTACACTGCTGAACGGATGTCGATGAAATTTGGCACAGATATAGAGCATAATCTGGAAGTACACATAGCCTATGTGCCTATATACTTACTTATGTTTCTTGTTATTTGAATTTAGCGCTGACAGAGTCACAGGCGAAAGTTAGTTTTTCATGCTTTAAGCTCAATTTATCTGTCTTTATCTCCGGCTTTAAAGTCTCCCTTTAAAAGTAATTAACTGAAAACCTTTATTTTTTATAATAAACAATTGCATGCAATTAATACAGTTATGTGTAACAACAGACTCATTCGAAACAATACGCTTTTAATACGAATGTAAACAGTAACATTATCTGGGTTCAGATAAAAAAAGCAGCAAACGACACGGCTTTTAAAACAAGCCCACTCTGAATTTTTTATAATATAATTGCTAATTTACTTCTCTCTCGTATCCCGTTCCAGGATAAATTTCACATTTTTCCCTTTTGCTAGCTTTGTTAAAATTTTCCGGATTATATCTCCTTTTACCTGATGAATTATTATTGTTGTTTTTCTCATTTCCTTCCTCATCTTCATTCGAATCTGCTCTAATTATTTCCCCTTGGTTGAACAAAGGCGCCCCCGCTCGCTCCTTCCCTTTGTAACTCGTATAAACAACGGAGCCATCCGAACAATACTATAAATATGAACATCAAACGTGTAAATAAATAAAAAAACGGTAATTAACGACTTAAACAACTGCAATTAATGTCTAAGAAATTTGACAATTATCATAGATTTTAGGCGACTTTATAAGTTTTCAATAAACAGACATAAGTCTGAATTAAATAATATAATTTTAAGAATCTTTCTTAGGTTTCTTTTGTTCTTAACAGGGCCGTATCTATAGTTAGAATTATAAAAACACATTGTCCACAGTTCCACGTATAATAAGAATGTAATTGACTAGCTGTTGCTCGCGACTTCGTCGTATAATGCAAAATGTATAAGTTACTCACTGATAACGTAGCTTTTTAATGGTGAAAGTTGTTTTTGAGTTATATCAATACATACAAAAAATACAAATCTTTCCTCTTTTATTATTAGTATAGATGTATGTAATTTCATTTTTATCTTTAATCAAAATTCAAATCCTTTTCATCACTTTAAAAGTCACAAAGTATGAGGCATGCAAATTTATCTCCAGTCCGATTTGCATACAGCGTGTTATTTTGTGAGGCGCGTGCCGAGCGACGTGACACGCGGGATTAAATTTATTTTCAATATACTTACCAGATTGGTCAAGGATTTATGTGATACGTGTTAACGATATTACGTTTTGTAATATCTATTCAAAATGAAATAGCGTAGCATTCTGCAAATACAGGCGATAGTTTCCTTGTGTATTTATTTTATAGAATACGTTAACAAAAGAACAACGGCCATAAATTCGCAGAAATAGCGAAGCTACTGCTGCAGAAGAAGACGCTTGTTTTCTGTTTGGTCGTGGTATAACATCGGGCGAGCCGGTCGATTCTTACCATATTAAAGCGGACTTTACCATTGTCAATAAAATTATAAAGAAATTGGTTTTTGAACTTGTCTACACTCTATTTTTCACTACACCATGATATTACTTATATAAATGGGAAAGTTTAGATGGATGGATGTTTGTTAGAGTCTGTAGCCTAAACGGCTGAACGATCTCGATGAAATTTGGCATAGATATAGAGAATATTCTGGAAGAACACATAGGATACTCGCTTTTGTTTTTTTTTTAATCCGCGAGGACGGAATCGCTAACGAATACTAATCTATAAAGCAGGTGGATTATTATTCCATCATTTTTACGGTTATTGTTATTGTCAAAAATTATTTAATTACCTAAAGATTCGATGAATCGTTGTATGATTTTTCTGATATTTCTGTAACAAATTGTGTCCGGGTCATTCCCTGTTAAGGCGAGGGTCAAACAAAAAACAGACCCGGCCTCTAGCAAGATGTCCGGTGCAGTTTGTCTTCATTGGCGACAGCTTTATTGCGGGGGTGCGGTAAATAATATCAACGCGAGAAAATACTTCATGCAACATTCATTGAAATCATAGGGTATACAGGATGATAGCTGATAGCTTTTACGTTAATAGTATATCTTTGTTTTATAGTTGTAATAAAATTATGTATTTTACTAATGTATCGATGACTATGTTTTGTGTATGCTACTTAGACTATGATTTTAAATAACTCTTGAAATTAATTTCCATCCTAGATACATGCTTTAACTACAACTTTGATCTTAGTAGACCTAGTAAAGCTATAATTAAAATTCCGTTTCTTAATGAATGTGTCATTTTTATTTTATCTCACTTTTCACGCTTTTAAATATTTGTGTGAATTAACATTTACGAACATCCTGTAGTTGAAGCATGTTAGTGAATTCTCGGATATACTAGTAAGAAATTATCACTGTTCCTATTGGACGATAACAAGAATTATGTGAGGGAACTTGGCGCCGTATTACGCTATAGAGGAGGCATATTGTGAGAAGCACCAAATGAAAAAGAAAATACACGTGCCATGTCCACGTAACTATAGAGACAAGTTCAATGAACTTTCATTTGTTTCGGCTGTCATCTTGAATCAAGTTCTCCAACGGTCTAAAGACAACTATAAAAGATAGAAAAGATGTCAAGGTTTTTTAAGTAAAGTCAACAATGTGAAGCATTTTAGTTATAGACGCCAGAAACAAATGCTGAAATGGGCAGATTCGCCCGGTGCCATACCACACAGAAGACAGACAAGAAGTGAAAGCAATTCCGCGTATTTTTTTTTATAACAAAAGGGGGCAAACGAGCGGCGAGAACACCAAGGTGGTCAACGATGCCCATGGACATCCGCAACACCAGAGGAACTACTGTGAACTACTACGCGTATCGTGTGAAAAGTGCGTGTACCTTTTAGTCAATCAATATATTTAGACAGTCGTAATCCAGCGTTCAATCAAAATAAGATGCAATACAATATAATAATGAATTTTACCAACGAAATATTATTCACCCCAAGTCTCACTAATCCGTAGTTTCTCCCCGAAATGCGGTTAAATGCAACTATTTCTGGTAAATTGCAGTAAAAGGGAGATTTAATCAAATCAAGGCGCATAGGGATGGATAGATAATCGAATATTATGATCCACTTTAGTTTTTTGCCGCATCTTCTAAATGACTTGCTACTGATATGAAAAATGATGTGTTCTTTTTTACATTTTTTCCTTTTTTTGTTGAGTCGTTTATGGAGATGTTTTTCTTTGCTTGTACTTTTTTGCTGTTGTTTATTTTACTAATATTATTAATGGGAAAGTTTGGATGAATAGATGGATGTTACTAAGCATCTCCAAAACGGCTTAGCTGCACATAATAAAATTTTGCACAGTCGTTAAACATAGTCTTTAGAAAATACTTAGGCTTACCAAGTGTTATTTTTTTTTTCAAATCCACGCGGACAAATTAAATATTAAAGGAAATCTTACTAATATTATAAATGCGAAAGTTTATATGGATGGATGGATGGATGCTTGTTAGAGTTTGTAGCCTAAACGGCTGAATAGATTTTGATGAAATTTGGTACAGATGTAGATGGTAGTCTGGAAGAACACATAGGGTACTCAGTTTTTTTTAAATTCCACGCGGACAGAGTCGCGGGCGAAAACTAGTATTTAAATATTTAAGATAATTTAAATAATGAAATTACAGTAGAGAATATTAAATACAAGTTAATAATACTTCTAACTTGTTATAATGACGCGGATATGTGTAAAATTATACGTAAAAGAAGTTGTAAGTTTTTTTACATTACAAATTAAAAAAAGCACATTCGAATCTATTTCTTTGTCAATTTAGCTTACCAAAGAAGCGTGATAGAAAACGTGGAATTCTATTTTCGTCTCATAAATCATACATTACCTGCGCTAAGGGTTGCGTGACAGGCAATTTGTCATGTAACCGCTCATCCGAACTCGAAGACGAGATTCGTACCCTTTCTGGGGTTTTATTATTGTTACGCTCTGTGGTTTCCTTGTTATCCTATTGAAGAGTTTGCGATTAACTTCAAAAGGTTTCGCAACTTTAGATGAAGTTATTTAAATTGTCTTTGTAAATCGTGATTTTATTTTGTTTGTACAACTTTTTGTGATGTTATTCTCACAGAGTTGATAGTCAATTCTTTTTGGTACATTGTAACTTTTCTACACTATTATAATAAAGCGTAAACACACACTTCTTTGTTGCCTAAGATGTCAGCAATTACAGCATATTTTTGAATAATTCTTTTTTTAATAAAAAGCCCTACTTATGTCATGCTTTAGCCTATATATTTTTACGCCATTAAACATAGGGGTAAAAATTTTGGATAAAAACTCTAATGTAGGAAAGAGACCATAAGTTGGTGCCACCATCAAGAAAGAAATATTGCTAAGGTTTGTCATGTCATGTCATGTCATTTTGACATTTGCTATTGATAATTTGACAAATGTAAACCACAAAATAAAATTTTCATGATTTCATGCGGATGAAGCCGCACGGGAACAGCTAGTTTATTATAAAAAGGACTAGGATTTCATAAGTCAGTTATAAATAAATTTTAATTAGCATGTTATTAAAAATAAATAAAAAAATGAAGCATAAAATGAATGTGAAATAAATTTTTACAAGAAAAATAATGGACATCCAATTAGAGACCAGAGTAATATATCCTTAATTAATTAAACATTATTCTAAATCATTGAAACGTTACCCTTCTGTAATCCTTCCCCAGTTGGGGTAAAACACGCATGTGGGGTAAAAGTGGGTCACGCGGTGTACGCTTTAATCTGTTTAATTAACAAGGAAAAAAAGGTTCGATTTTCACCCAACAGGGGCACAGCTAATGGGGTGTTAATACCGGAGACATGGGGCCATGGGATGTATAGAAATGTTCGAACACTTTTACTGAGTCTATCTTTTTTATACGTTTATATAATTAAAGGAAAAACTATTAATAGATCGACAGGGGACGGATGTCTACTTATATTCTCTTAAATAAAAAAAACAAACTAGTTACGTAGCCAACGGCGTCGTAACCGTCAGGCAAGGTTCTTGCAAACAGAGTTTGCATGCCGCTCTCAGAGTCGTTTAGTGTAGATTTAGTATAAGAAATTATCACTAGTGCTATTCTATTAATAATTGAATAACACAAACTACAGAATTTAGTTATGCACCTATGTAAAATTTAAGTAAAAATGTTGATATAAAATAAATTACGCGCTTTTAATTTTCTATTTTTGATTCTTGTTAGCACAGCTATTAATAAAAATTACTGTACCATATCCAATACCGACCACTTTGTAGGTACTACGTTTATTAACGTTTTGGTTTTACCATAGATTTTGTTAAAATGTTTTTTTTTTAATTTATAAAAGCGTACGTTATCCGCATCGAAACATTTTCTATCGAGACTTAACTGACCGTTTATTGACGATAACGTGGGTTTATTCAGCGTTCAAACTAGATTTGAATGAATAACGCAGTTGAGTTTGAATTTCAGCAAAGGGTGTTAATATTTTTTATAACTAAACTTTTTTAAATGGCCAGTATTAAATGTAGTAGTCTTTAAAAAAAATCTCCTGATTTCGAATTGATAACTTTAACCTTAGCAGAACCATGGTCATTGGCGCTGCACATCTTTGTATCATAACAAAAAGTTACCCTTATAACCAAGCCTATAATTTTGCGCCAATTTCGTTAAATCTTTTACTTCAACTATTCTTACGATCCTTATTAAATCGCCAATAGAAAAAGAACATTATGCCAAAGAGAATTAAGTCCAAATTACTTTAAACGTACAACGATTAAATGCGTGAAGCGAATATACTTTTTTCGCGGTTTTGTAATCGTGAGACTACCAATCATACCATTTTTAGTGTCTATCGAAAAATGAACTCTGTTACTACAGACTTAAGAGTTGTTTTATATTAGCAATGTGTGAGATCCTTAACTCAATCTCATCAGGTTACATCACAAAGTTTGTGAAGCGTTCAAGCGTATATTTGGTAAGAAACACTTTTATATTTTAAATAACAAGTACAAATATTTTACAACTAGCTGTTCGCGTGCGGATTCATCCGCGTGAAATATAAAAAACTTTATTTTATTGTTTACATTTGTCAAATTATCAATAGCAAATGTCAAAATGACATGACATTACATGACATGACAAACCTTAGCAATCTTTCTTTCTTTATGTTGGCAGCAACTTATGGCCTCGTTCCCACATTAGGATTTTTATCCAAAATATTTACCCCCTAAGTTTAATGGCGTGAAAATATATAGCCTAAAGCATGACGTAAGTGTAGGGCTTTTTATTAAAAAAAGTATTATTCAAAAATATGCTGTAATTGCTGACATCTTAGGCAACAAAGAAGTGTGTGTTTACGCTTTATTATAATAGTATAGATATAGATATAGATATATGCGATAATCGGTTGCATACATACGAAAAAGGTCAGTTTCCTAGTTACTCTAAACCATTCGTTGGATTTTTTTTTATGAAATGCGTTTCCGAACTACGTAACTTGAGTTTTATTCCGTTGAGTCAGTCAACCTATCAAATACTTTTATTAAATAAATAAATTACAGTTCAATAATGTAGAAACTAAATATATAGCTAGAGAAATATCTAGCTTATTTTATTCTGACAGAACTATTTGTGATCAAAGGACACAATATGCTATGCGGTATTTACCGCCTCATTTTTACCCTTATTTCCACGTAATAAAAAACAAATGACTACTGCTAAACATTGTATATAAGGGCACTAATACACTAAATAATAATTGCTAAATATTTTTTTCATAGCAACTTCTGTACGTTACTGAGCGGTTTAAATTTACAATTTGTTATTGCAATTAAAACAAACAATTGGTAAGTTACAGAAATAAAATTGAAAATTTCTTTTCAACTAAAACAAACGTCGAAGATTCACATCACCCTAGTGTATATGCAGCCTAATGTTGTGTTTTTAGTTCATTAAAGGTGCGTGCGGGCGGAAGCAGTCGCCGCCGGATGCCTTTTCTCGGGCGGCTTGTCTTTGGCGGCGCGCTTTGGCGGTGAGATCAATCGAGTGGCAGTAGGGCGACCATCCTTACGGAGATTGATAGAAATAGTTCCACAAGACATATTTTAACCACAAAATTGGAACCGTCACAACTATAATGATCGGTTTTTTATATACCATTTTCTGATCTTTTTTGCATGCAACTACGATTCCTTTATTTTATGTTTGTTCTGATCATGTTATGTTATCAATTTAAGAATAAAGGGTATACCACGAATATTAGCGTGACAATTGCGAGATTGTATTCGTAACGTCATCGACAAGATTTGTATGAGATTTGACACAAAATCATTCCCGCGAATATTCGTGACTAGCTGTTACTTCGTCCGCGTGAAATTAGAAAATAGTAAAAAATATAGCCTAAGTTACTCAGTGATAACGTCGCTTTTTAATGGTGAAAGAATTTTTGAAAGTGGCCCAGTAGCTTTTGAGTTATTCTAATACATACAAAAATACAAATCTTTCCCCTTTATAATATTAGTAAATATTTTATCCAACAATTTATTATTTCATCGTCACATCTGATTCTTGCATAAACAATTATATACGAAACCGAAAGCTTTCCGTCCTTCGGGAGTTTCCTTTTGTCGCGAAATGATCAGCGGTGTGTCAAAGACGGGTTTCAAAGGTAACATTAATGAGATGGGAGTTAGTAAAGACTTGGTTTGGAAAAGTTTTTACAATTTTTATGAATGAGTGAACAAAGACTATTGTTTATGATGACTGTAATTATGGTGATTAATATAAAATATTTGTGGTTGTCTATGTTTTGAAATATCTCCAAAACTACTTGGGACGATTACAAAAATTCGTTCACCGTTAGATAACTTTTTTATCATGGACTAGCTGTTGCTCGCGACTTCGCCTACGTGAAAATAAAAAGAGTAAAAGATATAGCCTACGTTACTCACAGATAACGTAGCTTTTTAATGGTGAAAGAATTTTTAAAATCGGCCCAGTAGTTTTTGAGTTATCTCAATACATATAAAATACAAATCTTTTCTCTTTATAATTTTAGTATATATTAAGGTTACATTTATTGCTATTATTATTAATTTCTCGCAGCTTATTAATAAACATTTTTTTAAAACTACAAATTCAGCCACACCCCACACTAAAAAAATAGAATCGCAAACGGGAAACCCTTGTGGAAATAAGGTGTAAATTGAATTTGATGTGAAAAAAAGGAAATTGAGGTAACGCGGTGACCGGCCACAGGTTAATAGACAGGAGATTACTATTTGACCGGCAAAATATGGTTACCCCAGAAACCGTCTTACATTTTTTTCTATTTTCCAATGGCGTCAAATTGGCGTATGAACTAAACGATAGTTAAATAAATTGCAGTGTTTCTTAGCGGATTACGCCAATCCTTTTTTCCGTTAACTGATTATACTTTTAATTATTTTTTTTCTTTTAACTCAACTCTATAAACTTCCTTGTAACAAGTAAGATGCACTTCTACAAGTTTAGTACTTAGTTAAATAAAAAGTTAACCTAGTTGGTCTAATTTTTATTTTATTTATTTTAATACATATCGATAGTCACCAAAGGTCATTGACCTCAAGGTACCTCAATGAATAAATAACTAACATTTCCACCTGAAATAAAAGGACAGTAAACGTCTGTGGTCCCCAAAAGTAGTTAATCGCATTTAGAGACCGCCTCAGAGCACGAATGGCTTCATTTACGATTTTTATTTCCGGCTAGGGATGGGAAAACACTTTAAATGTGTCGATAGATAAACTGCTTATTAAACCATTAAAATTTTATGTTACTTTGCTCAAAATTAAATTAACTCAAATTGCTTATAATAAAACAATAATCGGTAAGACGTATTATAAATTCAACAATGCGTTTTATGAGTACATTATTATTAACAACAATAAAATTTCTTGAAGTATAAATAATAAATATGCAATATCTAAATAAATAAATGAAAAAAAACTATTGTTGTTCTAAAATCTTTTAATAAACTGAAATAGAAAAACAGTAAAAAATATTGTTATCGATATCGATAAAATGCATAAAGTTATCGATATATTTACCACGTTGTACATCACTACGTATAATAAGCGCTATCGGTGTATTGAGATTAACTCGCTTTTATAGCATCAAGTTAGTGTACATTAAATTTAACGATTGCATCGAGCCATTGCTCTAAATTGGCTCGGACAAAGATGGCAAACGCTGTTTTAACTATTCACTTTATTTACGAAAAACATTCAGAGATCGTAAAACGAATAAAGTCCATTTGATATTGCGAAAACAATGACATTAGGAAGTTTGTGTAGAAATTGTATGCCTTACTGTCTTGAATGAAGAAGGAAAAATCTGTGTTGAGTATTATGCTATGCAAATGGAAATAGGTTTAAACTAGTATACGCTTTTATTTAAAGATAGAGCAAAAGTTTTTACATAATAAAGTCACAAACAAGCAAGTGAATTCGTCAAAAAGGCGAAGCGACCATTACCTACCTTTCCTTACTAGAGGAAAAGACCCTTGTAAACCCGTTTTTTGTCAAATACTTTCTTTTGTTTAGAATGTTCATGTCAGATGAACTGATTATTTTAATCACGAGTCTTAAAATTTAATCTCTTCTCCGTATTCCGAAGCCTATTTTAACTATATTACATGTAAAGTCAGATACACACTAAAAACAATTATCGATGTAATCAAAGCACCCTCACGCTCACGGCGACTAATTAGTCGGTCGAACAACTTGCAATGATCAGACTGTGCGGTTGGATAATGAAAAATCGACCGGAAATTCACGACAATACGGAATTTTTGGTAACAAAGAGACCTGTGCATTTTGTTGGATTCAACTTTTAAAAAGATCAATTCAAGAGGAAATCATCATTTTTTAACAAATTTGCTTCTATATCTATACTAATATTATAATGAGGAAAGATTTGTATTTTAGTATCTATTTAAAAAACTCAAAAACTACGGGGCAGGTTTTAAAAATTCTTTCATCGTTAAAAAGCTACGTTATCACTGAGTAACATAGGCAATATTTCTTACTGTTTTTATAATTTCACGCAGACGAAGTTGGGGGCAATAACTAGTTTAATTATACAATGCTCTACAGTTTTTTAGTGAATGTCTACCATTATGTTTTCAAAAAGGGCTTTTATATTCATTTTGTAATTCTTGTTAAGGACACTATTGTCGCCCCAATTAGCGTTTCGTCTTGTTTGTCAAGTCTCAGGTGTTCTTACAAATTACTTTTCATTGTGTTTAGCTAAGGGCACAGAAAAGCGTGTCATAAAATTAGAAAAAGTGCCTGAAGGGGGCCCTTTATCCCACTCGGATAGTCTTTTATGACCCTATTATAAAATGGTCTTTATGTGAAATTTTATTGCTGAAAGACTTACCGTAATTTCGTCACGGCGAAGCGCACGATGAGATTGAGTTAAGGATCTATTAAAAGTTTACCAGCTTTGAGGTATTCAGGTCAGAATCTGTAAGATTACGAGCTTAAAGTCAATTAAATAGCTTTTATGGCTTTAATTTTAATTCACGATTTTGAATCAAAATTCTAGTCAATAATTCCGCGTCCAACTATTACAAGAAAAAATAATTGCGGAACTCGAAAGGAATTAAAGATATTTCTATAGACCTTTAACCTAAAATATTTGAAACTTAAATTGGATTCGTTCTAAAAGCGTCACATATTTACTAAAATAAATAAATTGTTAATGTCCAGTTTCCCAGTTACGTTTAACCATGTGTTAGTGTTTTTGGTTCGATCAATTCATAAAACGCGTTTCCGAACTTCGTAACTTGAGTTTTACTCCATTGAAAGTTACGTCAAACACTAATGAATCATTAGGTAATGATTAAAACAAATTAAAAGTTCAGAAACCTAGCATTAAAAGGTATTTTTATAGATAAAAAACAGAAACACTTTTCTAATATTTTTGCTGATCGAAATGTTACCAGTTCAAAACCATCACCTTTATACAAATCCGTTCTGAGCGATAATAAAATAGGCATTCCATCAAAACCGTCCCTTGTCTCATATAAACAATAGATATAAAACGAGCCAAGTGGAACACCCCTTTCGAATTCAGCGGACTCAGCACCCGTCATGCTTGTCATGCATATACATGCTGATTGAATTTTCCTTTAAAAAAAATATATAATAATTTTCACCGGTTAAAACATTAAAATATAAACAGAACAATTTATTATGCAACAATTGTGTTTTGTTCAAAATAAAATTTTAAACAACACAAACTTTAATCCAAACGAATTAAAGCAAAAAATCACCAAGTTCTGAAAGTCGAGTTTTTAAGTTTCAAGAGATGAATTCCAATACTACTAAGGAAGCCAATATTATTATTTAAAAGTATTCTTAAAACACCATTTGGCAGTGTCTTTATTTTCTGCGATAATCTTGTAACCTCCTGTATATCAGCAATGCATATGCATTTGTAGTGTAAGTTGAGTTGTCCGATGTGAAATCAATCAATGCCTCCACCGGACACCTGATGCCGTCTGTCAATCCCGGACGATACATATGAACTACGTCATTGTTTAATTTCATGTAATTGAACCTTCGCGTATAAACATCTGCTAACCAACGTATTTACGCTGAACTCTGTAATTACATTCGTATTCCTATATCTTTTAACTATCAAGTACAGATCAATTAATAGAGGACATTGCTTATAGAATACTTCAAACAAATCTTTACAGCATACAAAATTTTGTGGTAACTAGCTTTTGCGCGCGACTCCTTAAGCGTGGAATTTAAAAAAAAAAACAAAAGTGAGTAGTGAGTTAGAGTAGCCTATGTGTTATTCCAGACTATCCTCTACATCTATACCAAATTTCATCGAAATACGTTAAGCTATTTAGGCTACAAACTCTAACAAACATCAGTCCATCCATCCATCTATACTTTCGCATTTATAATATTAGTATGATTAAATCTAAGAGTACAACTAGCCAGTAATTAACATAGTTATGGTAAGGACTATTTAAACATGTTAGTTTACAGCGGGCACAGACCTTTTTCTAAACTATCGCACAACTAATGTCCGATTGTCGATTGTTTCGCTGCCAATTCAACTGTTTAGTTGCACAACTCAAAATCGTATGTGCGCACCTCTATATAAGCTCATAGGAATCAAAGCCAGATTAAAAAGTTGTGAGATAGTTTAGTAAAAGGTGTGCTCATAGTCTTACTTTTCGATTGTAATTTGATTGTACAAGATATTGTTAAAGTAATAAAACATTGGCCGTTCTTTTGCTTTATTGGCGATGGTCGACAGTAAAGTATGGCGCTCCGAATAGCGTGAGTTGCCACAATCTGTTAGAGCTTGCACGTTAGTTACTACAAATAGGATATAAAATCTATTGCTTTTAAAATCTTTTCTAACAGACGTGTACGATAAATTACTAACATACTAACAATTATTTGTTATATACTTTATATTGGATTTAATTTTAATAATGTATTTGTTTTGTACTTGATAAAAAGTATTCGTTGAACATTTAAATCTTATTAATATTATAAATGCGAAAGTTTAGATGGATGGATGTTTGTTAGTTTGTAGCCTAAACGGCTTAACGGATTTCGATGAAATTAGGTATAGATGTAGAGTATAGTCTGGAGGAACATAAGGCTACTCACTTTTGTATTTTTTTAATTCCACGCGGACGGATTCGAGCGCGTAAGCTAGTCATCTTCTAAATGGAGGATGTTCTCAATTTAATTGTTTTTTTATGTTTTTCTCTTTTATCATAAAACATTACATTTACGTAATATTTTTTTAGTTTGATGTTGGAGTGTCAATTTGGTCCCATTTTAAAGGTTTTAACAAATAGATACGCTATTAGGTATCAATAGTGAAGAAAATAACATTTAGTAGCGTATATTGTATATTATTTAACATAAGAAATCTAATAAAAAAGTATTTAAGAACAGAACATGCAGCAATTTAGTAATCTAATGTCGTTAATATTCTACTTCACACCCTAATACAAAGCTATAATATTTTCTATACTAAATAATAAAAAGCACAGCTTTTAAACACAAATGCACATAGCAAACCATTATTTTATATGACAATAGAAAAATCTCTTTAACAGTTTTTAGATTGTCATATAAAATAATTTAAAAAACTTTCATATATCCTTCAACGCGTCTCGGTAAGGTCGGTCGCAGATACGAGGAATTCTCTGAAGTCCGCGGATTGCGCTCGTCTTTTCGTAAACTGGCTTTAATTCTTCTTGAGTAACACCCTGTAATTACCACAACACATAATGTAAATGTAAAAATTGTCACACATTCCAGGTGGCATGTTTATTTCCGCCAAGAACAGATAAACTGATTTAGATGTTTGGAGCAAAGATAAATTACAATCTGGAATAGTACATAGGCTACTTAGGTCGTTTTTTTTAAATTCCTTGTAGAACAAGATAATAGTTATTTACACAAATCTATACTATTAGAGCTTTTAAAAAAAATCTACATTCTAGGACCTACTTAAGTACAGTTAAACGACTAAGAGAGCCATTTAGAGAGCGTTAATTAGTAATTAGGGCTTAAACTCAACTGCCCCTGTATCATAAACTGAACCACGTACTAGTAGTTAAGGGGAGGCTGAAAACCAGCGCGGCCTTCAGTGACAAGCTGGAGACCGCATCAGCTGAGCCTTCTCCTTTTGGCCAAGGTTTTTTTTTTGTTTTTGTTTCATTAATATGTTTTGTAAATTTTGTTTTTCTTTTTTGGTCAATAAATAGTGTTTTATTTTATTTATTTAATTTAGTAATTAGTCTTTTTTACTTCATTTCCTATCATTTTACCACAGTTTAATAGAATACCTCTTGTCGTCGGTATACGACCACAGAAATCATTCTGCCCCACAACATCTGCAATAGGAAAGGACCTGCTTGGTCGTTCGTCTCCAGCAAATGGAGTTGCATTATATCGTCGTGTGTTATAGCTTTGCCTGGAAAAATTGAGATAAAGGTAACAATATCACTTTCAAATGATGACTTCTGTTCCAACTAACAATTGCAAATTAACCGCTGCCAAAAATCTATCAAAAGTTATTTACCATTCATATATAGAGGAGGAGACCAATAGGAAAAGGATATTTCCCTTTCCTATAGTTCTCATCTACCAACTCGTCGCCACCATTCATTTTTACGGTATATAACTTTAGAATTGTCGAAATAAATAAATAGCAAAACCTAATGTCTATGGGGAGCAGTCGCTGCGCTATTTTTGCGTATTTGGATTTGCAGTTGCCGTTTACTATTTTGTCACCTTACAATAAAAAACATAGCACTTACTAAGATCAGTTTTGTCAGTATCCAATGACAAAACTTGTCGGAAGCATCCATTGACACCTTCAATAGCCATTGACCAGACATCGAAGGGCCTTTCGGAATGATAGCGCTGTCGTATAATGGTTTCTTCAGAATCAGTTAATACGTCTACTTTATGTTTACTTCCTACAGTATTGTTCACAAGCCATTGTAGACCAGCCTGTAATACAACGATAATAGCACTAATGCGGGCCACACACGTTAGATTTTGTAAATCAATTTTAACCTCATAATAACCTACGGGCTGATCCTAGCCTTTTATAACAAGCTGTATGTAGACTTTGAAAATTTAAACATGTAGGTTATGGATATAAGGTTAAAACCGTCATGCAAAATTCTAATGTGTGTGACCAGCATAATGTATTGCATTTTCAAAGGTATACAATAACAGCAATTGTTACAAAGTATGGACAAAAAACACGTTCATTACGATCTACTTACAAAGTTCACAATTACCAGTAATTTTTTTTTCAATTCGATAAAGCTTTCTATTTATACTGAGAAAATTAATAAAGCAAGCAATAGATATTTTACGTAATATTATAAATGCGAAAGTTTAGATGGATGGATGTTTGTTAGAGTTTGTAGCCTAAACGGCTACACAGATCTCGATTAAATTTGACATAGATGAACAGGATAGTCTGGAAGAACACATAGGCTACACACTTTTGTTTTTTTTTATTCCACGCGGACGTAGTCGCGGGCGAAAGCTAGTATAAGAATATTTTTTAATGACTTACCGCGTCTGTTTCGCTGAAATCGACTTTATAGCATGTTATCTTGTCTCGGTTATCAGGGAACAATTTCTCTGGTATTATAGCGACCACATACCAAGTTCCTACCATTTCTTTGACGCTGAAATTCGCTTGATAATCATCGCATGGCCAGTTAATACCCTTGGACTTTGCTATTGATAGAAGAAACACGTATAGCAAGGGGTATAGGAGTTCCATAGTCGCTGGTTGACTCGGCACGTGCGTATACCACAACGCTTCGTGTGAGATAGTAGGTAATGCTTGGGCATAAATCTTTTTGCACGTGGCTTATAAATGTTTAGACATGGCCATGAAAAAAAAAATACTTAAAATACTGGGAGGAAAATCGTAATATAATCTATTAATTTTCAAGTAATTAGTTCGAATTTTTTTTTAATGCCAAATAAATGTTTTCGATGAATTGTGAAAATACAATAATATTGTTCAATTAAATTAAGACGACAATATAAAAATCATCTTCACTTCGTAAAATAATAAAACTATAGTTTTTTTTTTATTTTCCATACACCAACTCTATATTCAGATTTGATTTACGACAACCGTTTTGCAAAGTTAATTAACATTTTTATCCTCTGTCCTATCTAGTACTTTCTTAAGCTCTATAGTAGTGGCGACAGGATTATTGCGTGTGATGGAAGGATGTAGTTTTGTCAATAGGATAATGTCGTTGTGCGAACATGCAACGACCCACATAATGGCCGCAATTGGACAGCGGCGACGGTCCACGATAGTTGACAAGCTTGAAATAGAATATAGCTTTTATTGTTGATATTAGTTACTTAATTAAGAAGCTTGTTAACCCAAAAAAATTAAAATTTCAATTTGAATCTTTATACTTCTTCTTACGATTTAAATGTAGTTAGATAGATGATTTATTTGTCTGTAATTATCTAATAATATTTTTTGGTAATTGGATTTGGCGCGGTAGGATACATGCGGAAATGTCTTCTTTCTGTATCTACCCTCCTCTGTTTATGGCAACGCATCTGTAAAAACGGATATTGGCACTTGTTGCTTCGTTATATTAGCGAATTCCGATTGCCGCTTGTTTATTTGTTGTTACTATAAAAATCTTCATATTTGTTTTAAAACTGATATATAATATTTTATGTAATAAGTTAATTATAAATATTACATGGTTTTTAAGATGTGTTTTTATAACAATGTAAAATTTGGTATATTTTTGAAACCACATTCACTTTAAAATATTTCCCATTCCATTAATCTCAAAGAACACAAATGAACTCAAAGACTACGAATATCCGTCTTTCTTAAAGAAAATACGGTCATTGTTTAAAAAGTCGAAACCTACATACATTTAGTTGAACAAAGGCAGTAAAAACGGTTTATGGACTTGTTATTGCCGTCCCAACGGACAAGAGCGGTGCCGCAAAACACAGGCGATAAGCGATTCTTGATATTGTCATCAAAATTATTTCTACTACGTCCTCTTTATCACTCAACGCTTTTGATTTAAGATGGCCGCTTGCTCGTTTGTTACCTTATACTAATAATAATAATAAAATCGCAGTTTATACCATGCTTAAAATAATTTACATGTAGATTTAATGATTGCTTAGCAATTTTATTTAATTGTTTTAAAGGTTTAGATTCGTAGAATAATTCTAATTTAACTATACTCTACATAGGAATAATTATGTCTGGTTAATATTTGTAATGTTAAAGTAAAATTTAAGTATTTTAATATAATGCATTTTTATATCTATATCTATACTAATATTATAAAGAGGAAAGATTTGTATTTTTGTATTTTTGTATGTATTGAAATAACTCAAAAACTACTGGGCCTATTTTAAAAATTCTTTTAGCGTTAAAAAGGTAATTTATCTGTGAGTAACATAGGCCATATTTTTTTATTTTCACGCGGGCGACAGCTAGTATGAAATAAACCGAGTAATTCTTACGACTTGGACCACAACCAAACAATGGAGCGATGGAAACAGATTTTAATGCATCCTATGAAAATCTTCATTCAGAGCATCCCTTTGAATTTTAATATAATGCATTTTTATATCTATATCTATACTAATATTATAAAGAGGAAAGATTTGTATTTTTGTATGTATTGAAATAACTCAAAAACTACTGGGCCTTTTTTAAAAATTCTTTTAGCGTTAGAAAGGTAATTTATCTGTGACTAACATAGGCCATATTTTTTTATTTTCACGCGGGCGACAGCTAGTATGAAATAAACCGAGTAATTCTTACGACTTGGACCACAACCAAACAATGGAGCGATGGAAACAGATTTTAATGCATCCTATGAAAATCTTCATTCAGAGCATCCCTTTGAATTTTAATATAAATTCTGAATCGAGACTTTATTAGCGTTTCAGGAAAGATGTAATAAATGCGAAAAATATTATTTTAGAGCAATAATAAATGGAGCGTTAACTCTGCTTGATGTAAAACGGGATGACTGTATGAATTTTTAATTTTATATATTCCCTTCATCTTACTAATATAATTAATGGGAAAGTTTAGGATGGATTTGGATGGATGGATGTTTCTTAGAATTTGTAGCCTAAACAGCTGAACGGATCTCAATGAAACTTGGCATAGATGTGGTGGATAGTATGGATGAACACATATGCTACTCGATTTTGTTTTTGTAATTCCTCGAGTTTTTTCCGTATTTTTTAAATCGACAGTTTTAAAGAATATTTCGTAGTATTTTATATTAATGTCAGTAATTAATCTTACCCTTTCACGAGCTGTTAGCGATGGAACAACCTCGAGGTTCCAATGTTGAAGCCTCATTAACTATGAATATTCATGAAAAGTGCGCCGAAAGGACGAAGTAACCCTTTTATTTTTATTATACTCAAACTTTGGCAACATTCATTTTAATATAAACTAAGGAAAATTATGTCATTTTAATTAAATTATAAGTAGTTTAGTAACGTCTTTAAGTGAATTTATTTTATACGTTCATAGTTTTTGATTACGCTAAACTTTGGTGATGGCGTGAGTTCTGTTGTTCACATTGTTCATGCCGTGACTTGCAAGACATGATTGTGAAACGCGATTAAATAATGGATCTGCAGGTCGAAAATTGTTTAAAAGATCTTAGTATAGACAGGAAGATAGACGAGATGTATAGATATTTTCATAAGTATGAAATAGAAAGTAAAAAGAAGATTTTCTTTAGTAATGCATAACATATTACCGAATACAGAAGTAAATTGAGACATAAAGTTAGGTGACGGCGTCTGTCTGTCACTTAACTGCGACATGTAGAGCGCTCTCTATCGGCGCAATCAGGACTCGATGCCGTTTATTGAAATCTCAGCTATTGTTACACAGAGCATTGAATATTCAGAGAGTTGACAATTGAAAACATATGAAAAACGACAAGTTCAGTAAAACATATTAATGTGTGTTGTTGGCAAGGAATTTCCATAAAACTAGAGATAGGATCAACTAAATAAGTCTTTTTTCCAATTTATAAAACATAAAAATGATTTATAGTATATCAATTTATTTAAAAGCTATTCTTTGTAAGGAAGTCAAATAGTTTTACTCAGTAAAATTTCAGTGATTTTCATTTACGTCTTACGTAAATGCCATAATATAGAGCTTATTGTTGTTTTATTAAATCAACGATTTCTCTGTCAATTCATTACACTATGGTGTAAGATGATTGTCACAGATAGGCATGAGAGGGCGGCAGTTCGTAAAGTTTTACGAGCAGCATCCGACACGATCAAGCTCTCTGTAATACAATCCATAACCAGTAGTGGGGGTACTAACATAATGTACTGCGGTCATTCACACGCCTATGAAACTATTGCAACTTGATTGAATCCGTGGCGTCAGCTTGTGATCTTATGATTTAAAATGTTCTAAAGGTAATGTTGATATACAGTATGTCCGACAAATATGTTAGTATTCGAAAATGACACGCAATACTTTAAAAGGCGACTACAGTAGGACAAAGTTTTTATAGTGTTTTGAACATTAACAACGCGTCAAAGTTCTTTGGTTTCGCTTTTGTTTATCGATCAGATTTATCTATCTTTAGATGTACTTTTAAATACGAAAGAAAATCTTGTGTATTTAATTATTTTTCCAATACGTAGTTAAATCAAATTTAATCTAGATAGTTATATTTCTATACTAATATTATAAAGAAGAAATATTTGTAACTATTTTTGGACTTTTGTATGTTTTAAAATAAAAACTACTGGACCGATTTCAAAATAAAATTATACGTTATCATTGTATACGATAGACTGTGTTTTTAATTTTTTTTTTAATTTCACTATAGACGAAGTCGCGAACAAAAAGTTAAATTTCATATTCTAATACTTGTAACCATCTTTACCGATAAAATAATTAAATATACATAAAATTTACTTCTAAATGGTTATAAAATGTCCGTCTATTGCATCGTCGCGAATGCATTAAGTTAAAAAATAGCATGTCTGACGTTTTAATGCGTTTAGATCGCTTAAGTCGGGGTTATTGCGCGGGTGTGTCCGCCGCACCTAAACCATACAAATCGCGTATAAACTCCCTTCTACCTTACTGTAATAATATGGGAATTGTGCAATCCATCCGTCATGTAGGGCAAAGTTTTTTGTTTAACGTAGATAACATGGGCAAATATATACTAATATTAGCTGTTGCTCGCGACTTCGCCCACGTGAAAAAAAAATAATATTAAAAAACATAGCCTATGTTACTCACAGAAAAATGACCTTTCTAATGATGAAAGAATTTTTTAAATCGGCCCAGTAGTGTTTGAGTTATTTCAATACATATACAAATACAAAAACACAAATCTTTCCTCTATATAATATTAGTAAAGATTATAAAGAGGAAAAATTTGCATTTTTGTATTTATTTGATTCACGTAAAAACTACTTGGCCGATTTTAATAATTCTTTCACCATTAGAAAGGTAATTTATCAGTGAGTGGCATAGACTATTTTTTTATTCTTTCTTATTTTCACGCAGACGTAGTCTCGAGCAACGGCTAGTAAATGATATAAACGAAGTGAATAAGTGAACTAGAGATCGAAATATTGAATGAATGACGAAATTAATGAATGAATGAACGATTTCAAATCCAAAGCGTAAACCAGTACTCTATCTTTTATTAAGTGGAATGAAACCAGAATTTACCGCTAACCCATTATCTTGTCTTGAAAGATTTCATTAAAAATGCAATCCCTAAAGTATCTTCACCCTTTCATCAAAAGGAGCAAGTCAGGTGTGAAATTAGTAAAGTGTCTGCATTTGCCAGCCTTAATTATTGAATTAATTTGGTCCCTTTTTGTAAGGAGATGGGAATTAGTGTTACCTTTGAAGGTGTAGACGGTTGGTTGATCGTTTTTAAAGTGTTAAGCGACGTGGATAACACGGAAATGTGTTTTAGCCATTCCTTGATAGAGTTTAAAACATTTTTCATTTCTTAATTTACCCTGAAACTAAGCATCAATAAAATAAAATTCTTAACATTTTAAAGGGTCATCTTTTATTGGTTTTGTTGGATCTTTTTAGATAATTAAACTAATTTCCTCACTCAGGAACCTTTAAGTTTCCTTTAAAGGACTTAATAACCATTACATTTCTTTTAATTAAATAGCCAGTTTTTTAATAGAAATGGTTTTGTGTCTTCGGTTTAATATGAATGGGATGTAAAAAAAAACCTTAATAACTACAAAATAAAATAAACCAATGTATTAACACTATCTTTCGACCGCGACTCCGGCCGCGTCGAGTTAAAAAAGAAACAAAAGTGAATAGCCTGTGTGTACCAAATTTCATCGAAATCCGTTTAGTCGTTTAGGCGACAAACTAACAAACATCCATCCATCTAAGTTTTCGCATCATCATCATCTCCTTATCCTACTCCCGTAGGGTCGGCGCAGCAGGTTTTTGTCCTCCACATAACTCTATCATACGTCATTTCAGTCATCACTCCCTTTTTGATCATGTCACCTTTTACACAATCCATCCATCTCTTTCTAGTCTACCTTTACCGATGTACCCTTCCACACTCATAACTAACGTTCTCCTTGTAACATGCGATTCATCCCTCCTCATAACATGCCCATACCATGCTAACCTTTTACTCCTTACCTTCTCTACTACGGGGGCTACTCTCAAACTTCCTCTAATATACTCATGATATTATAGGATATTAGTATGATTGTAAACAATAGCTAAATAATTAAAAGTGATTTATGTTCAAGGATAAATAAAGTTATAAACTCTGATAGAATTAGAAATGGCGACTCAATTTGAATTTGGAACAGGACGTCCCCAATTAAGCGCGCGTCGCGGATGACGGATGACGCTATCCCACGGGACGGGACGATGTCTCACAGACTATGCGAACCAACATCTTGAATTTCAATGCATTTCATAACATAAAAAAAATATACATTTCATCATGAATACAAGTGTATACAGTATACTAATGAAATATTAGTGTGAAAAAAATATAGATTTTTTTTAATTAATTTAATCGCTTATAGTTTTTAGATAAAATCTTCGAATACCACTTTTTTATAAGAGAAGGGGGCAAACGAGCGGCAAGAACACCGAGGTGGTCAACGACGCCTATGGACATCCGCAACACCAGAGGAACTACAGATGCGTGGCCTTTGAGAAAATTGTAAGCTCGCTTCTTAAAGGACCACTGTTATTATTATATAGTTGCAAGAAATAAATACACTAAAAGACATGTGCAAATGCCAAATTTCGGATAAGGATGTCGTAGATAAAGTGAAGTGAAGGTAATTGCCAAGGAAAGACAACTAGCGGCTAGGAAGAGAGAAAGTTATTAGAAATCCATGTAATTTTCTTATTTCATTTAACTCGAAATATCAAGACCATAATGTGAAAAAACTAAATCATATGTGTACGAAACATAAATCAAAAAACTTCAGTATTAACTTCAGTTAAAACAAAGTGCAAAGTTTTGTAACAATAAAGATCATAGCTGAAATGGTTTCTCTATTAAAACTACACAAAGGATGTTAAATAAATGAGAGATATGAAACTCTAACTTCACTTTATTACCAAGCCTTAATATAAAACACGCTCGCAGAATTGTTAATTCTCTTGTACTGCACGTTTTTGATTACGTCTACTGCATTAAAGTTTTGACTGCACACTACTGAACGAAGAAAATAATAATTAAAAATGTTCCATGTTAATTTTAGAAGCGTTTTTGTAATACGATCACAGAAAATTCTATACACATATTTGGAAGCAGTAAAACAACGTATGTCAATGGAAATCAAGATTATAACAAATCTGTCTAAACAATTGTAAGGCTGTAACCATAGATTAATAAAAAACAGACATGTTTATATCAATTTAAACGTCACACCTTTACAAAATAAATACGTAGACCAATATTTTCTCATTCCAATTGAATTCGACTATAATATTTAGTATTAATTGATAAATAAGGAATTGATTTCTCGCTTGCCACATCCTATGCTAAACGAACACAGTTGCTAACTGTTCTGGCTATGGACTAATAATTTTATAATACATCTAAGAGCAAAAATTATGATCCCTACTGTCGGAACAACGGTACAATATTATACGAGCCGGCGTTTAGGAAAGGCGCGGTTGTCGGCCCAGTTCACTGAACAGAAAGGGCCACAGATCTGCGTATGGTCAAATATTGAACAGGCTTATAAGGCCATAAGCATGTTCAACTCCCCTTCCTAAATCATGTTAAAAAAGAGGAGCGCTGTATAAATCTCGCCCAGAATGCTAGCACTGCTATGGGCAAGATGACGCGCACTACAGACAGCTATTTTCTGTGTCCACAAACTGAATTTAAAGATAATTGTGATGCTTGCCATTTCAATTTGAACATTTCAGGAGTTTACAACAAATAATATCTCTCATTGTGACTCATTCCTTAGCGCAATCCTTTAAAGGCTGCCCGCTAACCGTAAACCCGGAGATACAGTCGACATAAAATATTTTAATTATATTTTATTACCTCTAAAACTGTGTAAATGAAAAACTGGTTTTGTTATTTTATGCAATCGTAAAAAAACTTGTCTCCGCTACGCGACGGTCTAAAGCAAAGAGGGAACTTTTAATGGATGTGCATTGTTGGAGTTCTGTTGGTGAGGATTTTTTATTACGTTTACGTTTTCATTTAAGTTATTGTCTTATTTGATTAATTTAACTTAAAAAAAGTTTTAATTCGAAACTAGGTTTAGAGATGAGAGAGTTCACATATCTTTTTAAATAGATATATAGCAGAAACATACAGTTAACAGAAAAGAGACAACGAGGGCATAGATCGTTGACTCTTAAAGGGTTCTGAAGATATACTGATGAAATATTTCCTAGAGATGATATTACCACTTCGGACAATTTTGTATTTAACGGAACTGATGAACATTTGCAAAAGATGTACTGATTGTTAACATAATAATTAATATAGTTAAATTATTGAATTTTATTTTAGAACTAGCTGATGCAGCTTAAACAATTATTGCCTTTGCCATTGGCTAACTCTTTACCATAGCAACATTGCTTCTTTGCTGCTATTGGCTTATAGTTCTTGTGAATTTCTCACATGATAATTTATTCCAATTTTTTCACCTCCTAAATTAAATAGCGTGAAAATCTAGCCTAAAGAGTGTCGAATGCTTCAATTTAATAAATTTACTCCAAAAACTAACCTTTTTTTTCTAATTTAAAAAGTAAATAATGCGCAATATAATTGTGTGATTTATCATCTCTAATGAATACGCCTCTGACCCATCGTTGCTAATTCTCGATAGACAAGTCGCAGACGAGGTCGAACTGTAGTTTTTCTTTATTTATTATATTGTCGGACTAACAAATGTGGGCAATCGTATAATTAGGACGATGGGTTCTATTTCAACTGGAAATGCTCCAAATGAGTAAAACGATCTAGGAAATAATGTAATCTTACTTCTTACTATTATAATATTATAAATGCGAAAGTTAAGATGGATGTTTGTTAGAGTTTGTAGCCTAAACTGCTGAACGGTTCTAGATGACATTTGGCATAGAGCATAGTCTAGAATAACACATCGGCTACTCGTTTTTGTTATTTTTATTTATGCGGACGGAGTCGCGGGCTGAAGATAGTGTAATTGAAAATAAACTTACAATTTTCTTCATCAATATTTTCTTTGCTTATATTTATTAGCTTTTGCCCGCGACTCTCACTGTGCGGAATTTAAAATAACTTAATTCAGAGTTTAAATACGTGTTCAAGTAAACAGTGTCTAGCTTTATTTTAAATTAATGCATACTATGTACTACAAGGTGACCATTTGTACAGCGTAACTGTTTACATATTTTCACAGCCAATAGATCCCCAGCGGAAAGACCCTGGAATAATGCATGCGAAAACGTCCAAACCGCAAGACCTCTAAACACGATGACCGTCCAAGCGGTCACTCAAATGGACCTTCACCCGCAAAACCCTTTGCTGGTCAATATTTATGGGACGTCGGGTAAATTTTCCGTGTCGAGAGAATGAAAGCATGTGACATTCAAAATTCAATCTTATAACAATGGGTCATAAAGTTTAATTTTGTTGTAAAACGGAAACGAAATGGTCTTTGGCTTCCAATGTGTGAACGAGTTGTCAAAACAAAAATGTTTCAGATTAAAAAAAAAAAAAACATAAGGCAGTATGATTTATTCGACATTACATTATTAAATGGAAATTACAAGTACATACTGCTAAAGCTTGTTTCTTCTTTTTTGACATCATACAAACATTTATGACTACTAAAGTTACAAATTTCTTGTTTAATATAATAAAAGGAAGAAAAAGGGACTTGAAATAACGAAATATCCCACAATATCCGTCTTCGGTAAAAGGAACTAACGGATACTGAAACGAATCACAAACACTTTGCCTCTTAAGCGCTGCTTACAATCGGAAAAACGTCAATCCGTAAATCTAACCTCACTTCAATCGGGTATACTTATACATGAAACAGCTGCAATACGCTAAAGCATTATCAAAAGATTTGGCGTAATAAAATCAAAAACACAATCAAAACGTAGATCTCCTAGTTAAAGTGCGATGTATGCTATTACTACGATCGTAAATATTTCAAATCGAAGCACCTGCTTTGAATAAGCAATCGATTTATCGTGCACTGCTCGTAAAAGCTAAATCCGTTTTCCGATACCACTCACCTACTGCACAAACTGAAGTATACACGTCATATATGAAGTATACATATCATATTAAGTATACACTTCAGAATATACAGTTCATATAATACACTTCATATTATACATTTCATAGTCAAGCATCAATAGCTGTCATATTAATATTATAAATGCCAAAGTTTACTTGAATGTTAGTCAATACGTATATTCTAACCGGTTTAAAAGCAGTAAGTTGCCTATACGGCGAGATTTTTTTAAATATGTACGAACGAATTCGCGGCATAATTTTTGTCTATGAACGTCTTCTTACACGTCTTACTAACCTAATATTAGTAATCACTTTTTTACCTTACATGGACTGTATCCTTAACTTTAACTGCTACTAATTGCTATAAAATTCAAGTATACATAACTATATACGAAATTATTTCCCTTAGATCTCCACTATGATGTATTCAGCTACAAAAGCTCTATTGCAAGCTTTACATAAAATTTCATTTCACAGTAAAACCTTTATAGCTAGTTCCGCAGATCTCTTTTATTCTTCTCTCAACTATGCCAAGAATCGAACATACATAGATTTTAAAGTGTGAAAAAGAAGTTTAGTTATCCGGAGACTCCGTCCGCGTTTAACTAAAAAAAATCTGTGCCAATTTTCATCGAGATCCGTTCAGCTAGTTTAGGCTACGAACTCTAACAAACATCCATTCTTCCAAACTTTCGCATTTATGATATTAGTAAGATTATGTACCAGTGATGTCAAAAAGAGGGCGGCTCAGCTAAACCGACACTGCTCGAGCTTTTTTAGCAACCCCCCAAAAATAGGATACTTAGTTTTTTTAAATACCGTGTTGTGAGCTTTTGTTATGAATTTTGTACTCGTTTAATTTTTGTTTCTTTTCTAGACATTTTTTTGTACATATCCTATGAATTGCATAAGAGGAACAATGCAGCCAATTTAATCTGAAGCAGCCTCTTGAATTAGGCGATGTCTTCGGGCTTTTTATTTCCTCAATCAAAAGTCCAAGTGACGTCGAGTGGGACGGAACGACCTAATGAATTCTCTGCTCTTAGACTGTACGCTCCTGATGTAAAAGGTTGTAAGTGAGTTTTCTGTTTTTTTTTTAACATGATTTTCGTTTCAATCGAAATCTATTTTGTTTACAAGGAATTAAATTTAAATATTATTTTTGTATCAAGATAAGAAACATTATTAAAATCTATATGCATAACTACAAAATGAGCTATATTAAATGATTCATATTAATTAAATTATTTATTTTTCTCATTAGTTAAAAAATGAGTAAAGCATCTTGATTTTCCGTTATTACCTTTTGATACGCAGCACAAAGGCAAATCTAAGGGTGGCAACTATATTACAAGATGGGGGTCGAATTCCACAGATTATAGCGACATTGCTCCTCCTGAGACGTTTACTGGGTGACAACGTAGATGTATTTTACAACTAGACGTGGCAAATACTTAAAACAAATTTTATGTTTTTTATTTTTCGATTTTTAATAGAAAACCGTGTCGATGCATAAGGCTGTTAATTTCTTAAATGCCTATACTACTGTTAAAATAGTTGATTATTACCTTATTACCTATAAAAAGTTTAATAATCAAACTCAGCATAAAAAAAACAGTTAAGTTTGAAATTAGTCGGAGTATTTTACCAAAAGGTTCTAATTTTTTTAAATAAACGGCATATTATTTAAAAAATATATTATAAATAAACAGGCCACATCTAGGATTTACGATTACGCCCAGTTCTTTGTAACACCGATGCCTACAGGGTGTTCACAATTTGCCTCAATAATGCGGCCGCTTGTCCGGAGCACTTATCGGGGCTAAGGAATTTATTATTTGGACAATTCTTTCTTATTTCCCGCTACGAGTGGCATTTGGGAGGCTCTGATCGTGTCTAAGTGCGTAGCTTATGTTTACTTTGTTTGACAAAATACAAACATATTGTTAACAATAGGTGAATAGGCTTTGATATTTTTCATCATAAAGGATCGGATTTATTTACAGATTGTAATGTAAGTAAATATTTTTTTTTTCATATTTTTTTTAATAAATTCGATAGTTAATTGACTGCATTCCTTTAATGTTCACATAGGACCTCCCTAAGCATAGATTTTACACAATTTTACTAATACCTGAGTACGTAATATAGAAACTTTGATAACCTTAAATTTATATCCCCCTGTCTAATTTTAAATATCGACACGAAATAAAGTCATTATCTAAAACAACTTTCGTTCAAATTGGCTTGTCTAATGAGCCGTTGAATTGTAAACAATTTTTACATTGCTTTTTGAATATAGCCTTTATAACAAACGGAATAAGGTCCTCATAATTTTCCTGCAGTATGATTCACTTTAAATTACAGGTGTGATTTGACTTTTACTTATTGGATGGCAATTTAAAAGTCATTATGTCATCAAGAGCTATAGTAAACTATCAAGAGCCATCAATTCGATACTTTAGACGACGGGAAAATTAATATGTTCATTATAATCACAAGCCTATATCAATCAAAAGTTTGGAAATATGTCCGCATATATGCCTTCTATTATTTACGGTTATTTTCTCTTAATAAAAGCAGAGACATTAAACACAACATATGTTTATATACAATTGAAATTATAGACATATTTTGTCGTTCAATAAACATAACAAGCATCCCGCCCCGGTTTCGCTTGGCTATCAAAAGATATTAATAAATCTCTATTACATATCTCGATTTAACAGTCCCTAAGTACATTTCAGTAAGTGGTAAATACGCAATTTTTCAATATATGTGTCTATAGCTTTTAGAACCGTCAATAATTTAGGATAAAGATAAATAGTTTTTTTTTACATATAAATGATTTAAACAATAACTAAAAATAGCCACGAATAAGCTTAAAGCAGTAATATTAGTACAGCCTACGCAGCACCCAAGCGTCATCACGTGTAAAGGAGGAATTGCACCGTGAGACCGTGAGCCAGACGCCACTAAGGGGATTATTACTGGCACTTTCCTCCAGTCATCAGCGATCATTCCCCGATGACTGGCTAACTAGATTACACCTCCATTACCAGCGCGTATTGTTCACGGAGCCCCCTTTTAATTGAAAGTAGTGAAACTATCGAGTTAGTTTTATGCAGCGCAAAAGCGCTTGAGATTGTACTCGCAGTATGCAGCGCAAAAGCGCTTGAGTACCGAATGAATAAAACGATTTTTTATTAAATTCAGTAAATTATAATTGATTTTTTATTTCAGTATTATGACGACAGATTAAATTATATATACTAAGTGTTCAATGGATTATAATTTCATTTAACGTAAAGTAACTAAATATTGCTATAAGACTATTAAAAACTACAGTCACTTTAAATCTGTACAACTAGGGGACGCAGAAACCATAAATTGAAATTGTTTGAAACAATTGAATTATGTATTCTAATTTTAAAAAATGCACTAAAATCACTGCTTTATAAATTTCGAAGCGCTTTATTAGCTGTAGTTGCAAATTCCATTCTTCCCACTATCCTATATGGAAATAATCAGATTTTAAAAAACAGCGCCAACGAGCGCTGTTGCCGCTGTAATGTAATTAGTAGCGTTACGCCGCGCTGGCTGGAAATCGTTTTAATTAAAAGCGAATAGTTTGAATCAATCGTTCGCTCTCATTATCAAAATAGGAATTAATTTAAATCCTTGTCACAAGCGAGATTTAATCAATTTATATGCGTTCGCATAATTCGACTGGAATTCGAAAGCTAAATAATTATTATGGAAAATTATACTTATTACATTTTACTAGGTATTTTATAGAGGTGAGTATATTCGAGGAAGTTTGAGAGTAGCCCTCGTAGAAGAGAAGGTAAGGAGTAAAAGGTTAGCATAGTATGGGCATGTTATGAGGAGGGATGAATCGCATGTTACAAGGAAAACGTTAGTTATGAGTGTGGAAGGGTACATCGGTAAAGGTAGACATAGAAAGAGATGGATGGATTGCGTGAAAGGTGACATGATCAAAAAGGGAGTGATGACTGAGATGACGTATGATAGAGTTATTTGGAGGACAAAAACCTGTTGCGCCGACCTTACGGAAGTAGGATAAGGAGATGATGATGATGATGATTTTATAGAAGTGACATGAACAAAGACTTACTAAAAGTTATAGAGTAGACATTACGAACTTTCTTTAGGACTAAATTAGGACCGGTATTTACCAAAATGTAAAACTAGCAATAAACTCTACTCGTAATATAGTTTTTTAAGCGTACGGTTTAGTAATATCCCGTCCCGTTTTTGCATGTAAACCAATTAGCTATGAATCTAACGGTCGAATGTTTAACGACATTTAAATATGTAACAGCGATTTAAACGATAGCGAACTGTTTAAATTCGTTTTAATATACGGCCGTTAAAGCAGTATACTAAAAAGCATTCCGATAATACTAAATTAAGAATTTTTCGTTGTCTAAATATTAAGGCATCCTTACAGGTGTATACCAGTGGGGGGGAATATTAGTGATATAATTCTGTCAATATCTAGTCAATTTTGACAGTTTTACTTGTAATATTGACATGACTATAACTTTTTAATTAAAGCTCAGTACACACGAGGTTGCGGAAAGGTCATTAGTGTCGCCCCGTTGTGCAGTACATTGTCGGAACATATTATATACGCGCCTCCACTAATGGATTATCAGTGATTTGCATTTAGCTGGCCTAGCTGGATGATGTTATGCAAAATGGTGTCATGAATTTTGAAAAGGTCTTAACTTGTTTAAACAATAACTGAAAACTCCGATCGTTATTTTTTTTAATGACTACGCGTACTAGCCTACGCTTACAATTAAATGGTATAAATGAAAACATAACAAAAGCTCTACTTGATAAAACAGTTTTATAAAGAGTATACAATTCTGTTTATCAGTTTATTATATTTTTTCAGTATATTACTTTTCTATCTTGATTGAGAGTTGAGAAGCAGTACGATTTTAATTCAGTTTAAAAGATTATTACTTACTGCATAGCACCATCCATTTGCAACAATGACGCAAGCAGACGTAAGGCTCCCCACACACGGTCCGGTTGAAAATAATTGTCTTGCTGATAGGCGCGGCAAACTAATTCCTCTGTGTACCATGCAGATTGGAAACGGGGATAGTTTCGACCACCCTTCACATTGGGTAATAATTATTTTTTGCATAGCTATTTGCCTACACTCAAAACGTATCACTAGGTAAGAGTAAATACGCATTTAAAGTCTCTGAAAACATAAAAAAACAATTAAAACATCAATTTTTAATATAAAAATGATTAGCTTTTGCTTCTACTTCAGCGCGGAATTAATAAAAAAATCTATTAAAAAACATTATGTTATGCAACGATACCTTACTAACGTCGAAAACATTTGAATTTTGACATCGGCCCATTAGTTTATGAGTCAAATTATTTAAAATCTTTCATCTTTATAATATTACTATATTTAATAAACAAATAAACCAAACTCCACATAAAGCGATAAGAAAATGTCTTACAAAGTTATTTACATTGTAGTAAAACATTTTAAGCTATTTTTAAAGTACATCACTCAAGTTGCAGCAAGTTGCTAAGTTATAAACAAGCAAGTAATAAGTTCGCCATGAAACAAGAAGCTAATAAACTTAAATGCAGAACGATAAAGAAAACAGAATTGCACTTTGTATAATTTTTTTTATATCCCTATAGTATTTTCTTACATTTACATTCTTGGATGGATGGATGTTGCATCGATGAAATTTGGCACAGATGTAGAACATTGTCTGAAAGAACATAGTTTCCTTAAAAAGCGCAGACGAAGACGCGGGAAAAAAGCTAGTATAATACAAAATTACTAAACAATTCTAGCAATATTGGCTCCATTTTAAACATAAAATCATATTATTTGGTGGTTATTTCATAACAAATATAAAAAAAAAATCGAAAGCTTCATCGCTTCTTCGTGAAAATAGACTAAGGAAAGGAAAAATTTAAAGAATATACACTGTATTCTTAAGTAAATAGGAATATCTTGTCTAATACATTTAGATGTCTTTATTAGCTGGCTTGCGGCACTGTTGCGAGCAATCAACCATTTTACTATCCTTTGTCTTCTTAAATCGCAGCGCTGAGACAGCGAGGCTGCACTATCGTTGATGTCACTGAATTTGATGCTATAGAATACTATAAATCGGTAGATATCTATTACGGTAATGTTATTACGACATCCCTTTCTTATTATTGAATACAAAAATGTCGGAAAACCCGATAATAACAATCACTCTCTTGTTAACCTGGATGAGCTCAAAAATACAAATTAAAGTATTGCCAAAAAGATTTATTTATTTAATTTATAGGTTTTATTTGTTTATTGTAGTTATTAAATCATTGTTAATAATATTAACACGGTAGATTTATTTTACGGCCAAATTAAAAAATGTAAACTTTAAAGTTACCGTCTTCTATTAAAAATGAGAGCTAATTTAATAAATCCATGTTATCACAACTTATTTTAGAAAATCCTGGGAAATTTATAAAATAATTAATATTAATGACCTAGCTATTTATAAAATTGTCTTTTTGAGAATTAACTTTTTAAACCTAAATGAGTATCCAATGTCCAGACAATAACGAGAATAGTATAGGTGGACGGTGTCCGTATCAGATTTTTGCGAAGATCGTAAAACCGTTGTGTTGGTACACAGTCGTATCGGCGCAATGGCCCGGAACCGTAAACTGTAGTTCTAGCAAAACAACAGACAAACGAGGTAACGTTAAACATTACTGAGAAACCTAATCGTCTAACAGATCACTAAAATTAACTTTGAAGCTTTGTTGGTGAGATTAATGTTTTATTTGTATTTTGAAAGTTGTAATGTGTCTTTCCGTGAGTTTTCACTGTCGTAATACTTGTACAACGACAATATTGCAATGAAAATAACCACAATATCAATTGTTAAGATGTAAGATTCTTAATTGAAATTTACGGTTCATTGAATTACATTTTTCCGTATTTTTTTTTCTAATTTTTTTCACATCATTGGCTTTGTACTAAACAAGTTGTTGTAACTATCATTGTTCTGGTTTGAAAGTTTAACATACAAACAAGTTACTTTTATAATAACTTACATAACAAAACGCGTTATAACAACGCCTTCAAATCTCGTAAACCATAAGGTATACACATAACAGTTCCTATAAAACTTGCAAACAAGCTACTTCCACGTGTCAACTATAGGCATGTGAAGACGCTAACAAGCATTCCAGTACCTAGCATACAAGTAAGCATGTTTTGGCGGTACGAAACTTAACTTTAACTGAACTGGCATGCAAGCTATTACTCCATTTGACTGTTGTATTACCCTAACATCAAACGTAAAAGCGTGTTTAGCTAAGAAACAAAGTGAGCAGCGATAAGAAAAGACATCTGCAATTAGCAGCAACAAAGTCCTTGATAAATTCACGCAGAGACGCGAAATAATTATACTTTAATCCGGCGTACATAAATCAAGAGGCGAGGAGCTACTTAGCGGCCGATTAGCATCGAACAAGAGGGCGTAAATCATTGTGGCAGTTGGCACTCCCATTCTCGAATGTTTGTATTGTCGATTATATTAATATGTATGAATTGTGTTGATGTTGTTAGCACCTTATAGAAACGTAAAAATAATGGTTGAAACAAAAGAGATACAAAATTGAAAACATTAAAAAAATGAGTAGTGTCTACATAATGTGTACAAGTACAATGTACAAGTCTTACTCACCAAATGCGAAAGTTTAAATGTTTGTTATTATTTACCGCCTAAACAGTTGAACGGATCTCGATTTGGCATAGATGTAGAGCAAAGTCTGAAAGAACATATAGGTTACTTCCTTTTTTATTTTATTCCACGCGGACGGAGTCGTGGGGGAAAACTATATCTAATAGTTATATTTTTAATATGATATTGTGCTGCCATTAAATTATTGAACTTTACTACTAGCTGTTGCTCGAGACTTCGTCTGCGTGAAATTAAAAAAATGAAAAATATATACACTATATTACTCAGCGATAACGTAACTTTTTAATGATAAAAGAATTTTTATAATCGGTTCAATAGTTTTTACGTGCAATTACATACAAAAATACAAATTTTCCTTATAATATTAGTATAGATATACTACCATACTCACAGTCACACAAAGGCTCCCTAATACTATATTAAAGGACACTAATTAACCAATTAAAGTCTCAGAGTAAGCTAGTTGAAGATATCTTGGTAAGGAGTGGTAAATTCCTTTTATATAAATGCATATTAAGATTTGCCACATCAAACAATGATAGCAGAAAGAGTGATCGCGTCTCAACTAGACGGGTTTAATGACCCGATGCGGGAAATGGGGCGTGATAGTTGCAGTCCTGACCAATGAGATATTAAGTCGTTTATATCTTAACTTGCAAAGAAAACTCCATACTTTTAAAGGTGTGATGTAAGTCAGTAGAAATAATTTTGAGATGTTTTTCAATCACCGATAAATGTAGACATAAATCTTGTATAAAAATTAATTGATCAATTTGTCAAGTATTGTCAAATGCAATGGAAAAGAGGAATTATATTTACAAACACTCGCTGACAATGTCAATTATCATACTAATATTATAAATGCGAAAGTTTAGATGGATGGATGGATGTTTGTTAGAGTTTGTAGCCTAAACGGCTAATTGGATTTCGATGAAATTTGGTATGGATGCAGAGGATAGTCTGGAAGAACACATAGGCTACTCACTTTTGTTTTTTTTTTAATTCCACGCGAACGGAGTCGCGAGCGAAAGCTAGTTGTCTATAAATTTGGATTGATGACATGTCTGAATAATAAGTCTGTGTTTATAGCCTTATTTGTTTGTATTCTTTTTAATTCGACTATAGAATGACGCTATTTACAATATTGTCATTAATATTCTATATCATTATTTGTATAATTTTTTTTTTTTTTAGTAAAAATATTTTTGTTAATTTACTAATATTTCCTTTAACCATTCCAACTAAGCTCTAGGCTTGTGCTAGGATATGGTTCACGACAATAGTCGAATGGCGAGATTCGAACCCTCGACCTCACGATCGGTAGTCCGTACCCCAAACCATTAGGCTATTGGCGCTTGATATAATGCACTTTTAACTTATACAGTATGTTATAATATGTTATTGTATAATATAATATATGTTGAAGTTGTGAATTAAAATTGATCGACTAACAGTGAGATCATTTAAGGGCAGACCCATTCATTGAGAGTGAAAAATGAATCCGTTAAGGGTAGATCGCCGTCCGATCTGCCACCATTTCCTCTTCCGCTCGCATCCATCTCAGTCGGATGTCTGCCGACGCCCTTTTGAAATCGCACCGTGATGGTACCTTTTCTTAATGGTGTAGAGGCGTTGAGTATTCCTAAATCATTAGGAAAATACATTATAACGTGTAAACACCATAGATAAAAATCCTTACAATATGATAAACCTCATTTTTCTGAATGACAGGGTAAAGACCTTCATATCTATATAGACAAAGAAGTAAATATGCTTCGTATAAAACCATAATATGGTTTAAAATCTAACACGTGCATATGTTAGTCTCTATTAAATCTTCTAACCAAATTACATGAATACGAGTAAGTGCACACTATTTACTAAAATGGGTAGGAAATTAAATTCTTATACTATACCCAAAACAGAAAATTCCTTCACAATACGGATTGTAACATTATCATAAGAATATCAAATTTATCAATTAGTGAAATGATTCGTATAATACGGGATTCTTGACATAAAAAGTTTCCGTAACTACGGGTGACTTCCAATTACTTGTGGCTCAGGTTGCTATGACGTCACAATTAGGGATACGTCGGACAAAAGACGGATGTCCATATAATGATTGCTATTATCCTCTACAGACCACTCAGCTATTGTATCAAATGAAATCCGCACTCGCTGATACTTGACTTGAGTGGTCATTGTACATATGTAATTTCTCCCTAGTTGCATAATTCAACTTAGGTATATTTGTATTTGAAAATATATGTAGTAAAGACGGCGATTAAATCTGTGAAAAAAAAATATCCTACCTATTCGTCCAGACTATCTTCTACATCTGTGCCAAATTTGATGGAGATCCATTCTAAGAAACATTTACAAAATTTCTCTAGATTAGATTTCGAAGTTTATATGGATGGATGATTGTTAGTTTGTAGCCTAAACGGCTGAACGGATCTCAATGAAATTTGGCAAAGATGTAGAGGATAGTCGGAAAGACGAACAGCTACTTACTTTTTTTTTCTAAATTCCACTCGGCCAGAGTCGCGGGCAAAAGCGTTAGTGTTACTACAAATTAAAATTAAAAACATGTAGTTCTTTGCAAAGCCACAGTAAAGAAAATTCAAACTTTAATTTCTGGAATATGTTTAAAAAAAAAGTAACAGGATTTTCTTTTGCAATACATATATTTAAGCTCCAAATTATAATTTGAATAAAACGGAAAAGCAATCAAGTATTTACAAAAGGGTAAAATAACCCTTTGAAACTGTACTTACGTTTGTGACCAAAGAAATAAAGATTCATCGGAAGAGCCATATACGTCCAGGGATGCATAAAAGAAGTAAATTGCAGTCACAATACGAGGATTTCGGAACGCCTGCGCTCGACGGATTTAATAGTAAAAAATCCGCGAGTGGTCAGCGGACAAAGAAGTAGTCGGTGCAATTTTGTACTTCATAGAAGTACGTCAAGGAATATCGAAAGTTAGATAATATGGAGGCGGTATTAATAAAAACAAAATTTTCAATTTTCTTGGATAGAAATATATTAATCATTTACATTTGTTTAAATTTACAAGATATCGATAAAAGACGGAAACTTCTTTCGGAAAAAAAATGTTTTCATACATTGAGACCAATTTGCAGTCTTCAAATAATTTAAAATTATCGCATAAAGATGCATCTTTTTATACGTAATAAGTACTACTTAAAACTGTGTACAAATCAATTTTAAAAGTATTTTAATGTCGCCGACAGCTGCTTGTTCCTTTTTTTAATAAGATCTCTCATTTTTGTTAAAAAAAAAACTCTATCGAATTAATCAAAACCATTGCTATTTACCAATGAGTGTTTTAAACAAAGCATATTATAATGTTAAAAATGAGTAAACGAAAATAACATATGGACATACTCTACATGAATAATCAACTTCGCACCAAAGGATTACAAACAAAGTTTGAATGAAATGATTTTTATTTATAAATTTAGCATGTCCATTATTAGTTTATCTCTAACGTTTCACAACGTTAGCTCCACAAGCATCGACTGTAAAGCGGCAAACGACTCCGGCAAACTGAAAACTTCCAGCGCACAAAGCTACCGATTATAAACAAAAAACGAAAAGAAAACCTTTAATTCCCTTGCGGTTGAGTTCTGTAATACCTTTGAGGTTTGGTCCGTCTATATTGTAGTTGAGTAGCTAATGTCTGAAAACTTTACCTGAGAACTAATATTCAGATTTAACAATGCATCTTGTATCTGGTAAGCTTAGCTTAATATTGTTGTTCTAAAGCTGGATTTCTGAAGTTTCCAATTATTTTGTCATTACTTAGCAATTAAGGTTAGGTTGATGTTTCAATGGAGTAAAACTCAAGTCACGTAGTTCGGAACGCATTTAATGAATTTATTATAAAAACAATAACGAATGATTAAATGTTGGGAAACCGGTCATTAGATATGTGATTTATAACACCGGTCAAATCAGAATATCTATGGTTCATTATTAAAGCCAGCTACACACGCTCAGTTTTATCTAAACAGTCCGTTCAGATAAATGTAACAAACCTGAGAACTATTTAATTTTCTGTTTTGCCTACACATGTACGATCCGACTGTTCAGATAAAACTGAGCGTGTGTTACGAGCTTAATATTATAAATGCTAAAGTTAAGATGGATGGAACGACTCAACGGATCTCGATGAAATTTGGCACAGATGTAGAACATAGTATGGAAGAATAGGCTACTTACTATGTTTTAATACCGCGTAGACGAAATCGCAAACGAAAGCCAGTAATATAATGCTAAAATTTGGATGGAAATTCTTTACCACACCTCCGGAATGGCTACATAGATTTATATGAAATTTTGCGTAGAACATAGTCCTTAAGAACACATAGGCTACAAATTATGTTTTTTTTTTAATTCCACTCCGACGGAGTCATGGGCGACAGCTGCTTTTATATGCAACACAGAACATGAATACTTGGAGACTAAATTATTAGTGGTCGATAAGAACAATACTATGAAATTTACAAAACGTTCATTACGAAAGTCCTAGACAATGTGAATAAATGTCTGTCTTGTCGGGTTTTTCCTGACAAAAGATCAAACTTAATGAGACAGTTAACTACATTTTCTACTGGTAAATAACGTTTCATAAATTATACTCCATTCGTAGAAAAAAAGCATTATTACAACTTCGTTGGATCGGTCGCTCACTCCATTGAGCAGTGCGACCTGTAATTTTCCTGCAAACTACAGGATGTTCACAAAATCTTAATTTAATAATTGTTGTAAAATATTATTACAGTAAAATAATAAAACAGTAGAAAATATTATTTATACTGTATTATGGAGTGTCTTTTATTTTATTACGTATTTGTTAAATTGTGATATTAAAAACACGGACGAATTATTTTTACAGCAACAATCCTTTAACACTACTTTTTAACGCAGACTATTTTATTTAAACCACTGAGGTTTATTTAGCGTTTACTATATAAAAATAGTTTTAAGTTGATTTTGTATTGTTAAAAGCAAATAAAAAAAAATATTAGTGACATGAAAAATATCCAAACAATTTTTTTTTTATAACGTTACATGAATATTGTTAAATCTTTAAATACACGCTTGTAACTCGGTAAAAATTGCTTTGTTTGAATAAACGAACATCCTTTATTTGAGACAAATTGAAAGCAATGATGTTGAAAGCGTAAGTTCTCAATCATTCAAGTTAACGACAATCCGTACGAAACGTGGGGCTGGAAAACATAGATGCAGGAATCGTTTCCTCAACTAGATATGCTAAATTATTAACTGAAGAAAAAGTTCCTTTTCTTAATTACTGTATAGCAAGTTAATTACTACTATGTTACGTTTATGTAAATCTGATGATTCGCTATAAATGTAGAATTTATGACACTTTTTCATAGATAACATATGTATTTCATAGAATTAAAAAAAATAACTAGTTAAGTAGCCTTTGTGTTCTTTCAAACTATGTTCTACACCTTTGCTAAATTTTATCAAGATCGATTGAGCCATTCTGTAGATACTTCAAACTGCAATTTCTTATTAATGAATATTGTGTAAATGAAAATGCCACATCCAATTGTGTTGTAGTTCATTGAAATTTGTAGTCCTTGTGTAATTCACGAAGTAATAACAACATAATAGTGTAAAAGCTTGTGAATTGTCCTCCGAGCCGACTAATGGCTAGTCTTAAACAATTTAGTTTGCTCTTTTTATTGATACAACTTCCTTGTCAATTGCTTCTGTTGTTATAAGGAAAATCGTTAGGTATTTGTAAATGTCAACAATTTATTATTAAGAGGGTAGATGAGTGTTTTTATGAGTTGAACTACTTCAATACACAATCAAAATCAACTAAAATTAAGCTCTTTGCATCTTGATAACGATTAATATTAAGTATGCGTTCTGTTACGCGGTGTAACGTAACATGTTACACGGCGAGGATTCATGCAGTACATTTTGTTACGAAGTAGCGAACAGGAATGATCCGATCGATTGCAATGTTAAATGTCGTAACATTACACCACGTAACGTCAGTGTACTGAGGATTGTTCTATAATTTAGTTTATATTCAATCACTAAATATTACGTTAGTTTTTTAGCAGAAGCCGCGCACGAATATTTTACTGAACACTATTGTTATAAAATATTAAATAGATATTAACATTGTTACGATATAAATCAGTTTTTCGAGCAAACCAAATCTGATTTACAGCATGTCAGGCGTGCTGACAAGCGCCCACGCTGATTGAAACATAGCCTTTGTCAATAGTGAACTTGCAATAATAAATTGAAAGGCTTTGTGAGCGGTGGTCACTCTGTGTTGCTTTATTCTGAAATTCAATGGGCTGCCTTGTTTGTTTTTCGGTATTCCCGTTAAGTTCATAGCATTCGCTATAATATCTTGGATCTACGCCTACATCTTCCATTACGTCTCCGTCGCGTCATGTGTCATACGTTACATTATAATCATACGTTTGCGTAATATAAAGTTGTTCCAGAACCAATAAATACAAACACAAGATTGATTTGATATATGTTTAAAAGTTCAAGACACGATATCGAATGCAGTATCAATGATAAGAATTATTTTCATGCGATTTGACGCCTTGGTGTGGATTGAAATTGACGTTCAACCCACAAACTGTTTTGACGTACCTTTGTAGGCTACATATTCAAACACTCGCAGTGGAACGTTTTTAATCAATTTCGCCATATTACCTTGATTATAATGAAGAGTTTAAACACTATAGACACGAAATATAATTATGCAAGTGTACTCAGTGTTTATAAACCAGTTCTTATCCTCTTACAAATCACGGGATTCGATTTCAAAGTTTTTAAAATTAAACCTGCTTTTAAAATCATTATTAAAATATACTACGTCTTTTTGCTTAGCTGTACTTTGTACATATCTGTAATCTGTTTTATTCTCGATTTGACTTATCACGTTTGGACTGTCCTAGAATATAGCATCTCTATAACAATTCTTATATTCTATAAGAGTAGATTGACAAAATTCTTCAGCGAAATGAGCAAAATCGACGTCTATTTACGCGTTCATAGAAAGCATTACATTGAACATAAGAATCGTACTTACATTTATATCATTTTCCTTTGGATTGTTAGATTTATTTATTGTGTATTTTATTTCACTATGATTTCATTTCCTAGGAATATATTATTTTATATTATCCTTCATCTGTCGTCGTTCGCGCTTGACTTGAATAGAGTGTGGAGATTCATACTTCTTGATACTATTAGATATCGATTAAAATTACTCCGAATAAGACTGGAAGAGGACCCTGCTTGTAATTATTATTTATACTTCAAGGATAAGAGAAGCTGTAAAGAGGATAAGATTAGATTTTCCTTACATTTGTACAGACGTATTGCTGATATGGTTGATTTGATTACACCGGAACTTTTAAATGGATCGGTAAGGGAGCTTAAAAGATTAACGATAATAATGGCTACAAAGTTGTTTCGGAGATTATCCGGAACAAACGCGGTTTGCGGACAGACAGACAGATAGACAAACAAACAGACAGACAAAAATGTTTTAAATTCGTTTTTCGTTATCAGCAACGCAAATATATCATCTTCTCGAAATCTGTTTTTTTCTCTTTTGATATTACAAACAGACACTCTAATTTTATTATATGTATAGATACAGATTAAAAGCAGAGTATATCATTTAAGGTCTATTTCTTAAATGGTTTATTATGATTCAAATGTTGTGTTCAAAATTTTTATATGAAATTATACAATGATTGTAATAAATGTTTTTTTCAGATCTTTGTTAGCGTCGTATGTAGTTTGCCTAAACTGATTATAAACGTGTATCATATATTACTAGTAATTGAAGGCCACGTAAGTTATTTTATACTATCTATGCTAATATTACGATTTGTAGTTTTGTATTTTTGTATTTATGGATAAAACTCAAAAACTACTGAGCCGATTTCAAAAATTCTTTCAGCATTAGAAAGATAATTTATCTGTGAGTAACGTAGGCTACCTATATCTTCTATTATTTTTTAAAAAAATACTCACGGAGACGTAGTCGCGAGCAACAGCTAGTAGTAAATAACTTAAACAATGGTAGAGCCCGCTTTATCGTTAGCATGAACTATCTTCAAACGAATATTCCGGCTCCACCATACCACGACCACACAGAAAGCGTGCAGGAGGCCTTATTGTCGATTTTAAATCTGGGAATTAATTAATTTTACTACAGGTTATATTTACAGGAAGAAACTTTTAGTGCAGGCTTCATAGTAATGCACATCTTTCAAATATGTTTCTTTATATTCTCACCTTGTTTCGTTGTTGAAATGTTTGCTGTGGAAGTAGAGAAAATGAGATTATTTTTAATGCATAGATTGATTGATGAAAAGGGTAAGGAAACGGTGTTCTTTTTCAACCATTTTTTACCTTAACTTAGCGCAATAATGAGAAGAGAGTAATCTACAGTAGGACTCGTACGCAACTTTGATGGCCTTATGACGTCACGCATTATTTGACGCTACTAAGAGCGCACACCTTTGACTAAACTATCGCACAACAGTTGTGCGATTGTCGATTGTTTCGCAGACAATCCAACTGTTTTATTGCACAACTAAAAATCGAGTAAGCGCACCTCCATATAAGCTCATAGGAATCAAAGCGAGACTAAACAGTTATGCTTTATTTTTAACAAAGGTGTGCGCGCTCTTAGTTGACGAGCGTGGGTCGGTAAACTTTCTGCCCACGGCTAATTATACCAATCCTAATTTAAATTGATTTCAAACTTTTGTTTCTAAAATATCGTCTGTGTTTTGTTTTCCAGATCCCAAAATAAAAGAAGATCTAGATATTTTCCTGAACTACACTTCAATAAGGACATTTAGTTATAAGATTTGGCGTTGCTTCTCCGTCAATATATCGCTGCCTATCGAAGTCGCAAGCATGTGTACTTCTTACGTCATCGTTTTGATTAACTTCACACATCTTTACGGTTAGAGCTGTGTTTTCCAAGCTGTTTCTCTTAGCATTTCTAAAGATTTTTATAATTAACACCACAAAATAAGAAATTTATCTTCTCCACTTAAGTAGATTTATTTTATTTATTTTATTTATTTTATTTATTTTATTTATTTTATTTATTTTATTTATTTTATTTATTTTATTTATTTTATTTATTTTATTTATTTTATTTATTTTATTTATTTTATTTATTTTATTTATTTTATTTATTTTATTTATTTTATTTATTTTATTTATTTTATTTATTTTATTTATTTTATTTATTTTATTTATTTTATTTATTTTATTTATTTTATTTATTTTATTTATTTTATTTATTTTATTTATTTTATTTATTTTATTTATTTTATTTATTTTATTTATTTTATTTATTTTATTTATTTTATTTATTTTATTTATTTTATTTATTTTATTTATTTTATTTATTTTATTTATTTTATTTATTTTATTTATTTTATTTATTTTATTTATTTTATTTATTTTATTTATTTTATTTATTTTATTTATTTTATTTATTTTATTTATTTTATTTATTTTATTTATTTTATTTATTTTATTTATTTTATTTATTTTATTTATTTTATTTATTTTATTTATTTTATTTATTTTATTTATTTTATTTATTTTATTTATTTTATTTATTTTATTTATTTTATTTATTTTATTTATTTTATTTATTTTATTTATTTTATTTATTTTATTTATTTTATTTATTTTATTTATTTTATTTATTTTATTTATTTTATTTATTTTATTTATTTTATTTATTTTATTTATTTTATTTATTTTATTTATTTTATTTATTTTATTTATTTTATTTATTTTATTTATTTTATTTATTTTATTTATTTTATTTATTTTATTTATTTTATTTATTTTATTTATTTTATTTATTTTATTTATTTTATTTATTTTATTTATTTTATTTATTTTATTTATTTTATTTATTTTATTTATTTTATTTATTTTATTTATTTTATTTATTTTTAAATAAATAAGATAATCCTGTATGTAACAGTGAAATTATTCATTTATATTGAGTAATAAAGATACACGTTTGAAACTATAAAACAGATTTTATTACGGCCGTAACACTATTACTATCACCTGGTACTGATCATTATTCGTGCGATCTCAAAACTTGAATAGACGCATCAAATGTTGTACCAACAAGTTTTATTAGTACAGTTAAATGGCTTAGTGGAAGCCTATCTTTATCGCTGTAATACTTTAGGTACTAACTAATAATCTTACTAATATACTGCGTAAGTTTAACTGGATGGATGTTTATCGAAAGGTATCTCCTAAATAGCTGAACGGATCCCCATGAAATTTTGCATACGCACGTTATTTATCAAGAGCGTCGGTGGCTCAGGGGTTTAAGCACTTGACTTGTCAGGTCAATCTACAGGTCCTGGGTTCGAATCCCGCCATGTACCAATGTGATTTTTCGAATTTCATATGTATAATTTACCCAACGATCTTACGGTGAAGGAAAACATCGTGATGCAACCTGGACATATCGCGGAAGAAATTCAAAAATATGTGTGAAGTCAACCAACCCGCACTGGGCCAGCGTGGTTGACTATGACCTAGTCACCGTAACTTAGGGTAGGCTCCGGGCCCCTTAGTGGGGACGTATACTGAGCTGATGATGATGATGATGATGACGTTATTTATCATTTATTTTTATTCAGGTTTATCTGAACGATCCGACTGTTCAGATAAAACTGGTGGTTAGCTGGCTTTACTTCACGCCTGGCTTCTCTGTGGTATTGCGTCTGTCCTTTCAAACAGCAGCTAACGTGGACTCTCCGTTAAAAATAGTGTAGTAATTACCTTAACAGCATCAATAAAAGAGAAAAAACTTTGACTCCAAGCTTAAAGTCTAAGCTAGCGTATACTTGGGCATAATTAATCAAGCATTCAAGTTACGAACAATTGGTAGACGGCATCGCTGTGCCGCTCGCAAATGGAACTAATCACTTAATGCACGTACGTTCGTTGCAAAGTTTTGAAACTCTGAAATATTGTGAAGTTCACCAACGAGTTTGCTTATTGTTTTCCGTCTTACTATCGGTACTGACGATTTGTTTTCATTTAAATATGAAGTTTATTATAAACCAGCTTTCGCCTGCAACTCCGTCCGCGTGGTATTAAAAAAAACAAAAGTAAGTAGCCTATGTGTTCTTCCAGACTATCCTCTACATGTATGCCAAATTTCATTGAGATCCGTTCCGCCGTTTAGGCTACAAACCCTAACAAACATCCATCTATCCATCCATCCATCCATCTAAACTTTCACATTTATAATATTAGTATGAAGTATGATTAGTATGATTAGTATGATCGATATTGTTATTATGACAAACCCGAAACAAAGGAATTGTTTTAATACTAACAAATATAATAACCACAAATTAATCCAGCCAGTGAAGTTTGATTTAATTTTTTTTAGACATGCTTTTAGAAGTTTAAAAACGTGAGTTGAGCCGTTTTTAATTTTCGCTTAAAGTAATGTCTCACGATAGTTTAAACGATTTAATATAAAGACTGAGTACTTATTTTATATACGTTTGTTAAAAAAAATTGTAATGACTTTTTCAAATAAATATATAATGTTTGTTAGCAATAATTGTAATGCTTGATTGTACATTTTGTAAATAAATAACACATATTAAAATTAAAAACTTCAACTCAGTGAGAACCAGTGGTAAAGGAATATGAAAATATCTTCGAGTCAAATCTCAGCATCGTATTCTAGTACTCGGTTGTTTGACATCTCTCCGGAGAACGACAATAACATAAAATGCCAATATTTTAAAGAGCTCCTCGAAAACTCAGGTACTCTATAATCAGTATAAAACTTTCCAATATTTATACTGTATACTTACCTGGAATACCATAAAATGCTTTTTTATGTTATGTTTACGCAATTTTACATAAGAGACGGCGGTAAACGAGCAATGGCAGGACCGCGGTAATAATCGAAGCCCAGACATCCGCAAACTACAGATATGCTGATTTTAAAAATGAATCAATTAATAGATAATCTTATAACATTATAAATGCGAAAGTTTAGATGGATGGATGTTTGTTAGAGTTTGTAGCCTAATCGGCGAAACAGATCTGGATAAAATTTGGCATAAATGTAGAGCATAGTCTGAAAGAATACATAGGTTGCTTAGTTCTTTTTTAATTTTACGCGAACGGAGTCGCGGGCGATAGCTAGTTATTAAGAAAGTGTTATTAATGTCATCATCAAACGAATCACTTTAGGAGAAAATTATCTTCAAACAAAAATATAAAAGACATCTTAAAAGCCGTAAAATTATCTGTAGTTCCTCTGGTGTTGCCGATATCCGTGGGCGTTGTTGACCACCTCGGCGTTCTCGCCGCTCGTTTGCCCCCTTTTATTATAAAAAAAACATCATATTTAGTATATTAGTAAAATAGGATAATTCAACATTCTATGTATATTTATATACTTCTTCGGTAATATATAATAATATAGGAAATATTAGTAAATTAACAAAAATCTACTAATATTTTTCATACAAAAAAAAATTAAATTATATAAACCTCGTGAGCGGGGGCCATTAAAACACGATAAAGGAACTGCGTGTGTATGTATGACAATTCAATTTGTGCCCCAATAATATCGGCTTACAAATAATGGACAAAGAAATCCGACGGTCGTGAGCAACCTTCACGGGAATGTTCAAACTGGGCGACGGACACTTTTTTCTGTATATTTTAATTTATTTATTTTACTTTCATAGTATTGAAAACGATTTTTTCTGGTGGACCTTTTTCGTTTATTCCCTGCTTATTTGGCTGGCACCTAAATAAAAAAAATATTTTCACTTTTGAATATTTGCTTTACTTCGCGACTTTCTCAGCGTCGAATTCACAAAAATCTAGCAATAATCATAACATATGTACGTACTTGGGATTAGTATAGGTTCCACAAATTGTGATAAATTTTTTTCAAATCTGTTAAGTAGTTTTGGAGCCTTTTCGATGCAAACAAAGAAACAATCAAATCTCTCCTCTCTATAATATAAGTAAATTAGTATAGATAATCTTATTTTATGGATAATAATCTTACTAATATAAATGCGCAAGGTTTAGATGGATGGATGGATGTTTGTTAGAGTTTGTAGCCTAAACGGCTGAAGGGATCTCGCTGAAATTTGGCATAGATATAGAGGATAATCTGGAAGAACACATAGGCTACTTGGTTTTGTTTTTTTTTTATTTCGCGCGGACGGACCCGCGGGCTAAAGCTAGTAAAACTATAATTGTCTTCGTAATAATATGTTAGCATTTGTTATTTTTTTACTCAGAGCGATGTAAAAATGTAGCAGCTCAATATGAACACGCTGCGTGGATTCCCATAATAACACCGCCACCCGAGACGTATCAAAGCATAAACTTGGGGCAGTAAATTGCACCTCGCCGCACGAATAATAAAAGCAGAAAAAAGGTCCTTTTTCACATGACCATCGGACATGCGATTCTGTCACGTATATGTTACTTCTAAGAATTTGTTAAAATAAATTTGACAAAGACGACACGAAAAAAAACTTATTTCTTAGAGACATTTTGTAGTTTTAAATTGGCTTTGTAAGAAATGGTTTTGTATTTCGAAAGTGAACGAAAGTCTAGCATTGAAATATTTTTAGAATTATTTTTTACTTGTTTAATTATGGCTTCAGACAACATTTTTATTTTTAAGCTATGCATATGGTATTGTTTTATTACAAGAAAAACATATCATGTAGAGTAATATAAAAAAGTAAACCTGGAGTCTTTGTCTATTAAATCTCATTCATGACATTCTATATTTAATTTTAATTAACAATAATCGTAAAACAATTTAATTTCATCACCACGTAATCCAATTATAAAATTCCTATCTTGATTCTATGAATTTCCCAACAGCTATAAACCTCTTCGAATGTGAGTTACCTCGAGAATCTCGAAGCTCAGCCCATAAACTGTCCGGTCTGTTTAAATGCCGTTTAACGTCTGCACCGTTAGCTTCGCCCAATCCGCTTAATTGAGAATGGTTTCAACGAGCTTTAATGGGCAATATATGAGCATAAGTAATGTTTGTACAGATCTTTATTTGTTTGCCACTGAGACTGGGTTTCGGTTTTACGAGTGCGATAATTTCGGATACGTTCGGATATTAACTTCAGATAAGAAAGGTAGAATTGTATAGCGGTTTAAAATTTAGTACAATAATAGTATTATATAGTATAAATACTAAACTTTTGTACAGTATAATAGTTTTGTGGAAAGTCAACCTAAAATTATATAATAACTTGCTATTCCCGTGCGGCTTCATCTGCGTGAAATTATAAAAACTTTATTTTATTGTTTACATTTGTCAAATTGTCAATTGCAAATGTCAAAATTACCTTGTTTCCTTAAAGTTGGCAGCTTGTAGTTTATGGTCCCTTTCCCACATGAAGGTTTTTTTTATTTATTTACCCCTAAGATAAAAAACGTGAAAATATATATCCTAAAACGTTTCGTAGGTGTAGAGCTTTTTATTAAAGAAAGAATAATTCAAAAATATACTGTGATTGCTGACATCCTACGCTAAGAGGTAGTGTGTGTTTACGCTTTATTATATTAGTATAGATAAATATAGCAAACACAAACCACAACCTTAATCAATTTAAAACTATCAAAAGAAACAACTAGACAACGTATTAAAGGAGATAAATCACAACATCCTGGCAAGCGAAGAAACGGAGCCCGTTTCTGAGATGCTATTTGTCACTATGACGTGACGTAGCACATGTGTAGCACCGTAGCGGTTCGTAACAGCTCGTAGCTCAGCGTAGCTTGTAGTGCATGAATCATGTCTACGGTTCTACGAGATTTGCTCAGGAAATTTGTAAACAGGAAGTGCAAGTATGTTTTTAGATATATTACATTTGTCTTTAAAGTTACACGATATATCAGCTATTCACTTTAAAAGTCTTTAAGTTGCTTTTAAGATCTACAAAATGGGTGCAATATTATCTTTCAGAAGTGAAAATACATTTACAAAACATAAACAATAAGTAAAGTTTTGAAGTTAACATTAAAATTAAGAAAACCCCCTTCGTGTTACTCCGCGATCCCTTAATCACCAATAAAAGTTGTCTGTTTTGACGTCAAGATAAAACGCGCCGACATTAACTTGGCAACATTAAGTTGCGTTTACAACTCGTCACTTCGCGACTTCGCTCATTGCTTAGATGTAAACTTAACGAGCACTGTTTAGATGATTAAAATTTGTACGCAGATGCATTACATTAAAATTCGTTGTTCAGTATAATATATTTACACTATACATTATGTCAATTAATTTCGAAAAAAAATTACATAGTATGTAACATAACATAGTACAAAAAAAATTACGTTAAAAGTAATCTGTTTCATATATTTTTAGCGGATTAAATTCAAAATTTAAGCCGATTTTAAAAATTCTTTCACCGTTAGAAAGGTAATTTATCGGTGAGTAACATAGGCTATATTTTTTAATTTCACGCGGGCGAAGTCGCGAGCAATAGCTAGTAAGTAATAAGAAATATTGTTCTGTTATTGGATGAACTTTAAAAAATACAAATCCAGTCGCATTTTATTAAGGCACAATGTTATAGAATATAAAACCAAAGTCCATACTTGAATGGTCAATATTCTTTACATTAAACATTTATAAAGTAAAAGTACAAACTACACAACAAGGTGAAAATATACAAAATTGTTACGATAACCTACGTACGAGGCATCAAAATGTAATTCAAGATTTGGTTCAGTTAATTACTGAGAACTGTAGTAATAGTAATTAAAGCCGAATCATATAAGTTACGGCAACCTATAATCATTTTAAGGCACATCTTATTGCGAGTGTCGTAGGTTATATGGCTGACAACAGGAAACTCATTAGCACTTACGCGTCGCGTAAACTGAAATTTACGCGCGTGTAAACGTTACGCGTTAATCCGCGGCGACGTAAAACGTGCGTTTGCGTTATCTCGCACGCTTCGCTGTCGTTAGAAGTAAATCCAGACATAAGAATGTTAGCTTGCGATTAATTGCTTTCTATATCTATACTATCTATACTTCTATATCTATACTATTATAATAAAGCGTAAACACACATTACTTTGTTGCCTAAGATGTCAGCAATTACAGCATATTTTTTAATAAAAAGCCCTACACTTACGTCATGCTTTAGGCTATATATTTTCACGCTATTAAACTTAGGGCTAAATATTTAGGATAAAAACCCTAATGTGGGAAAGAGACCATAAGTTGCTGCCAACATCAAGAAAGTAAGGTTGCCATGGTTTGTCATGTCATGTCATTTTGACATTTGCAATTGATAATTTGAAAAATGTAAACAATAAAATGAAATTTTTATAATTTTATGCGGGTGAAGTCGCAAGGGAACAGCTAGTCTATCAATAAACATGCAAACGAATAATCATAAGAATACCATAAAAAAGTATAATTTCAGATAATTTACTTTATTTCTTCCAGACTTCAACCTAAATTATAGAATTGTTTTTAACAATCTTTTGTCTTAATATTTCGAAACTACAAAACAATTTTAATTAAAAATACACGACAAATCACAAAAGCAATTAACAAGTTAAACATATTTCGCGCTAACTGAAATTCAAAAAGTAAAATGAGTGGAAGCCCTTTGTCAAAGGGAGCGATCACTTTGTGCCGGTCACGCGTCGCCGCCTCCAATGGAACTTTGATGTGACGACTGTACAATTTTAATAATTTACATTCTCTCTGTCAAATGAGTGTTACTAAATAATAATTGAATGTCGTCTTTGATGCGGACAATAATATACAAAGAAAATTAAATAAAAGATCCGTCAGATATTTAAAAATTGTTCTTCCTTCATTATATCAACAACAGATCTCTGAGAATCTCCTAAAAGCATACTGATAAAAATACATACTCAAATTAATTGTACTTATAAAAGCAACAATTTATATTAATAGAAGGATTGTTTGTAAGAAAGTATCCTCATAACGGTTTAACGGATATTGATAAAATTTAGCAAACATGTAAAACATAGTCTGAAAGAACACATAAATTATTTACTATTTTTTGAGTAAATCTACACAGATGCAGTCACGGGCAATAGCTAGTATATTTAGGCATAGAATCAATGTTAATTATAAAGCAATATACATGAGTGCAAGTTTGAAAGAACTTCTTTATATCCTTCTTATTAAAAAAAATCATAAGTGGCTTTTTTTTCTGCGAAAGCATTCGATTGACGAGGGCTGAATAAAAGCTTTTATTTTTATATCACAATATGTTTAGGATTTCATTCTTCGGACAGTAGGAAAATTAAATTGGCGCACCCTAAGGGTCGCTTTAAAGGTCTTCACATGTCCGTAGCATTTTTTCTTTCCCGGTTTAAAATATCGTGTTACGTTTATTCTCTTGTTTGTCTTATTTGTTATTGCTTTCATGTCCACGTAATAAGGGAAACCTTAGAAAGCGGAGGGAATTTTCTAGTTTTATTACGAATGTTTTCATTCTAAAATATAAACACGTATTGGATTAAATTGGTTCATGTTACAATGTTATGTTGGATATTCTATTCTAGTGTTTTTAAAGATTTTTCCAATCATTTTGGCAAATTGACTATTTAATTTTTTCATTTCAATGAACTCAAATCGTGACGCCATAAAGTTGTAACTTTATTTGAACAACTTCTAAATCAACCAAAAGTGTAATTCGGTAAAAGTACATAAATACAAAATTCAATACCTTAATTTATTTTACTAATATTATAAAGAGGAAAGATTTGTATTCTTGTATGTATTGCAATAACTCAAAAACTACTACGCCTATTTAAAAAAAAAATAAAAAAAAAATTATGCCTGCCTATTTAAAAAAAAATTTCACCATTAAAAGCTACGTTTACATCAAGTGACCGAAGTCGCGAGTACCAACTAGTATTTATTTAAATCTACGTTTTGACACATGACAGTTATTCATTTGTTTATTACATGCAAAATGTATACGAAACAAGAGAACGCGAAACCCTTCACGACTCAAAACCAATTCACTCACCGTCGAACAATACACGTATTTCGCTGTCCAACACTGCCAAAACTAATACATTATACACAAACAAAGTGAATCCTTATGTAAATACTTGTAAGGTCGATATTCGAATGTAAATTAATTTTTTGATAGCAATCATTAAATCGCTCGAGTACAATTAACCCAACAAACTCTACTTCTATTTGCAAATGGATTGGATTGCCTCAACAGAATGGCGGTGATTGTTCTTGTGTTGGTACTGCATTAAATGAGACACAAGCAAAGCCTTGACAATTGCATTTACTGTGAATGTAATAAAATATTCAGGAAAAGATAAAATGATATCTATTAATGTTTATGTGTTAATTTGTCGAATTAAAAAAAAATTGGTCTTCATATTATGTGTCAGGAGTCAATAATTAGGGATCCGTAAATACTCTTGAAAAATAGACACATCAAATTATATAAAGAAAGGAAAATGATCTGTTATTCCTACTTTAACTGAAGATAATCTTACTAATATTATAAATTCGAAAGTTTAGATAGACGGATGTTTGTAAGAGTTTGTAGCCTAAACTGCTGAACTGATTTTGATAAATTTTGGCATAGATTCCACGCAGACGGAGTCGCGGATGAATGCAAGTAAGATAATAAATTATTGATATTTTTTTTTATTACTGACTAAATCAAACAATGAACATAGTTTACTAACACTTAGATCTGTAAAACAATATAAAAGTTCAAACATTATAAAAGCACAGTTGAGAATAGAATCCTTTCTTTGCGACACAATGAAATGAAACAATATCCACATAAAGTCCCCATATCTCGGCAATGAAAAGAAAGTGGATACGATAAGAAAAACTCTAATACCTATATAATGAAACCGAGGATCCGGTTATAACTGGTTTGAACCGGCGCTCGCTGGATATAGCCGGGAAATAAGTTGGGAACGACACTATGCAGTCATTTAATGACTTCTCATATCCTTCTTCTGTGTTCATGGTGTTCTCGATGGCTCCATTAATTTTTATATTGTAAAAACACTGCGCTTTTGTGCATTAATTTAACTAAGAACTGTAGAGTTACACTAAAGAACGCAGTGACGTCATTGCACAATAGGTGTAAGCTCTGTTTGTTACTTTATAAATCTAATGAATAAGGATTTTTTGTAACTGACTTTAGTTTTTCTTCACTATCGGTTCATTAATTTAGTTTAAACCTAATGGTGCTAATAACTATTATAAATATGAAAAATTGTATGTAGGGATGATTGTTTGATTGATTTTGAATACATGTAGAGCATAGGCTACAAATAAAGTTTTTTTTTTAAATTATGTATTGAAGGAGTCGCAGGCGACAGCTAGTATCTGCCTAAGTTACCAAATCGTGACATAGAACTGTAATTAAATAAACATCGACCACAACTTAGGAAATATAAATGTCAACCTTATTTGACAGAGTTAATCCAATAATAGATTTCGCCAGCGACTCGGTATGTGGAATTAAAATAAAAGTAAGAAGCCTATGTGTTCTTCCAAACTATCCCCTACATTTAAGCCAAATTTCATTCAGATCCGTTCAGCAGTTTAGGGAAAAAACTCTAACAAACATCCGTCCATCTCAACCTTCGCAATTATAATATTAGTAAGAAGTAAGATTTGTACAACTTATAATATATTTTACATACAAAAAGTACTATTGAACTATAATTACTGAACAAGATTAATCATTATATAATTCTAAAGGAAACCCTTCAATAGATTCCTAGTACTATCAGCGTTATATTTAGTTGAATAACAGGGCTGTATTCAGGAGGAGCAGAATGCATTACCGCGCGTCTAGACTGATAGTTCTTGATACTATTAATCACAGCTTTTTGTTGAGCGCTTTGTATGGGGCACTTAACATAATTACTATACAAGAAACTTAATCTATGTAGAGATCAATAGCTTTAAAGCTTGTTATTAAAAAGGCATTTTATCTATATCTATATCTGTACTAATATTATTATATAATATAGAGGAAAGATTTGTATTTTTGTACTAGCTTTCGCCCGCGACTATGTCCGCGTGGAATTAAAAAAAAAACAAAAATAGCCTATGTGTTCTTCCAGACTATCCTCTACATTTATACCAAATTTCATCGAAATCTGTTCAGCCGTTTGGGCTACAAACTCTAACAAACATCCGTCCATCCATCCATCCATCCATCCGTCTAAACTTTCGCATTTATAATATTAGTATGAATAATATTAGTATGATTGAAATAACTCAAAAACTACTGGGCCAATTTTAAAAATTCTTTCACCGTCAGAAAGGTAATTTATCTGTGAGTAACAAAGACTATATTTTTTAATTTCACGCAGGCGAAGTCGCGAGCAACAGCTAGTCTGTACTAATATTATAAAGAGGAGAGATTATTATTATTATAAAGGGAGGGAAAAACTACTGGGCCGATTTAAAAAAATCTTTCACCATTAAAAAGCTACGTCATCAGTGAGTAACATAGGCTTCATTTTGTTTAATTTCTAGCGGACGAAGTCGCAACAGTTTGTAACAAATATTGCGGATTTCTGATCACTTCTGTTAACCTTAATTATTTAATATTTTTACTTTAAATAAACTGAGTTTTGTATATTTTTATGTTTATTTTTTCTGATGTTGATTTATAAACTCAAACAAAGTACAATCTATTGAGAAATTACATTGTAAAGTTTGCATTTTACATGTCAATTGGAATATCAAATATTCAAAGTTTCTCTTGCTTTTCAATATTGAAATTAGTAATTGTAAGACTGTTGGATATGTCAATAAAAATAAATTTTACTAAACCAAACCCATGTTCCCTGCAGACACTAATTTCACCGAGCAGGTTGCTAATGAAATTCAAAATCAAGGCGATGGGAAACAATTGAACGTGGAAAACAATTTCATCCCAATCGGTCGGAGAAAAGAAAGTAACAGAAAAAAACTTCGCTGAATACAGATGAATTTATATGGACACACTGTCCCTGAGTTTGTCGAGCGCTAGACAAAGATAAAGCGGTTAAATATTGTATCAACTACATTTAATTATTCTTTACTTTTGGCATATCTATTAAAAGTATTAACAAATTTTAATGTCTTGCAAAGTTTTACAATTTCAGAACTTCATTTTTAGTAGAATTGATTGACAATGTATCGCATAATTTAACTAAAATATAAGAAACTTTAATTTCTTATGCAAACACAACTTTCAACATTGAATCATACTGATATCATCAATGAAATTATAAAAACTTGCTTCAAGATAACAAAAGTAGTAAATTTAAATTTTTCACAAAATTTAGTTCGGCAAATTATCAGTACGTGTGTAGTCAGCTGTCCCCTACTGAAGGCAAACAGAGACAATGACTAGGATGTAGTCGCATCGTTTACGTAGTATTTACAGAAACAGGAACAAAAATGCTCAATACTCGATTGCGATATTCGATTGTGGAATGTAGAATACAAGACTTGGATTAGTATTTGTTGATTTTAAACATGTTGATAGAACTTATATAATAAAAATGTATGCACATTTCAATAGCTGCTGAATTAGGACCTGTCCCACCACTGGCTAGATAGCTTAAATAAATAAATAAAATGACGTCACTATCAGATAAGGGAACGAAATCTGATATTTCCATCACATATTTTACACGTGTTATCAGAAAATTTACAATTTGGTGGGACAGGGCTCTTAGACTCGTATTTTATAAACCCAATAGTTAACCCCTCGACTATCCTCGCGCGAAATAATCAGTAATAAATATAGCCTATATTACTCAGTGATAATGTAGCTTTGTGAAAGGATGAGAATTATTAAAATCGATACAGTATTTTTTTAATTTACACTTTTCATACATGTCTTTCATCTTTATGATTTTACTAATATTAAAAATGCGAAAGTTTAGATGGATGAATGTTTGTTATAGTTTGCCGTCTAAACGGCTGAACGGATCTCGATGATATTTGGCATAGATGTTGACCACATACGCTACTTTCTTTTGTTTTATTAAATTCAACGTCGGAGTCGCGGGCGAATGCTTGTCCATACTACTCTTAGTCTCAATATCACAGTTATGTTTGTATGTGTGATACAAATATATATATTATGAGTACCAATAGCCGGGGGCTAATGATGCAAATCACTGAGCGGAATCTATTAGCGAAGCCGCGTGTTTGCATAATTTGTAGGTGATTACGTCGTTATATCATGTTATTTGAATACATAATTAGTGTAAGCAATATCGATACATGCGATATTGATTTGTAACATTGTTTTGTAACGTCAATTGAATTTCTAACACAATATTAATATATAATAACATGTTGAGTTTGTATATAATGACAAATATCACCTATAAAAGAATTAAAAACATTTTCATGACCCGATTTAAATTTTACGGCTTATTAAAAATATACAAAAACACATTTCACACTCACCGGCGCTCAGACGTTAAATTGTTACTTAAACAGCCTTTTGTTGTTAACTATATCTTTAAAGGAGGCCAAACTTTGGTCCCTTTTCCTTCCCACCCTTTTTCTTATGAGAAAGGACGGGAAGGGAAAGTGGATTTGACGGCGAAGGAGACGCATAGGAAAGGGAAATATCCTCTTTATGTGCGTCTCCTTCTCCGTCGATTAAGGGTAGGCAACGCATCTGCAATTGCGGATGTCTATGGGCAGCGGTCGCTTCGCCATTTTGGCGGATTCGGGTGGTCGCTTGCTCGTTTGCCACCTGATATTATAAAAAAAAATAATCAGAGAGACTCTCTTAGTTAAGACCATTAAAGCTATGCGGCCAAATATTGAAACGACATTTAAATCCGTAACAGCGTCTTAAATGATAAGACCAAAAGAAACTCCAAATTCCTTTAAAATATTGACGTCTGACGATGTAAGCGGTGCTTATGAAAGAGAGATTTTGAGATTCGTTTCAGAATTCGGCAATGAGTGTAATAATTTACCATTCAGTTGTCAGTTACTAAGACCAAAAAATAACCTTAAATAAATTCTGCATCGACCCTTATCATATAATCTAACCTAAAACCAATTCATCATAGCGAAATAAAGCGTTTTCCGATACGCTTGTAATGTTTAAAACATTCTCCCCGAGTGTTGTCTTGCTCCTGTTTTTATTCGTTGAAATATCCCCCGGTGTTGCTACCATAATATACGGTGAACGGTTTTTTGACGGATGACTGAACGGGGAGATCCGTGGGTGTGCCTTTCTTGACATTATAATGGGAAACAAATATATTCTACGATGTTTTGATGTGATATGTTGGACAAAAACATGTTTTTAAAATATTTATATGGCAATTTTGAAAGAGATTTTTTGCGATAAACGTATTGAGATTGTTTTTTTTTTTAAATTAAAACTTAATCACACTGTAGTAGCTGTAACAGGCAAAGAGCAAAATTTCTTTATGCTTTTTGACTTTTTTTTTAGAAATCACTATATTAACTATTACGCTTAAAGTTAAGCTTTTGAAACTTAAGGATAATAATTGCCTATGATATTACTTTTAATTTTTTTTTTATCTAATCTTAAAATACCGCATTACCCTAAAGGTCTGTAATACTTCGACGCCCTTTCGAAAGTCCGTCATATCTCTAATAAGCGGATTATTCAAAACCTCTCATTCATAACAAACAAAATATAAAGGTATCTTTTTACAAAGTGAAAACCGTCGACTTCCTACGCTTATATTATAAATCGGTTCAAATCCCTTGACAATGTAAAAATCTTTTATTCACAATAATACTTTAAAGAAAACAAGACCTTAATGCGACAGAAGTAAGGTTGATTTTGCATCTGTATTTCAAAAGTTATTATTTTCATACATTTATTTGTCAACATGCCAAAGTAGCCCTTTGATTTCTATATGGCTTGTCCCTTTTGTATACAGGAAAATGCAAGGAAAAGGGTTAGAACATAATTTCAATTTACTTCAAATATCATTCCATATTCAATACAAATAGAACAAAAATATAATAAAACAACAAACAAACGTCAATTATTTATACCAGAAATCAAGAAGACAAAGTAAGACTAAGAGCTAATGGAAAATCTTACTTCTTACTAATCTTACTAATATTGTAAATGCGAAAGTTTAGATGGACGGAGGGATGTTTGTTAGAGTTCTCGTATGTAGCCTACACGGCTGAACGAATCTGAATGAAATTTGGCATAGATCTAGAGCATAGTCTGGAAAAACACATAGGCTATTTACTTTTGTTTTTTTTTAACTCCACGCGGACGGAGTCGCGGGCAAAAGCTAGTAATCAATAATTACTTAACAATGGTAGCCCGTTTTAACATCTTAGCACTGTAGGGCCGGCTCACCCGGTGCAATACCACGATTACACAGAAGACAAGTGGGTGTAATTCCGTTTTTTATTTAATAAGTTTGCGTGACAAAAGCCTAATTTTACTCCACTTTCCTTTTCATCATTTTAGTAAAAGAAAAAGATATAGCAAAGAATGAGACGAATAAGTAGCGGAATATCTTTCTAAGCCTTCCACTGTTGATTAAACGTAGGCAACGTATCTGCAAAGCGGACATCTATGAGCAGTTGTCGCTTCGTTATTTTGTCGAATTCCAAATTGAAATCAAAGCTTCAGTCTGTAGAAGAAAATAACAAATGACGTTCTTCCTATTACAAATAATAACAAAAGAAAAATATTCAATTACGCTTTATATCTCCAAAGAGTTAACAGAACGAAGCGCATTGCATTGAATAAACAATTGTATTAAACAGAGTATAAATTTGGCTCACGTAGCTGTGACCGGTGCAATGAGACTTGGCAGCTGCATGTGTAAATTGGAAACGAAAAGACGTTCACATGCACATTAATTAGCATATCTTAATACAATTCTCAAGGATGTTAAGTTTTCTTTGTTACTTCATTCTAAAGTAACGTTTTTCTTCCTTAGAGATAATTTTGTACAAAGTACTACCCTTAGTAAACGACTGTGCGTGGCTGTTAGTATCTGAAATGTTATTGAAGAAGGTAACGCTACCATCCGTTTGTAATTTTCCTAAACAAAGTGTAATTCGACATATCGCACATCGAATTCATTAAGAAATTATGAACTATACTAGCTTTCGCCCGCGACTCCGTCCGCGTGGTATTGGAAAAAACAAAAGTGAATAGCCTATGTGTTCTTCTAGACTATATTCTACATCTATGCCAAATTTCATCGAAATCCGTTCAACCGTTTAGGCTACAAACTCAAACAAACATCCATCCATCCATCCTTCTAAACTTTCACTGTATAATTATTAGTAAGATATTATAATAGTAAGATTAAGACGTAGGATGAAATTGCATTTAATACATAAAATAATCCTTCCAAAATGTAAGGCAATATAGTAATATGCATATCTTTACTTTCAATACAATTTTGAAACAATTACTAGTAAGCGACACTACACAAAAAAAAACTCATTAAAAGTGAAAAACCCGTTTGAATTCGTATATTTAATCATAATACTTAATTAAGTTACCATGTAACTTATTTCTGTAAAAAGATGTAAAAAAACTGCACGTACAAAAGTTTATTCCATTCGGAATGAAATGGACGTGGAACAAAGAAAAGCTCGCTGTCAACTTCCGTTTGAAAATGGAATACAGCACAATTTCCCTGGCTGCGACATTATAAACAACCGTCTATTTTCTCTACAAAACTACATATTAAAAACTATCGTTATCTCTTTCATTGTCTATGCGACAATTGAGACAGATATATAAGTTCGTATGTCATAAACAAAAATTATCTTCTAATCTAACTCTTTTAATTAATTCTAATGCAATATTAGAGTCCTTACTAATATTAAAAATCTGTCGTTTATTTGTTTGTTGGTCAATTACTTAACTTCTTTATCATTCATCGTATTTTGGCAGAATTACAAACGACTTCCTACTCTTTAAAATGAATATATAATCTGTTAGATTGCATATTGTGTTGGCTACTTATTTATATTTTAACAAAATTTTCAAAGGTAATAATTACAAACCAAAAGCGTGTAAAGCTGCAGGCAATTACTAGTTTTATAAATAATATATTCACAACCCATAAATAAGGATTAACAGCAAATGTAACTCACGTGTGTATAATTTTAATTAATTCGATTGCACTATTCGCAAAATTCATTAAAAAACTAACCCAAGTTATGGTAATATTTCGTTACAACAATACAGGTGTGTCATAAAGACTTTAAAAATATAAAACACGCAAAAATGCGCATTAGCATATTTAATACACTTTAATATTCCAGTGCACAAATAACTTATATTAATATCATATTTGAATACACAAAAGAATTGTTTTAAAATTGCTTAATTATGGAAACTTAGAATTTCCTTAAACATTTTTTGTTTCATCAACATTCGTAAATCTTGCACAATTTCAATTTCACTCTTCTAGAAGTCCCAAATCCGGTCCCAGTCCCGGAGGCCCAATATTAGTCCCTTTCCCGTTCCACCCGCTTCTTATAAGGAAAGGATTGGATGGGAAAGTGGATTTGGTGGTAGAGGAGACGCATAGGAAGGGGAAATATCCTCTTTATGTGCGTCTCCTCCTCCGTATATTTAGGGGAGGCAACGCATCTGCAATTGCGGTTGTCTATGGGCAGCGGTCGCTTTTCCATTTTGGCAGATTTAGGTGGCCGCTTGCTCGTTTGCCACCTTATAAAATAAAATAAAAAGTACGTTACGAAAACTAAATTAAATCATAGATAAACAAAGAAAATTCTATGAAGAATTCAATTACCAACTGTAAAAAATTCAATAACAAATACAACATTTTATATTATGAGCTTGACAATATTCAATTTCTATAAAAACTTATTAAGCTTTAGTCTATAAAAGCTTGCTCAAAGAAACTTCCGGTAGAACTCTTTGACGGCGACATTAAAATCGAGCAAAAAAATAAAAGCGTAGCGCATAAAAACATCAAACGTTAATAATCTCAATAATTCAAAGTCTTTTACACAAAAGAAAACAATAAGTTTGAAAGAGTTTAGGAGTGCATGAAAATAGCTTCAGGGTATTCCACCCCCTGGCGGGAAAAGGGTTAACGGTTTAACCCCTTTGGCGCCGACAGTAATTAATGACTGATATCAAAGATTCCCTGGAAAAATTATGTCTTTGATGTAATTGTTAGGTTTTTATATTAAATGGGGAATTATTGATTTACTTGACACGGGAATGATTTGTAAAACGAAGGAAAGGATTAAAACTTTATTACAAATGAAAGATAGCAAAAGAGACTCGAATACTATGGTAAGTACATTTGCACAGATATCTTGACACTAATGTATCTAAATACAGTCATCATCATCTTCCTCCTTATCCTACTCCCGTAGCGCGCAACAGTTTTTTGTCCGCCACATAACTCTATCATACATCTCAGTTATCACTCCCTTCTTCACCATGTCATCTTTCCCGCAATCCATCCATCTCTTTCTTTGACAGTAGATACCGTATAGGACATATATTTCCTACCCTATTCGATGAAATGATATTTGACGCTACAGTGAAATTTCATTCGAAAACTTTTCAAAACAACATACATATAGTTAAACAAGGATATCTGGTCTGATGAAAGAAGCGCTGCTACCAACGTTTAGTTTCTCAGAAAATGTATATAGGCGTAGAAAATAACAAAACAGTTACTGTAAAAAAAAAAATTGTGACACTTTTTGGACATTTAAAGGAGGGCGGTACAAATTGTCATAATTTAGTTGCACTTGTGCCAACTGGTCAGATACTTTTCGTCTTATAAAAACGGGTTTAATTGTGTTTTAGAGCGGGCGATTGTCAATTGTTTCTCAGCCAATTCAACTGTTTAGTTGCACAACTAACAATCGAGTGTGCGCATCACCATATAAACTCATAGGAATCAAAGCGAGACTAAATATTTGAGCGATAGTTAGTTTCAGGTGTGCGCTTTAAAAACGGGTTTAATTGTGTCTTAACTTCTCATAAATTTAAAGATGACAGTTGTAGCATATATCTAAATGAGAAGGGAATTTAATTCACTGTATATACTTTTGATTGCTGTCAGGATGAACCGCGACAATTAACAAGCGCTCAGTTAGTCATCGGGATGGTTTATAGATCGGCCGCGGAGTCGTATATCTGTGGACAATTGTAATTTATAGCTGTTGGATTTACATCCCGCCAATGAATTGGATTGGGGCCTGTCTGCACAATATGTATCACCTACATATAAATATGATTAACACGACATTAATTGTATCGTTTTATAAAACTCCTTGCTGTTGCTCACGACTTCGTTGACGTTAAAAATATAGCCTGTGTTACTCACAGATTTTTAGAAATTACCTTTTAAATGGTGAAAGAATTTTTTAAATCGACCCAGTAATTTTACGTGAATCAAATACATACACAGATACAAATATTTCCTATTTATAATATTAGTATAGATAGTAAATAGTGTAAAGAAAATAGACTAAGTGCTAAAAAATCGGTAGCTTCTCGTTTATTTGTTTTTACTTTAATTTGTTAATGACGCTTTTCTATGCCTTATAGCGTTTTTTTTAATAATATCTACTATGTGCCAACCCTATAATCATAAAAAGAAAGCGATAGCAAAGTCTATGCCTGTGATAGCATAAATATAACTTTAAAAAGTGCTTTTGTGTTAATTAAGAACAGTGATTTACAGACATATCGATTGTATCGTGTCGTATCGATAAGGACGCTGACTTAACTCGCTCGCTCGTCAATCATCCGCACTCAATATCGTCTAATTGACAGTTCAAGTGGCGACCGCTTGCACCGAGACATGCCGACTCATCTAAGATATACTTCCCTTTCGATATACAGGGTGTTCACAATTTGAACATTTTTTCATCTCCTCCATTTTATCCTAAACTATTTGGAGTAAGCGCACTAGGTTTTCCTCCCCTAGATCCATTTAATAGTCGCCACTTCTAATTTAATTAGTTACCTTTTTGACCGACTTCCTAAAAGAAGGAGGTACTCAATTCGTGTGTATGTTTTTTTTTTATGTGTTACGGCATAACTCCGCCGCTAGTGGACCGATTTTGATAATTCTTTTTTATCCGAAAGGTAGTGCTAGTTGCGTCCCATTTTTTTGTTTGATTTTTTTGTAGTAAAAAATCATACAAAACAATATGCAATTTTATTTTTCGTTTATGTTACGTACAACAGTTTAACCATTTAATCAATCAGATAAGCAAACTGTAAGTAAACTAACAATGAAAGAACTTAAATTTTGAAATATTTTGCTTCATGAATCACTAAATTTATATTCAAGCCATCACACGCGTGTACCTAATGCCGAGCTATGATTAACAATTAAGATTTGCGACAGTTTCATTAAACGCAACACCCTGTATTCAGATAGATGGCTCACCTCGCCCGGCCGTCATCGCCAGGGAGTCGTTAATCACTGATACGCTTTGAGCTAGACCCGGTCTAGGTATCAAATATAACAGCTAAGCTAACACCAAGCTTATAATCTATGCTGAATAAGGCAATTAATATTGTATTAGTTACAATTCGTAAATGTTTTTAGTATATAGCAATCGACGGAAAAACTCTAAAGATGCAATTACGTAGGAGATGTACTCGTATGGCAAATTAATACTGCAAAGAATTTGCTGTCTAAAGCATCCCGTGACATTTTACCTTAAGATCTGTATATCCATTACGGAAACTATAGGAAACTACGGAAAAATATACGGCTCTAGTCCGATTTCATCTTATATCTAAAACACGAGTCGATTACAGACAAGATCTTTGTTATATTTACTTTCTTCGTAAAGTACTTTTACTGCTAATTCACTATCTTATCTAACTTTATCTTCCTTACCTTAAGAGTTTCTAGTCACGCGTACCTCACATTGTACAAGTAAACCGTTCATAGCACAGTAGGGAGTGCCTTAAACTGTTCATCTCAAATATTCAAACGGAGAGCTCGTTGTTTTAAATTTACCGCCTATAATGTGGCATTAGTGTGGGTTGAATTGTTTTTCCCGATGGATCTCGACGGGATACCGGGTTAATAACGGGTTAATGTGCTTCTAGCTACCGAATTGTGAGTTTATTTTAAGTAGAAATTCACGTCTTCAAATTATTATCATGCTATTAGTTAGATGTGTATATAATCATTTAAGATTTTACATTTTACTGTAAATCAATTTACTAAAATTATTCGGAAATAATAAAACGATCCATCGTTTGGGGAATCTAATGATTGAGTATAGCTTGATCAGGAAAACAGAAAACCGTGGTTCAGAAAATATAATATTAAAGAGTATTGTAAAACCCTTGTGACTGGTTTTACATATTGCTGATTAGACTATATTATATTTTAATATTTCATCAATATACACTAAATTTTATATAACTATGATGGATTGTCTAACACATAATTATGCACGATTGTCTTTCGCGATTGTAGGCACAAGTCGTAGATTCACACATCATTTATCCTACACGTCTCTTGTTCCAGCGAGCCATTTGTCAAAAACTCGGATGTCACTATTCACAGTGATTTATTGTAGGACAGAAACGCAATCGTTGTAATGGATAAATATTGTATTATTTTTTTGATAAAACACAACTAGGGTGGATATGACTGTTCGTTATTTGAGACTTCACCTCATTCATGAAGTATTATATTTAACAGCAGTGGTCCGAAAACTTTGGCGCGGAATTTAAAAATAATGGTCTATAACAATCCCGCGTGTATCAGCTACCTCCAGATAAATTCGGTTAAAATCGGACCACCCGTTCCAGAGATAGCGATGCACTATAATAAACCAGAGAACTTAGACCAGCGATTTACGGTCAAAAACGTTCCCGTAAACGAATGTGATAAATTCTTGTGAATTCTAATTTGAGCGTTACGATAAATGTAATTGTTGCTTGATTTTCACTCCTTATTATCTGTCTGTTGATTATACAACACTTTCATGTTTACTTTTTATGTTAGTAGCTATAACGAAGTAAACATTGTCACCCTACGTTGGAGGAATACCGCGAGCCGAATTCGGTTTGCATGAAATTGATCTGACACTGCGCAATCGTCAATCATCGCTACATCAGGCTAATGATGCAACGTAAATTCAAGCGAATTTGTTAAACTTTTCTTCATTTATTTGAGTGTATACTGGCAATAGTCAACCAGAAATATTTTTTCATCAGAATAGTTTCTAAATATTTTTTACTTATACGAGTAGTATCCTAAATAAATTGAACTAAAATCTTTAAGGAGACGTACCCCAGGTGGATCAAAAACTGCGCCGAGAATAAACTCTAGTCAATCTAGATATTATGTATCATACTAGCCGTTGCTCGCGACTTCGTCCATTTAAAATTAAAAATTATACCTATATTACTAAGCGATTACATAAGTTTTAATGGTGAAAGAATTTTTGAAATTGACATTGTAGTTTTTGAGTTTTTAAACACATACAAAAATCCATAAATAGAAATCTTTCCTCTTTATATTATAATATTAACATATAAAACTCCTAGTTACTTTTATATTACACAAATCTATTCCTTCGACATTTATGTACATTATAATTTCAATTAGTAAATAAGATCAAATATCCCACTAATTATGTGTAGACAATAATCCGTATATAATTAAGCGAGTATCGGTTTGTTCAGTCAATTGACGCGCAACTCGAATTATCCGCTAACGTAATTAGGACGTCTAGAACGCACTTCAAATTAATAAATAATTCCACATATCTAATTGACCATATTCAGAACAACATAAACTAAATTACTGTACAAATCAATAATAATAACACATAAGTTAAGCAATTTGACGTACAAAAATCTTACTAATATTATAAATGCGAAAGTTTAGTTGGATGAATGGAGATGGATGTTTGTTAGAGTTTGTAGCCTAAACGGCTGAACGGATCTCGATGAAATTTGGCACAGATGTAGAGGATAGTCTGGAAGAACACATAGCATTTGTTTTTTTTTTTTGTAATTCCACGCGGACGGAGTCGCGAGCGAAAGCTAGTTCTAAATAAGTGTTTGAGAATTAGAGCAGTGAAATGGTTTAGTTAGTGTTAATAATTGCTTAATAAAAAATTATGGTTAAGTTCAGTGATATTGTATTTGTAGATTTAATTTCTTTCAGTTATCAATTCTTTACTAAAGTTAGTATTAAAAATAAACTTATGCTTAAAGTGATATTTTAAGTAGTTACATTTTCCCCTTTTAGCCTTGTTAGGTATCTTTAGGATCCCATAATCCAGTTTTAATATGTTTAAATTTAATGAACACGCCGCTTTCCAATTACGAGAACACTCTATTAAATTATTCATTCCATTTATTTGACCGGACCTAACAGTGACCGGACAATGGGCATCTTGGACCCCACGGCTGCCAAACAAAAAGGCCATCAAGTCAACATTATGTATGCAGATTGGATCCCGTTATCACAAACAGTTGCGTAACGTGTTAATGGATTATCTTGTTTCATTGTCATTACATAATTGATTCAAGCTTGTGATTGCGTTTAATTTACGGACCCCCAGTTACATTATTTTATTGTTTATTGCTTGTTTTTAATCAGGGTTTCAATTTAGTACTTATTGCCAGAAATCTGCTGCCTTCGTATAATTGCCAAAGAAAAGACAAACGAACATCCTCAAAATGTAGCCGAGTTCGGAGACCTAAAGCAGGACATATCACAAATTAAAGCGCTAATAGATTCCCGTGTTCTACCGCACGAGTTGCAGATTGAACCCAACATTACTAGGGAAGTTTTACAGGAAGAGCTCAAGCGTTCCTTGGAGCCGATCCTGGCGTTATTACGAGAATCTAAATAACGTATAGACGAAGCACAAGACCTGCAATCCTCATCAATGCCCGCGGATGTCGGTTAGAATTCTTGTAAAATGATTTTCTAAAGCAAAAGTTATAAAATACTTGATGTTGCCGGCGTTTTAATCAATTATTAAATCGCAGTATTAAAAAAAACAAATTATGTGTAAGAAAAAACTACGATCCGTTCATCCATTATGGCTACAAACTCGAACAAACCATCCATTTTAACTTTCGCTTTTATAATATTACTAAGAAAAAAATGATTAAAGTGATCCATGGCTCTACTTAATAAAACAAACCTCTACTTTTCGTCAAAGTTCAAACAAAACCAATCATTAGGTGCAAAGAATAGAAAAGCTGAGTTCCGAAATTAAATAACCATTTCTTCCAGCGACCTAACCCTTGAAATGCGTGTCGGATTCAACGCGGCTTTATTGCACGGAAAGCGGACCGACCGGTGACGAAAACTCTCCAGCGAGTAAACTTGTGTGTGGTCCAAGATACAAGCGCTATAGAGGCTATTATAGATTAAATATCACACTAACGATAGTAAAATTTTTGACTGATAAGTTGCCAGTTTTAAGGCTAAATTCTTGGGTAATTTCGAAAGTTAGATCGTCCACGTTTACTCAATCAAATAAGACAATTAATTTCAATTACTTAAATACATGTTTTGAATATAACGAATATAAATTGTAAAATAGTCAAAATCACAAAGGAAAAGTTTATATTAAGCTATAAATAAATAGAAATGTATGTTAAAATTGATCTTGTACTATATGGATTGTTTTTACCAAAGTATAAAAATTTTTCGCAACTCGCATTTTTTTATAAATTGCACCACAATACCGACAAAGCAATTCGTAAGGAAATCAGTTCGGTGAAAACACAAAAGCAGTGGAAAAATCGAAACGTCCTCAACAGAAACCCCGAATGACCATCAGACGGTGAATTTAACATTTTTCCATCACAAGGGGTCGAATCCACCCCCGTCCACTCGCTGTTATTCTTCTACTTATTATGGAAAATAGAGAGGCGTTTTGACCCTTTCGCCTTGTTATTATTTATTGTGCGCTCGTGTAATATCAATAAATCCATGTTTAAGCTCCATTAGCTTGTTTCTTAACAAAATATATTGCCGTATAACAATTTTACCCTCTTCTATGCATAGGTAACTTAGACCAACATCTTAGTTTCATATATTTAAATATAAATATGACTTATCTATACTAATATTATAAAGAGGAAAGATTTGTATTTTTGTATGTATTGATATCAATCAAAAACTACTGGGCCGATTATAAAAATTCTTTCACCGTTAGAAAGGTAATTTATCTGTGAGTAACATAGGCTATTTTTATTATTGTTTTAATTTCACGCGGACAAAGCAAGCAACTTCGCGAGCAACTGTTAGTCTACTATAATTGAAAAAATAACGAAAATGAAATACGGTAGTTTTATTACTATTTTTTAAGTATTCTATAATTAAAATAAACGCAAAGAATGAAGGTGTAAATAATTGTCCATAACAAAAGACGCTGTCTTTACTCGTTTCTTCGTGCATTAATCATAGCCGACGTGCATTAAAGTAAGAGATGGTAATTAATATGTTCGTCAGGCGGTTTTCACAAGTTCGCTTCTCATTAAGACGCCATTAGTGCTCCATGTTTCATATCACGTTGATTACTTCGTTCGTTTTATTTTGTCTTTCACTAAGGAGTATAAACTGCTTAGTGCAAATTTGGTTACTGTTTTTCTTTGACAATAACTTTGTATCTTTCTGACTACCGATATCTTTTGTTTTGCAAGTGTTAAGGCTTCAATATCTGCACAAATGGTTTAGGTTCTATGATGCTGAAAGATCACAGACTAAACAATCAATGCTTGTGGTACTGCGAGATCGAATTGGTTGGTTGGTTGGTTAAGTCCGCAGTACAACAACTTAAAAGCTTTGTCAGCTTTTCTCCTCTATGTCACTTCACATTAAGGCTATTGAGATTGTTAATTTTTAATCTCCTTTATATTGCTATTTTGTCAATAATTTAAACGTAATTTTCAATTAGTTTTGTTTAGTTGTTTAGATTTTCGAAAACAATGTAAATCTTTTGACTTTATTTCGTAATGATTGTTGTACTAACACAATCTCATGTCTGATTTGAATTACAAGAGAAGTATACTTAAAAGTCAAGTTTTAATTAATTCAAAATATAGTTAACAATCAATTAAATAACAAAAAATGTAATAGAAACTCGTGGTAATAATTTAATTTCAATACAAATAAACGAATCCGTACACAGTTTCGTTTCTCTTTGACGACGACGATATTTAAAATGCCTACTCAAAGATCCCATTAAAGTTAAAGTATTGTAAAATATTTAAAAGTATTTAATACAATTAAAATATAAATTATTCATATTAAAGAGGCAATTGTTTTTAAAATTCATACCACTTTAAACGATCGTTAAAATTGTAATGGAAACGAACTCGACATTTCTATGTTGCGAAATGTATTGCAAAGTCATCCAAAAGTCTTTTATTTTAAAACTATATCAATGGATACTTAATAGGCTTTTGTTTTAAAAATAATTTCACATTTGCAATTGTTTTAAAATTGAAACTACATCGTATCCATAGCATGTTTTTGTTTTAACGCATAACTCTCTGGTAGAGCATACTTAAACATTTGTTTGAAAATAAACTTTGAGTATTTTGTAATAATTGTTTTTAAAATTGAAACAGAAATTATACAAGAGCACTTTAAAAAATAATTCGCATTTCAAAAGTTTTTTTTTTTATATTTAACCGCACCACGCGTCAAAATGAAGCGCACATTTCGGACATCTGATTATTTACTAACGACGCCTAGTTATGTCCTTTCTAGGAATATTTATATAGAAAGAAATGTATTACGTATTAGTGTTATTAATTAATACGTATTTTTACTCATTATTTATTATCAGGAAAAAAAGGTTAACTGTTTAACTTAACCCTTCTACTCGTATGTGAATCGGGATAAATATTTCATGACTCGTTCGTAGCTTACAATGCGTTTTGGCATTATCAATGTAAGCATGAACTTTATATATTAATTTAAAAAGTAAGAATACATTAACAATATAATCTGTAGTAATGTCGTATAAACATTTTTACTCCATAAATTTCAAACGATTACACACAGAAACCCCAAACGTAATGAGAGAAATCTGCAAATACCGGTCCCATTTGCAAATACTCACCAACCCTTAATCTGCCGCTTGCATTTTACGAGATCTGCTGCAATATCTGTCAATGTCCTTATCAATAAATTGTGGACGTTTAAAGCGAACGACGTCGTTTGATGGTTTGAGGCGGGCGCGCGTAATCCGGGTGCCTATTGGGCCCCATCTGGCATGCAAGGGTTAAGTCGCGACAAATAGACCATTTGCAAATAATAAGACGCAATGAAAGAATAAATTAAGGGCCCACGGGGTCGGTCTATTTAACAATTTGAGGGTTGGATTTCAGTTTATTGGTGAAAGAAAATTTGCCTGCAAACAATTTTCAGGAAATGTCTTAAAAGGTTGTACCATTTACATAAATAATTATGAACCTCTCATAATTCACAGTGTATAATTATTAAAATATTGATATTTTACTTGTGGAATCTGACACAAACAGTTTTACAGTAGTAGAGCTCGCTTTAATATCTTAACACGAATGGGGTAGGTTCGCTCGTTGCAATATAACAACCAAACATAAGACAGGCGTCAAGTGGAAGCATTTCCGGTCTTCATTTGTTCATTTAAAGTTGATTAAAGCTATGCAATGCATCTGCAAATACGGAAGTCTATGGGAAGCGATTGCTTTTCTAGTTCGGCAAATTCCGATATCCACTTACTTCTTTGTCACCTTATACTATAAATAAAAACAAATAGACGCCTTTTTTCGCATGAAAAGGGTCATTAAAATTGTCAGCATTAAATTTAAGAAAATTCAAATAAACTTTTCCAAATTACAATTTTCTTTTCCAAACCATTAAGTGAAATGAAATTGATTACATTCTTGACTCGTGAACGAAATTCATTAATATTATTCTGTATAATTTCGTTTCTGAGACGCCCCGATGAGATGTCTCGTGGAAGTCTTAGATAGCAATTAATAATTATTGCACCTACTTCCGGTCGCTTCCGGGTACGGCGGCGCTTCCGGTGAGAGGCGCCGGGGAAAACAATAGCAGCTCGTATCCTGTTCATAAACACTGTTAACACTTGGGTGTATTTATGATAAAAATACTTTGATTGAAATTTTATGTCACAGTATACGAAAAAGGGAGAACTGTACTTTGTACAAAATCTGAGGAAATCAGGTACTACTTGCTCAGACAATTGTTTTTTTTTTTCTTGATTATTTTATGAAATATACCTATGAAATGAATCCCTATTTCTCTTGGTTACAGCCTTACACGTGCATAACTGGTATGTTTTCGCTAATTATTTTTTGTTGAATTTTCTTAGGAAAAAAAATACAAAAAGCTCGGTTTAATTTAGCATAGATATAGAATATAGTCTGGAAGTCGCTGGAGGAAGCTAGCGATAAAAAATAACAATAGGCATATACTATACTAATAAAAAGTAGGTTTAAGAGTGAAAGATAATTAAAAATTTTCAACAATTCCCAACGGTAAAGAAGTAATTTTCTTTATACTACGTGAAATTACTATTAAGTATTCAAATTCATTAACTCAAGTTAATTTAAGTATTCAACCGATACGACTTAGGGTCCTTCAAGAAGCGAGCCTACATTTTCGCCCGGCAACGCATCTGTAGTTCCTCTGGTGTTGCGGATGTCCATGGGCGTCGTTGACCGCCTCGGTGTTCTCGCCGCTCGTTTGCCCCCTTCTCTTATAAAAAAAAACATGAAATCAGTTCATATCGGACTATTCGATTTTGTAACATTATAAACACTTACACAAAACAAATAAGTAGACAAAGTGACCCGCGACCCCATCGCGTCGTAACACATCATTAATCTCTGATCTATGTGACATTTAATTACCTAAAACACCCATATATTTGGCATTCTTCCGTTCCTTGTCTTATGGGAGATGTCTTTACTATTACAATGTTAATATTTACCATTTGATATGCAATTCACAGCTCTAACACATTCGAATAAGGTTGATTTTGTTATTCATTCGTGAGTAATGTAGGAGTAATTAATGTTCTCTGTCTTATTGCTTCACGCCTAAGATTTTATTGTTTCCCGCGCAGTTTATTGAAAGTCGACTATGTGTCGTATGTTACTATAACATCCTGTATCATCATTATTATTATTCCCAACCGTCATCCCGCTCTGTCCCCGCGTGGGGACAGAGCGGGGTGACGGTTAGGAATAATCCTATAGAAGTTTGAGTACCTTTTTCCCATATACAGTATGTTTCCAAGTTAGAAGTTAGTATTTAAATATTTATGGTGGAAAGCAAATCTCCGAACACTTGACAAAGACTATACCAATAAGTTCTATTTCTTACCGCAGAGTGAATAGTTTTAATTGCTAATTAAAACGTTCAGTGCGTTAACGATAAAATTAAACATTTACAGAAGTAAGGAACATCGTTATCACTTTTGTTCGTGTATGGGAACTTAATTTATCAACGCTTGCACCATGGCTAAGTCAATGAAAACTACCTACATAGAGCCCATATACAGGAAAATACTTTCCGTAACGCACTAACCGTGTTAAATATTTTTGAAACTGTTCAGATTTAAATATTTAAATACTGTAAACATACAGTCTCTAGAATTACTTACGAAGCTTTGCAGGCATTCTTAAAGAGTTCTGTTAAGAATCATTTCAGTTTTAAAATGAGCTCTTATGCTGATTTCCGCATCCCGTAGTGTGGAGTGCTTGACAAATACCAGGACATTTCACAGTCTGGCGATCACCTTTGTGGTATAAAAGCGCACAATGCATTCAGTATTTTAGCCGCACACGGACTAATGTCTGATATTTGTTATAAGATACTTAGATACCTTACATGCATAGACATTTAAAAATATAGACAAGACATAACAAAACATTTTCACCGGTACTTTCTCTGAAAGGTACTATATTAGTTGTCAAGTTTAATGCCACCTCGTGTCCTTGTATTGACATGTAATAAAACATTTTACAAAATTATAATAAGCTCTGCATTTTGTTGAAGGCTGATGATAATGATGACGATGATGATGATGATGATGATAATGATGATGATGATGATGATGATGATGATGATGATGATGATGATGATGATGATGATGATGATGATGATGATGATGATGATGATGATGATGATGATGATGATGATGATGATGATGATGATGATGATGATGATGATGATGATGATGATGATGATGATGATGATGATGATGATGATGATGATGATGATGATGATGATGATGATGATGATGATGATGATGATGATGATGATGATGATGATGATGATGATGATGATGATGATGATGATGATGATGATGATGATGATGATGATGATGATGATGATGATGATGATGATGATGATGATGATGATGATGATGATGATGATGATGATGATGATGATGATGATGATGATGATGATGATGATGATGATGATGATGATGATGATGATGATGATGATGATGATGATGATGATGATGATGATGATGATGATGATGATGATGATGATGATGATGATGATGATGATGATGATGATGATGATGATGATGATGATGATGATGATGATGATGATGATGATGATGATGATGATGATGATGATGATGATGATGATGATGATGATGATGATGATGATGATGATGATGATGATGATGATGATGATGATGATGATGATGATGATGATGATGATGATGATGATGATGATGATGATGATGATGATGATGATGATGATGATGATGATGATGATGATGATGATGATGATGATGATGATGATGATGATGATGATGATGATGATGATGATGATGATGATGATGATGATGATGATGATGATGATGATGATGATGATGATGATGATGATGATGATGATGATGATGATGATGATGATGATGATGATGATGATGATGATGATGATGATGATGATGATGATGATGATGATGATGATGATGATGATGATGATGTACTATATTAGTTGTCAAGTTTAATTCCACCTCGTGTCCTTGTATTGACGTGTAATAAAACATTTTACAAAATTATAATAAGCTCCGCATTTTGTTGAAGGCATTTGAGAAGGTCTATGTCCAGCAGTGAGTAGATAAGGCTGATGATGATGATGATGATAATAAGCTCCATCTTTTGCTATAGAATAAATTAAAGTGTTATAAAATTTAATATATTTTTAATGACATCTATTGGAAATTGATTTAAACACAATTAATGATTTTGAGATTATATCAATAGATATCGTTAGTGATGATCATGTGAAAAATGTTTCAAGTGAAGTGACAACTATGCCTCCTCTATTATTTTTTGAATCTCTTTGCTTACATGACATTTGAATAGTAGGAATTAAGTCTACATGTGTGCTGTTCTTCTTTACGTAAGAAAAGAGACGTAGAAATTAAAAAAAAAAAGTGCAATTGTCTTTTTATATACCGAACTTACATGTTTTATTGTAAGCTGGCAAACAAGCAAGCAGTCAAAAATAAGAAAGTGACTGTTGTCCACATTCTGTTTTTGCAGATGGGTTGCATACTTTTAATCGACAGAGGGGACACTAAGAAAGATATTGCTTTTTCCTGGGTATTTTCTTCTTTTTAAAACTAACACCTATGATGTTAAGGATCCCTTCCTTATAAGATAAGGGTGAAGGAAGACGGAAGACGGCTAAAATTAGGCCTGTTAAAATATTACATTCAAATACAAATATTGTCTAAATCACAAGTTCTAAGACAGTGGAAACAAATTGACCTTGTATAAAAATGCCTTTGTTATTTAAAAAGTTTGTTTTCTAAATCACAGTTTCTGATATGAGTTCATAGATTCTTTATAACATTTAATCCACAAATCATTGAAGGAAATACAGGAGATATCGCTATGAAAAATGACCTAAACCTCGGACGTTTATTTGATATCTACGGACACTGACAAATGTATCTCTTGCGACAGGAGTTGTAACGTTTAATATTTTCAATTTTAACACGCTATAGACTATAGTTTTTTATGTAACTAGCTGTTGCTCGCGACTTCGTCTGCATGAAATTAAAAATTAGAGCCTATGTTACTCACAGATAAATTACCTTTCTAATGGTGAAAGAAATTTTAAAATCGGCCCAGTAGTTTTTGCGTGAATCAAATAGATACAAAAATCCAAAAATACAAATCTTTCCTCTTTATAATATTAGCATAAATTGGTTACTGTCCGCTCCCTCGTTCTCTATGAAAGTAATAAAGACAACAATATGATTTTAATAGTGTTATAGATTCGGAATGTCAAGATCAGAAACCAGCTAAGTTAAGTATCTAGTAGAATGTATGTAAAAAAATTTGTCTATGTACTAAGAATTTATTGACTTATCTATACAAATATTAAAAAAAAAAACAATTTAAAAAAGGTAAATAGTGAGTTGTATTCTTTTAGTATTTATTTCTATCTTCCTTCTTACTAATATTATAAATGCGAAAGTTTAGATGGATGGATGTTTGTTAGAGTATGTAGCCTAAACTGCTGAACGGATCTCGATGAAATTTGGCCTACACATAGATTATAGTATGCAAGAACACATAGGCTACTTACTTTTTTTAACGTGAATAGTGGTGGGCAAAATCAAGTAAAATTAATGTATTTACAAGTAACATCCATTACAGCATCATTCCAACAACCCTTTTCAACGTACAATTCCGTTAGCAATCGTAAATTTATCTCCGTAGCTATTAGTTCGATAAAATTCAACTAAAACGATAAATATACCAGACTTTGACTGATCGCCGGTTTCCCTACCAAAGAATACATTAACCAATTTACTTATATCATTCGATTATAACGTGTTACACGAACTGTAATCTTATTCTATAAGCATTAAAGTTTATAATAAGCTGGTATGTTTTATGAATTGATATTTATGTTGGCAAAATTTTTGTATCTGTGTCACTTGGGAACATTTTGTCCGAAACTAAACTTATTTTCCGGCGCCCACTGAATAAAACATTGCCAAAGATATAGAGAACAAATCGAGATGGGTGATTCATTGTGTTTTTTGTCGATGGTTATTAATGATTACTGCACACGATTTAGCTTGTCTATGGTATGTTTTTCGTTATATTCGTGTAAAATCAAGTGAAGTCAATCAATGTGAAATATTTTCATTTCGATTATCGATTGTTTCGCAGCCAATTCAACTGTTTATTTGCACAACTAAAAATCGAGTAGAGTCCGCACCTCCATATGAGCTCATAGGAATTAAAGTGAGACTAAACAGTTCTGCGATAGTTTAGTCAAATGTGTTTGCATGTTTTTGTATAACTGATTAATGCTAATCTTAAGTAGATGCTTTTTGTTACTTAAATAAAGTTAAGTTAAATTTTAAACCACAGAGATATTACATGATTTAGAGCTATGTTATTCCAGTTCATAGACACACACTTCATACATACTTACTTCATAAACTCAAGCAAAAAAAAACCTCCATTCTCTAGATACGTCATCATCAACTTGCCCTTATCCCTTATGAAGGGGTTGGCACGGTATGTTCTGCTCTTCTAGATATTTTTATCAGCCTTCAGATCTGAATTCACTGCATTCTTAAGCATATCCTCTTTCACACAATCCATCCATACTTTATTCGGTCCTCCTCTTCCTTTGTAGCCATCCACATTAATTCTTAACACTTTCTGGTTTATGTCCCCATCGTCTCGTCCGTACGTATATCGTACGTATCTAGTACATACTAGTAAGACAACAAAAATTATTTTATACCCAAGTATAGTCACCACTTAGTGTAAAACTTAGTAATAAACCGTTAAAAATATCAATTTATTTCAACAGCAATTATCCCCTAACATCAAACAACGCTTCGGGCAGAGTGTGTCACAGACGAGTTGAAAAAAAATATATCGTCCAATTACAAATTGGCCTTTGGCTACAAAGACAAATATTCTCGGAATGGAACAATTTTCCACATCGCTCGTTATTGTTTGATGGATATTTGTATTTTGAAATTTGCTAATCACAATCTCTGCGATTCAAAAATAAACAACGGTTAAATTAACAAAGAAGTAAAACAGACGCGTCACAAACAATATTAAATCCGGTAAGTTCGAGTTCGTAAGGAACCGGTCGACAAATATTAGCGTCGTAAGGTTCAGTCGAGCGAAGTTCGACTTGAGCATATCCATTTGCCAAAGAGCTTAGAAACAATGGAGGTTAGAAATTATATTTTATTTATTTAATTTTATCAAGAACTAGTTTTCAATTAAACAGAAATTACCGTTGTGATAAAACAGCAATAAACGTCGTTATTTATGACTGTAAATATTTTTAGAAAATCGTGCGATCTTTACACATTTGTCTTTTAATAATCAATTGCCCTTGTCCCTACGGAGGGTCGGCACAGAGTGTGCTGCTCTTCCAGACATTTCTATCAGCCGTCATATCTGAATCCACTCCTTTCTTAAGCATATCCTCTTTCACACAATCCATCCATACTTTATTCGGTCCTCCTCTTCCTTTGTAGCCATCCACATTAATTCTTAACACTTTCTGGTTTATGTCCCCATCGTCTCGTCCGTACGTATATCGTACGTATCTAGTACATACTAGTAAGACAACAAAAATTATTTTATACCCAAGTATAGTCACCACTTAGTGTAAAACTTAGTAATAAACCGTTAAAAATATCAATTTATTTCAACAGCAATTATCCCCTAACATCAAACAACGCTTCGGGCAGAGTGTGTCACAGACGAGTTGAAAAAAAAATATCGTCCAATTACAAATTGGCCTTTGGCTACAAAGACAAATATTCTCGGAATGGAACAATTTTCCACATCGCTTGTTATTGTTTGATGGATATTTGTATTTTGAAATTTGCTAATCACAATCTCTGCGATTCAAAAATAAACAACGGTTAAATTAACAAAGAAGTAACAATTAACAAAATAGATACTGGGTTATTTAATTGATTTTTATTGTTATTTGTAATATGTTTAAATATTTTTAGAAAATCGTGCGATCTTTACACATTTGTCTTTTAATAATCAATTGCCCTTGTCCCTACGGAAGGTCGGCACAGTATGTGCTGCTCTTCTAGATATTTCTATCAGCCTTTAGATCTAAATTCACTCCATTCTTAAGCATATCTTTTTTCCACAATCCATCCATACTTTCTGCAGTCTCAAATATTTAATTAATCAGCAAAAATAAAAACAAATTTTAGGTGTATTTTTACATAACCCGGAATTTTCTTATCCTCCTTTTTATTTAAACATAATATTTTATATATTACTTAACTGAATTTGCATTGGAAGGGATTATTCTGAAAGTAGAGTGGGAAAAAGAATTCTTAATTCAAATTTCGAATATCAAAGTGTGAACTTATCCAGTCAAGTTCCAGCATATAAGCAAAGAAGTAAAACAGACGCGTCACAAACAATATTAAATCCGGTAAGTTCGAGTTCGTAAGGAACCGGTCGACAAATATTAGCGTCGTAAGGTGCAGTCGAGCGAAGTTCGACTTGAGCATATCCATTTGCCAAAGAGCTTAGAAACAATGGAGGTTACAAATTATATTTTATTTATTTAATTTTATCAAGAACTAGTTTTCAATTAAACAGAAATTACCGTTGTGATAAAACAGCGATAAACGTCGTTATTTATGACTGTAAATATTTTATATATTACTTAACTGAATTTGAATTGGAAGGGATTATTCTGAAAGTAGAGTGTGAAAGAGAATTCCTAATTCAAATTTCGAATATTAAAGTGTGAACTTATTGCAGTCAAGTTCCAGCATATAAGCAAAGAAGTAAAACAGACGCGTCACAAACAATATTAAATCCGGTAAGTTCGAGTTCGTAAGGAACCGGTCGACAAATATTAGCGTCGTAAGGTGCAGTCGAGCGAAGTTCGACTTGAGCATATCCATTTGCCAAAGAGCTTAGAAACAATGGAGGTTAGAAATTATATTTTATTTATTTAATTTTATCAAGAACTAGTTTTCAATTAAACAGAAATTACCGTTGTGATAAAACAGCAATAAACGTCGTTATTTATGACTGTAAATATTTTATACATTACTTAACTGAATTTGCATTGGAAGGGATTATTCTGAAAGTAGAGTGTGAAAGAGAATTCCTAATTCAAATTTCGAATATTAAAGTGTGAACTTATCCAGTCAAGTTCCAGCATATAAGCAAAGAAGTAAAACAGACGCGTCACAAACAATATTAAATCCGGTAAGTTCGAGTTCGTAAGGAACCGGTCGACAAATATTAGCGTCGTAAGGTGCAGTCGAGCGAAGTTCGACTTGAGCATATCCATTTGCCAAAGAGCTTAGAAACAATGGAGGTTAGAAATTATATTTTATTTATTTAATTTTATCGAGAACTAGTTTTCAATTAAGCAGAAATTGCCGTTGTGATAAAACAGCGATAAACGTCGTTATTTATGACTGTAAATATTTTATAGAAATGTCTTGAATTCTTTAAATATTCAATTCCATTTTATTTGTAAAAGTATTTAAAATAAATTTTCCCGTAATTTGTAATTAACATCTTTGTAATTCTTGGAACCGTTTTAAATATAAATACACTAGCTCTTGCCGGCGACTTCATCCGCGCGGAATTAAAAAAAATCTTCGTAGATAGCGTATGTGTTCTTCCAGGCTATGTTCTATATCCGTCACAAATTTAATAAAGATCCATTAAGCCGTTTTAAATACGTAGTAAGCAACATCCATCCATACATCTACATTTATAATATTAGTATAATATCTAGTGAGATAAACTTTAGAATTTTTACAATATGAACCTTAGTAGAAATTCACACAAGTCTTTATTGGAAAATACATTTTCTAAGAGATCTGGTAGTAGGCGAATTATTAAATATTTATTATCTTCGACTACGTCCATAAGCCACATCCAAATGTCATTATATTTCCTAACTCTGTTGGAGTTTAAAATATTTCTCCAGAATCGAAAGAGAGATTCGATGAACTCGCCGGGGGTATATTCCTGTGCTGATGATTTATGTATCGCATGCGACATTCACGTGCGAGAGCAGTGCTATGCGATATTTCTGACATCTGTCATTTGCATAACTTATACGTGGAATAAGTAATGGTTTCGAACTGCAAAGGTTTTCGTTCTGAAATAATGTCAATTTTCGTAACGAGTATCTTTAGATAAATGCTGTATTTCAAATAATACAGTTCGTATTAAGTTCTGCCAGACTAACCTCAACATATAAACCAAACATCCATCCATCCATCTATACTTTCGCATTTATAATTATTAGTAAGATAATATAATAATGATGTTTACAAATTGTCACTTTGCACTGTTAATATTCAACACAATACCGATGTTTATTGTTAATACTGTATCCACAATGGCATCACTTAGCCAATTATATCCTGAGGCTAAACTGTGTTTGTGTTCGGAACAATGGCAACAGCTATACTAAACCAATCCAATATTACGTTCTCTATTAACTATGAACTGAGTAACTTAGTAAGTGGTTAGATAAGGCTACCGTAGATCTGTTTTCATAGTTTTAAATACTTTTAACTTAGTCTAGGTTGCTAAAGTTTTGGATTTCCTCGAATGTCATACTAATGTTATTGAAACGCCAATAGCATAATGGTTAGGGTATGGATTTCCGATCACGTGGTCGAGGGTTAGGTTAGTTAGTATGGTATGGTAAAAGAAAGGTTAATATATTAACAAAAATCCACTGACATTAAAAAAAAGTTTTAAAACCCAATAGGAAATGAAAAAAAAATAGAATATGATAAAACAAGTACAAGTTAAAAATATGCCCATAAATTTTTAAATATTTATGACTATAGTAAAATGCATATCGTAATAAAAACAATTTAAATACCAAAGATGTCTATAGATAAATAAAAGAGTATTTAAAGAGAATACTTTGGTTTTAACTACAGTTTTCAATTACTAGCACTATGCAGTATTTGATAATAACATTCGCTTTGCTACACACCGTAGTGTCCTTCGATAAGGAAATAGATTTGAAATTCAGAACTTTACCAGAAGCCGATTTTATTGAATATTTCAATAATCTTGGTCTATCCTGGAAGATATCCAGTAATAAATTACCTGATATATCACAACTTGCATGCAGTTATGTAAATTCTAGTCTCGTAAAACAACTACCATATATAAAACATGAATTAAACGTAGAATTACCAACTAACTTCGATGCTCGGGAGAAATGGCCAGATTGTCCGACTATTCATGAAATTTATGACCAAGCACGTTGCGGATCTTGTTGGACATTCGGTGTTGCTACAACTGCATCTGACCGTACTTGCATCCATGATAAAGGTATAGTACGGTTATCAGAACAAGATTTTCAATGCTGTAAAGAATCCTATTCAGATAATGTTTGTCATGGTGGTGACCCTGCGGCAGCATTCAATTGTTGGACCACTATTGGTCTCGTGACCCAAGAATGTCAACCGTACAATGTTCCTGAATTGGAAAAAGGCAGATGCGAGACAGAATGTCACAATTATGCTGATTATCAATATGATAAACATTTCGGTGACCGTGTGTACAGAATAGAAGAAGATGATTATGCAATCAAAATGGAACTGTTTAAAAACGGTCCAGTTGAAGTTGGGTTTTACGTTTACGAGGATTTCGGCCAATATACCAACGGTATTTATGTACATAAATTTGGAAAGTTGAAAGGAGGTCACAGTGTAAGAGTGATCGGGTATGGTGAAGAAAACGGTGTTAAGTATTGGTTAGCTGCCAACAGTTGGGGTGAGGAATGGGGTGATTACGGTTTCTTCAAGATAAAACGGTTCCAAGAGGGACTTTATTTTGAGAGTGAGGTTTTAACTGGAATTCCTCGAAACTAAACGAACCATGAAACGACTACTTGATGTACTTTTGCTAATTATTGAAAATAATATAATCATATTTCATTGAATAATTATTTTCTTTATCCATTCCTAGCAATTCTAGCAAAGTGGATTCAGATATGACGGCTGATAGAGATGTATGGAAGAGCAGCACATACTGTGCCGACCCTCCATAAGGGATAAGGGCAACTGGATGATGATTCCTAGCAATTAAAGTTACGCTTTATTGCATTACTTCATTCACACTTACAAGATGGTTTTAGTGGCAATCATCATTTTGTTAATTTTGATATAATACAGAAACAGACATTTCCTTCCTTAAATTCGGCTAAATAAAATTTTCACGTTAAGTATTCCACATTTTTGTTCCAATTTACCCATTTTTTCATGTCCGGGTATTCTTAACCCCGTAGCGACGTGCCAAAAACACCCCGCGGACTGTAAATTTCTTTAAATACTTCTCATTATACGCAATAGCCGCATAACAGTTTAACCCTTCGAAACAGATGGGGACGAATTTAGGGCAGAACCACACATTGTGCTATAACATTTTTAAAGCTTTCAATTTCACTTTATAATATAATTAACACAAAACATACATATAAGTATACAAGTACTTTAATACAACAATTATGTAATACTAGCTGTTGCTCGCGACTTTGTCCATGTGGTATAAAAAATATTAAAAGAAACATAGCTTATGTTAAAGAAATAAAGAATTTTATAAGTTATTTCAATACATACAAAAATGTAAATCTTTCCTCTTTATAATATTGGTGTTGATAAACAATTGTATTTATTTTTATTTTACTTTACAGTTTTAATTAAATTGAATAATCACAAGACCTAACTTAACTATATTAAAATAATTCTTATTGCAATAATCAGAAAGGGACAATAATTAAAAAAATAATGGCTATAAAAGTATAACCAATAGGTACCATTTAAATTTAACTAAGCTATTATGAACACCAGCTTTACAATGCAACGTAACATATAGCATTTAGTGTGCAACCGACTTTAAGCATTGTGTAAAGTTGTGAAGCTTCACAGCGTTGCCGGTCCACATTTTGTCGTATTAGGTTTTGACAGATATTGCTGAATGTCAAATAAAATACACGCAATCTCCAACTGGGAATAAACAGGATTATATCGATGTATAGATTTCATTAAGCGTATTGAGACTGATAAAATTTTATGATAAATGTTAACGAGGAAGTTCTACAAATTAAATAAAATCAATTTATGCACATTTTTGTGCAAATCTTTAGACAATTGTTCAGTTGGTTACTTTTCTTACAAGATTTAGATTTTAATTTAAAAAAAATTGCTCTAATAATTCAGATTTTTATTATCAGGTAGCAATTAACTTACGATATAAAAGTAAGAAAAGAAAGCAATAAAAAAGCTTAATTTAAAAAAGCACGAAGACAACCGACAGGGTAATTCCGTAGCGCACTCCTAATTTAAAGAACCCATTGTGTTGAGTAGCAAAAACTGCGGGCGGTCAACTAATTCGATTGTGAACACTGGATAATCCCTTCCATACAAACATAACCAATCAAAATCAAACCTTAACTGAAACAGAATAAGTTTGAAATTCCCTTAACAGTGTTTTGTTTTAGAACCAAGAAAGGATATAAAAGTTCAATTTCATTATGAACTTTGTACTAATAGAAGAATAAAGATCAAAACTAAATAATCGTATGTTAAGAACATCACTACAGCGAACTAATCAAAATGACACGTGACTACACACGCTGAGGGATTTTTGTCACACTTATTTATTATTCTATAGTAGCTTTAGCCCGCGTGGAGTTAAAAAAAAAACAAAAGTGAGTAGCCTAAATATTCTACGAGAGTATCCTCTACGTCTATGCCAAATTTCATCGAGATCCGTTCAGCCGTTTAGGCTACAAACTCTAACAAACATCCATCCATCCCTCCAAACTTTCGCATTTTTAATATTAGTAAGATACTAAGGGATCTAAAAAAACTATACATAAAAATGTATAATAAACCAGATTTGTTATTAAAAGGACACAACAATTTGTCACTTAAAAATAGATATAATATAAATACACAAAATAGATACAAAACACTTATTTATAATTCCGTTAAATGTATGAGTTTGTATGGCTTTATCAGATATAACTTCAAAGTCCTCTCAGTCGATCATCATCGCGTATTCATATAAATATAATACAAAGCCGAGTCAACAATACCGACCCCTCTTATACTAAATTGCGATTCATTTCCGTAAAATAAACATGTATGCGAGCACACACAGAATTGCAAATCGACCTGTTAATCTAATAAGAGAAGCCGGGGCTGCGACACGGTTCATTTACGAAAAAAAAAATGTCGAAATTTTCTCGTATTTCTTTTTACTCGTCCGTTACATTTCGTTGTCGAACGTTGGGGAAGTGACGTTGACAAATCAAAAGGCATTATTATTGCGAATGTTCTGTTATATTTGAATAGATAATGCATTGAACGGTTTGAAAAATTCAAAACTGTGGTTACGTTTGTTATAATTTAAAAACGCATCTAATTTTAACGTTCGTTTTTCAAATTTCTCTTTAACGATCTTCATTTGTTTTAACCATATTTTAAAAAAAGAACATCTTTATTTTGTATTATTACGTTAGATGTTTTTTTTTTTATTAAAAAGGTTGACTATTTTCAATGCTAGTATTTCGTCACTGGCCGCAAACAATTTGACGGTTAAGTTTTGTAAAATAAAAATAACACTTATTACGTACAGATGACGTCATAAAATGGAATGTAACAATTGCATATGAAAAAATGTAGAGTGTTGCAATAATTAAATTCCTTAAGGTCCAAGTGGCAATAAAGGGTTAAATGACACACCAGTCGAATAATTTCCGCTACAATTGTTTTAATCATATTACGTATAACACTATTACTAAACCATTCATGATACAACCCTTACTTGCCGCCCTGTCTACGGTGTAATTTAATTTTAAGCTCATTGTCATTTAATTATTTAAACGCGGCAACAGTCATTTGTTTTTAATTTATTAAACAAGATGTAATTAAAATTTATTTTTATTTAATTAAAAAAATATATGTTGATTTCTTCAATGAGCAATGTTTACTTCCTACTAATATTATAAATGCGAAAGTTTAGATGGATGGATGGATGGATGTTTGTTAGAGTTTGTAGCCTAAACAGCTGAACGGATCTCGATGAAATTTGCCATAGATGTAGAAGATACCCTGGAATAACGTATAGGCTACTTGCTTTTGTTTTTTTTTTTTTATTCCACGCGGACAGAGGCGCGGGCGAAAGATAGTGATGTTATAAAGAGGAATGATTTGTATTTTTGTATGTATTGAAATAATCAAATAACTCTAAAACTACTAGGCCGATGTCAATAATTCTTTCACCTTTAAATAGCTACGTTATCGCTGAGTAATAGGTTTTTGTTTTTTTTTTATTTTTTTTAATTCCACGCCAACGAAGCTGCTAGCAACAGCTAGTAAACCACAAAGCGTCATCGAAATTAATTTGAAAGTCAATTAGGATTTCAATAATATCGACAAGTTAAACATATTCTTCAATTTAATTTGATATAGTTATATTTAACGTATACGATACAAAGTCAGTATTCCCTAAACGCTCCGTCTGATCCCACACATTAACACTTTGCCCGCCGTCTGTCTGTTCACGACAGCGTAATACCGGTCCAAACCGAACGGTCCATGTCACTTAAAGTCCGTACAGATCGACGACGTTTTTCTTTTTTAGTCCATCTGTCGCTATCGGATTAGAGAAAACAGCAACCTCAGACAGGTCAATTGAAAACAGCTGTTTAATTATGAAAAGAACTTCAATTGTTTTGGTATAATTTGAGTCTCCACTGACACAACACGTCTATAAAAACATGTTGCTATCTCTGTTTTTCATAGAGATAACGAAAGAGAGAGAGAGATAAAGAACAATAATATTTTGTTTTGTTCTTATGTTTTGGCAGTCGAAACGCAATGCTATTTTTCGAAAAGTTAAGTGTAGCTCGATTTATATAACTTTGTTAAATTAGTTTTCAATTATATAGATTTTTGCTATACAAAAGATCTTAATTTTGCTATATAAATGAAACAAGCACCTTAAACTCAAAGTCGCTAGTGTGAATTTGAACTTAGCATATTAAGTTACGTCTAAGACGGCTTTCTTGTTGCAACTCGATATTAAATTAAACTGAGACCCGAAGTCATTATGAGACGTCGAATGCATTCGTAGACTTAACAATAGCAATTTACAGTGTGGTCAATGTTAATATGTTGGTAGAATATTCCACATATGAAGGTAGAAATATATTACTTAGTAATTATACGTACAAGAAATAGATAAGTGTAGATTTCTCTTAAACCTGTGGCTAATACTAGACTTTGCATTCGGCGTACGACATTTAACATTGCTAATTTTTTTTCAATTCGCTATAGCACGGCAAAGGTTAATTTATCTATACTAATATTATAAAGAGGAAATATTTGTATTTTTGTATGTATTGAAATAACTCAAAAACTACTGGGCCGATTTTAAAAATTCTTTCACCGTTAGAAAGGTAATTTATCTGTGAGTAATATAGGCTATATAAGGTAATCCTTCAAAATCACACAATCTTCTTTTTTAATTAATTTAATTGATAAATCATTGTTCTTGATATAGAGTAAAAATTAAATTACGAAAAAAAATAGTTACCTAAGTTTAGAGAGGTTATCTTTAATATCATACAATCTTCTGAGTTTTAATTTACTTTTTTAAATAAATTTAATTAAATATAACCTATTTCGTGATACTGAGTAAAAATGATACATCAATTTTGTTAGAACATTTTTAATTCATTGATCAAATCGCCTGCAGTCATATTAATATCCTATTCGCCGACTAATGTCAGTTTAATTGGTGTTTCGTTGCATCTGGTTCGGTTCCAAGCCGGCCGTGTAATTTGTGCACATCACTAGAACGTATAGTTAAAATGGAAAGAGAATAAAAAATGTATAGAGTGAACATAGTTGACACTTAACTTGAGACACTTTTCACATAATCATCACGTTGATAGCATCAAAACCGCATGTAATCAATCATCAAATATGATTATAATAATTTTTGAACTGGCTTTCGCTCGCGACTCCGTCCGCGTGGAGTTAAAAAAAAAGTATGTAGCCTATGTGTTCTTCCAGACTATGTTCTACATTTATGCTAAATTTCATCCAGATCCATTCAGTCGTTTAGGCTACAAACTCTAACAAACATCCATATATCCAACTAAACTTTCGCATTTATAACATTAGTATGATTTAATTGTAAATAGGTGTCACTAAATATTTAATTATAGCAAAAGATGTAGTTTATTACAATTTTGTAAAATGTAAATACAAGGACACGAGATGGCGTACTAAACTTGACAACTAAAACCTGACAGAGAAATGAAAATATTTCATTATGTCTAGTCTGTATAGTTCTTAAAGTCTTTGTTAAAATGGAAAAAAGTGATGTCTTGATACCAGCGTATAATTTACGATCAGTGACAGCTTGTGAAGGCGTCAGTCGTAAATTAAATGGGGTTCGAATTTGTGTAACCACTACCTTAGTATTCCGGTGTTCGTGTAATGAGGTGTACAGAGAAATAGATAGTAGGTTAAACTAGATTCTAGACAATAATTGTGTACGAGGTGTGTTAAATTAAAGGGTACTTCTTTTTTTAATAGCCTAGTAGTTAGTCTAGTGTCTAGATAGTCGCACTATAATTTAAAGTCTAGGGTTACTAATTAGTAATTTTACACTTGTAAATGACGACTTAATTCTATATATTGTTTGACACCTTTCAAAAGCCTTTAATTTATCAAAGTATCAAATAGTATGATAAATTAATTATAATTAAAAAAAATGCTTAACTGTTCCTAAAATTTACGTAGTAATTACAATCACACTAATTTTATAACTAAATACGAATGTTTAGATGGATGGATGTTTGTTAGAGTTTGTAGCCTAAACTGCTGAAGGGATTTCGATAGTTACTTTTTTTTTAATTTCCCTAGAACGGAATCGCGTGCAAAAAGGTAGTATTTTCATATTTCCCTCATCATCATCACCACCAAGGGGCTCGGAGCCTACCCTAAAGGTATGGTGACTAGACCATAGTCAACCTCGCTAGGGATATTTCCCTAGCTCTATGAAATTATAGTATATCTATTTTAAATTCAGATTCACTATCTTCAAAGCTCTCAATCTTTTCCCGTGGCGTTATATCATAGAATTATTATTTATACAAGTTTTACTATTCTCATAACATTCGTAGAACACAGAAATGCACTTTCAAATAAATCTTTGAAACGTACGTTATAAAATCCGTCGATGCAATTGGCATAGAAATAATACCACAGACATCGAAGTTGATAGACTTTTGTTCACATTTTTAGTGCGGACTCACATCTTTGACTAAACTATTGCACAACAGTTGTGCGATTGTCGATTGTTTCGCAGCCCATTCATCTGTTTAGTTGATCAACTAAAACTCGAGTAGTGTGCGCACCTCCATATAAACTCATAGGAATTAAAGCAAGACTAAACAGTTGTGCGATAGTTTACTAAAAGGTGTGCGCGCTCTTAGGTTTACTGTTTATTTCCATAAGCATTGATAATGTTTAAATCACTTATTTTATCAGACTAAAATTTATTATACTAAAATAGCTGCAAATCTACTTTTCGTAGCGAATTAAATAATGTGTACGGATTTTATTATGTTTAAAGCAAAGCTATTAAACTATTATAAAAATAATATTTTTATGTGCTTAATAATTACGAGTATTCGTGGCTTTGAAGTTAATATTACTGTTAGTATGTTAAAATAATTTCTAGTCAGAAATAAAAGAAAATTGCAATCGCTGTATGAGAAAGTTACTCTAATACTGGTAATAACATCGGAAACACCTGGCTAGCAATCTGCATTCCGCCCGTGGAGTAGAGAAACGAAGTGCAGATCGTCAGAGGAAAATTCCACTTAAATATAGTGAATCTCTGAAAATGTTTTTTTTATCTATACTAATATAATAAAGCGTACACATCTTTGTTACCTAAGATGTCAGCAATTACAGCATATTTTTGAATAATTCTTTTTTTAATAAAAAGCCCTACACTTACTTCACGCTTTAGGCTATATATTTTCACGCCATTAAACTTAGGGGGTAAATATTTTTAATAAAAACCCTAACGTGGGAAAGAGACCATAAGTTGCTGCCAACATCAAGAAAGTAAGATTGCCAAGGTTTATCATGTCATGTCATTTTTACATTTGCTATTGATAATGTGACAAATGTAAACAATAAAATAAGTTTTTATAATTTCATGCGGATGAAGCCGCACGGGAACAGCTAGTATAATATAAGGTGGCAAACGAGCAAGCGGCCACCTGAATCCACCGAAATGGAAAGCAACCGCTGCCCATAAACATCCGCAATTGCAGATGCGTTGCCTACCCTTAATTGACGGAGGAGGAGACGCACATAAAGACATTTCCCCTTCCTATGCGTCTCCTCCACCGTCTAATCCACTTTCCATCCTTTCCTCTTAAGAAAAAGGTGGAAAGGGAAAGGGACTAAAATTTATATTAGTAGAACAAATTAAATTATATAGAGTATATCGGTAATAGTCATAAACCTTAATAAATGTCTGTCTATTAGTTATTATTAAATAAAAAATTGGTAAAGACTTTTATTACAAATTTTCTAAAAAAAAAATGATTCCTTAAATCAGGGATGGCGAACCAATGGCACCATATTTTCGGCACACCCCTTGTCACATAATTTATTATACCTACACTATAAAAATGTTTACATAAATTATAAGTAAAACGGAAGCGAATGATTTCCTCAAAGATCGGCAACGCATCTGTGGTTCCTCTGGAGTCGCGGATCTCCATGGGCGTCATTGACCACCTCGGTGTTCTCGCCGCTCGTTTGCCCGCTATTATTAAAAAAAATTGCTCAATAATCACAAATACAACATTATTTTGCAGGTCTATGTATACATAAAAAATAGTATATTGATAAAAAAGGTTCATCACACCTGGATTAGACGTTGCATAATATAAAATAATAATAAAGAAACAAACTGGAGGATCGGGGCCGAAATGGAAAAAGTTGCTGGACCAAGCCCACAAAGGGCTGTAGAGCTGAGAAGAAACAAAGAAGCAACGCCCTTGATAATCTTTTAAAAACAAAAGGTATTTCATTAAAAGATATCAAACGCTAATGGATAAACCGGAGTGATTAATTAATGATGTAACAGAATAATAACGGGCACGAGTCAAACAGCAAGTAAATGTAAGAACTCGGGGGAGGCAAAATGAAGATGTCACGATGTAATCGGATGGTCGGCCCCCAGACAAGACATTGATAAATAGTCGTCAATGGTAAGATAAGACTGGCACAAGTTATAAGCGTAGCGTTTGATATCATAATAAAATGAATAAAATCGTTTGAACTTACGTGAGACATTATCGAAAGCAAATTGAAGACAACGACGGAGCCCGATGGGTCCGAAACTAGTCGGTACCGTCAGCACCATCTCACGTAAGCTGTTTTTAATTCCTTTTTTGATAAAATATAATTGTAAACACACTTAAGAATATACTCATAAAAAAATTAGATTAGCGACTTCGTCCGCACAGAATTCGGACTAGTAATAAATATTATGTTAGCCGGGGATAGTGCATTGAGTTCATTTTCGTAGCTCCGAAATCGAACTCAATGCAATCAAACAATCAAATCTTTCCCCTTAAGAGGAAATATAAAGTACTAGCTTTCGCCCGCGACTCCGTGTTATGTGTTCTTCCAGACTATCCTCTACATCTATGCCAAATTTCATCGAAATCCGTTCAGCCGTTTAGGCTACAAACTCTAACAAACATCGATCTATCCATCCATCCATCCATCTTTCTAAACTTTCACATTTATAATATTAGTAAGATAGACATTTAAATATAATTATTATTTAAAAATATGAACAAACGAGTTATTAACGTTACCTAAATTATCGAACAAATTAAATATTCAAAATCGCTTCCCGCTCGCAACTTGGGCGTTCGCCATACTTCAAGACGACGACTGCATTACTAATAGGCTTAACAATGATTTTACTGCGTACACTTACATTAATTGATTAAGACACAACTTTTTCTCTGCGATATTTTTCCAACACATGACTTTCGACAAAATTGTATATAATTACAATTTGCTCAGTATGTATTCATTTCCCTTAAGAAACATGTCACGTAACTTTTACGAAGGGAATTGCATATAAAATTGCAACGATCTTTACCAACCCTAACAGGACCTACGAGTGTACTTTGAATAATTGAAATACCTGTAAAGAAGCAGAGGGTAGTTTCATATAGGTCAGTAGCGTCATGTACACGTTCTAAGGGGTGCAAAGAGGGTTGGGGCGTTAAAGATGTAACACCTAGGCAGTTGATGTGGGCACTTTTGTAGCACTGCTACGGGGTTCGTAGCAGCTCGTAGCTTATTTATTTATGCTTTATAGGTGCTACGCCGGATGTACTCATGCTACGTAATAACTTTTTAATTAAAATGTCAAAGGTAACTAATTAAAACGGTAATACGTTTGTAGGACTAAGTATTTTTCTTTTTAAATTAACACACAGTTTGAAATAGTAACATCGCCCGAAGGAGGTTGATAAGGGTATGAAGGTAGAAAAATGGTCAATCACTCCGATCCAAGCTTTCATTCTAATAAAATAAAACAATATTAAAAAAACATTTAACAGACATAAACTAAAGAGTGCAAGAGATAGAAAGCCATCTGTATAATTTTAGTTTATTTCCGCTACGTTTTATCCAAAAAATGAAGTCATTTAAATTAAAAGGATAATATTATTTTTAAGCGACGCATAATCATACAGCCTCGGGGTGTTATGCTAAACGGAAAAAACAAAAAACGAGACAATATTTATATCCCGAACGTCCCATTGAACATCCAAAAACGAGGCCTCAAATGAATGCAAATTTAACCGTTTAAAAAAATGACATTTGCATAAATGTGTAATTCAAAACGTTTAGACATGTAATAAAATCCATTAGTAAGGACATTTAAGGTAAAGTTTATCTGTTATTCTTCTTTAAATATCTCCCTTTTTCGAGGTCTCAAGTTATATTTTAAAACTAGCTGTTGCCCGAGACTTCGTCCGCGCAATTTTAAAATAAAAAAGTACCCTATAATATCCCCGTCTATGTCAGTTACCCTTCAGTAAAGTCCGATCGAAATCGGCCCTGCCGTTTCGGAGGTTATCCGAAACAAACGGAACTTGCGGACAGACAGACAGACAAAAAAATTTTAAATGCGATTTTCGTTATTAGCAACACAAATACATCATCTTTCCGAAATCTGGAATTTTTCTTTTGATATTACAAACAGACACTCCATTTTTATTATATGTATAGATTATACATTCCGTGTTTCTATGCCGGTATTTAGAATATCTACGTACATAAATGAATAACTAAATTATAAAGTATTTACTTATTTTACTTACTGATTTTATAGTGCACAACAAAGGAATTTAGCGCATTTCGTTTGTCGCATTTACGCAATATGGTTTATGGGAATATCTAAAATAATTATAGCTAGAAAATCAATATAAATATTACGTCTGCGAAATTAGTTCTTCACTTCACCTTCCAACCTCAACGTTTTCAAAATGTTTTACTTTTTGGTTCTAATAATCGGTGCTACCTTAGCATTTGATACAGAAATTCATTCCAAATTCAAAACATTAGAAACATCTGAATTCGTCGAGTATTTCAATAGTTTGAATCTAACATTTAAAATAGGCGCTGAGGGTCTGGATTCCGATCATAAGCATTGCAGCTACATAAACCATGAAATTAACCTACCAACGGTGAACCACAACATCAATGCATTAACATTACCTACATCATTCGATGCTAGAGACAAATGGTCGAATTGTCCCTCAATTAGCAAGATATACGACCAAAAGACCTGCGGTTCCTGTTGGATGTTCGGTACCGCTACCACCGCTACTGATCGCAACTGTATCCACGCGAATAACAACAAAGATCTCTCCGAACAAGATCTGAGTTGCTGCAGCAACTGTCATGACGGACAATTGTGTACTGGTGGCAACCCTACAAAAGCCTTCGAATTCTGGATCAATAGTGGACTTGTAAGTTATGATTGCCAACCCTATGACAACGACGCATTAATGAACGACCAATTCTGCTCCCGGACATGTCTAAATGGTGCAGATTATAATCAGGATAAGAACTACGGAGGTCGTGTTTACAAAGTACCATCAAATGAAGATCAAATCAAAGCTGAATTAGTCACCAATGGACCTATAGAAGCAACTTTTAATATTTACACTGATATTGAACAATACACTCATGGAGTTTACGTTCACAAGTATGGTGAATATAACGGCTTGCATAGTGTACGTGTAATTGGTTATGGAGAAGAAGATGGTATGAAATATTGGTTGGTAGCCAATAGTTGGAGCACGAGAAAAGGTTTAAACGGACTTTACAAAATGAAGCAGTTCCAGCCAGAAATAGGACTGGAAGATAGCTTGCTTGCACCTATGCCAAAAGGTTTTTAAAGCATTGTTTTTATTAATTTAACAAATATTGTATTAAGACTAATGCTAAATTGGTATGAATTAATACCACAAATATTAACAAAACATTGGAATATACTCGTATAGAAGATCCTATACTCTTCTTTATTTTGCATTTTTTATATTAGCTAAAGTAGAATATCCCCATATAGCGTCTTACTTCTGTCACTTCTTTTGTTCATTATTATTTAAAATGCAGCATACATTAATTAATGATAACACTGCAGAATATCCTTCAAAATGTGTTAGAATATTCTAAAAGAGAAAACAAATACAAGTTAAAATCAATGTTTATTTATAAGGGTAATAAAAGTTTTCTCTGCGGAAAGTCTCTCGTCTTTACACAAGAAGACATTAAATTAAAATGTACACGTGCTGTGTGGGAGCTCTTTGTTGCATAGCCTTGCTTGAATGTCAAGGATTATAAGTTTGTTCCTTATACGACTATGAATAACAAAGAAAAGAATATTATATTCTTCTAATATAGTAAAAATAACAGTTTAAAAATAAATTCAGCGAAATAATTTAACTTTTGCAGTACAAAATACTTAAAAGAAGCTGTAAATATGCGTTTTTGTAGTTGTCGGGTAAACGAGCAGCGGATCGTATAATGAAAATAGATTTTTGTATGTAACAATACGAGATAAATAGAAACTTCTTTTTTTCCCTAATGAAATGGGACGCAGAATACGTCTTCCGTCCTATATAGTAGACATAGCATGGGTAGTTAGTGCAACACATGTAGTTTATGCCACCATACAAACATCGACGCAGATGTATCTTGAGGGCTTATTGCGAATATTTGTGATAACGTTTCAGAATTTTCTAGTAAACATGAAAATAACGTATCCCACGCACTATTTCCGGGATTAAAACTACCCTATATTATCTTCCAGACTATGCTCTGCATGTATGCCAAATTTCATCGAGATCCGTTCAGCAGTTTAGGCTACAAACTCTAACAAACATCCAACCATCTAAATTTTCGCATTTGTAATATTAATAACTAGCTTACGCTTGCGACTTCGTCCGCGTGGATTTAAAAAATGTAAGTAGCCTATTTGTTCCAGACTATCCTCTATATCTATGCCAAATTTTATCATGATCAGCTTAGCAGTTTAGGCTACAAACTCTAACAAACATCCGTCCATCTGGGTGCGCATTTATAATATTAGTAAGATTTTAAAGTTGTAAAAGGAACAAACTGTATTCAATGCCAAAGCCATTGCCAAGGACAAGGTCTCGCTGCATGATCTTAGATATCCATTTAGACGAGAATAGTTCAAGGTTTATCTTTACAACTACAAAGGGATGGAAAATTTATGAACGACTTCTCGGAAAATGAAAGAGAAATTACGTACAACTTTGACCTTCTGCGTTGGATATTTTATAGCAGTGTAATTTTCTTATATTATGCGAAGGAATTGAAAACGTGAATGTAGCTAGATTTATCATTGATTAGTTTTTATAAGTCGCTACTAATGTTTATTCAAGTAAAAGGACTTCAAAAATGTTGCGTTTAGGTATTTTTTTTGTTGAATATCTAACTTTATACCACCCCGAAACCCCTTCGGCATTGTCAATCGACATATTTTCCACGTTCACTTTTTTCCGAGCAACCCGTTATCTGGACGCATTAACAAAATTACACAGGACCCTTAGCAAATGGAAGCGTCCAGCCCACAACGATGCAGACGCCCTAATGTCTACCCATCAGCTCCCTAAATGACAACGTCACCTGCCAATTACAAATAAACAAAACACGATCACAACTATATTCACCAACCATTGCTGCTTCACTATATACAACTCTCAAATATTAACGTTCCCAACGAGCAATGTGTAACAAACTGATGTAATTCTCAAATGAATTTCTTATCATGGTGCGAGTTTTGTGTTCAGGAATTATGGGCCAAATCCATCTCTGGATTCAATGACGTCATTCTGCATCCCAATGACAGGGCGGCGAAAGGGCGAGCGGCATAGGCATTGTTTATACAATTTTGTGTTACCGTTACTTAAACATATTAGTACTTGTAACAAATAACTAGGTTAGTAAAGTAATATTAAGTGTAAATAGTAATCAATCAAAATCGAAATATATGTTTGTCTCTAGAATTCTTTACCTAGTACTATTACTTATGTAGTAACATAACTTTACTAGCATGCACTTAATGTCAATTTAGAATTTTTATTAAAGAAACACTTCAATTGTCTCTAAACTTTAGTATACCAACATATCTATACAATCAATTCGTATATTTAGTAACTTTAACAACCTCGTCAACCTTTTGGAACATCACTTAAATCAATTTAAAGTTCATCTAATCATGGACACTTTAATGAACGTCCAAGGAAAACATATTAACTGCAACACGATGGAATGTGCCAATACTGACGTACGAACGAAATTACAGAATTGAACTGCGCTGCAACACGATTCAGACAAATGAATTTCGACATGCATATATTTACACCACTAGATAGCAATATGTCCATAATGCTGGGTTTCTGATGTTTCGGTTTATTTTATCAATACCTAATGATTGATTAGTATTTAATGGAGTACCTAAGTTTCAATGTAGTAAAACTCAAGTTGCGTAGTCCGGAAATACATTTCATGAAGTTATTGAAACAAAAACACTAACGAATAGTTAAATGTACCTGAGAAACCGGTCATAAGGTATGTAAAAAATAATTTTAAGCACAGAATTACTTCAAACTTTGAATTTAAATAAGAAATCAGTATAGAAAAGAGACCCTTAACCTCTGTCTAATCGCTAGGTTTACATTTATAACATACTAGCTTTCGCCCGCGACTCAATCCGCGGAATTTAAGAATAAAAAGTAAATAGCCTATGTTTTCACACTATCCTCTACATCTATACATATTCATCGAGATCCGTTCAGCAGTTTAGGCTACAAACTCTAACAAACATCCATCTAAACTTTCGCATTTGTAATATTAAGTAAGATTTTTCAAACATACAAGCAATGCTCTTATAAGTTGCTAGCGGCACTTTCCACTTCAGTCATGTATTTTCTGATTCTCGGTAAATGAGCGATCACGTATGCAAGCACACGACCGCAGCTTTCTAGTGCTTTTATCTCTTACGACCTAAAGCTGCTTGAAATATACGCTACATTTACAACGACATATTTTAATATTTTTATATAATACTTTAAAAAACAGAGCTGACATGTGATGGTTATTCAGAAAAGTATACTTATTGAACATTAATTATGAATAATATTAGCTTAATATTGTTTAATTTATTTCGCTTTTTTTAGCACATAATACTACACTGAAGATCCCATTCGGAGGCGCCCTTTTTACTACGTCTTTAGGGGGTGGATTTCATGAGATTGTGTAGTTCGTAAACCTCTCTTTCCTCTTTCTGTCCGCAGGACCGCCAGCAAGAGATTCAACTGGTCATTGTAGAATTCATCTTTATCTTTAAATATTAAAACAAGAAAGCGTGGCCATCCTAAGCAAACGTGGCGGGGTTCAATGACAACCGACAATAGCTCAATCAGGCTGTCATGTCCCAGGACCAAACGCAGAACCCAGGATAGAAGGAGCTGGTGGCGCAGTATGGACGCCCTCTGACCCACTACGGTGACATAGGTCATCCTAGGCATAGGCATTTATCATAAACACATTTACCTATACCTTCATAACCCTTGCCGCATACTTTACTCCGCCGCGTGAGCTCGCATGTTTTAATTCAACGCACACATACACACTGACCTACTTATTCCCCATTTTTCTGTAATTACTCACCACTGCTTTGTCGACTTCCCCTATAGGGGAGTACCGATAGTTGGTATGACCACTGAAACTTTGGACTTCATAAGATTTGAAAAAACCTAAAAAAGTGGTGGTCGATACAGTAATTATTATCACCGAAGTTTAAAACATAAAATAAATAAAGAGAAAAAAAAAAACAGAACATAAAATAGCTAAAATACTTTAATAGTTTAACTACTTCAAAGATATTTCCAGACGTCAACTGCTTATTTCATCTAAGTACGTTAAGATATCTGTTTTATGCATCTTTTTTTGGAATGACCAGAGACCACTCTTAAATATGAAAGCACACAGATTTTACAACCAGTATTAAAATGTTTATTTATTTTTTTTATTTATTTACACTTTGTACACAAGGAAAACAATTTACAATAAATATACATGTTGAAAGTTGGTTGCACAGGTGAGCATAACTCTAAAAGAGTTTTCTTACTGCTAACCATGCGATATAGATTAGAGGTTTAGCAGGTTATTGTATGTTATTCGTAAACCTAAAGAAAAGTTACATTTTTCTGCATTTTAAGTTAATTAACATAATTTAAACACACATTAAATAACTAATTCTTTTTTTTAGCTCCCTATATGTCCCTATTTCAAGGCTACCCTAAGTTAGGAGTGTCTAGGCGTTAGTCAACAACGCTTAATTATATTTTTGTGTAATCATAATTTCTAAACTCTACATTGTTAGTGGTCATAATACAAAAAACAGAACTCTATGGTTCATCCTCGTCACCTCTATACCTACATTACTCTATGATTCACATACATATAGCGATGCACTTCGGGGTCTTTGACAATATAATGCAAGGGGAGACAGGGGAGTGCATTGGTATGAAAATCATCGCGCTTTTAACATAGCAAGTGCTTGTACCTGTAATGCGTATCGGCGTATTACTGTCGTTGAAAAATACATGCCCTTTTTCCCTCTTTCAGGAAGGTGATCATGAAAAACGTAGTTTCCCTAGAGATTTCATTTTACACAGAAAATTTTACATTATGTGTTTCTATTTTGCAGTGTTCAAGTAATTTTATCTTCTCTTTATAATGTTATCGAAACGACTTCGAAAAGTAGAAACCTTTTAATTCGTTTGCTTTACTTTTTATGTTGATATGAATCAGAATAAAAAAAACTAATTTATTTTACGAAAATGTCATCATGTATTTTTTTATTATTATACAGTAGACAAAGAAAAATAAAAAAGCAGAACATACAGATGACAGGCGTACTCAACGCTCACAATATTTTTTTTAAATAACAAACGTTAAATAAAGTACATAAAGGCGGAAATACACAAGCTAATAAAAAGTCGTTGGGTTTTTACTGGACCGTATGAGAACAGACGCGTCAGTGTCAAATGTAACCCCCTTCGTACCCTCAAGTTACTTACAACAATATAGCTTTCACAAAATGATATCGTGCTAGCTGCTTGCACGTGTATTCCCGTCCTTAAATATCGCAAAACACACATGCGAAAGTACGTGGAATATCCACATATGTAGATTCCCTTCATGATATGAAGCCTTTGAGACCGCAGAGCTTTTTGCGCGGCCGCAACTCCACGGCCATTGAAACAAAATAACGGGAAGCCTAATTCAATAAACACCCAATCACGCTCACGTGGAATAAGAATGCTAGAAGAGACAATGAATTTATTATATTAGCTAACAAAGTAAAAACACCACTTTCCTTTTTATGTCAAAAATGAAGTGTGACCATCTAAATACTTTAAAAAAGTTGAAGTGTTTTTTTTTTATTTTAACAAAAAATGAGCATGAATAATCCTAATAAGTGAAATATAGAATTAAACCTAACAACATAAAAATGTATTTAAGTCAAAATATAACTAACTTTCGCCCGTGACTCCGTCTGCGTGAAATTAAAAAAAAGGAAGTAGCCTATGTATTCTTCCAGACTGTGCACTACATCTGTGCCAAATTTTATCGAGATCTGTTTAGCAGATTGGACTACAAACTCTAATAAACATCCATCCATCTAAACTTTCGTATTTACAACATTATTAAGAAATAACAATCCACTTTTAAAAATGCTTTAACGTATCTAGGAATTTAAGTATATCATTGAAACATGCTATATTTTCCACTGAAATGAATAGGCTATCTCCCTTTGATCCTGACCGGCCTTTTGACGCATTGAAAATTTTAATCGACCGAAGGTTTGTGATCGCTTCACGATTGCGAACTAATTGAGCGCGCTATAAAGAGAATACGAGTGCTTTGATATTAACATTGATGTGTTGACAGTGTGCACCCTTTAATTACATGTTAAGCACAAATTATAACAGCTTGTACAGCTTGTTTACTGATACGCTCTGTTGGTTTCATAATTAATATATGAGCTGGATGTTGTATCAAATGTCAATATCACATATTGGTAATTTATGATTATTTAATTGGAGAAACATTACTAGCAACATCCACCACTCCAGGGGTGGCAAAACACTGGCACACGACACGACATAACATTTTGGGCACGTGGATAATCAAAAAAAACTACGAAAAAATTCTGAAGTAGGTGCACCATGGTAATGACGTAATAATCGCAGTCAAAATTATTCGATGGCACATCAAGACCGCAAGATCAAGTGGAGAAATTGAGAAGCAAAAGGTTAGCGTGGTATGGACATGTTATGCGACGAGACGATGGGGACATAAACCAGAAAGTGTTAAGAATGAATGTGGATGGCTACAAAGGAAGCGGAAGACCGAAGAAAGTATGGATGGATTGTGTGAAAGAGGATATGCTTAAGAAAGGAGTGGATTCAGATATGACGGCTGATAGAGATGTATGGAAGAGCAGCACATACTGTGCCGACCCTCCATAAGGGATAAGGGCAAGTTGATGATGGCACATCAAGACCGCATTAAATATTGCTGTTGCAAAAATGTTCCACACCCCTGCATTACTTCGTCCGCGAGAAATTAAAAACTAAGTATTATTTCTATTCTAGACTATCATCTACATCTAAACTTATTTTATACGAGCCGTTGCTCGCGACTTCGTCCGCGTGAAATTACAAATATAACCTATTACGTTCGCCCTTTTTTTCAACCTATTACCAAAAGTATTAACTTAGTAGTAATCTACGTAATAACAGAAATCTACCGATGCAAGATTCCAAATTTCTAAGTCCGGTAGCTTGTAAGCTGATTTTTCGGTTACCCTTATTGTTTGTGTTCGCGATATCTTCTAAACTATTAGTCCAATTTTAATACTGTAAATGACAATTTTATTCTACATTAAATTCTCCTGATAACAAACGCATTTATTTGGATAAGGATTAATATTGAAACCAATAAAAGAACGCTGCAAATAGCGTTGGATTCTTAATTCATTTTGTAAACACAAAAGTGGTTATTGTAAGAAACCGTTAAAGATAGATATATGCTATCGCGCACTTTTCTGTAGAACTTTTTAAGATCTACAATTCTTTCATACATCATTTTTATATACCTCTAACGGTTTAGGCAGCGTAAGCCGAGAAAAGTTAAAGTTTAGTGAGTTTTTAACGCCGGCGTCCAGAAACACGCGGTTTATTAATAGTTCCTGAACATTAGTAATAATAAAAATATAGCCTATGTTACTTACTGATAACGTAGCTTTTTTATGGTGAAAGAATTTTTAAAATTGGCGCCGTAGTTTTTGAGTTATTTCAATACATACAAAAATACAAAAATACAAAAATACAAAAATACAAAGTTTTCCTCTTTATAATATTAGTATAGATATAGATATAGATTAGTACGATTGACGTAAAATGATAGAAAAAGGCGTAAGAAAATATTGGCAATTATTTTTCACTAAATTGTCAAAGATAATCAATCAAAGCTATTCAACCTTTGCTTTTTTCACGAAATGATTCGAAATACGTTTTGAATCGATGCATCGTTTTTAAAAGCAATTTTTAAACGAATTTTAAAATATTCAAACGCAGCGATCGTCCGCGCGAGCCACAAAGGAGTCATGTAAATGCTGTTACACTTGTTTACTCTCCCATAATGGCCCTCCGACAAACCGATAGACAATGTAATATACAGAGATACAAACATTTAGACATGCACTTTAAAAGGATAATAAAAAATGTTTAGTGTTAAGTCGGAATTATTTAAAAGACTATCGAAACTAAAGACAAAAAATACTATTAATATTTGTTTACTTTATTAGTTACTAGCTGTTGCTCGCGACTTCGTCCGCGTGAAATTAAAAAGTAATAAAAATATAGCCTATGTTACTTACTGATAATGTAAATTTGGTGAAATCGGCCCAGTAGTTTTTTAATTAATTCAATACATGTAAAAATACAAAAATACAAAAATACAAATCTTTCCTCTTTATAATATTATAGTATAGGTATAGATTCGTATAGATTACCTTCAGATATAAATAGAAATAAATACGCTTAAATACTATTTAAAAATGCAACTTTAACAACTAAGTTTTATGAAAGTAAAAATAAAAATGCGTAAAAAGTTTAAGAGATAAAATAAATCACAATTCCATTCTGAATATTTATTATTATCAGTGACTTTAGAGGATTTTCATAAGTCTGCATAGCGCCGTGTAATACCCAAAACGTGCATCAATCAAACGAGTAAATTGCTTCGCTCAACGCGACAGCTTTAAAACCCGATCCCTTTTAGAGGCCGCATATTGAAGCTATGTCTATTGTACGCGAAATATGGGGTCGATGATTGACTTTTTGGTTTATGTATCTTTATGTGAAAAATATCCGACTTTAGTGATAGGAAAATAGAAACGGTATCTATATTTCTATTTCATTATAAGGGAAGCACCGATAGCCTAAAGGTTAAGGGTACGGACCAGATCTAGAGGGCGTGGGTTCGAATCCCGCAATTCGATAGGAAATGTTAATATATTAACAACTAGATGTTTCTCGCGACTACGCCTCCGAGACATTAAGAAATAATAAAAAACATATCCTATGTTACTTACTGATAACGTAGCTTTTTTATGGTGAAAGAATTTTTGAAATCGGCCTAGTAGTTTTTGAATTATTTCAATATATACCAAAATACAAATCTTCCTTCTTTATAATATTAGCATAGGTAGTCTACTTATTTAGACTGCGTAGGCATTTCCCCACGTAAAAAAAAAAAAAAAAAGGTAGTCTACTTATATAATTTAATTTAATTTAAGTGATTTTTTCTTCGGATTGATATTAAAGATCTGTAATTTGGTTTGACCGTTAAAAATATCATTTTCCTTTACCATTTAGATGCAATGATTTAACTGCTATGGAAATAGTCTTTAAAAATTTTAACCAACAAAAGTTAAACGTTTTATATCTGTACATCAAATATCAATATTTAATACAGTCATTGTAATATAGACCGTAAGTTATATCAAATAGGTTCCAAAATTATACTATTATTTGACAAGTCACCACTATTTTCCAAGTACCACTTGAATGTGAATGTTTGATTTGAGATAACATCCTGTATGCCTTTTGACGTGTTCTGTTATTCATGAAATTTTGATGTGTGTCCTATCTACATCTGTTTCAGCGGTTCTGCTGAAAAGCTTTCAGTCAGCTTTTGTTGATTGCTATCTTATTGTGCAAAAATTTTATCTATTTACTAGCTTTCGCCCGCGATTCCCCCCGCGTGGAATTAAAAAAATGAGTAGCATACAAAAATAAAAAACTTTCCTCTTTATAATATTAGTATAGGCTAATCTTACTGCCAAGCTCAAGTTTCTTGCAACTAACATATAGATAAGAAAAAAAAAGTTTAAAAAGGTGAAATAAATCATACAGTCTGCTTCGGTTAAATTAAATACCTAACCATGTGTCAGCTATGCTATGAAAAACGTATCCAAAAATGTATCCGATCGTAAAATCGCCCAAAAGCAGAATAATTATGTATATAGGCAGTATAACTCCATGTTTGTCGTGTTTCCGAGACCGAAATAAAACAAAACAATAAACGTTGGCTTCGTTAATATTTATGGATCAGACGAGCAAGAAATTAATGCAATGTTTACGATTAAATATCAGAAAAAAAATATTTCGAAACGCACTTTTCATGCGGTCTTACTACTTGCTCGTACATTGTACAGAACGTTGGTGGCTCAGGTGTTAAGAACTTTGTTTGTAAAATTAGGTCCCGGGTTCAAATCCCGTCATAAACCAAAGTTTTACGAATTTCCTATGTACATTTATCTGACGCTCTTATGGTGAAGGAAAACATCGTGATGCAATCTGCACATTGGAAAAGAAATTCGAAGATGTTTGAAGTGGACCAACCTGCACTGAGTTTGGTTGCCTATAGCCTAGTTACCCCTAACTTTGGGGAGGCTCTGAGCCCTTAAGTGGAGACGTATATAGCTGATTATGATGATAAAGGTACTAAGTACTAATTAATGTGCGAAAAATAGTTTATAATTGAAATGACATCAGATAGATATAGACAGACATGTACTTCTAGAATAGGAGGAGTTTATGTCACAAGCACCTAATTAATGAATTCTACAAGTCTAATCTAGACGTCAGTATTTGTACTACAGCATAGGAAACTATAATTACAACATTTAATTAAGATAAGTAGAATAACTTCTATGATTCTCGATTAGCTATATCCTTAAGTAATTGCAACAGAACTAAAGACGTTAGCGACTGCATCACACATTAAGACATCTGTACTCGGGTACGATAACGCCCAACTCAACTCCACCGCACTCCAATTTGTGCAAATTGCCGACGAGTTCCGTTAAATTGAGTCAGAGAAGTTGGAGCGATATCGTTAGATGCATCCTGAGACTTGCTCCTTTGTTCTTAATGAAAACGGTTTATTGCAACTGAAACTTTGTTTTTGAATATAGAATATTATGTTGGTAAACTGTTTGTGGACAGACAACCGTAATTATATTATAATAAATAAAAGATTTGCGTCACAATCTTTTGAGAATCGACTACGACTATAAGCGGGCGCACACTTGAAACGAAACTATCGCACAACTGTTTAGTCCTTCTTTGATTCCTATGAGCCTATATGAAGGCGCGCACAGTCGATTTTTAATTGGGCAAAAACAGTTGAATTGGCTGCGAAACAATCGACAATCGCACAACAGTTGTGAGATAGTTTAGTTGAAAATAAAAATAGCAAATTAAGAGAAATAATTAGTTGTTTTATATGAACCCTTCTTTTACAACATCAGATAATCTACGGATTTAAAAAAAAAACTATTACGATACTTTTTGAATATGATGGAATACTTAAAGGAATATTAGAGTTACGGCGCATTAATCCATATAGTTACATTGTAATGCAAATGATCACAAAAAACCTTTCTGATTGCAAATGTCCGATTTCCATTTGTTGCGATGCATCCGAAAACAATGTAGCGCTTCAAATCCATTAGCGGAGTGCGTCGAAAACTGTTAACAGTACACCCTACAACAAAGGTTTTATACAAAGTAATCTACACGCTGTATAATAGACTCTATCACAAAGCGTTAAAGTTCAATTTATTACAACAAACTATGTCTTTATTAGATTGTGTCGCTGACTGTAACATATATCCACTTTCCAGCAGTCATTTCGTGGAAACAAACAATACCGATGCGCATCGGCTTTCGGCTCACATCAATGTAAAGCTATTTACAAACAGTCTGAATTGACTTGTCTACATGTTTTAGCATAAATCAACCTGCAGATAACCCCACAGATACAAAAATAAAATAACAGTTAAGGCCAGTCCCACCACTGGCTGATAGAGGCTCAGATAGCTTAAAAATTAGGTCACTGTTAGAAAAGAGAACAAAAACCGATATTTCCATCACATATTTCACACATTCGATTATTATCATAGACAATTTGGTGGGACACTAAAATAATTAAATTCGCTTACCATTATCGGACATCGTACAACAGTCTCTAAACTATAGTAAAAATCGATAAGTTTTGCATTATCAACGTCAAATCAATTAATGGGTAGGAAATTAACTTCCTCGACTTGATAATGCAATATGCTTTAAATCACAGGTCAATGTACTTCCTATACATTAAAAGAACCCTCTGTTTGCATGCTCTGTACAGGTACAGTGTGTCAGTGATGCGGTTGTCTGCTTTGTGCACAACAATGTGGAAAACATTTATAACTGCCGCAGTAAGGGTTGGAGATAATGAGTTGTATATAGAAAGACATGTTAAACACTATTAGTGATGCCTTTATGTATCATTTGTGACTGGTAGGTAGTAAGTACGGTCGAGCAAACTAGCGGTACACCTCAAAAGCTACAATTGTTTAAACTTTTTGAAACGAGAGACAGAACAAAAATCAATACAACGTAGCTTATAAATGTGTCTGTACTAAAATAATGTCGGTTAGTAATCCATTATCGGATTATTCCCAACCGTCACCCGCTCTGTCCCCACGTGAGGACAGATTTGAATAAAATGTTTCATCCGTCCCACCTTTTGCGACGAGGGAACGGTTGGAACTTATTTTACTTGATAACGGTTCCATCTGTCACCTTATTGGTGATAGTGGGACTGAAAGGTGGGGCGGATGAAACTTTTTATTCTCACGTGAGGACAAAGCGGGGTGACGGTTGGGAATAATCCTTATAATCTCCTCATTTACACTCACTGCTATATAATTCGTTAATTGTTGAAGGAGGCAGAGTTTGTCTCGTAGCAATGAACAGGGCAATATTTCCTGAAGTGGAAACATAATTTCTGCGTCTTTACTTACAGGTACAAAGTTCGTTTAAGTTTATTTTAAACCTTCTAATCTGTTTTGATTAATTATTTTTGTATATAACAGGTATAGTTTGAGCAAGGTTAAAGGTTGTTTATCTCTTAAGTACACAGCAGATAGGAAAAATACGAATCTAATATTTTTTTTTTATAACATAAGGTGGCAAACGAGCAAGAGGCCACCTGAATCCACCGAAATGGAAAGCGACCGCTGCCCATAAACATCTGCAATTGCAGATGCGTTGCCTACCCTTACGGAGGAGGACACCCACATAAAGAGAACATTGCCCTTCCTATGCGTCTCCTCCACCGTCAAATCCACTTTTCCTTCCCATCCTTTCCTCTTAAGAAAAGGGTGGAAAGGTAAAGGGACTAAAATTAGGCCTCTAATAGACAGGAGATTAGAACTTCTTATTAAATTCACTATTACAAAGTCATATTACAATTGTTATTTCATTGATAATTATAGAAATAGAACAGCAACATATGTAACGATATTACAGACTAATAATAATTAAATAGTATCCTAATAATAAATTAACAGAATTCTAGTCTATACAAATGTTAAAAAAAGGAAATATTTGTATTTATGTATGTACTATATTTCGCTCGCGACTCCGTTCGCGTGGAATTAAAAAAAAACAAAAGCAAGTAGCCTATGTGTTCTTCCAGATTATCCTCTACATCTATACCAAATTTCATCGAAATCCGTTCAGCGGTTTAGACTACAAACTCTAACAAACATCCATCCATCCATCCATCCATCTAAACTTTCCCATTTATAATATTAGTATGAAGTATGATTAAAATATAATAACTTAATAGCTACTGGGCTGATTTCTTTCACCATTAAAAGCTATGTTATCATTGAGTAACATAGGCTATGTTTTTTATTATTTTTAATTTCATGCAGGCGAAGTCGCAAGCAACAGATAGTAGTTAATATAAACTTATGCTGTTAGTCCGAACGCTATGAAGGTAACGACTCACGTCCGACGACTCAACATTTACCTCATTTAAATCTGCATACAGACGAACTAACTTTCAGTTTTAATGAGATATAAACTTTATATATTAATACAAATCTAGATTTAATTTAAATAATGGTTTTATTACTTAACTTTTATCAAAGAAAATAATTTATCTTATAGTTATCTGCTCTATTACTAAATCTTACTAATCTTACTAGTATTATAAATGTGAAAGTTTAGATAGATGGATGGATGGATGTTTGTTAGAGTTTGTAGCCTAAACGGCTGAACGGATTTCGATGAAATTTGGCATAGATGTAGAAGATAGTCTGGAAGAACACATAGGCTATTTACTTTTGTTTTTTTCAATACCACGCGGACGGAGTCGCGGGCGAAAGCTAGTAATAAATATATTAAACATTTTTACAGTGATATACATAAACAAGTTTTTACGAATAACACAGTGTAACATAACAAAAAATCTTTTTATATGTGTTTGTAGTAAATTACATTCATTTCACGCGGACGAAGTGGCGAGTAACAGCTAGTATTAAGTATAGACAAACAATATAATCTAATTTGTATTAGTACAAATATCTTAATATGTTATCTACATAATATGAACAAACATAATATTGAATTGTCTTAACATAGTTGCCACGTCAAATATCAGTGAGGCGTGTCAGATCAAATAATTAACAGATCGCTTGTATCAATACATTAACATAGCTCTATTGTTTGCGGAGGTTCTATAATGTACCACTCACGCAGACTTAATCGGTGTGCAAAAAGGAAAATCTACTTTAATTCCATTGCGATATGACTTATAATCGATTGACCACTCTTCAAATACCAAGCCGCGTACAACATTCCCACTTTTTAAGGAAAAATAAGAAAAGTTTGATGCAAGGATTGGACTAAAGGGATTTCATAATACACGGTGTAAATATAATAAAGGCAGACAAGGAAAAGAAACACGGCATTAGATAATCCTTCCAAAGAGGTTCCTTATGATTTTATGTCTTCTTTATTGTTCAACTTAAAACGGTTCAAATTTAGAATCGGCCATAAAACGTGGATTATATTCATAACAGATAAAATATTTTAATAGCCAAAGGGATGTTTTATTTGTTTCTGTAATTTAAGTTATTGTTTTGAAAGCATTTTAATGTAAATGCCATTTGAATATTTATTACTAGCTTTCGCCCGCGACTCCGTCCGCGTGGAATTGAAAAAAAACAAAAGTAAATAGCCTATGTGTTCTTCCAGACTGTCCTCGACATATATGCCAAATTTAATTGAAATCCGTTCAGCAGTTTAGGCTACAAACTTTAACAAACATCCATCCATCCATCCATCCACCTAAACTTTCGCATTTATAATATAATATTAGTGAGATTTAGAAATGGAATGAAGTCATTAATATTTTACATAGAAAATTGTATGCCAGAGACCAAATTCTAGTTCTCTTCCACTTCCTACCCTTCTATAAGGAAAACAATGGGCAAGGGAATTGATCTTGTTGGAGGAAGGGATGTGCAGGTAGGGAAATATCCTCTTTCTGTTTGTTATAAGTTGTTTGCTGCCTTCTACAATAAAAAATAATGTAATCAGGTGCGATGCCAACTGTAGTACTATAGGTAGCTATGAAAGCACTCAACTCTATCTTCCATGTTCGTAGTTTTATTAAAATACGCAGAATCTAAAGCGTCTTAGTCATTCGCTGAGATTTTACAACTTGAATACGTAATTTATGACTCAGAGCCACTGAGAGTGGGAGTTAGCATAACTTAGTGCATCCAGCTTCAAAAGCTCCATTTTCATATGAAATGCTGATATAATCAAAACACAGCACACTCTGCTAGGACCGACGTAACTGCCTCAAGCGTTTAGATTCACGTTCCCCATACACGGACTGATGCAATCGCTGTTAAAAAAATCTGCCGTACGGCGAACACTTGAAGCTGTCGATGCGGAATAAAAAGCAGACCGCGTATATTGGGCCTTAATTTTTATAGCTTTTTAATGGTGCAATATTTTTTGAAATCGGCCCAGTAGTTTTTGAGTTATTTCAATACATACAAAAATACAAATCTTTCCTCTTTATAACATTAGTATAGATATAGATATGTATAGATGAACGAGGACTATTGCATTAAAAAAATAAAACAAATCCATGTAGTTATTTATTAATTTTGAGTGTAACAAATAAAATGTTTCAGTTCAGCTCAGTCGTCACTCCTTTTTTGATCACCTTTCACGCAAACCATCCATCTCTTTCTAGGTCTACCTCTACCGGTGTACCCTTCCGCACTCATAACTAACGTTCTCCTTGTAACGTGCGATTCATCCCTCCTCATAACATGCCTTCTCTACCATAATCTATATATTATATAGAAAACAAAATACAATTAAATAAATATTTAACTTTAATAGTAAATACATGAAAGTTACAATAAAAGGTTTATACACAAAGTTTCAAAAAACAACAAAAAAAAATACAATTACATAATTACATTAGTAAAGCATGATTATGTGTATTTGTGACAGAGTATGTGTGTGTGTGTGAGAGAGAGTGTGTGTGAAAGACGGAGAGTGAGAAAATATCTGTCTTCGTCTTTTCTAGTTACAACTTCAGAGATATTGATTTGTATTTTTAAGATCTATTTACACTTATTAGTAAATGTGTGTAAATTGTATTATAACAATAATATAAGTGACACAAATGTTTATAACGTTACCAGCTAAACGAAGATCAATCGGCATCAACTCCCACACCGTGTCTGCAATCTTACATTCCTCTATGTATTCTAAGAGGTCTCTGGCAGCGCGTTTGTTTTTTTCTGAAAGATAAAAGAAGTAAGTGCTTGTTTACAGTGAACTTAAGGGCGAGGGTACGACCGTAGACTATATATGAATTTGCGCCATCTATTGGCTGCGTTTTAAAACATTTTTAATCAGACTAATCTTACTAATATTATAAACGCGAAAGTTTAGATGGATGGGTGGATGGATGGATGGATGGATGTTTGTTAGAGTTTGTAGCCTAAACGGCTGAACGGATTTCTATGAAATTTGGTATAGATGTAGAGGATATACTGGAAGAACACTTAGGATACTTACTTTTGTTTTTTTTTTCACGCGGACGGAGTCGCGGGCGAAAGCTAGTAATATTATAAATGCGAAAGTTTAGATGGATGGATGTTTGTTAGAGTTTGTAGCCTAAACGGCTGAACGGATTTCTATGAAATTTGGTATAGATGTAGAGGATATTCTGGAAGAACACATAGGCTACTTACTTTTGTTTTTTTTTTCTTCCACGCGAACGGAGTCGCGGGCGAAAGCTAGTAATATTATATATGCGAAAGTTTAGATGGATGGATGTTTGTTAGAGTTTGTAGCCTAAACGGCTGAACGGATTTCTATGAAATTGGTATAGATGTAGAGGATATTCTGGAAGAACACATAGGCTACTCACTTTTGTTTTTTTTTTCTTCCACGCGAACGGAGTCGCGGGCGAAAGCTAGTAATATTATAAATGCGAAAGTTTAGATGGATGGATGTTTGTTAGAGTTTGTAGCCTAAACGGCTGAACGGATTTCTATGAAATTTGGTATAGATGTAGAGGATATTCTGGAAGAACACTTAGGGTACTTACTTTTGTTTATGTTTTTAATTTCACGCGGACGGAGTCGCGGGCGAAAGTTAGTGCTAACTAAATTAACTGTTATATACTTTCTCATATTAGTATATACTCGAAAACATTGAATAAAGATTTAGCAATGAATAAATAAGTTATGATGAATGAGATTTAAACTCGTTCTTTTCACATTTTTTTTAATTTCACTTCTCACGTCCATTACGAAGATAAATCGAATGACTCACTTGTAAAAATCGGTTCAATCGTTTAGTCTCTAAGCCATTAAAATGAAATTTACATTCATACAAACCCACATACACACACTAGAAAAACATTACCCTCCCTGTCAGTCGAGTAAAAGCATTACGGTAACCAAAACCTTCATAACTAAGATTAGTAAATAAATTACATACCGTTGATAATTTCCTTGAATATAATTTCATTAACATGCATCTTTACTGAGTTTATTTTAGTCTTGATCAAGTGTGCTGTTAACGTAGGGAGCATTATGTGTAGAAAAACGCAAAACACCGAAGTAAATTGTACGGCGATAGCAGCCCAGCCAGGCTGAAATAATTAAGATTTTTGACTCATATGTTTTTGATACAGGATTTAACTGCCGTCTCACTTAGATTACATTTACATAAAGGGGATGTTAAGAGATGTTTGTTAGCGTTTGTAGCCTAAACGGCTGAACGGATCTCCATGAAATTTGGCACAGGTTTAGAGCATAGTCTGAAAGAACACATAGGCTACTTTTTATCCCGGGAATAGTTACGGTTCCCGTGGGATTCATTAATTTAGTTTTTTAATGTTTACTCGATCATTCTGCAACGGTTCAATATATCTTATTGAAATTTGGCACAGATATAAAACAAAGTCTGGAGTACACATGGGATAAGGTTCATCCCCGAGAAATGTCCGGTTCCCGAGGGATACGTAGCTTTTTGTTATTTATATAGTTCGTATGTTTTCTAATACCACGCGGACAAAGTCGCGGGCAACAGCTAGTTTATCATATTAGTAAGATTACTTACACTGTTTTGAATATTTTTAATTAGGTACCATATAAGAAACATCAATTTTGGTGTATTAAATACCACTCCAACTATAATCTAAAAGTAAAAAGAAATGTTATAGGTTAAGGTTAACCATATTCTTCTAGTCCAAAGATAGTTTTGAACTCACAAGTTTAGAGTAAAGCGGTGCAATATTTCCCCAAGATTTTGTTATTGACACAAATACAGAATTAATTCTATCGAAATTTCTTTCTCCCAACGTCAAAATACTTTTCATATATTCAAAATTTAAATAAACAGTATATAAAATAATTACTTCAACAATCGAAATTACGTCTAAAGCAAAAATAGGGAAGAAGGTTAAATTAATTATATCAAAAAACCCTACACAATTGTTATTAATAAATAAACAGGTCAGAATACTAAGGAGCACTTTAAAGAAAACAATAAATATTATAGAAAAGATGGCAGAAAAACCAATTCTATTAAAATCATTTAGCTGTCTGTATTTAAATGAACGACAAATATCGGTGAAAAACTGATAAACGCTGTATTCGGAAAATGTGAAAATTAATAAATATAGACCATATTGTATCAGATAAAATATATAAAAAACTTCAAGGAGATTAAAAGATTTAACAGGCGTGCAAACAATCATAAATACAGCTATAGCTTTAAATCGATAAATACATTTTAATATTGTACGATATTTTTTGCTACATAATGCAATAACACCACAATCTACGTCAAAACATATCTGAACTCCTATCAAGTATGAGATCAATATTTTAGGAATATTTTGTTTAATTTCTATCCAATTGTTTCTTTTTATATTCATGTTATACATTGTGTTATATTGGAAGTCGCTATACTACTGCATTATCACGAACTATTCATTACTTTAAGATAGTTCCTTTGTTATCTATATCTATATCTATACTAATATTATAAAGAGGAAAGATTTGTATTTTTGTATAATATTTCTGTATGTATTGAAATAACTCAAAAACTACTGGGCCGATTTTAAAAATTCTTTCACCGTTGGATAGGTAATTTATCTGTGAGTAACATAGGCTATATTTTTTAATTTCACGCGGGCGAAGTCGCGAGAGACAGCTAGTATTGATTAAAAAGAATGAAAGAGGTTAACGGGATATTACATTTACACGATCAAACATCTCTATCTCTTTCTAACATACTCTCTCAACTCTCATACAAATAATAGTGGAGCGATAATAATAAAATCTTGATAATATTGTTGGTTGTTTTACAAAAGCACTTAGTAAAATTAACATTTTCTAGTACATTTCAAATGAAATCAATCGATTGCAATAACATTATAAATTTTATCGATACGCGGATGTATTGTTACGTTAAAGAAGTCTTATAAAAATTATAACAATGAATTTCGAACCTGAGTTAAGTGTGAACAGACACATACATATATCAAAACTTCTGCTATATTTCTTCGCGACCCTTCATGTATTATTCGGATTTGATTGCGGAGTTCTATGCGATTTGCGAAAAAAGCATTACCCTTGGTTTGAATTTCTATTTGGAATAATATACACTATATATTTCATAAACAGTACTATTCCGGTATGGATATGTGAATTCGCAGAATTAGGACAAATTTTTCATATAATCCAATACGGTTTATTTATAATAATATTTTCCTTATCCAAATATAATATCAGTAACTTTCTATTTGATATCATATCTATAGAAAATAATCATAACATTGGTACATATAGAATTTTTAATATATCGCTCACAATTTATTGTGTGTTTATTACTTCTATAAACTGTTTAATTTTTTTTCTTTTCTTTTGTTTTATTAAAAAGTTATTTTTGGAAGACATTTTTAAACATTCTACTGCATATATATCAACAATTTGTGTGGATATGATTCCTGTGATACAAATTATAATTCTCAGACACATATATGTTTGTGTTAAGAAATTACAAACAATGATCGAATCAAATTTAACTGATATTAGACAATTTTACGTTGATATAGTTAACTGTTGGGATAAAATTAAGCCGCTGTATTATAAACTGGTAAGCTGTTATTTGTTATCATACTAATATTATACATGCGAAAGTTTAGATGGATGGATGTTTGTTAGAGTTTGTAGCCTAAACGGCTGAACGGATTTCGATGAAATTTGGTATAGATGTAGAGGATAGGCTGGAAGAACACATAGGCTACTCACTTTTGTTTTTTTTAATTCCACGCGGACAGAGTCGCGGGCGAAAGCTGGTTTTTAAATATCATATCATACTAATATTATAAATGCGAAAGTTTAGATGGATGGATGGATGGATGTTTGTTAGACTTTGTAGCCTAAACGGCTGAACGGATTTCGATGAAATTTGGTATAGATGTAGAGGATAGTCTGAAGGAACACATAGGCTACTCACTTTTGTTTTTTTTAATTCCACGCGGACAGAGTCCCGGGCGAAAGCTAGTTTTTATATAATTACTGCACGTTAAAATTACACAAATTTTACCGTAAACATCCATGCATCCAAGATTTCCCCTTTTTCTTTTCAGGTTTTCACCAGTGTTATCACAAGTACGCCAAAACTAATGTGGAAGTCATGGAATTTCTTGAAATTCAATAAAACGAATGTAAGTACAAAATATTTCCATCATTTAGCAATAATTTGCAATTATTCGATCATTTTCCTTCGTATTGTGATAATGGAAAAGTCCGACAGCTAGATGTTTTTATTGATTTACTAGCTTTGGCCCGCGACTCCGTTCGCGTGGTATTAATAAAAAACAAAACCAAGTAGCCTATGTATTCTTCCAGACTATCCTCTACATCTACGCCAAATTTCATTGAGATCCGTTTATCAGTTTAGGCTACAAACTCTAACAAACATCCATCCATCCATCCATCCATCTAAACTTTCACATTTATAATATTAGTATGATTATGAAAACAATAAGCATGACAAGGAAAATGTTGGTTTTGATACTACAAAAAAAACAAGAGAAGACAAGAGAAGACAAACGAATAACGTATTCTATTTGTTCCATACAAATGAAAGAGAGAGTAAAAGCAGTAGAAGTTACTACTTCTACTAACTCAATAGAATAGCACAGACAAAAGAATATTGCTCCGTTGACAAGGTTGTAGTCTTGTAGTTATAATGAACTAGCTTTCACCTGCGATTCCGTTCGCATGTTATTAAAAAACAAAATTAAGTAGCCCATGTGTTCTTTAAACTATGCTTTACATCTATGCCAAATTTCATCCAGATCCGTTCATCCCTTTAGGCTTTAAACTCCAACACACATCCATCCATCTAAACTTTTGCATTTATATTATTAGTAAGGTTAATTTTACTGTTTCCAGGGCTCTTGGTACAGAAACAGTTTCCAACTACTCCAAACAATGTTAATATTACTTCACTTGACAGTACCCGCCGTCTGCGCCCAAATCGTTAAATATCAAGTGAAACGTACTAAATTGCAACTATTAGATAAAATGTTTGATAGCCCTGGTAAGTGTTAATTACCAGCTGATAAATTAAAAAATATAGCCCATAGGCTACTACTCACAGACAAATTACCCTTCTAATGGTGAAATTTTTAAAATCGGCCCAGTAGTTTTTACATGAATCGAATACATACAATAATACGAGTCTTTCTTTATTTTAATGGTATAGACAGTAATGTGTGAAGAGAAAACTTTAGATCCCTTATAGCAAATTACGAGAAGTGTAAGTAAAATTTGACAGAGTTAATGTTAATGTAGAATAGAACTTTTATCTTTGTTGTTATAAAATAAATTAGAAAGTCAAAGGCTCGTAAACAGTGGTAGAGCCTGAATTAACATTTTTAGTATAGTTTGTTACAATACCATCACAACGAAAACAGGCGTGAAGTGGAAACAATTTCACGTTTCGCTTGATGAGTGTGCCGGATGCCTAACCTAAGTGTTTCCTCTTCCCCCTTTTGCGTATAAAGAAGGCATTGGGAAGCTGTACAGATTAGGAGAATATCAGAGAATGCGTAGGTAGGGAAATATCATATGACTGTGTCCCTCTTAGTTCTTGATTAAAGGTAGAAAAACGTATACAACGAAGATCACAGATTCCTTCATATTTTCGTAAAAAATATGTATACTTGTTCATTTCAGAAAATTGTAAAGCAGAAATAAGGGAGTTGGTACAATACATAAACACGCGGCCCATAGCTGACAAAGCGTGGGACTTGATGCCAATCGACGTCACTCTGCTCACTAACATCTTCAGCGTTACTGTCACATATCTCATCGTTATCATACAGTTCTCACATTTATACGATTGAATACAGATTTTCTAGTTAATAATTAATATTTCTGGTCATATATATCATAATTTTTTTTTTATAAAAATACTAGCTTTCGCTCGCGACTCCGTCCGTACGGAATTAAAAAAAAACAAATGCAAGAAGCCTATGTGTTCTTCCAGACTATCCTCTACATCTATGCCAAATTTCATCGAAATCCGTTAAGCCGTTTAGGCTACAAACTCTAACAAACATCCATCCATCCATCTAAACTTTCGCATTTATAATATTAGTATGATTAGTAGATTTTTTGTTAATTTACTAATATTTCCTTTAACCACTCCAACTAAGCTCTAGGCTCGTGCTAGGATATGGTTTACGACAATAGTCGAATGGCGGGATTCGAACCCTCGACCTCAAGATCGGTAGTCCGTACCCCAAATCATTAGGCTATTGGCGCTTGTGTAATATTATTACTACACTTTATAAATCTCTGAATTGTGTCTATTATTTCTTGCACCTAATGTTACGTACAAATTATTGTTCTAATAACGAATGTTTTTCGATAAATGCTATGCTTTTTTGTTTTAACTTTGTTATAATAAAATAAAGTTAAATCTGTGTAAAAGAGTGTTTTTATTTCAACTCCTTATCTCACTAATGTAGATCAGATACATTTATTCTCATTTAAATTTGTCACTCCTTTTACGCTGTCCATCCATCTCTTCCAAAGCCTGTCCCAAAGTAATCCTTCATATTTAAAGTTTTCCTTTTCACATGCGATTCTTACCGGATCGTAAACTTTTAATTCTTTAATTCTACTTTCATCCTTTCTCTAATATACTCGTTTCGTATATGAAAAATAATAGAATAAACTAGCGCTTGATCACAGCTCAAGTAATACCTCTGTAAACCTTTAAACTAGTTGTAGATATAAATAATATATGCTAGACTGGCGTAGTATGGACATGTTATGCGATGGGACGATGGGGACATATACCAGAAAGTGTTAAGATTGAATGTGGATGGCTACAAACGAAGAGGAAGAACGAAGAAAGTATGGATGGATTGTGTGAAAGAGGACATGCTTAAGAAGGGAGTGGATTCAGATATGACAGCTGATAAAAAAGAGCAGCATACTGTGCCGACCCTCCGTAAGGGATGAGGGCAAGTTGATGATGGGCAGCGTTTGCTATTTTATTAGGTAGCCGCTTGCTTTAATAAATATAATACGATATTTCTTATATTTAAACTTGTTTCTATGGCAGTATATAAATCTTCGCTGATATCAGTTCAGGCTTCTAACTTTTCAATCCATTGACAATCATGTTCCATCATGAGAAAGGTCTTCAATTTGTCAGGGATTGGTATAGTTATGTGAATTTATCTTGCTAATCTTAGAAATGTAAAAGTCTAGATGGATGTTTCTTAGAGTTTGTAACCTAAACTGAACGGATCTCGTTAAAATTCGGCATAGATGTAGACGATAGTCTGAAAGAACACATAGGCTACTTAATTTTGTTTCTTGTAATTCCACGCGGACGGAGTCGCGGGCGAAATCTAGTAGAATATAAAGTGTATAAAAGTTTTTGTAGAGGAGGTGGTACGCAATCATTTTATACATATGGTATGTATTTTTAATACATGGCAATGTTAACCTTGCTTTTATATAACATTGTATAAAGTTTTATGTACACTTGAAGAAAAAAATGGTCTCTCGCGTCATGAAGGATTTTCTAATTACAGTCGCCTGTTAAAATTATGAGAATGGAAGAGAATAATGGATTACGTGATGACATGATGAAGAAGATGACAACTGACGATGACAGAATATCTATCTGAAGGAAGTAAAATCTGGATCATCGATCCTACACGAGTGGAATTATAAAGAGACAATTCCTGTTAGAATTCTAACTCATACATAAATCTAGGCTCCTGAATAATATAAACAAATTGTGCATTCTTCTGAAAGATGACACAAAACCATAATGTAATTGACAATTGAATCCGAAAATGGTGACTGGTTCGTTCTTTTTGCTCTCGAGTGCATATAACTATAATTTCCATGTTGTTCATTGTGTTGACAATAAAATCACTTTGTTAAATTAATATTTTATACAACATTCTAAACATTAAAATCGATTGATTCATTACAAATATTGTATCCGTACGAACGTTTCGTTTCCTTTTATACGAGAAGCTTTCATATTTATAAGACTTCTGGATAAAATTATATCAATGAATATTGAAACTGAGTTAATAATGAACAAAGAAATCACACATATATCTAAACTTCTGGTATATTTCTTCGTGACACTTCATATTTTATTCGCAATTGATTGCGGATTTCTACGGGATTTCCAAAGAAAATGTTATCCTTGGTTGAAATTTCTGCTTCTAATCGTAACCATTGGTCATTTCATAAATAGTATATTACCTTTATGGAATTGTGATAAAATGCTATTAGGCCACATTTGTCATATTGTTCAATATGGTTTGTTTATTTTATTATTTTCTTTATCTGAATACAATATCAGTAACTTTCTGGCTGATATTTTATCCATCGAAAAGAAATATTATATCAGAACGCCTAAAATTTTTAACATTTCACTTGTGGTTTATGCTATATTTAATATGACTATTAACGTTAGCAATTTTATTCTTTTCTTCTTTTATATTCAAACATCAATACCGAATAAATTCTTGATAAACTTTATCGGACACTTTTCAACACTTTCAATCGATATGGTCCCTATTATACAAATTTTAATTCTCAACCATATTTATATAAGTGCTAAAAAATTAAATATTAATACAAAAAAGTCAAATCTAGTTGATATTAGACAATTTTACGTTGACATCGTTAATTGTTGGGATAATATTAAACCGCTGTATTATAAATTGGTAAGCTATTAATCTATTCATATAATAAAATTGGAATGTCTGTTTGTAATATCAATAGAAAAAATCCAGATTTCGGAAAGATGATGTATTTGCGTTGCTGATAACGAAAATCGCATATAAAATTTTATTGTCTGTCTGTCTATTCGCAAGTCGCGTTTCTTCCGGGCAATCTCCGAAACGGCTGAACCGATTTGGACCAGACTTTCACTGAAGGTTAGCTGACATGAACGGGCATATATGCTACTTTTTTTTAAATTCCGCGCTGTTAAAATGGCGTATCGGGTGGTCCAAATTTGCGCTAACGGAGTTTTCGGGCGACAGCTCGTTTATGCTAAAATATTACTAATCATAACATTTAAATTGGTGTTTTCTACTTTTTTTATTTTCAGGTGTTCGCCAGTGTTATTACGAGTACACCAAAACTAATGTGGAAGATGTGGAATTTTTTGAAATTTAATCAAATTGATGTAAGTATAGATGATCATCATCTCGTTTCTATCTTACTAATATTATAGCTGCGACAGTTCGAAATGGATAGATGTTTGTAAGAGTTTGTATCCAAAACGGCTGAGCGGATCTCGAAGAAATTTGGCAAAAATGTAGAACATAGTCTTGAAGAGCTCGTAGTATACTTCCTTTCGGTTTTTTTTAATCACACACGAGCGGAGTCGCGAGCGAAAGCTAGTTATTTCATAAAATAACATAGGTTTTAGAAGGTATCTTCAGAACTGCAACAGATCACGATGAAATTTCATTGATGTAGATCATAGTCTGGAAGATCACATCATCATCAGCTTGCCTTTGTCACTACAGAGGGTCGGCACAGTATGTGCTACTTTTGTATCTTACTAATATTTAGATGGATGGATGTTTGTTAGAGTTTGTAGCTCAACGGATCTCGATGAAATTTAAAATTCTACTCATTTTTGTTTTTTCATTAATTCTACGAGAGCCGTGTCGCTGGCGAAAGCTAGTATTTCATATTTCTATCAGCCGTCATATCTGATTTCACTCCCTTCTTAAGCACATCCGCTGGACGAACACATAGGTTGTTTCTTAATAATTAACGCATCTGAAATCACGGTCAAAAGCTAGTATACGAGTATGTATAAATGTATCCCAGCAGTCGAAAATTTAAATTTATATTGATTTTAGAAAGTGGTAAAGAAGAAATAAGGGAGGTGATACAATACATGAACACGCGGCCCATAGCTGACAAAGCGTGGGACTTGATGCCAATCGACGTCACTCTGCTCACTAACATCTTCAGCGTTACTGTCACATATCTCATCGTCATCATACAATTCTCACATTTATATGATTGAGTGTAGATTTACTAGAGATTTTCAAGCTAATTATTTCTTGTCCTAATATCACTTTACTATTTAAACCTTTAAAGTGTGTGTTATTAGTGTGTTATTTCTAACACTTAGTGTATTAATCACTAAAATAATAAAACTAATTCTTAATTATAATTAGATCAATTGCAATTATCAGTGTATCGTACGCACACCTGAAACTAAACTATCGCAAAACTGTTTAGTCTCGCTTTGATTCCTATGAGCTTATATGGAGGTGTGCACACTCGATCTTTAGTTATGTAACTAAACAGTTGAATTGGCTACGAAACAATCGACAATCGCACAACAGTTGTGCAATAGTTTAGTCAAAGTTACGCCCGCTCTTAGTGTTTATAAAATAAATAAAAAATAGTATTTGAAAAGTTTTTTATTTTTACTTTGTATAATTGCACTTTTATAAGGTTCAGGAATATTTTAACTTCGCTATCACAAAATTAATCAAATAGGCTTGTCTGAAACTATAGCTTAGCCGTGGCATAAAGTTAAACAGCATTACTTGTTGTTTGCGTCTAATTTGTAGATCCCTTATGGTATCTATCGTTAGGGAAATTCAAAGACGTATGATGCTTTAATATTTGGAAAGGAATCAAAAAATTCTTAGTTTTAGAGTGATTTTTAAACTATTATATTAACGGTCGAATGGTATATTTTCAAGTTAAGATTCTAACATCAGGAATTTGAACTTGAGGGACCTTTTTAACACCCAAGAGATTGTTGTAGTGATTTAGATTCTGCAAAATTAATTCAGATAAAATTGGGACCAATTATAAAAGTGAGTGCAAATTTGAAATCAATTCAGATACACCAAAGATCAGGTCTTCTGCAGCCAATTTGAGGGTGTAAATGTAATTATTGGTACATTTCAAGTGGGTCTGGTAAAATCTAAATGGACACTCAAAAACAAGACATAAATGGTACTCTGGCCTAAAACTGGTACTCTCACCTAACGATGCATTTCAAAAAGAACAAAACCACACTTGGTAAAGCATCCGGCATTTCATCATTAATGACTCAATTAACCTTCTGAAAAACTATACTTTGTTCTTGATTCTTTGCAAGCTCCATTATTATGTAGTTGGGCTTTTGCTTCGCTATTTTAATCTTCTTCAATGACACTTTACTTACAATGAAACTGATGATTGATGACATCAATTTTCGATATAATTTCGCATCAGCATTGTTACAGAGTTGTTACTGTTACTTGTCTTATACTCCACGTTACGCATGCCTACAAAACCTTACAATCAGTGTTAAAAGTAGTGATATTATTGTCATTTTTGATTTTCAATTGTATTCAAGTCTTGATTTAGCAGTACTAAGTCATTGTAACGAGCAAAATATTAAAATTTCTATCGATTCATGCTGATAGACTTCTTTTATTTGTAGCGGCTCTTTCAGGGTTGTCATCATCTAAGTGTGTAACTCTTTTGTTTTCTAGATTTATAGTATCTAATAATCTTAGATAAATATTTGATAATATTCATGCTTTGTTATGTGCCAACAAAAGTACTTTTGATATTGTTCATTGCTTCATATAAATAACTCGAAACTTCTAAAATCTATTAATTATATACAGCGCGAAATCAAAGGCTTTTAAATTTAAAATAGTAATTGATTGGTGTTTTGTTTCTCACAAATAATTCAACATTATAGATAAAAATGAATTCCTGTTTCTAACGAATTATATAAAGTCTAATTAAAAAGATAAAAAACAATAAAAAAAAAACAACCCAAAAAATTTAATGCATATTTATTTCACTTTTAAATTAAAGTATTCAGTTAGAAAAAGTAATTGTCAAACCTGCGATAAAAGACAAGATTCATCATATAACAAATGTGCAATATAGTTAATAAATTATCATTTAACTAGATTCTTAAATGTCATACATAAGTTAACATATTTAATCTATACTTAAAATAATAAAGCGTAAACACACTACTTGGTGGCGTTGGATGTCAGCAATCACAGCATATTTTTGAATAACTCGTGCTTTAACAAAAAAGCCCTACACTTACGACACGCTTTAGGCTATATATTTTCACACTATTATTCATAGGGGTAAGATAAATTGGAAAAACCTTCATGTGGGAAAGAGACCACAAACTACAAGCTGCCAACATTAAGGAAGCAAGGTTATTATGGTAACGGTAATTTTAACATTTGCAATAGAGAATTTGACAAATATAAACATTGAAATAAAGGTTTTATAATTTCATGCGGATAAAGCCGCACGGAAACAGCTAGTTCATGATATAATAAAATTTAACAATGAGTATGGTAAAGATATGTAAAATTACATAATTTTAATTTTTGTCTCAGAAAAGTTCAAACAATTTCATATATAAATCTTATATCTTACTTCTTACAAATATTATAAATGCGAAAGTTTAGACAGATGTTTGTTAGAGTTTGTAGCCAAAACAGCTGAATGGATTGCGATGAAATTTATCATCGATGAAGAGCATAGTCTGGAAGAACACATAGGCTACTTACTTCTGTTTTTAATCCCACGCGGATGGAGTCACGATTCAAAGCTAGTAATCTAAAAAAGGTGCGTAAATTGTATAATGACAATAGTATAAGTAATAGACATATTAAAAATATAGCATGGTAATCGCAAATCAATTGGTATGATGCCCCATGCGTCATCTGTTATGCAGCGAATCTTTATGTATTCGGCGAAGTTATTTACTTCAGCTTGGGATTTTCCTGTAAAAGGAAAATTTGGGGTTCATAATGAAATTACGATTTAAAAATGTGAAAGTTTGGATGAATGGAAGACATCAATTTTCGAAATAATTCGATGGATAGTTAAGTTTGTAGCTTAATCTGCTGAAAGGATCTTGATTAAATTTGGCATACTTAGGGGTGACTAGGCCATAGTCAATCACGCTGACCCACTGCGGGTTGGTTGACTTCACACATTTGTATTTCTTCGCCGATATGTGCAGGTTGCATCACGATGTTTCACCGTTAGAAATTATGTAAATGTGAAATTTGAAAATCGAATATTACATTGGTACTTGGCGGGATTCGAACCCAGGACCTGTACATTACAAGTCAAGTGCTTAAACCCCTGAGCCACCGACACTCCTGCGCAAGGGAGATGATGATAACAAGCAAATATACGAATATGGGGACAGTCTAACTTAGGGTGTCCACGTGTGTGGTCCCCTCAGTGAGGACGTATAGTGAGTTGGTGATGATGTTGATGGGGACAGATTTAAAACTAACCTGAGAGTAGATAACTCCTCTGACTTAGCTGCAACTTGAACCGCTCTAATTGTATTTTAATAATTTGTACTCCAATAGCCGGTGCGGTGAGTTGATGGATAAACAGCAAAGTTTGGATCAGGAAGAAAACAGAATCGTACCAGTTAACCTAAAATTAGATACACCTTGAGATATGAAATTTAGCATAATTTAAAAAAATAAAAAGGAACTCTTTGACGGTAGTTTTAACTTTTTAGAATTACTTACGCCTAATTTAAGACATTTACAAAAAATCCACATTATCAACGTCAATGTTGGTGCACAGAAAAAAATACTGCAACCCATCTGGAATTGAAAATTTACTATCATTTATTAAAACTTTCCAAATGAACAAGAGGTCTAATACTAGAAAAATAGCGAAGTTAACGCTGCCCAGACATCTATACTAACATTATAAAGAGGAAAGTTTTGAATTTCTTTATTTTTGTATGCATTGCATGCATGCATTAACGTTGCAGCTATACAGAAAAATGTTATTCCCTTTCTCTTTACATATACTCCCTATATTTCCTTGTCTTACTTCTACCTTTGAATCTTTCTCCTCTTCCCATCCTTTCCTAATCATAAAAGGTAATAATACGAGTAAATAAGAAGGAATAATAATTTGCGCGCTTATTTATGGATGGAACATATTTTATCACTAGCTTTCGCCGCGACTCCGTCCGCGTGGTATAAAAAAAAACAAAACAAAGTAGCCTATGTGTTCTTCCAGACTATCCTCTACATCTGTGCCAATTTTTCATTGAGATCCGTTCAGCGGTTTACGCTACAAACTCTAACAAACATCCATCCATCCATCTAAACTTTCACATTTATAATATTAGTATGAAGTACGATTATTGTAAAGAAAAAAATTCACTCTTTATTTTTCATGACAATCATTAAAAAACGATTAATATTTGATTATAAAAATATTAATATGCTAAATATTTAATTCTTCACTTTTATTAATAACCAGCTTTTGCTCGCTACTTCGAATGTGTGGAATTAAAAATTAATATTATAGTAATAATACTAAGCTACATTGCATGTAAGGGTAAAAGATTTCATTAAACTTGTTTTCAAAGCCTGTTCTATGCAATTTAACAAGTAAATCAAATACAAATAAATACAAATATTTTATTGGTAACCGAATTACAAGTCATAATTTTAATTTTAATCTTTCCCCTTTATAAGATAAACCTATTTTTTATATTAAACTATCTGTTGCTCGCGACTTCGTCCGTGTAAAATTAAAAAATATAGCCTGTTACAGATAAATTACCTTTCTAACTGCGAAATAATTTTTATAATCGGCCCAGTAGTTTTTGAGTATCAATAAATACAAAAATACGAATCTTTCTTTATAATATTGTAATAAATCATACTAATATTATAAATGCGAAAGATTAGATGGATGGATGAATGAATGGATGTTTGTTAGAGTTTGTAGCCTAAACGGCTGAACGGATTTCGATTAAATTTGGCATAGATGTAGAGGATAGTCTGGAAGAACACATAGGCTACTCACTTTTATTTTTTTTCTAATTCTACGCTGACGGAGTCGCGGGCGAAAGCTAGTAGTATATAAATTACTCACCAGTCTAAAATATAATGGTTTAATCTTATCCCAACAGTCGGCGATGTGCACATACATTCTACATATTTCATTCGTTGTTAATATCTCAAATTCAGTGTTCATATACAAAATATTAATATAAATATGACGCAAGATTAATATTTGAATAACAGGAACTATCTCAACAACAACAGTGGGTAGATACGGGTATGAGTGTAATATAAAATTAGGTTTATGTAACATTAAACCATACAAGTATATTAATGTGAGATTCAAAAATAATAGAAATATACAGTAAATTATGAAGAATACATCGAAAAATCTGAAAGAATACATCTCAGGTAATCTTGAGGAATTCATTCCATTGAGAAAATTGTAAATACTATATCTGCTAAAAGGCAAAATAAATACAAACGCGGAGTAATGTAAAAACTTCATGATTAGACCTAAAGCGAATCTTGTATAAATTAAAATACTCAAACATCCAATAATTAAGCCATAATAACCGATCAGGGAAACGACTTTGACAACTTTACGATATTTCTTAGGCAGTGTTTGTATAAAACCACAATCGAGTCCGAAAAATATATGCAAAATTGCGAAGAAATAGGTAATATTTTTCGATACGTTTTTATTTTCCATATTTCACTTGTTTTGATATCTATGTGTTTGAAATGAAATTTAAATATCGAATAAGAAATTTTGACGCAGAAAACCATTCATATTTTTTTGATTAAAAATTAATAATACCTGATATTAGTCGCAATCTATAATTTCAATTAATATTGAAAGTGCATTTACAACAATGTATCTTATCAAACTGTACCAGGTATAACGTATGCGTATTGAATCTATACATATGATAAAATTGGAGTGTCTGTTTGTAATATCAAAAGAAAAATTCCAGATTTCAGAAAGATGAAGTATTTGCTGATAACTAGAATCGCTTAAAAAATAATTGTCTGTCTATCTGTCTGTCCGCAAGCCGCGTTTGTTCCGGTTAATCTCCGAAACGGTTGGGCCGATTACGACCGGACTTTCACTGAAGGGTACGTGACATAGACGGGCATATTATAGGCTACTTTTTATCTTAATATTGCGTGGACGAAGTCGCTGGCAACAGATAGTTATTAATATTATCGTATTCTATATAAACAACTAATTTCACCCCACCTCGTCCACTTGGAATTAAAATAAAAATTCGTTACCTAGTTACTGAATAGAATAACATAAAAAAAAAACAAAAAGCAACTCTACTCAACGTTATTTTTTCAAGAATGTATATAGACTAATTAATGGATCTCGATGAAATTTGGTGGTAGAGCATAGTCTGGAAGAAGACATAGGCTACTCACTTTTGATTTTTATTACCGCGCGAACGAAGCCGCAGGCAAAAGTCAGTATGCAAATCTATTTACCCATATTGACGTGAGTATATTGAAATGGATAAAATACATAGAAAAGTATATCAAGTTAATAAAAAAGTGTAATCAAATTTCACTATACCTTTCATATTTTCCTTCCGTCAATCATAATACTTATTAAGAAAATTAAAAAACATACTTATATCACTTTACGAAGTACACACGCCTGGTTTAGTCATATTTAAAATTAAAATGAAGATAACAATGTTGGAAATTCAAAATCAAAAAACTATACCCAACTGTTTAGTATATTTTTTTGCGTGCATCCATCTTATTTTAAGTTTCGATTGCGGTTTTTTAAACATGATCGAGAAAAAACATAGGCGTTTAATTAGTTGTTTGTTTTTGATAAAATCGATGATAACAATTATTATTGTAACTCTACCAATATTCTATGCTAAATTGTACACATATTGGATTTATATCTTTGAATATATAATTTGCGTGTTAATTTTATATTTCAAGAAAAATAGTATTTACGATTATTTAAATGAAATGTTTTTTATAAACTATCAGTATTCAAATAAGAAAAGGAATCGTAATTTAACAATAATAGTTAGCGTTACTTCAAGTATGGTTTTATTAAAACTAATTATTAATATAATAAGTTGTAATTTTGTTTTTGAATCTTGCTTTTCCATGTATTTGCCCGACCCTTTAGTGTATTTACCTTTATTCGCGGTTGATATTTTACCCGTGTTACAAGTGATTATCATTTATTTTATTTATTCTAGTCTAGATAATATTGATATGTATTTAAAATTACCTTATAATATCAACATTGTTAGAATTCAGTATTCTTATGTAGCTATTGCTGATTGTTGGCAGAAAATACAGCCGTTATATTTTAATGTGGTAAGTATTAAATAGACTTATGTACGTCATCATCATCATCCTCCTTATCCTACTCCCGTAGTGTCGGCGCGACAGGTTTTTGTCCTCCAAATAACTCTATCATACGTCATCTCAGTCATCAATCCCTTTTTGATCATGTCACCTTTCACGCAATCCATCCATCTCTTTCTAGGTCTACCTCTACCGGTGTACCTCCACACTCATTACTAACGTTCTTGTAACATGCGATTCATTCCTCCTCACAACATGCCCATACCATGCTAACCTTTTACTTCTTACCTTCTCTACCACTGAGGCTACTCTCAAACTTCCTATAACGTCATAAATACGTAGCCATTCTAATAACAAGTTAGTTCTATTCAATAACAACAATTCAAAATAATAACTTAGTTTAACGTGAGATATAAGATAATTTTATTAATTTTTCAGATGATAATCTGCGCTATCAGTAACACGCCAAAATTGATGGCCGTCCTTTGGTATTTGCTTAGTTTCTTTAAATATAATGTAAGAGATATTAAATACATCTATACTAATATTATAAAGAGGAAAGATTTGTATTTTTGTATGTATTGCAATAACTCAAAAACTACTACACCGATTTCAAAAATTCTTTCACCATTAGAAAGGTAATTTATCTGTAACATAGGCTATATCTCTTATTATTTTTTAATTTCACGGGTACGAAGTCGCGTGCAACAGCTAGTATTATATACTTTTTTATATTAGTATATACTCGAAAACATTGAAAAAAGATTTAGCAATGTATAAATAAGTTAAAGATAGCGACGGTGGCTCAGGGGTTTAAGCACTTGACTTGTAATCTACAGGTCTTGAGTTCGAATCCCGCCGAATCGTTCGAATGATTTTTCGAATTTCATATGTACATAATTTACCCGACGTTCTTACGGTGAAGGAAAACATCGTGATGTAACATGCACATATCTTTTTTAATTTCATTTAAATATAAATCACATATGAATTTATTGCAGCCAGGGACATACGTAATATTTGTACAATTCACGTTAATATTTGCCATATTTACACATATATGTGCACCTGCAATTGCTGTGGAAACTGTGAAATCCAAAATGAAATCGATAATGTTACAATTGATTGAAATACAGTTACGCGAACCAGGTAAATCTTTTATTTATTACTAGTATCACTTATGTTTGCAACTTCATCCATGTTGAATTTGAAAAAAAAAAACGTAGCCCATATATAATTTACTCATTTGAAACTTAGCTTAACACTAATTGAGGCCGGAGGCCTAATTTTAGTCCCTTTTCCTTTCCACCCTTTTCTTAAGAGGTAAGGATGGGAAGGAAAAGTGGATTTGACGGTGAAAGAGACGCATAAGAAGGGGAAATGTACTCTTTATGTGCATCTCCTCCTCCGTCAATTAAGGGTAGGCAACGCATCTGCAATTGCGGATGCTTATGGGCAGCGGTCGCTTTCCAATTAGGTGGATTCAGGTGGCCGATTGCTCGTTTGCCACCATATATTATAAAAAAAAAAAATTAACCACTAGGTTATGATAAAGTGAATGGAAACTTCACCAACCTAGTATAAGTAATGTTAGTTTTAAAATAATTTAGGTACATTAAGTAAGATCTAAGTGTTTTTATTTATGTTTTTTTTATATTTATCCCCAGATTTAGATTTAGATTACGTTTTCTAGTTATGACCGAGTGTAACATTAAGTATTTTTTTTTCCTTCTACTATTCTGTTAAACTGCGTGTTCTGTTTTTAGGATTCATTGAAAACCGGCGCTTCGGTGTACACCGAGCACATGCCGAATGAATTCCTTTTCTTTTTTTGAATAAACTATTTTTTTTCTTTCTTTCTTTCTTTCTTTCTTTCTTACTTACTTTTCTTTCTTCTTTCTTTCTTTTTCTTTCTTTCTTTCTTTCTTTCTTTCTTACTTTCTTTCTTTCTTTCTTTCTTTCTTTCTTACTTACTTTCTTTCTTTCTTTCTTTCATATATTCTTCAAACTATGTTCTATATCTGTGCCTAATTTAATCGATATCCAAAAAGCCGTTTTGGAGATACGTTAGCACAAACATCCATCCACTGATATAAATTTAGCTTTCATATTATTTGTAAACATGATAAAGTGTAATTTTAACCCTATTTTTTTAAAACTTCGCAAAAACAAACAGTACATTTCTAGAATAAAATATTATTTATGCTTGATTCATACGCTATCTTCGGTTTAAATTTGATACCAGATCCTTTTACCATCCATCCATCTACAATTTTTTAATACAATATCAGAAGTTAAAATGTATTAATTTTTCGATAAATTAACAAATCTTTGTTTAGATACCAACAAAACTCTTCAGTGGTACAGCCCGCTTTAACATCTTCGCACGAATGGGTCGGCTCGCCCGGTGTAATACCACGACCACACAGAAAACAGGCGTGAAGTGGAAGCAATTCCGCGTTTCGTCTGATGAGTGTGGTGCCTGAGGCCTAATTTTAGTCCCTTTCCCTTCCACCCTTTTCTTAAGAGGAAAGGATGGGAACGAGATGTGGATTTGACGGTGGAGGAGACGCATAGGAAGGGGAAATATCCTCTTTATGTGCGTCTCCTCCTCCGTCAATTAAGGGTAGGCAACGAATCAGCAATTGCGGATGTTTATGGGCAGCGGTCGCTTTCCATTTCGGTGGATTCAGGTGGCAGCTTGCTCGTTTGCCACCTAATATTATTAAAAAAAAAACTCATTAAATGAATTATTTTTTAATGGTTTCAGATAATAAATCACTTTCTCTGCTAATAAATTACATGAAGGAACGTCAGATCGTGACCCATGCGTGGAATGTAATGCCGATGGATTTACATTTGGCATACAATATTCTTCATATTTGCATCACATATCTAATTATTGTTATACAGTTTACGCATCTATATTAGTAAAATATCACGTGTTTTAAATTAAAATTATGCACTTAATTAAAGTTTGTTAATGCAAAAACTGAATTTAACTAAATTAAATTGTAATTATATGTGTGATTTGTGGAATTAGTTTTCAAAATTCTAATTTAATTGATCATTTAAATACTTTTAATTAGATTTTAATAAATAATTAAGCAATTTTTAATGGTTTAATTTAATTAGTACCTACTATAATAGTATAATTAATCTATATCTATACTTCTATACTATTATAATAAAGCGTAAACACACACTTCTTTGTTGCCTAAGATCACAGCAATTACAGAATATTTTTGAATAATTATTTTTTAATAAAAAGCCCAATACTTACGTCATGCTTTTAGTCTATATATTTTCACGCCATTAAACTTAGGGGGTAAATATTTTGGATAAAACCCTAATATTTTTTTTTTTTTTTATAATATAAGGTGGCAAACGAGCAAGCGGCCACCTGAATCCACCGAAATGGAAAGTGACCGCTGCCCATAAACATCCGCAATTGCAGATGCGTTGCCGACCCTTAAATGACGGAGGAGGAGACGCACAAAAAGAGGACATTTCCCCTTCCTATGCCTCTCCTCCACCGTCGAATCCACTTTTCCTTCCCATCCTTTCCTCTTAAGAAAAGGGTGGAAGGAAAAGGGACTAAAGTTGGGCCTCCGGCACCACACTCATCAGACGAAACGCGGAATTGCTTCCACTTCACGGCAGTTTTCTGTGTGGTCGTGGTATTACACGGGCGAGCCGACCCATTCGTGCGAAGATGTTAAAGCGGGCTCTACCACTGTTGAAATATGGGAAAGAGACCATAAGTTGGTGCCAACATCAAGAAAGAGTGATTGCTAAGATTTGTCATGTCATGTCATTTTGACATTTGCTATTGATAATTTGAAAAATGTAAAAAATAAAATAAAGTTTTTATAATTTCATGCGGATGAATCCGCATGCGAACAGCTAGTAATATTATAATTACTAGTTTGATTGAAATTGTTAAAAAGTCTTTAGTGTTAACATCATTAAGAAATCATTCGATTGAGTGATCCATTAATTAATGAGAGTCATTTTCTGATGCGACGTTAATTAAAAAGTGTATAAAACGACTTGCTGTATATTACAAGGAAGAAACGAACAAGGGAGCTAGTACTGGTTGGTTATATTTTTATCTAAATTTTTTGTGTAATTATAATGATATTATACAGACTCGGTATTAAAAGGTAAGGTGTATTTAATGTAGATAATGACAATAGAGAGATATACTCCTATTTATGACGTAGTGTTTTATCTTTTTTTTTTTCGGATAAGATACGAAATGAGTATATTAGAGGAAGTTTGAGAGTAGCCCCAGTGGTTGAGAAAATAAGGAGTAAAAGGTTAGAGTGGTATGGGCATGTTATGAGAAGGGATGAATCGCATGTAACAAGACGGACGTTAATTATGAATGTGGAGGGGTACACCGGTAGAGGTAGACCTAGAAAGAGATGGATGGATTGCGTGAAAGGTGACATGATCAAGAAGGGAGTGATGACTGAGATGACGGATGATAGAGTGCTTTGGAGGACGAAAACCTGGTGCGCCGACCCTACGGGAGTAGCATAAGGCAGGGGAGATGATGATGATGTTTTATCTTTTTTTTTAGATATTTCATTGAAAAATTGTTTAAATTTACCTTTCCAGAGTAATGGAGTTCTTCGGTCTTCACAGATTAATTGGTAAAATCAAAGAAACGAAGAGTATGCAGGAAATACACAAATATAAAGAAATAGATTTAATGATATCGATACTAATGTCAGCTATTAGCTCATTGATTTGTATAACTTTACCATTCGCAATGATAGAGTCACCTATGGAACTCTTCAATAACCCTTATTTAAGTTCTCTTCGTTACATTGCACAGTATATTGAAAGGAATTTAATATTCATCGATCAAACAATATTGATGCTATCATTATTGTTATTATATGCAGGTCTAAAGATCGTATTGAACGCTTATGAAGAAGCAAAAATGAACATCAGCCCATGGGTTCTAAAAGGGAAATATCTCTCACGAAATAAAACAACGGTTGTGAGAGACAAAACTGAACCAACAATGGGTAGTAAAGTTAACGAAAAAACTGACAAACCTGACCCAATATAGTTTATAGAATACATAGAAACTTCAATTATAGGACTACATTAAAATATGATTAAACATTTGAAACTGAATTGCAATATTTAATTAAATTTTAATCGTTATAAAGGTTTTCATTAAGCTTTTATTAATATTTATACCTAAAAACAATAGCTAATCTATACTATTATAATAAAGCGTAAACACACACTTCTTTGTTGCCTAAGATGTCAGCAATTACAGCATATTTTTGAATAATTCTTTTTTTAATAAAAAGCCCTACACTTACGTCATGCTTTAGGCTATATATTTTCACGCCATTAAACTTAGGGGAAAATATTTTGGATAAAAACCCTAATGTGGGAAAGAGACCATAAGTTGCTGCCAACATCAAGAAAGAAAGATTGCTAAGGTTTGTCATGTCACGTCATGTCACTTTGACATTTGCTATTGATAATTTGACAAATGTAAACAATAAAATAAAGTTTTTATAATTTCACGCGGATGAATCCGCACGCGAACAGTTAGTTTAATAAACAACTGACTATTAAAGTGAGATAGTTAAAAAAAATCTACAATTCAAATAAAACAATGTATGTAGTTCTGATTGTGTATAGTCGCGACAAATGTGCATTAATTTGAAATTAGTCAACATTAAATCTGGGCGAGGCGTACGTGGCAATAAATTAATATACAGTTTCAGTAATTCCATCGAACAAGACCGAGCATTCGACATGCGCTATAGACATAGAAAAGATCTAGAGTGGCCATTTGATAAATTAACGACCAAATATTAAAAATAATCTTTAACACGCTTCGTAAGCGCTACTTACAATCTAACAGATGTCAAAATTTAAGACGCTGGTACATATTTAATGCGTTATCAGTATTTGGCCGTAAGAAATGTGAAAAAAAGGTATGAAATCAGTTATAAAGTAGGATAAAAGCTTTATTAAGACATTTTGTATTAAACATTAACCCTTGTAATATTTAAACTCTGTATTGTTAAATAAATAAAATCTAACAGGACCAATAAAATCGTTAAAATTATATTATTTTCTGTCAAACATTTTTCTTCAATGTTAAAACATTTGACAATTAAACAGCGATTCATCTATGTGTATAAATGTACAATAGTGATCAATTTGTCTTTTGTTTTGTTAATACTAGCTGTCGCCCGCGACTCCGTCCGCGTGGAAATAAAAAAAAAAGCAAAAGTAAGTAGTCTATGTGTTCTTCTCGACTATGCTCTACACCTATGCTAAATTTCATTGAAATCCGTTCAGCAGTTTAGGCTACAAATTTAACATCCATCCATCCATCCATCCATCCATCCATCCATCCATCTAAACTTTCGCATTTATAATATTAGTATGATTATATGACCACTCTACAATATTAGATACTCTGTATTGATATTAATAAAGAGCTTTAGTTGGACAGTGATATATTGACAAAAGATTTATACAAATTTCCAAACACCCGTCGATATTTATTGCCTCTTCCCAAATTGCATGTAACTAGTCTCACAAATATATTCCTTACATTGTACACTAACAATTATAACATTAAAAATGTATATAGCAATTATATGGTCAAAAAACTCAATAAATAAACTAAAAAATAATTTTCTTTATTATAATTACTAGCTTAGCTAGAGGTAGAGCTAGAAAGAGATGGATGGATTGCGTGAAAGGAGACATGATCAAGAAGGGAGTGATGACTGAGATGACGGATAATAAAGTTATTTGGAGGACGAAAACCCGGTCGCCGACCCTACGGGAGTAGGATAAACTATGGGAGATGAATTACTAGCTTTCACGCGCGACTCCGTCCGCGTGGAAATAAATAAAAGCAAAAGTAAGTAGTCTATGTGTTCTTCCCGACTATGCTCTACACCTATGCTAAATTTCATTGAAATCCGTTCAGCAGTTTAGGCTACAAACTCTAACATCCATCCATCTAAACTTTCGCATTTATAATATTAGTAAGATTAACTGTCATTAACCAACGTTATTCCAATTCGGTAACCAAGTTTCTTTATCTGTTTTGTTTTAAACAAATTCAATTGTCACATTTTCATTTCTTATATAATGTTTCCATAGATGATATAAATTATAGAGATGGCAGTATGTTGATAAACGCGCGGTGTCCGCTGTCAATACCGTGGAATGCTAATATACGGCCTCCGAGATGATTTACGAGCTTCACTTCATTAGTTTCCAACCACTCTAGCTATTATTGAACATCCTGTATATATTGCGACGAATCAATATTATATACAGTGTTAATAATGTCCATTATTGAATATTAAAATTAGTTATTATCAGGTTTTTTAGGGTATATTAGTTATCTGTGGCCTATCACACTTAAAGAAAGAATAATAGCATGAAACTACACTAATTTTATACTTTAGATCTTTCTAGGAAAGATTTTTCGATATTTATTTGAATTTGTTTTTAATTGTGATCAGTATCTTCCAAAACTGATAACGCATTTTTTTCTGGTAATAAAAAACATAACCTTGTTTTTCAATTTATCTATACTAATATTCTAAAGAGGAAAGATATGTATTTTTGTATGTATTGAAACAACTCAAAAACTACTGGGACGATTTAAAAAGTTCTTTCACCATTAAAAAGATATCAGTGAATAACATAGGCTATATTCTTTATTATTTTATAATTTAACGCGGGCGAAGTCGCGAGCAACAACTAGTCAAATATCAAGATAAAAAATTTAACTATTAACATTTCTTTTGTAAAAAATTACTGCAAACATTCAAGTTTTATTCAAGTACTTTTACCAGTGGAATTTCGTATTCTGTATAACAAATAGACGGATAACGATAGGTATCTCATTCTAAACGTAATATTTACGAAAGCACCTATCCAATTTAGCGAAGCGTTCCATACATTCAATTGTGTCCTATTTCTCTCACAGGGTTGTCATCTCTGTCTGAAATTTCATTTATATTAACTACTAGCCTGTGCGTCCGCGCTGAATTAAAAAAAAAGTAAGTAGTCTATGTGTTCTTCCCGACTATGCTCTACACCTATGCTAAATTTCATTGAAATCCGTTCAGCAGTTTAGGCTACAAACTCTAACATCCATCCATCTAAACTTTCGCATTTATAATATTAGTAAGATTAACTGTCATTAACCAACGTTATTCCAATTCGGTAACCAAGTTTTCTGTCTATTTTGTTTTAAGCAAATTCAATTGTAACATTTTCATTTCTTATACAATGTTTCCATAGATGATATAAATTATAGAGATGGCAGTATGTTGATAAACGCGCGGTGTCCGCTGTCAATACCGTGGAATGCTAATATACGGCCTCCGAGATGATTTACGAGCTTCACTTCATTAGTTTCCAACCACTCTAGCTATTATTGAACATCCTGTATATATTGCGACGAATCAATATTATATACAGTGTTAATAATGTCCATTATTGAATATTAAAATTAGTTATTATCAGGTTTTTAGGGTATATTAGTTATCTGTGGCCTATCACACTTAAAGAAAGAATAATCGCATGAAACTACACTAATTTTATACTTTAGATCTTTCTAGGAAAGATTTTTCGATATTTATTTGAATTTGTTTTTAATTGTGATCAGTATCTTCCAAAACTGATAACGCATTTTTTTCTGGTAATAAAAAACATAACCTTGTTTTTCAATTTATCTATTCTAAAGAGGAAAGATTTGTATTTTTGTATGTATTGAAACAACTCAAAAACTACTGGGACGATTTAAAAAGTTCTTACACCATTAAAAAGATATCAGTGAATAACATAGGCTATATTCTTTATTATTTTATAATTTAACGCGGGCGAAGTCGCGAGCAACAACTAGTCAAATATCAAGATAAAAAATTTAACTATTAACATTTCTTTTGTAAAAAATTACTGCAAACATTCAAGTTTTATCAAATACTTTAACCAGTGGAATTTCGTATTCTGTATAACAAATAGACGGATAACGATAGGTATCTCATTTCTAAACGTAATATTTACGAAAGCACCTATCCAATTTAGCGAAGCGTTCCATACATTCAATTGTGTCCTATTTCTCTCACAGGGTTGTCATCTCTGTCTGAAATTTCGTTTATATTAACTACTAGCCTGTGCGTCCGCGCTGAATTAAAAAAAAAGTAAGTACCCTACTTGTTATTCCCATCTATCCTCTACATGTATACCAAATTTCATCGAGATCCGTACAGCAGTTTAGGCTATAAACTCTAAGAAATATCCACCCATCCATCTAAACTTTCACATTTATAATATTAGTAAGATTAACTAGTGGCATTAAAAATATAAAAGTGTCTTTAATAAAAACGATTATATGAACTACTAGCTGTTCCCTTGCGGCATCATCCGCATGAAATTATAAAAAAAAATATTGTTTACATTTGTCAAATTCTCAATTGCAAATGTCCAAATACCAATTACCTTACTATGGTAATCTTGCTTCCTTGATGTTGGCAGCAAATTATATTAATTATAGTTCCTTTCCCACATTAGGGTTTTTATCCAAAATATTTACGCCCTAAGTTTAATGGCGTGAAAATATATAGCCTAAAGCATGACGTAAGTGTAGGGCTTTTTATTAAAAAAAGAATTATTCAAAAATATGCTGTAATTGCTGATATCTTAGGCAACAAATAAGTTTGTGTTTACGCTTTATTATATTAGTATAGATTTATTTCTGTGGTCAACTGTATTGTATATATACCTATTAACTTAAAACAAACAAATAATAATAATTGGTTATTAATTTTTTATTTAATGTTAATTTCAGTTGACTGACAACCCTAGATCGGAATCCAAATATCACAATATTTAGATAAGTTGCCCTATTTGCTTTCTATCCCGAAGAAATAATCTTTTCAAAGGCGAGTCGCAAAGTGAATTGATGTTACCAACGAAACGGTACACTATTCATGCATCAGTTTATTTCTATACAAATATTATTATTTACTTTTATCAATGGATACTATACTACAAAGGTTTAGTTACCTGTAAACACATAAATGTCCTTTAAGCATGTACATACATACATATACACACGAATAGCTCGTATGTATACATGCCAGTATTGGTCAACTTTAGTCCATTTTCCTTCCCACCCTTTTTCTCGTAAGATTAAGATGGAAAGGGAACGTGGATTTGACTGTGGAGGAGACACATAGGAAGGAAAAACTCCTCTTTATGTGCGTCTCCTCCTTCGTCAATTAAGGGTAGGCAACGCATCTGCAATTGCGGATGTTTATGGGGAGCGGTCGCTTTCCATTTCGGAAAACAACTGACGCACGACAAAGACCTTACAATAACTCCACCAAAACGTAAAACCTTTGTGTGCTTTACCGTATCGACTGTCAACGAACGTTGAAACGAGATTTAAAAATGAATATTTCCCTGTGACTTGCGACTACCCATTCTGGATACTTCCATACCGCCGGTCCATTTTACTTTGATATGATATTGGCTTTAGGGGTATTTAAATCATAAACCGAAGCGATCACAATATCTGAACTTGTGAAAGATTTCGAGATCGAGATCAATTTAAAATTCTATGTAAATTTATTTAATCTTTACTTTACTAAGGTGTTTTATTTTTCTTGTCCTAGAAACCTATTTCCCGCTATCGCTTGTCACTTGTCTCATACTCTCACGTCCATTTCGCACGTTACTGTAGATCAAGCGTAACTGGTCACTGCGTAGTTGTTAATTTTGTACGGAACGCCTCTGCGCGTGGTTTATACCACCGCTACGGCCTCTGGGGGTGATTTAAAGACCACATTCGCTTTGTGACTTCCGTAGTTGATGATGCTGCAACTCTTCGAGACGAATTTACGTTTCACGTAAACTATTGCTTAGGTTAGCTTGAAATTGTAAAACCCAACATCCCAGTAACTTTAAATAGATATTATTATAGCAAACGTAAGTAAAATATGATATCAATTGTAGATAAAAGGTCAACGGTTGTTATAAAATAAATCAAATGTTTGTTATTTAAGCTTGCATATGCAACTCTTATATTTTAAAACATGCCTACATTACAAGTGCGTCGCCAGCAGTTGTTCTAAGGGGACTACGAGTAGTAATAAAAATTAAGAAGGCTTATCATTATGGTATTTTAGTTTCTTTAGCAGTTTATTGCTATACAAATATTATTATTTACTTTTATCAATGGATACTATACTACAAAGGTTTAGTTACCTGTAGACACATAAATGTCCTTTAAGCATGTACATACATACATATACACACGAATAGCTCGTATGTATACATGCCAGTATTGGTCAACTTTAGTCCATTTTCCTTCCCACCCTTTTTCTCGTAAGATTAAGATGTAAAGGGAACGTGGATTTGACGGTGGAGGAGACACATAGGAAGGAAAAACTCCTCTTTATGTGCGTCTCCTCCTTCGTCAATTAAGGGTAGGCAACGCATCTGCAATTGCGGATGTTTATGGCGAGCGTTCGCTTTCCATTTCGGAAAACAACTGACGCACGACAAAGACCTTACAATAACTCCACCAAAACGTAAAACCTTTGTGTGCTTTACCGTATCGACTGTCAACTAACGTTGAAACGAGATTTAAAAATGAATATTTCCCTGTGACTTGCGACTACCCATTCTGGATACTTCCATACCGCCGGTCCATTTTACTTTGATATGATATTGGCTTTAGGGGTATTTAAATCATAAACCGAAGCGATCGCAATATCTGAACTTGTGAAAGATTTCGAAATCGATTTCAATTTAAAATTCTATGTAAATTTATTTAATCTTTACTTTACTAAGGTGTTTTATTTTTCTTGTCCTAGAAACCTATTTCCCGCTATCGCTTGTCACTTGTCTCATACTCTCACGTCCATTTCGCACGTTACTGTAGATCAAGCGTAACTGGTCACTGCGTAGTTGTTAATTTTGTACGGAACGCCTCTGCGCGTGGTTTATACCACCGCTACGGCCTCTGGGGGTGATTTAAAGACCACATTCGCTTTGTGACTTCCGTAGTTGATGATGCTGCAACTCTTCGAGACGAATTTACGTTTCACGTAAACTATTGCTTAGGTTAGCTTGAAATTGTAAAACCCAACATCCCAGTAACTTTAAATAGATATTATTATAGCAAACGTAAGTAAAATATGATATCAATTGTAGATAAAAGGTCAACGGTTGTTATAAAATAAATCAAATGTTTGTTAATTAAGCTTGCATATGCAACTCTTATATTTTAAAACATGCCTACATTACAAGTGCGTCGCCAGCAGTTGTTCTAAGGGGACTACGAGTAGTAATAAAAATTAAGAAGGCTTATCATTATGGTATTTTAGTTTCTTTAGCAGTTTATGTATCTATTTTATATTTTCAATTAACTATGGGGAGGCATCCTCCTATCTTAGGTCCTACCTCGGCTACACCTATACTATAATTTTATTTCTCGACATTCTAAAAGGCCATAACTGTTATCTTTACGACCTCTTCCCATCCTTTTCCTGTGGTGTATTTCAATTGTTACAATAATAACTAAAGGCCGTGTCCCTTACTATTGTATAGGTGTGTCAAAGTGGTGACATGCATGATATGTTATTGCTGTTTCAATTTCAATCAGGCGAGTGGTCACGCCGCGCGGCCGTGGGCACCAGCTGCGGCGTCGGTTAATTTCATATGCTAATGTGCAGCTTGGACACTGGTATTAAAATATGAGACGTTACTAAGTATGCTGAACTCATCACGAACTCGAATGAACATCACTTTGTTAACTTCACTACATAGTAAAACAAAGACGCTTCACGCTGTCTGTCTGTATGCTTAGATCTTTAAATATACGCAATGGATTTTGATGCAGTTTAATAGATATAGTGATTCAAGATAGAAGTTAATATATGTAAAATATATTAGAGAACTGAAAATTTTAGAAGTTTCTAATGTGATGTAAATAAACACATTTCTGGCGCATACATTATAATAAACAATAAATAATTAACTACTGGGTAGTTTAGGAATTAAATAAAAGGAGAAAGTTTTGAACTTTTAAACTGAAGTCGCGGGCAACAGATAGTATTATTATTAAAACGAAAACAAAAGGTAACGGTATTGTGACAAAAATTGCGATTTTAATGTTTTTTACTCTTTTGCATTTCCATTTTTGTATCCGTCGTGAAAGTTTATAGTCGACTGCGAATTTTAAAAATACAAATGGTAAAAAAATAATTGTATTCATAAACACAAATGAAATGTATTGAAATTTCTTATATGATTTTGAATTTCGCATACTACCTACGTTATAATCATTGCTGTCGAAACCAATCTATACTAATATTATAAAGAGGAAAGATTTATATTCTTGTATGTATTGCAATAACTCAAAAACTACCTCGAAAATTTCTTTCACTATTAAAAGCTATGTTACAGTGAGTAAGATTTTTTTTTATTATCTTTTAATTTCACGCGGGCGTAGTCACGAGCAATCATAAAAAAATTACAGCTCAAGACAATATATTTTACATATTTAGGTTCTTACAAAAGGGTTTCTAAGCTCTTTTTACCTTTAGAAAATTCTTATTATTATTTTAAAACGTTATAAAAATAAACCGATCAATCTTTTGTGTCTTGAGATTTCTACAGAGCGGCAACAGAGAACACTGCTCTCGGCAAATAAATCATAACAAGTGACAGTCGCACCACGCCCGCGCATTATCACAGCTTTCTCTTGAACCCGCATTAATACGATACATTTTCTTTGTCACGTAGTCAGGGAAATAAATTCCCTACCCATTTAAAATATCGTTCAACAAAATAAAACTAAACTTTTGACCTAATTGCAATTAATAATAAATGTCTTTGACTTTGTATGTATACTTTTGAGTTTTAAGGTAAGAAGAGTATAATGTTATTTGTAATATAACGAAATACGTACTCTAGTAATTTCACAGTATGAACGTAGTTGAGAATGTAAATTGCGCCAAAATCCACACCTGTTAGATATTAAAATACAGGTCTTACCTAAACATTACGAACTATGTAGGCCTCTATATAGCCTTAATTACGTCATAAGAGATGTTACAGAACACCTGTGTATGAAATCGTCCAAACCACTACTAAATACTATTATACAAACTCACATCTAAAGCCACACACACCTTCAGTTGTATCTGCAAAATTATAACTAATATTTAAAACTGAGAACTGTTTAATCTGACTGTTAATTTCGTAGTCGATAACAAATAATTATTAATTACTAGCTTTCGCCCACTATTCCGTACATGTGGAATTAAAAAGAAAAAAGCGAGTACCCTGTCTTTTATTCCAGACCATCCTCTACATCTATGCCAGGTTTCAGCAGTGTAGACTACAAACTCTAACATCCATCCACCCATCCATCCATCGAAACTTTGGCATTTATAATATTGGTAATCGTATTTGTTATTGTTTGATTTCTAAAAAGTATAAAATTAAATATAGTTCTGAACAAAAACGTCCGAGCAGTCAGGGTTCGAAACTAATCGTTGTTCATCGAAACATACGTAAGTAAGTTTTTTTTTCGTTTTTAATTCGTTATTGATTCTAACGAAGTTTTTTTGTTTTTTTATATCTTTGAACTTTATTACGTATATAAAAAATATATTATTATTTACATTTTTAGTTTAAATTACATTGCTACATAATATTAAGTATCTTTTGCTCGTGACTTCGTTTCCGAGAAATTAAAAAAATAATTGTATTCATAAACACAAATGAAATGTATTGAAATTTCTTATATGATTTTGAATTTCGCATACTACCTACGTTATAATCATTGCTATCGAAACCACTCTATACTAATATTATAAAGAGGAAAGATTTATATTCTTGTATGTATTGCAATAACTCAAAAACTACCTCGAAAATTTCTTTCACTATTAAAAGCTATGTTACAGTGAGCAAGATTTTTTTTTATTATCTTTTAATTTCACCGGGCGAGCCGACCCATTCTTGCGAAGATGTTAAAGCGGGCTCTACCACTGTTTAAACAATTTAAAGAGTTTCGAAGTTATATATAGTCTTTGCTCTGATCTTAATGCAGAGGCAATGATTAATGTCTACACTATCGGAGTATCCGAAAGGTATCCTGGAACCCTTCCAGTTAACGAGCTAGCATTGTTGCTAAGATTTTTAATTAATGAAACGAGTCTTTGTTGCATAACAATGGATACGCTTCGCTCGTTCTTATTTAATTCTATTTAGATTAATGATGTTATATGTTTTAACTTTATTGTGTATATAATAATATATTATTATATACATTTTTAGTTTAAATTACATTGCTACATAATCTTAAGTATCTTTTGCTCGTGACTTCGTTTCCGTGAAATTAAAAAAAAAATAAAAAAACATAGCATATGTTGCTCACTGATAACGTAGCTTTTTATTGGTGAAAGAATTTTTTAAATGGACTCAGTAGTTTTTGAGTTACTGCAATATATACAAAAATACAAATATTTCTTCTTTATAATATTAGTGTAGATTAAAAAGATTAAATCTATAGTGAGTATAGAGTTAATAAAATAGTGTGGCATATTGTATAATGTCTATGTCGGTAGATGTAAATAAACAGTTGTCATTACGCACTCGCACAATGAAGTTTCATTTAACTCATTCCCAAATACTACAAATAGAATAATTAGACTTTGAAAAATATATACGACTAGCTGTTCGCGTGCGGATTCATCCGCGTGAAATTATAAAAACTTTATTTTATTGTTTACATTTGTCAAATTATCAATAGCAAATGTCAAAATGACACGACGTGACATGACAAACCTTAGCCATCTTTCTTTCTTGATGTTGGCAGCAACTTATTGTCTCTTTTCCACATTAGAGTTTTTATGCAAAATATTTACCCCCTAAGTTTAATGGCGTGAAAATATAAAGCCTAAAGCATGAAGTAAGTGTAGGGCTTTTTATTAAAAAAAGAATTATTCAAAAATATGCTGTAATTGCTGACATACTAGGCTACAAAGAAGTGTGTGTTTACGCTTTATTATAATAGTATAGATATAGATGTTATGCCATTTAGCAACTACACTATTAAATCCTTCGGCAATCAGTTACATTATAGTTAAATCTCCTATCCGCACAGTGTAACTAAATAGAGTTGACAAATCCATCTCTATTGATCAGAGCTACGGGCTACGAGCTACGAGCTACGAACAGGCCGGGCGCAGTAATTACGTGTCAAACAAAGGGACGCATGTAAATATACGCGATATTACGTGGACAGACAGACGTATGTGAAAATTATACGATAGTATCCGTCGATATTATTCCCGGTAAGGACTCGTATTTAGCTACTAAAATAATTTATTGTCACAATTTTGAAACTTCGATAACTCGCAGTGTTCTAACAAAACATTTTTATTATTTTATTTACCATAGTAACTGTTGCCTGCGACTTCATCCACGTAATATTCAGATAAAAAAGTATTCTATAATATGCCCGTCTATATCAGCTACCCTTCAGTGAAAGACCGGTCGAAATCGGCCCAGCTGTTTCGGAGCTTACCCGGAACAAACGCGGCTTGCGGACAGACGGACGACGGACAGACAGACAGACAAAAAAAATCGAATGCGATTTTTGCTATCAGCAACGCAAATACGTCATCTTCTCGAAATCTGGAATTTTTCTTTTGATATTACAAACAAACACTCCCATATTATTATATGTATAGATAACTCTTAGACAGAATAAGAGGAAAAAAATAATTGATGATAAATTGTTAATTGTGCAAAGTTACTTGTCATATTAAATGGTAATGTCTAAGTCAAATTATTCTCGATATCAGTTATTTTAAATCGAACTTGGTTAACTAATTTCCTGTATAAGGTAACTCACAATAGACTCAGGTACCAAGGCAGTAAAAATCAAAAAACAAGAGCATCCAATGCATCGTCATTAACGAAGTTAGTAAAGGCTGGTCATTAAACAGGGATTTGAAGGGTCGAGTGGACCGAAATAAAGTTAGTCCCGGCACTATAGAGTACGGTACGGCTGAGGTATAGTGCTCAGGTGATTAAATGCACCGCTTAAGGGTTAATAATCTCCACTGAGGCGAGTTACGAAAGGCTTTAACGGATCACTGGAGAAACTTTAACGATATATGTTGATGTTTGGAGTTCAGCTCTATAGATACGAACATGTTTTGTTTTTATAATTTTACCATAAGGGTGGGAATACACATGAAAGTAAAATTGAGTGGACACATGCTAACTACTGACGTAATACGTATACACATGCTAGTAGTGTTCAAGAGATCGTACGCGATGTGATATTCAGTGATAACATTCTTAACCGCCTTCGTCCCTCGCCCCTCTAGCATCTGTATTTCCGTCTTTATATTAATACTAACTTTCGCCTGCGAGTCCGTCTGCGTGGAATTAAAAAAAGCAAATATCCTATATGTTCTTCCAGACTATCTTCTACATCTGTACCTACTACAAAACTCTAACAAAACATTTTTATTATTTTATTTACCATAGTAACTGTTGCCCGCGACTTCATCCACGTAATATTCAGATAAAAAAGTAGCCTATAATATGCCCGTCTATATCAGCTACCCTTCAGTGAAAGACCGGTCGAAAACGGCCCAGCTGTTTCGGAGCTTACCCGGAACAAACGCGGCTTGCGGACAGACGGACGACGGACAGACAAACAGACAGACAAAAAAAATCGAATGCGATTTTTGCTATCAGCAACGCAAATACGTCATCTTCTCGAAATCTGGAATTTTTCTTTTGATATTACAAACAAACACTCCCATATTATTATATGTATAGATAACTCTTAGACAGAATAAGAGTAAAAAAATAATGATAAATTGTTAATTGTGCAAAGTTACTTGTCATATTAAATGGTAATGTCTAAGTCAAATTATTCTCGATATCAGTTATTTTAAATCGAACTTGGTTAACTAATTTCCTGTATAAGGTAACTCACAATAGACTCAGGTACCAAGGCAGTAAAAATCAAAAAACAAGAGCATCAAATGCATCGTCATTAACGAAGTTAGTAAAGGCTGGTCATTAAACAGGGATTTGAAGGGTCGAGTGGACCGAAATAAAGTTAGTCCCGGCACTATAGAGTACGGTACGGCTGAGGTATAGTGCTCAGGTGATTAAATGCACCGCTTAAGGGTTAATAATCTCCACTGAGGCGAGTTACGAAAGGCTTTAACGGATCTAGATGAAATTGAGCATAGATGTAGAGCATAATCTGGAAGAACACATCGACTACTTACTTTTGTTTTTATTAATTCCACGCCGACGATGTCGCGGGCGAAAGCTAATAATAATTTTTCGATTAATGTTACAATAAATATTGAAATATACTAAATATAAATATGTTTCCTACTAATTAAACTGTACTAAGTACATAGAGATAGGTTAATTAGCCGCATGACTGACTTGTCTCTCCCACTAATTGCCCAAGGCTGGGCAACTGGGGTTGATAAAAATCAGAAGCAATATCGCAAAGGGTGAGCACAAAAGGATAAGCTGACCGGAAAATTGTCGTAACCATAGCTTTTATTATTGACTATCGGTTTGTAATAATTAACGTTTAAGGATATTTCTTAACGAGGAAATGTGGAAATATATTTTATATCGTATAGTAATAACTCATGAGTGAAAATAGACCCGAAAAAAGTATTGTTACAAAAATCATACTAATATTATAAATGCGAAAGTTTAGATGGATGGATGGATGGATGGATAGATTTTTGTTAGATTTTGTCTAACTGTTATGTATCGATGAAATTTGGCATAGATGTAGAGAATAGTCTGGAAGAACACATAAACTACTTACTTTTGTTTTTATTAATTCCACGCCGACGATGTCGCGGGCGAAAGCTAATAATAATTTTTCGATTAATGTTACAATAAATATTGAAATATACTAAATATAAATATGTTTCCTACTAATTAAACTGTACTAAGTACATAGAGATAGGTTAATTAGCCGCATGACTGACTTGTCTCTCCCACTAATTGCCCAAGGCTGGGCAACTGGGGTTGATAAAAATCAGAAGCAATATCGCAAAGGGTGAGCACAAAAGGATAAGCTGACCGGAAAATTGTCGTAACCATAGCTTTTATTATTGACTATTGGTTTGTAATAATTAACGTTTAAGGATATTTCTTAACGAGGAAATGTGGAAATATATTTTATATCGTATACGAACTCATGAGAGAAAATAGATGCGATAAAATTATTGCTACAAAAATCATACTTATATTATAAATGCGAAAGTTTAGATGATTGGATGGATGGATAGATTTTTGTTAGATTTTGTCTAACTGTTATGTATCGATGAAATTTGGCATAGATGTAGAGCATAATCTGGAAGAACACATCGACTACTTACTATTTTTTTTTTTAATTTCGCGCGGATAGAGTCGCGGACGAAAGCTAGTACAGAATAATTTCTCGAGTAAATATTGCAACATAGTAAATATAAATATGTTTCCTACTAATTAAACTGTACTAAGTACATAGAGATAGGTTAATTAGCCGCATGACTGACTTGTCTCTCCCACTAATTGCCCAAGGCTGGGCAACTGGGGTTGATAAAAATCAGAAGCAATATCGCAAAGGGTGAGCACAAAAGGATAAGCTGACCGGAAAATTGTCGTAACCATAGCTTTTATTATTGACTATTGGTTTGTAATAATTAACGTTTAAGGATATTTCTTAACGAGGAAATGTGGAAATATATTTTATATCGTATACGAACTCATGAGAGAAAATAGATGCGATAAAATTATTGTTACAAAAATCATACTAATATTATAAATGCGAAAGTTTAGATGGATGGATGGATGTTTGTTAGATTTTGTAGTCTAAACTATATATCGATGAAATTTGGCATAGATGTAAAGAATAGTCTGGAAGAACACATAAACTACTTACTTTTGTTTTTATTAATTCCACGCAGACGATGTCGCGGGCGAACGTTAGTATGTCTATAATTGTAATTTAAAAGAGAGGACACGTGGTTCGTAGCATTGTTACGAATATGCTACATACTGCTACGAACGCTACGTAGTTCTACGAAAGAAGTAATTTCATACTAATCAATAGTAACGATATTAACAAACTTACTTATGTTGTATTTCAAACATATGTACATAAAGTTGTTTTAATTTAGTTCCCTTCGTAATTAATAAACTTAGTTGTGTATAATGATGGTCGCCGGGGGCGTCGGTCTGTCCAGTTGTACGTGGTTTATCATTTAATTGACATGACAAACTTGCGGACGTGACTGCAAAGTCTATTCGCTTTGAATACTAATATACTAACTCCATCTATAATAGCTAACTCACTACTACTCTAATTTGCAATAAAACTCGATGTTTATTTTAAAACTTACGTCAAAAAAAACTATTTAAAATAGTACTGTCTTAAAAATGTAGTTATATTTGAACTGTTATAATGTACTAGAAACTAATGCTTATAATTTAAAAAATATCTTTCATTTTTATCTGCAAAAAAGAAAAAAACAAATAACTATTATACTACTACATGTATAATAATTAAAATGGAAGACAATTTGAAAAGACTATCGTATTATTATTAACTAGCTGTTGTTCGCGACTTCGCCCGCGTGAAATTAAAAAATATAGCCTATGTTACTCACAGATAAATTACCTTTCTAATGGTGAAAGAATTTTTAAAATCGGCCCAGTAGTTTTTGCGTGAATCAAATACATACTTTATAATATTAGTATAGATATAGATATAGATTCAGTCGCAAAGAGTACAGATTTTTTTCGTTGCAATTCACATTGTCTGAATAATTTGTTATACCAATTTAACTAAACTACTTAAGCTAACAGGAAAAAGCAAATACTATTAAGGTAATTATAAACTCGGAAATACACATTCGTCTGAATAAAGTGAGGAGAATATTTAATAAATGTTCGCTTAGTTGACTCTCTAATTAAATATGGACGTCAGTTTTTTGTTTAACATCCTTTATACTGCAAAGTGAATATGTTAAAACAAACGCGAAACACTCAAGTAAACTTTGCATGTTTACATAACCTCTTAGTTTTATCGTGATTTTTAACAACCATTAGTTAAATTTAAGTGTTATTTAAGCAGCATTTAAGTATTTTGTTTTATTTTTCGCCTAAACCAAATATTTTGGTTTAGATTTAAGGAGACACATAACCAAAGAGAGATCTTACTGGTTGGTGACGGGCGTAACATTTTTAATATTTTATTGGTCGAATGCTAAAACTTTATTTTAATATGTAACAGCGTTTTAAATTACAAGGCCATTAAACTCCAAAATCCTTACAAATTTTGATTTCTATTAGATTATAAGCGGCGCTTAGCAAAGTGTTCAAGATTATTTCAGTAAAGCCCTAAGTTTTTTGGTAACAATAATATACATGATTACGTTTACATTAAAATCGATGCTAAAAATGTATTCAACGAACATACCTGTCAATTTATTGCGAAATCAATTTAGTATGATGCTTTTTTATAATTCAAACTTTCCCTCAACCAAATTGTCAACCATAGTTCGATTAAAGATAGAGGTCAATATTTTCTTAAATGTAGAATCGATAGTTTACCGCGATTAAATATAAGATGATATGCACTCCTATGTAGAGATTTCTTTAATTAGATAAAGAAACGATATTAAATCTTCCTATTTCTCGTAGCAATAAAAACCACATTCACAATGACACTGACATTGAAACTTTATTCTAAAAGTTTCAAGATTCAAGGTTAAAGTTTCCACAGATTAAAAATCAAAGAAAAATATTTCTCCACATAAATATATAACCTTGCGTATAACCAACAATGCTAGCCTAACATATTTCAGTTATAAGTCTTAAAGCTCATCTCCTGCCACCTCGAGGCTAGTCGCGGAATCGAGAAACGTTCTACTCCGATAAGTCGAGTATATTTCAAGTCCGGAATAACTGCTATCTTTGTTTTCAAACTCTAACAAAGCCCCTACTACGAGTACATTATCGAACAATTTCGAGAAATATTTAAGATTCGAAATATTACTTTTTCAATTGAAAATTATATCACGGCTTATTCAAAAAAAGTGCAGACAGGTAAGACAATTATTATACTTTATTTACTTACATTTAACTGGTCGTGTTTGTATTTATTTGTGTAATTAGTGCTGCATACATATTTTGATTATTTATAGAACTCTACTCTTATACACTGACATAATTAACTACAAGCAAACAAGGTCAGAACCAAAAGCAATGAAAACTTTTAACAACTTCGCAACCTTAGTAGTGACCTTAGATTCAGTTGAAAACAGAACAGTCATAGAGTAGTTGATATTTCAGTACTAATATTGTTTAAATGTATAACGCCGTGACAAAAAAATTTGCATTCTATTAGCGAACGTTTCAAAATGTGTAGGAATAAATACATAACAGACTGCAATATTAATAGTTGTTCCTTAGATTTTTCTCTTTAGCTGATTTAATGTATTTTTGTCCATCTGGGGTAGATTTGATAGCATATGTTCGTTCAATCAATAGTACTAAACTGTCTACTGCTCTATCTGAGTGTTGCGCCTTCGTGTGAAACTGGTAGCCAGCTGCGGGCGTTGCATTATGTATAACTTTTTATAAAAGCGCTTCAAGAAAATGCAATTTGATACAAAGTATCAAGTTTAATGCGATCCTAGATTAAACAGCCCCGAGCTGAGTGAAGTATGGAATAATGTTTGTAATGCCTTCTCTCTATATTTTATCAATTTAACTTTGAAATTTTTAAGAGTGGCGCAATAGTAATAATATACTACTGCTTTCAAAGCGTATAAATGAGTGTGAAAATAGATGATTTATCTTATTTTCTTAAGCAAACGATTAAACTGTATAACAATTTTTAAGCAATTAATATAATTGTAACTAGCGATATTAATTTTAACACTGAACTAGCGGTCCCGCCAGGAATGCGCGCGAATATCAATCCTTCTAATGACATTGACAGCTGTCAGTTAGAGACGTTTATGCCAATAATCTAGTGTTGCGCCAATTCTACAGCGCGGTACCAATTTTCTTCTTAACACTATGATATTTGTTTATAAAATAACATAAATTCCATATCTGAATTGAGTACTTTTTGAGGTTATAAAAGCGATTACGAGTTTATAGCATGAATCTATATTCCTTGCAACTTCGGATTATAACTTGATTATGTTTTTTAATTCATTCATTGTCTGAATTCTTAAATTTAAACCACTGTATTACAAAGTAAAAAACAAACAGAGATTAATTAAAAACTTGCATAATAAAATTGCACCTGGGACTCGACGCCATTTTGTTTTCATCTCCATCTTGTTTATAAAATGGCTGACGGATTACACGAAGGATTTTAATTTTAAAGCGCACCGTAATAAAGCATTTCCGTCTGAACTCTAATTATTAGAGTTATTAGCTAATGGAAGCAATTAGAAAGAATGTTAGGATTAAGGTTTAATTAGCGGGCTCTTGTTTGTTGTGTATTTTTACTGGCAATTTTGCTGTCAGACTTAGTTTAAGGTTACCTTTATCTTGTTCATTATAAGAGGAAAAAAGCTTGTAAAAAATATATTTAATTATCTACATTTCAGTTTGTTATTGTTCGACGTTATTCGTCGACTTTTGTCTTGCATTTTAACAAACATTTTTTTATTCCATTGAGTGTAAATTGGACTTTTTTAAATTTCCTTCAATAGTCCTAACAACCTATACTGTTTGATATTTAGGAACGTTACTGGCAGAAGCCATAAAACCTATTGAGTGTTCGAATCGTAAAGCGCGAATTTTCGACGCCATTGCTTTCCGCGCGATCCATTCATGACGTTTTATTATCCCGCCCATTCTAACGTCATTTTATTGTCCATGTTATTGTTCTTATGTGCAATAATTTCCAGCACTTTATTGACTTTTTAAATGTTAGCACTAAATGCAATACTAAATGCTAGACTTTAAGGCAATTTTATTACAGCCTTTATTTGGTATTGTTAAAAGAATTAGTAATTTAAGACGCCTTAACCATGAGTTTCTGAGTAACTTTTATCTCTGGATGTTAAAAGAAAAAGAGAGGGAAAACGATATGTTTTATGCATGTTTCCCGTTGGGTATACGACCTATCAATCGGTCCAACGGTAAACACCCATTTTATATATGTGTTTCAACAGTCCAACTATACATTTTTAATAACTCTCTATCATGTCCCTTTTAAATCAAATATCTCATAATTGTATATTATGTTTGTTTCCCAATGTAACCTCTAGTAACCTAATAACATCATATATGCAAATACTAAGTAATTAAACCACTCATCCATTAGGCAGAAGCCTTCGTTAGAACCTCGCCTCTGGCATTGGATCACTGGGTAAAGATATCTCTATAATTGAACGTTCCCGCCAAAATGCGATACGTTGCGGTTATTCCCGCGCAAATTAGGGTTGCCATAATGCATTTTAATCCGCCCATATTTCCCTTGACGAGGTCGTTGAATTTCAAAGCTACGTAATTATAAAAAATGTATAGAATACATTAAAAGAGGACATTTTAATATCGTATTAAGAGAAAACAAGTAAATAAGTTTTTTAGCTTATGTTTTAGAAAAAAAATAACCTATTCCTGCTTAAACTAGCTTTTGTTCGCGTTTGTCAGTGGTAAATTAAAATAAAATCTATTAATAATAACATAAATCACTTAGTAATAATAGCTTACAAATGGTAAAAGATTTTTTAAATCGGTTCAATACTTTTTGAGGTTATCCCTTACATTTAAAAATACAAATATTCCTCTTTAGATTATTAGTATAGATTACGAAAACATTATACAATATTGTCTATATTAAATTACTCTATGGTTACGCATACATTTATCCGCACGGTATGGGATTGTTTATATAACATTAGACAAATTGTAGCCCCAGGCTCGCTCTGTTTGATGTACCTCACTTTGAACTTCACTAGTGTTTAATGACGTCACAAAGTAAACACTATATTATGCAGAAAGGATAAAATCAAACGTACATTTGGAATGGATAGTTTAAACTACGAGTAAGTAATTCCAAAATTATTTTAACGTAGGTAATCATACTTCATAGTAATATTATAAAATGGCTTAAAAAATCAAAAGTGTGTAACCTATGTGTTCTTCCAGACTATCCTCTAAATCTATGTAAAATTTCATCTAGATCCATTCAGCAGTTTAGACTACAAACTCTAACAAACATCCATCCATCCATCTAAACTTTCTCATCATACTAACATTATAAATGCGAAAGTTTCTGATAAATCTATAACAGATTTCGATGAAATTTGTTATAGATGTAGAGTATAATCTGGAAGAACACATAGGCTAATCACTTTTGTTTTTTTTTTTTTTTTTTTTTTTTTAAATCAAATATCTCATAATTGTATATTATGTTTGTTTCCCAATGTAACCTCTAGTAACCTAATAACATCATATATGCAAATACTAAGTAATTAAACCACTCATCCATTAGGCAGAAGCCTTCGTTAGAACCTCGCCTCTGGCATTGGATCACTGGGTAAAGATATCTCTATAATTGAACGTTCCCGCCAAAATGCGATACGTTGCGGTTATTCCCGCGCAAATTAGGGTTGCCATAATGCATTTTAATCCGTCCATATTTCCCTAGACGAGGCCGTTGAGTTTCAAAGCTACGTAATTATAAAAAATGTGTAGTAAACATTAAAAGAGGACATTTTAATATCGTATTAAGAGAAAACAAGTAAATAAGTTTTTTAGCTTATGTTTTAGAAAAAAAAAATAACCTATTCCTGCTTAAACTAGCTTTTGTTCGCGTTTGTCAGAGCTTAATTAAAATAAAATCTAGTAATAATAACATAAATTACTTAGTAATAATAGCTTACAAATGGTAAAAGGTTTTTTTAAAATCTGTTAAAAAAGTTTTTGAGGTCCCTTACATTTAAAAATACAAATATTCCTCTTTAGATTATTAGTATAGATTACAAAAACATTATACAATATTGTCTATATTAAATTACTCTATGGTTACGCATACATTTATCCGCACGGTATGGGATTGTTTATATAACATTAGACAAATTGTAGCCCCAGGCTCGCTCTGTTTGATGTACCTCACTTTGAACTTCACTAGTGTTTAATGACGTCACAAAGTAAACACTATATTATGCAGAAAGGATAAAATCAAACGTACATTTGGAATGGATAGTTTAAACTACGAGTAAGTAATTCCAAAATTATTTTAACGTAGGTAATCATACTTCATAGTAATATTATAAAATGGCTTAAAAAATCAAAAGTGTGTAACCTATGTGTTCTTCCAGACTATCCTCTAAATCTATGTAAAATTTCATCTAGATCCATTCAGCAGTTTAGACTACAAACTCTAACAAACATCCATCCATCTAAACTTTCTCATCATACTAACATTATAAATGCGAAAGTTTCTGATAAATCTATAACAGATTTCGATGAAATTTGTTATAGATGTAGAGTATAATCTGGAAGAACACATAGGCTAATCACTTTTGTTTTTTTAATTCCACGCGGACGGAGTCACGGGCGAAAGCTAGTCGTTGAATAAATATAAAAAAGTAGTTCAAAATATCTACTTGTTTACTATCTGTGATTTCAATAATTGCTTAAAAAAACTATAGAAATTCACGATTACATTGTTAAATAAATTTATTTACGACGAGCCGTTGCTCGCGACTTCGCCCGCGTGAAATTACAAATATAACCTACGAGCCGTTGCTCGCGACTTCGCCCGCGTGAAATTACAAATATAACCTATTACGTTCGCCCTTTTTTTCAACCTATTACCAAAAGTATTAACTTAGTAGTAATCTACGTAATAACAGAAATCTACCGATGCAAGATTCCAAATTTCTAAGTCCGGTAGCTTGTAAGCTGATTTTTCGGTTACCCTTATTGTTTGTGTTCGCGATATCTTCTAAACTATTAGTCTGATTTTAATACTGTAAATGACGATTTTATTCTACATTAAATTCTCCTGATAACAAACGCATTTATTTCGATAAGGATTAATATTGAAACCAATAAAAGAACGCTGCAAATAGCGTTGGATTTTTAATTCATTTTGTAAACACAAAAGTGGTTATTGTAAGAAAACCGTTAAAGATAGATATATGCTATCGCGCACTTTTCTGTAGAACTTTTTAAGATCTACAATTCTTTCATACATCATTTTTATATACCTCTAACGGTTTAGGCAGCGTAAGCCGAGAAAAGTTAAAGTTTAGTGAGTTTTTAACGCCGGCGTCCAGAAACACACTGTTTATTAATAGTTCCTGAACATTAGTAATAATAAAATATAGCCTATGTTACTCACAGATAAATTACCTTTCTGATGGTGAAAGAATTTTTAAAATCGGCCCAGTAGTTTTTGAGTTATTTCAATACATACAAAAATACAAAAATACAAAAATACAAAAATACAAAAATACAAAAATACAAAGTTTTCCTCTTTATAATATTAGTATAGATTACGTTCGCCCTTTTTTTCAACCTATTACCAAAAGTATTAACTTAGTAGTAATCTACGTAATAACAGAAATCTACCGATGCAAGATTCCAAATTTCTAAGTCCGGTAGCTTGTAAGCTGATTTTTCGGTTACCCTTATTGTTTGTGTTCGCGATATCTTCTAAACTATTAGTCCAATTTTAATACTGTAAATGACAATTTTATTCTACATTAAATTCTCCTGATAACAAACGCATTTATTTGGATAAGGATTAATATTGAAACCAATATGAACGCTGCAAATAGCGTTGGATTTTTAATTCATTTTGTAAACACAAAAGTGGTTATTGTAAGAAAACCGTTAAAGATAGATATATGCTATCGCGCACTTTTCTGTAGAACTTTTTAAGATCTACAATTCTTTCATACATCATTTTTATATACCTCTAACGGTTTAGGCAGCGTAAGCCGAGAAAAGTTAAAGTTTAGTGAGTTTTTAACGCCGGCGTCCAGAAACACGCTGTTTATTAATAGTTCCTGAACATTAGTAATAATAAAATATAGCCTATGTTACTCACAGATAAATTACCTTTCTGATGGTGAAAGAATTTTTAAAATCGGCGCAGTAGTTTTTGAGTTATTTCAATACATACAAAAATACAAAAATACAAAAATACAAAAATACAAAAATACAAAGTTTTCCTCTTTATAATATTAGTATAGATATAGATATAGATAAAGATATCTCAATACAAATAGAATATTATTTTCCGTTTGCATGCAGACAATTTTTAAAGTAATTTAATAATTCAATATACGAACGATAGTAAATGGAGACATCAGTATAAATGCGTTCATTGAAGGGAAAGGCATAGACAACGCTGCAGACAAATGGCGGCCATCAATCCCCTTTCACATTGGCGGGAAATGAAAGCCTAATGTGCGTCATCACATTTGCACACTCGATTCAATTCTATCACTCTAAACATGGATGTACGAAAATATTATAAAAAAATACACAGACGTAAATGTGGGACCCCATTACTCAAATATTTTCGTGATCATGAAAATCGAAATCGTACCAGCCGTTTCGGAGATTTCCTGGAACAAACGCGGCTTGCGGACAGACAGACAAAATAAAAGCAATTTTCGTTATCACCAACATTATCTTCCCGAAATCTGAAATTTTTCTTTTGATATTACATACAGACATTCCAATTTTATTATATGTATAGATATAGATAACTACTTCCAGCAACGCTAAGCATTTGAATCTGAGATTCAAGAATACTTATAGCAATAAGTTAGTTAACATATACCACATCCAGCTATTTCACATTTCGTAGATCAATGTATTTATACAGAACAAATAACAGTCTATATTTCAAAGGTGTTTTATGAAATTATATTATTTTCAATTATATTTTTGCAACGATATTTTCACTTTATTTCAGATGATTGTTTTGTGAATAATACGAACACAAATGTGAAACGTATATTGAAGTGTGTTTTTATTCGACTATTGAGTTTATCTTTTTACTTGAATAGTTTAATACTTTTCATAATTTGAATGTTCTGTTTTGATCTCCTATAATTTGTTAAGTAATTACAAATAACTACGTAAAATAGAGATTATCTTTCTAGAATAATCATCTAACTGGTATAACAATAAAAAAAACAAAGATATAAAAATATAAATTCTTCCTGGCTAGTTACAAAAACGAAATAAAAACTCGAATTAATGCACGCGGAACGTTTCAGTTCAACGAAGTTTCTTCGCTGTAAGGAACGTATTAATATTAAAATTAGTTTTCATTTAAACGAGGCTCTATTCTGACATGGAAATACCGGGTTTGGACACTGAAAAATTGTGCCCCGCCTCAGCGCCTCGGGGAATTTTCAATTGCAAAGCTCGCGGGACGTAGTTTTTAAGCTAATTCATATTTTAACTTTTATGAAAACAGATTTCTCGAATAAAAGAATTGTGCAAAACTTTGTAGCAAAATCATTATATTAGAGTATATTTTTCCGTGTGTTTTTGATAAAACAATGTGCTTTTTATTATGTTGCTCCAGTTTAGTTTTAATGTTAATTTAACTAAAAAAATAATGTATCGATCGGATAAGGACATAAAACCCGTAGACTAAAAATCAGGAACTCTTGACTATTCATCTCACGATCTAATAAATCAAATTTATATTGCGATTATCAAACGAAAATCAAATACACGTAAACCAAAAAAACGGCGACCCCTAAAGTCAATAAGTCATTGTAATATTTTATTTTTATTGGCAACACTGAAAATAATAGAGCATCGATACGTGTGGCTGCATTACTGAAAACATTCATTGGTTACCAATGATTTGTTTTCGCCATAAATTACCTGGACTATTTTTATTGGCAGTTAGAATATCGCTGTAGCAGCAAAATGTGTCAGCTGAAATTGCTATTGCAAAGAGATAGAGCATAGACCATTATACCTATTTATTTACGTTTTATGTTACAAGATTTATATAAGAAACTAGCTGTTGCTCGCGACTTCGCCCGCGTGTAATTAAAATATATAGTCTATGTTACTCACGGATAACAAAAATAACCTTGCTAACGGTGAAAGAATTTTTAAAATCGGCCCAGTAGTTTTTGAGTTATTTCAATACATACAAAAATACAAATGTTTCCTCTTTATAATATTAGTATAGATATCGAGCAACAGCTAGTAAGAAATACTTTCAAAGTCTTTAGGAAATATAATCATGTATTTCAGTAGCATGTTATTAAAAAAAAAAGAAACTAAATGCGCCGTACACGACGGGTCATGGTCATCGGGAATTTTACGTCTACCCTCGTTAACCCTGTATAGTAGGACCGCGAACTTTAAACCTAACTATAATTCGCCGCTGAATGTGGCGAACACATATCATCTGTACCCAACAATAAGTATGTACTGTTAAGAAGAAAATTAGTACCGTGCTGTAGAATTGGCGCAACACTAGATTATCGGCATAAACGTCACGTCCCTAGCTGACAGCTGTCAATGTCATCAGAAGGATGATTATTCGCGCGTATTCCTGGCGGGACCGTTAGTTCAGTGTGGTTCAGTGTTTAAATTAATATCGCGAGTTACAATTATAATAATTGTTTAAAAGTATATGATCCCACTCATAACACGCGACATTATTTAAATTAGGATTTGATTTACACCCTATTTTATCTGTAAGTAGATTTAAAAAATTTCACAGATAATAACGTGCAGCAGGTACAAGTATAAAAAAGTCATAAATAATTTATGAGTTGATGACATCGCATGATATATTTGCTGTTCGCCTTGTGCCCGCTTGCCGATGTAATCTTTCATACGTGAATACTGTGTAAAGGATGTTCAAACAATCTTCAACTTCGTAACGTTGATTTATTAAACGTAGAATTAAGTACAGTACACTTGTAGATGTGTATTGTACACCAAAACAGGTTTTGGTAAAGAGAATAAATGAGAAGGGAAAGGATATCAAAGTCTAATTCTATGGTAAAATGTAATTTGCAAATGATTATAATTAGCCTCAACTTACCTAGCCAAATAAGCCATCGTAGATCTATGATCTCCAAGCAGATTAAGATGGCACTTCTTATCGAAGGCGAAGTCATCTTGGGGCAATGCGCCAGAGAAGTGAGAATTCAGTAAACCGTAATTAGATCGGGATTGGTTCAAAAGTTGGTTTCGCTGTAAAAGTCAAACTAATCTGAATTTAATTTTCAAAATTCAAAATCTCCTAGGCTAGACGAAGATCGTTTTTGATATTTTCAAAGCAATCGTTATACACTTAACGTGTTAAATAGTTATAAAATTGTATCTTATATATTATCTTATATCTATAGTTTGCAGTTTATTTTTCAGTCTTTAAAACCAATTATTTACAAACATCCTGTATGTGGCTCAATTTTGCTGACAAAAAGGCGGAATGTATGAAGCGGATCTGTCGCCTCGGGCGCCGCCTAATATGCTAATACGTACCCAAATAACTACGCAAATAGAATGTAAATTCACCTTCAATATTTCTAAATGTAAACTTGATTATACGTTAATTTAAAAAATATGGAAATAGACACACATTTTTACTAACCGTATTTTAGTTTTTTTTTTTTTTTTTATTTCTTTATTATAATATGGTTACATAAGCCATTCCCGCCAAACCACTTGCGTGGTTTATAGGCGTCGCACCTTTTAATCATTTAATAAATTTAATAAATCTGGAAAATATTTCCAATAACCTATAAATTAACTTGCATGTAGATAATTAGGAAAAAACACAGTACATAAATGCACTTTATTTTTAAATTCTACATTTTTGTCCGTTATTTAAATATCCCTTAATTCTTTCTTATTAACCTAAAACCTAAAATGATAAAAAATTATGTATGTATGTTAGTAATACTGATAACAAAGATTTATTTTAAAAATGTAGAGAAAAACAAGAAAATCTACTTTACCCTTACATCCTCAAACGATCGCAATTCGGATAATAGTCTATGATATAAAATAAGACGGTAAAGTAAAATCCAATAGATTTCAATCGTTACTTTGTACCTCCAGGCGGAAAGTTTTTTTTATTATTACCTCCATTTAGACATAAAAGGAAGATGAAAAAAAAGTTAAGCCGCCAACAGATTTCTAACCTCTGTTTTGAAAGTGGGGATTTAAAAAAAGACAATTTTTAGTAATAATTTTTTATTTCTGCATACCCCAATATAGCCATGCAACTAACAAATAACAAAAATTGTCCTACTTAACATACATTATATATGGAAAATGTAAATTTCAGTACAAAATGTTCCTGAAATCAGCATTAAATCAAGTACATAAGGTTGATTTTACAATATCAAATAACATTTAAATTTATAAATTGACAGATGTCATAGATAACCACAGATAATGAACACAATATTTAAAACAGATTATATTAAATCATACAACAATGGACCTTAAGTTTTAAGGAATTAAAAATCTATGCTTAATCGTTAAAGAAATAATGAGGCCGGTATTTTATTTTCCTAATTCAAATTATATAAAACTTAACCTAAAACCTATTAAAAGTACAAAGTCCATTAATAATGCCATTACATAAACTAAATTTACATAGATTAAAAATATAAATTACATTTCCTATAGTGTGTCTAAATAATTTAGATTAGTTTGACAATTTAGTAGGGATGGGTTGTGTAAAATCAAGCATGAATCTTTTCGATTTTCGATTTTTATTCTTATGGAAGTTGGAATCGATAGATTCATAGTTATAACTTATGAATTAAAAAAAAAACACTGTTTAGTCAAATTAATAATGACCTGCAGAACCATTACAAATAATGAGAGTGAATAAATATTTATTACTACTACAGCCGTACGTAATCGAATTGGATTTCGCTATTATTATTGTCATCGCTAAATTCTCTACACCATAATTAATACTAGAATTGTCCTCTAACTTAGTTAATAAGAAAATAATAATTTTATTTAAGTTCGATAAATTTATTTAAACCGAATATCGATAGTTCATAATTGTTCGCTATGCGTGTTTGTTCGTCACTACGAAACCTGTCTATTAAGTGCGGCATTTGCCTTCATACAAGTTGAATACGATACTTCATATACAACATTTATCAAACTAATCTATCTTATTTAGACACACTATAAAAGAAACTTTAAAAATATCAATTTGTTTTTCGTATTACAAAAAAACAAAATGTATAATATTATTAAAAAATTAAATTCGATAAATCAAAAATTATTCACAAAATAAATTTTATCGAAAAATTATACCACGATCTCATTTTCCGAGAAAAATAATTTAAAAGATGAAAAAAAAAGTACATGACCAATATCTAATATATTGGTAAAATTTTTTTTTTTCGTAAATACATATTAAATTATGTATTTACATGTACAAATCCGATATTATAACCATTTCACTAAAATATAACGCCCCTGGCAACATTTAGGATGTTGCCTTATGTAAAAATTACATTAAGTACTTACAATAATATAAAACTACCCTACACATTTGAGAAGCTGAAAATCAGACTTAATTTACCCTAAGCAAGGGTTCTTTGTTATTTCATTAATTCTATATACATTAGTATCTACATAATATTATATTTAACTATTTTACCTAATTAATAATCATAATAATAATAATAACGCAATTATTACAAACATACAAATAAGCTTATATTGGCCGCGAAATATTTTTAAAGGGCAGGATATTTTCTGTACATCTTATTAAAAATTTTTTTTTTTGTTGTCATTAACAATAAATCTATATTTTTATATAATAATCAACATTAAAACGAGATTTCAGGTATAATTTTAAACCATTTACTATGGGTATAAAAATGCTATTTTCTGCGATGTCTTAGCCGAAACGTATAATCATATAGTCATCTCTTTCTTATACTATGAAAATGAATGAGACAACAATATAATGTTTTACCAGAAAACAGACAGCAAGGGATTAATTCTGCGTACAGTCTAATAAATGTATATTATGGAAGCTTCATTTTAGTTCACTTTTCCCCCCTTTTCATATAAGGAAAAGATTTTTTTTTCTTTAATAATCATTAAATTTACAATTTTTTGCTAGGGAAGTGGATTTGGTATGGGAGGGGTCCCATAAGTAGGGGAAATATCCTCTTTTTGTATACTTCAGCCTTTAATAGGTTAGGTTAATATATGGGTTAATGTCGCTTCGCTATTTTGGCGAATTATTTAGTTAAATTGCCACTTTAAAGCAAAAAATGTATATTTTTGTACAAATATTTCAAAACAATAAATTCGTAAATCCTTTACTAGTAGTCGAGTTAATTGTAGCAATGATCACTCTGAGTACGAGTTTAAACTCTAATTATAATCTAATTCAGCATTATCAACTGGAGGTCGAGGATTATTTACAACTGATTCTGGATTAACTACATGCACAGGAGCTGGATTCATTATCCTATTAGACATCCTAGAAATATCTAAAATAGGCAATCGGACCACATAATCTTGATCCCAAGTCCTATCTTGTAATCTAGATCTTTCAGACCAAGGTATCACTCTAAAATCTGTATTTATAGCATTTAGCCTAGGTATTCTTTGAGCTAGATTCCTTAATCTTGAATTTTCCTGCCGTTCCTGTCTCTCGGGTACAAAATTCTGTACATCAGATCTTCTTTCCGTTCTATTTGTTGCAAACATATGTTGGTATCTTGATATTTCACATGGTAATAAGGGTCTGGCATCTCTGCCGACCCTCTGAACGGTGATTTGACGTTGATTTGGTGATGTGATTGATGATGAGTCTGTCGGTTGTATGAGGATGCCGTTCTGACGGTTTGATGATGGGAAGTTGAGTGCAAAGAAATCGGGCAAAGGTACGCAAAATACACCCAATTCCTCCTGAAATGGATACATTTTTTAATCAACAAGAGTTTTTTATATTTAAACAGTTAATATCTTCATCCATATAGAATTTATAAAAACCTTTATCTAATAAATTTATAGCCTATGTTACTCAGTGACAATGTAACTTTTTAATGGGAAAAGATTTTTTGAAATCGGTCAAGTAGTTTTTGAGTTATTTGAATACATACAAAATCCCAAAATACAAATCTTTTCTTTATAATATTGGTATAGAATATATGTTAAAAATCAATGATATTCTAGAAAAAAATTTAAAAGTACTGCTGAGTCTATATGATCTTACTAATATTATTAATGTGAAAGTTTAGTTGGATGGATGTTAGAGTTTGTAGCCTAAATGACTAAACAGATCTCAATGAAATTTGTCATAGATGTAGAGTAAATTCTAAAGTACGCATAGACATGATTTTGTTTTTTTTTTTAATTCCACACGTAGACTCGCGGGTCAATGCTTACTAGCATTTGATATTCACTTGATATTCTACTGAATATCAAGTGAATATATATAGCACTAGTGTGTGAATATATATAACACAAGTGAATATATATAGATGATATAGCACTTGATATTCTACTGAATAAGGTTAAATTACTTACATTATTATTATTAGCTCGTTCAGCACTTTCCGGAATGTTAATAAAAGGTTTCTTATCAACTGTGCTATTTGCTACCGGTTTTTCCTCTTTCTCCTCCTCCAATGGCACATCAGGTACCACCTGAAGATCCTCAGGAGGGTTCGGTACTATCACATAGCTCGCTATTATACTTGACAGTTGATCTAAAACCTAGAAAGTAGTAAACAATATAAAAAAAAATAGATTACAAGTAAGATTTTGTCTAGATTATAACTTAAATTTTCTAATCCCATACGATTTATCCGCATGATATTTTAAAAACTGTTTTTATTATATATGAAAATTTCATTGGTTAACAATTGCCGTTCCCATGACAACCATGCTTTTTATATTTTCAGCTTGTAATTTTTGCCTTTTCCCGCATGACGGTTTTTATCAAAGTTTAATAGCGTAAAAATATATAGCCTAAACCGTGTCGTAAGTGTAGGGCTTTTTATTAAAAAATGTTAATTCGAAAATATAATATATACTGTGTTTTCATTTTATTATTTTAGTATAGATTAGCTGTTGCTCGCGAATTCGTCAGCGTGAAATATAAAAATAAAACCTATGTAAGTCACTGATAATGTAGCTTTTTAATGGTGAAAGAATTTTTAAAATCGGCCAAATAGTTTTTGAGTTATTTCAATACATACATAAATACAAATCTTTCCTCTTTATAATATTAGTACCAGTATAGAAGTATAGATTACTTACATCATCTGCCAGTAACCTGTGTTTTGGATCCTTAACCAGTAGCCGTTGAATCAAGAACACTGTATTGTCTGAAACTTGAACTGAGTTACCATCCCTGGAATTAGAGAAATACTTTTTGAATTACAATAAGTAGAGCAAATTTCTACAATTAGATGCATAAATTTGGTTACAAATAAGAACAAATATAAATACACAGTTTTCTTAAGTATAAAATATACGAAAATTTGTATGGATGGTCTAAAACAGCTAAACAGATTTCAATTAAATTTGGCACAGATGTAGAATATAGTCTCTAAGAATACATAGGCTATTCACATTTTTTCCTATACAAGTAACTACAAGCCAGGATTTTTATATTTTTGTCTAAGCAATAATCATAAATGCAAATGTTTAGATGGATGGATGAATGTTTGTTACAGTTTGTAGTCTAAACTGCTGAACGGATTTCGATGAAATTTGGCATAGATGCAGAGGATAGTCTGGAAGAACACATAGGCTATTTACTTTTGTTTTTTTTAATCCTTCGCGAACGAAGTCGCGGTCGAAAGCTAGTTAATAATAAACCTTAATGTTACATCTACCACAAGAAATATACTAACAAGGGAAATATATCCTACTATTTATTTTTAAACTAACTGTTGCTCGCGACATCGCCCGCGTGTAATTAAAAAAAATAGTAAAAGTATAGCCTATGTTTCTCAGTGATAACATAACTTTTTAATGGTGGAAATCGGTCCAATAGTTTTAGAGTTATAATATACTAGCTTTTGCCCGCGACTCCGTCCGCGTGGAATTAAAAAAAAGACAAAAGTGAGTAACCCATGTGTTCTTCCAGACTATGCTCTACATCTATGCCAAATTTCATCCAGATACGTTTAGCCGTTTAGGCTACAAACTTTAACCAACATCCATCCATCCATCTAAACTTTTGCATTTATAATATTAGTATGAAGTATAATAGAAAAATTCAAAAATACAAATCTTTCCTATTTACAATATTAGTATAGATAAACTTACGGCGGTATATTATAATTAGCAGCCTGTATCCTACTGAAGAGCTGTGTGAGGCTTGTATCACAGAAGGGGAACTGTCCGTACAGCATTGTGTACAATACCACACCTAACGCCCACATGTCTGACGGCTTTCCGTGGTATGGTTTGCACATTAACACATCCGGAGATATGTATGCTGGTGATCCTAAAAGAGATTAACAAATATGGACTTTAAGTTCATAGTATCATTGTAGAGTGGAATTCACTTGGAACATTGCCTTGTTCATTGCAACGAGACCACCGTCTCTTACAAATAACTAATTAGATAGTAGTGGGCAAACGAAGGAATAATAAAAAGAAACTAGCTGGTTATTACCGAGGTTTTGGCACATATAAGCTGTATTGTACTGGTTGTTTTTCTGCATCTAGTTTCAGAATGTTCTAAAGACTGTAACTTTAAAGGTGGAACACTGCCAGTTTCCCCAATTGTACATTAATAAAATATAACTAACATTTAAAAATTTTAAGGGCCTGTCCCACCAAATTTTAAATTGTCTGATAACAATTGAATGTGTAAAATATGTGATGGAAATATCGGATTTTGTTCCCTTAGCTGACAGTGACGTCATTTTTAAGCTATCTGAGCCTCTATCAGCCAGGGGTGGGACAGGCCATAAGTGTACAATTACAAAAAACCTTAAATCTTTAATTCTCTAGACTTGTGAAAATTATTTAGGTTTACATAAATTAGGTTAATTTATAGGTATTGATATAATAAATGACGTATTTAAATAATAAATGATTAAAGTCTTACCTCTTTGATCCTTCAACAAATCTCTGTCGCTGCCCAAATGAGTGCCCAAGCAGAAATTTGTTATAGTTATTCGCCCCGTTCTTTGGTTCAACACTATATTGCCTAGCTTTAGGTCTCTATGTACTATGTTTCTCTGAAACAGATTATGTATTGCATTGTATTACATTTTCACTGATAAAACCACACTCATCAGATGAAATGCAGTATTACTCCTACTTCACGCCTGTCTTCTGTGTGGTTGTAGTATTATTAAAGCAGGCTCTATCACTATTAGTTAGAGATGATTTAAGCCAAAATATTTTGAAGATGGATGGATGTTTCTTACTACATCAGAATGGCTCAATGAAATCTTGCTGTATTCAGGAAGAACACATAAATTACTAATTTTTTTCATTCTGCACAGACAATGTTTAAGCAACAACTAGTTTAAGTAAATAATAAAACTTCTACATCAAAATCTTACCTTATGTAAATTAGCAACCACCCTAACAATATCATAGAATATAAGTACAGCTTCTTTTTCCGGAACTTTCTTGACTTTTGTGACATACTGTTGTAGGTTTATCAATTCGCTGCCTTTCTCACTGAACTGGTGTGATGTAACACAGTCCAATACAAGGAATAATCTCTGCCGGACTCTACCAGTGTATAAAAAACCCGGGCCATTCGGATTGGGGATTTCCTCAAGTGCATGATCCTAAAAGAAATAATAATCAATTGAGGTATTTCCCATTGCGCCAATCGGCTCTATAGGATTTTAATTCCCATTGGGTCGATTGTCGGTATGTATTTAATTATCCCAGTGGAAAAACAATTAAATTAGGCTAATGGAGCATTCAACTATAAGAGTTATGTGTTGTATTGAACTATATAATTTATTGCAATAAAAGCATTTAAATTAGGATTAGTGCCTATAAAAAACATGACAATACCATAGTGCCTCATCTGGATTAATGAAACTAGCCGGAGACAGACACAATGGGGTTGACATGTACAACTAAAGTTACCTTAAAAAGACCATTATGATGAACTACACCATCTTGGTCCTTTAACAATGATAATAGTGAATATTCTGTGTGCAGCAACATCTTTCCTTGTCTATCATCTTGTGTTTCAGGTTGTCCTTCATTTCGAATTGTCAAAATTTTAATCTGGTAATAATCATCAGTTTTTTCTTTCCTTGCAAGACATTGAACTATACTCTTAACTGGACTAGGCCCTAGTTTAGGCCCTAATAAGTAAGGACCAGCCTTACGGACATACTTATCAGGTACGGGAGTGCCAGGGGGTGGTACATCATTTTTATTAATTAAAGGTTTCGTCTTTTTATTCGAATGAGGTCCCAATTTTTTTGAATTCTTAAGCACTGAACTAGATGAACTCCCATAGGCTGATAGCCTTGCGATCTTCGGACTCGGTTGAAGTAGCAAAGGTCGACTACGTTTTCCGTGATTTACTGTACTTTCTGGCCTTTCTTGATCCATGTCGTGACACTTTTCGAACGGTTAGTTCTGTATTAAATTGAGATAAATAGTCAGAATTTCTAACCACACTCTTATTTATCAGTACACGTAATCTATTTACGTATGTAAATATCGTAAGAGAGTTACCTAAGTATTCAGCACTTTTATTTACTGAATTAAATAAATTGAACTTCAATTTCGTTGTACTGACACAGATGTAAAACAAAAAACATATGATTGTTATTTTGGAATGCGGCAACACTTTCGAAATGGAATCGACTTGAATGGAAAATGATTAAAAAGTTCTTTTTTTTTGCAATTCACTGTATTTATGTTGTGTGAATCCGTTATTAATATGTATTTGTAATTTGGCGAAGTACTATTTGATTTATTCAAAAAGTGATGTAACATCTCATTATTATTTTCCAATTTTGTGCAACACTTTTTCATTATTAGCAAATTTGACAGATTTCTAACCATGTTTTTGTCGTGACCATCGTTTCTTTTTTTTCGTGCACTGGGCGATATAATATTGTGAAATAACAAAAAAATAAAATAATTGTAAATATCACAGAGATCAGCATGTGGAAAGGCTTAAGATTAACACAGTCACAATTAACTAAGATACATTTCAATGGCCACAAATTGCAGCCAATCGGTGTCCCGGCCCTCGATTCAGTATTAAATCAGTGGTATGAATTTTGTAAAAAGCCACCGAAAGGTTTTGAAAAATATTTTCAGCCCGGTGCAAGCCAAAAACAGACAAAAAAAAGTGAAAAAGATGACTCCCCTGCACCATCAAAAACTACACCACCCCCGTCAAAACCTTCATCATCACAAGATAAATGGAACATAAATATGTTCTCCAGTAGTTCAGGAAGTGGTAGAGGAGGAGGTAGAGGCGGCTACGACAATCAGGACCGAGAAAAATGGATGATGTTTGGAGCAATGGGTGTCGTAACATTATTGGCATCGATCGCTTACTTCGAGCTCAGGTACCGAGAGATAAGCTGGAGAGACTTCGTCAACATGTATTTAAACAAAGGAGTCGTCGAGAAACTGGAAGTTATAAATAAAAAGTGGGTTAGAGTAAAATTACAACCAGGTGCAGCACTAGAAGGTAAAGTCATATGGTTTGCAATAGGCAGTGTTGATTCATTTGAAAGAAACTTGGAGAATGCACAAATAGAATTGAATGTAGACCCACCACACTTTGTTCCTGTAATTTATAAAACTGAAGTGGAAGCTGCAAGTTTGACTGGAATGTTGCCAACTCTGTTAATAATTGGTTTCTTAATTTATATGATGAGAAGATCAGCTAACATGATGGGGGGAGCCGGTCGTAAAGGTGGAGGTTTATTTGGTGGTGTTATGGAGTCAACAGCTAAATTGATAAACCCAACAGACATTGGTGTAAAATTCAGAGATGTTGCTGGTTGTGAAGAAGCTAAAATTGAGATTATGGAATTTGTTAATTTCTTAAAAAATCCTCAGCAATACATTGATTTAGGAGCTAAAATTCCTAAAGGTGCGCTGCTTACTGGTCCTCCTGGTACTGGAAAGACATTACTTGCTAAAGCAACAGCTGGAGAAGCCAATGTTCCCTTCATAACGGTGTCTGGTTCTGAATTTCTGGAAATGTTTGTCGGTGTAGGACCTTCTAGAGTTCGCGATATGTTTTCTATGGCACGTAAACATGCACCTTGCATTCTCTTTATTGATGAAATTGATGCGGTCGGTAGAAAGAGAGGTGGACGTAATTTCGGTGGACATTCTGAACAGGAGAATACTCTCAATCAGCTCCTTGTCGAAATGGATGGGTTTAATACGACTACAAATGTAGTAGTACTCGCCGCTACAAACAGGGTTGACATTCTTGACAAAGCGTTACTCCGACCTGGCAGATTTGATAGACAAATCTTTGTTCCTGCACCGGACATTAAAGGCAGAGCTTCCATTTTCAAAGTACATTTAGGCCCTTTGAAGACCACACTGAATAAAGACAACTTGGCACGCAAAATGGCTGCATTAACCCCAGGTAAAGCGTTTCATCTCTTAAACATATTTTTGATATATGAATCTTATGACTTTGATCATTTTAAAACATTACAAGTTGATTTAAATTAACCGTAATTTTTTCAGGCTTTACAGGTGCGGACATTGCTAATGTATGTAATGAGGCAGCATTAATTGCTGCCAGAGAACTCGCTCATGATATCAATATGAAGAACTTTGAGCAAGCTATAGAGCGGGTTGTCGCTGGTATGGAGAAAAAATCCAACGTCTTACAACCTGATGAGAGAAGGATCGTAGCATATCATGAAGCTGGACATGCGGTAGCAGGCTGGTTCCTGCAACATGCAGATCCATTGCTCAAAGTATCCATTATCCCTAGAGGCAAAGGATTGGGTTATGCGCAGTATTTACCCAAAGAACAATATTTGTACAGCAAGGAACAGCTTTTTGACCGAATGTGTATGACTCTAGGAGGAAGAGTGAGTGAGGAAATATTCTTTGGAAGAATAACAACCGGTGCTCAAGATGATTTAAAGAAAATAACCCAAAGCGCTTACGCCCAAATTGTTCATTACGGTATGAATGCGAAAGTCGGAAATGTATCCTTTGAAATGCCACAGCCTGGAGAAATGGTTATAGATAAACCGTATTCAGAGAAAACTGCCGAACTCATCGATACAGAAGTTAGAGAGCTAATAAATTCAGCACACAGACATACAACAGAATTACTGACTAAGCACAAAGATAATATTACCAAAGTCGCAGAGAGATTACTTAAGCAGGAGATATTAAGTAGAGATGACATGATAGAGTTGTTGGGGCCTAGACCTTTCCCCGAGAAGAGTACATATGAGGAGTTTGTAGAAGGGACTGGATCTCTGGAAGAAGATACAACACTTCCCGAAGGACTCAAAGACTGGAACAAGGAAAAGCCAACAGACAGCGTGCCTTCCGCCAGTAAAAACTAAGCAATCGTATTATGTAGAATCTTTTTAGTCAGTTTTATGTGAAATAAACGTAACATATAAGACATAAAAGACTTGTTTTGAATTGGATATTTTGAATACCTGATTGTGAATATTACAAAATCGAACATTGAAACATATGTTGTAAAATTTCTATTTATAATTAGCTAAAAACTAATTGTGAATTTGTCGGTTTTAATTTGAATACTTTTTTTTTTTATTATTATTTTACCTTCGTAAGCATTAAAGTATAATATCAATCCAAACTTTATGGAGGCTTTATTCCCACCCGGCGCTGCGCGTACGCATATCAGTTCTCGCGACTTCCTACACCTTAATTGTGTCTGACAAATTCGAGCCTCTATAAAATTGGAATTGTCTAATACAAATTTCATTTATTTTCACTGTTCGATTTTGTATTCACGGTTGGGTATTTATAACATGGATTATTATAAAAGCACTGCTTTCAGCTTTGCTATGTTGTGTGCATTTTGGCTAAATGTATTTATTAGTTGTTTTTATGACGTAAATAATTTAATGCTGTAGTTGGATTATTTTGTTAAATAAATAAATGATGATTTTAAACAAAAACTGTTATTTTAACATGATTTAGAAAACATATTTAAGTACGGTTTAATCAAAATACATGGACTTGTTACTGAAATAATAGTTACGTAAATATAACATGTATTTAAGTAACTATTTTTAAATCAGATTACAGGAAAGACCTGAAGTAAAAAGATTTTCTAGGTGAATCTTCTGAAAACTGGGGCCTAGCACGACATTTTGCGAGAAAGTATTCGTAAAATTTATATGATATTTGTTGGTGTATACTTTACGCCCGATGCCGATGACGTTGTTACTTTCTCGAAAATTTTCGTGCTGGTTCCCAGTTGGTCTCAACAGCCGAAAACACAGTACTGAGAGAAATCATTTTTATGTTATCCTAGATTACAAAAAGATGGCGTTGATTTAGAAATTGGACCGATTTTGTTCTATCTACCATACTCAAAGACGTTTAATACACGCTAAGGGAGCCTCTTACTGTAAGTTTATAATTAAGCTTAAATATGATATAACAAAGATATAAATAAATTAATGAAAAGGTTGGGGATTTCCGGAGTTCAGGTGCTTTTAATAAAATAATACGATTATATTAATCTACTGTCACTTGTCTGAATAAAAGTCCACGGTACTTTGTTCACATTTGATATAAAGCAAGGACGAAATGGTATACATAGTTGTAGAAAATGAGTAATTATATTATACTCAAATATAAGTTCGTTCAACAACTTATTTTGCGTCAGTCGTCGCAAAACCGGATTATAATATACAATGCACCTCATAATATGGTATACAAAAAATCACATACGTCTCTCGAAATTTCTTATAAGTCGCAACACTTGTTTTAATTTGGAAGAGGCGTCGCCAGTCAGCCCTCTCCCCGGGAATATACCTACTACGTCGTATAAAACCATAGTAATGGCAGCTCCCCCTCCCCTCCCCTTGCTGCTAACGACGCCCTTGGTCGATACAAGGCCAATTAGTACCAAAATCTAGCTTCAAAGAATTAAAAATGATAATAAGATATTCGACTCCTCAATCAAAAAGATGTCAAACTTGCGAATAGTAAAAAATGTTTTTGACGACTGCTAAGTTCAGATATGAAGAAGCCACCTTAATTATTCGTTCTACAACACATTTTGCGGTTTATATTATAAACTTAATGAAGATAATTAATATTGTAAATAGTTCTCATTCGAACTTGATCTTTTATGTACAGTTTTCTAATTGGAACAAGCAGCCGGTGTTAGCAGTTCCGTTGAATTACCTAACCGTAAATCGAAACACTATTATGCCACTCTACATAAAATTAGACATTTCCTACATTTTTTTATTGTAGATCCTCATGTACTTGTGAACATTTGTTTTGTGATCAAACGTCAAAATAATAGCAAGTGTAAACAACTGCTAAGGCATTGAAAGTTTAATTCAAAGGAAGGTCAAAGGCGAACGCGTTCTCTTTTTCTCGGCTCACAAAAGTAAACGTTATTATTCCACTTTTTTTTTAGCATACTCTTAAGAAAGGGACATCAAAAGTATTTTCAATACAAAAAGGATAGAGAATAAGGAATGGGTCGTTTAAAACGTAATGTTAAAAAATCTTACTGTAATGTTAAAAAATCTTACTGTAATGTTAAAAAATCTTACTGTAATGTTAAAAAATCTTACTGTAATGTTAAAAAATCTTACTGTAATGTTAAAAAATCTTACTGTAATGTTAAAAAACACTAGTTTGGATGGATGTTTGATCCGGATGAAATTTTGTATGGATGTAGAGCATAGCCTGGAAGAACGTATAGGCTACTAAGATTTTTCCGCGCGACTGGAATCGTAGGCAACAGTATATTAAATAAGATTTTTTTTAAAGTAGAGATTTCTATCCGACAATTTTTTTTTAGCATACTCTTAAGAAAGGGACATCAAAAGTATTTTCAATACAAAAAGGATAGAGAATAAGGAATGGGTCGTTTAAAACGTAATGTTAAAAAATCTTACTGTAATGTTAAAAAATCTTACTGTAATGTTAAAAAATCTTACTGTAATGTTAAAAAATCTTACTGTAATGTTAAAAAACACTAGTTTGGATGGATGTTTGATCCGGATGAAATTTTGTATGGATGTAGAGCATAGCCTGGAAGAACGTATAGGCTACTAAGATTTTTCCGCGCGACTGGAATCGTAGGCAACAGTATATTAAATAAGATTTTTTTTAAATAAAAAAAGTGTTATAATAGTTTACAAATTAATTAGGTCTCAAATAGAAACTGTCAATAGCTCCTATCAACTCTTATCACAGAATCGTTTATCAATATAGATACATTTTTCAATGCTAAAGTGTGTTGTTACTTTGGCGCCATTTAAAATACCCTTCGGGTAAGCACATGTCATCAAGTGCTTGAAAATTTCGGCACAAGTTATTTTTTTTAAAGTAGAGATTTCTATCCGACAATTTTTTTTTAGCATACTCTTAAGAAAGGGACATCAAAAGTATTTTCAATACAAAAAGGATAGAGAATAAGGAATGGGTCGTTTAAAACGTAATGTTAAAAAATCTTACTGTAATGTTAAAAAATCTTACTGTAATGTTAAAAAATCTTACTGTAATGTTAAAAAACGCTAGTTTGGATGGATGTTTGATCCGGATGAAATTTTGTATGGATGTAGAGCATAGCCTGGAAGAACGTATAGGCTACTAAGATTTTTCCGCGCGACTGGAATCGTAGGCAACAGTATATTAATAAGATTTTTCCGCGCGACTGGAATCGTAGGCAACAGTATATTAAATAAGATTTTTTTTAAATAAAAAAAGTGTTATAATAGTTTACAAATTAATTAGGTCTCAAATAGAAACTGTCAATAGCTCCTATCAACTCTTATCACAGAATCGTTTATCAATATAGATACATTTTTCAATGCTAAAGTGTGTTGTTACTTTGGCGCCATTTAAAATAGCCCTTCGGGTAAGCACATGTCATCAAGTGCTTGACAATTTCGGCACAAGTTATTTTTTTTTAAAGTAGAGATTTCTATCCGACAATTTTTTGTTAGCATACTCTTAAGAAAGGGACATCAAAAGTATTTTCAATACAAAAAGGATATAGAATAAGGAATGGGTCGTTTAAAACGTAATGTTAAAAAATCTTACTGTAATGTTAAAAAACGCTAGTTTGGATGGATGTTTGATCCGGATGAAATTTTGTATGGATGTAGAGCATAGCCTGGAAGAACACATAGGCTACTAAGTGTTTTCCGCGCGACTGGAGTCGTAGGCAACAGTATATTAAATAAGATTTTTTTTAAAATAAAAAAAGTGTACCTCTGGGTTAGTCCAATAAAACCATTGGAGGGGTTATAAAAAAGTTTATTTTAGTAAATTGCGGCCCTTTCGTGAACTGTTATACATAATCTATACTATAAAAGATATTGTGAAGTAATATGTAATTAAAATCGTCACAATTGCTTTTCTTTATGGAAAAACGAAATGAAAATTATTGCTTTATTTCACTTACGACTAGCTTGACCGTGGCGCCATCTAGCTAGTTAATATTAAGAAAGTGGAAGAAACAGGTAAAGTTTAAGAAAAAAAGAAAAATTAAACGAATTCATAGTTTGTTTTTTTTAAAGATTTGGAAAGCGAAACGAAGTCCTCAGTTTCCTTACATCGGATAAGGAAAAATGAACACAATAAGGTGTATAAAATAACTCACTACAATTTCGAGTACCAATATATTTAATTGGCCGCTGGCTGAAATCAAAAAAATTACATTTGCCTGCCATCTCCACTTTACTTTAACATAACGCGAGTAGAGCGCGGCAACGCCGTACCGTGCGCGTTCCTTTTCACCTCTGTCCACACTGAACTTTAACAAATAAAAACAGGGTTATATTAAAATTATAATATGAAAATATTCAAATATTGGTTGAACATACATCCAACCTACTTTCTGTTTATTTAAATATTCACTACATTACTTTATACATCACCAATATCTTAAGTAAATTCAGTTTTTTGTACAATATAAAAAGAATCTTACATTACTTCTATGTTTACACGAAAGAAATGTAACGCCCGCCTTCTAATTAAACTTGATCTAACCGAGCGAACGGCAAATTAGACAAAAATTTAACAAAAAAAAATATTAAAATTATGGTAATTATTACAAGTAACTAACACTATTATTTCATGTTCAACATTTCATGTCAATTATTTTATTATTACCTATGCTTAACATTACCCTACGATAAATCATTATAAACGATGAAAATGTATCTCCTTGATATCATTCAACAATTATCCATTAACAATTTGCAATCCGTTACGCGCAGATCGAACGTAAGTTAAAACTAATCTCAGTAACAACAAAGGTCCACATCAGTGACAGTCTCTCAGTTTTTCTGCCTTGGGCTTGCGGCCTCGCTTCCTGCCCGCGGTAACGCCGGCCAGCACCATCGCAGCGCGCTTGGCGACGCACGACTTGCAGAACCAGTCCTCGGTGGCGCCCGGCTCCTCCGTGATGCCCACGCACTCCCAATGGTACCAGCCGTCGCACCCATCGCAGCCGATCATCGGAGAGCCGTTGTCCTGCCGGCCGCACGCGGGACACACCCATATCTTGTTCCCCTGCTCGTCCACGTAGTACGGCGTCGGCAGCGGCCCGCTCGGCTTCGGCGCGGCCGCTGGCGATTTCTCCGGTATCGACTCGCTTTCCTCGAAGCTTTCCATATGCCCCTTTTTGGCTTGCGATTTAAACAATATCCGTTTATATTTCGAATGACTCGATGGTGGCCTGTTCTTTCTAGGTGGAGAGTTCCCGGACGGAGGGGACGAGGGTTGCCCCTCGACTTCGGAGACATGATTATGCTTCGAGTGCTTTTGCTTCGGCGGCCTCGTTACCAGGGCGGATATCTGCGCTAGCTCCGGCGACCGGCTGTGCTCGCGAGACCGTGGTTCCTCTTTCGGTGGCGGACTGTCTTCCTCCTCTTTTTTGACAACCGGCTTAATATTGAGCTTGAAGATATCCGGCGAACTCGGCGGCATCGGTGAGTTTGAATTCGAGGAGGCCAGTTTTAGTGTTAGCTTGGGAACTAGTCCATCGGCAGTCTTTTCCTTTTTCTTCTCTTTCTTTTCTTTTTTTATCCTGTCTTTCTCTTCTTGCTTTTCATCCTTGTCTCTCTTTTTTTCAGATTTATCTTTGTTTTTGTCCTTCTTATCTTTTTTCTTTTTTAATTTGATACCATCTTTATCTTTCCTTTCTTTTTTATGGGCTTTGTCTTTCTTTTTGTCTGCAGATTCGCTGTCTCCGACGTGACTAATTTCAGGTGATGGCAACCTGACTAGTTGGGGCGGAGGCTCGGGCTCTAGCTGGGCGATGACCGGGGGTGGCTCCGGAGAGGGTAGTCGGACCGGTGTAGGTGGCTCCTTCGGGAGTTCCCGTCTTACAGGATCAACTTTAGGAGGGTTCAGTTCTATAGTTATATCCGGCTGTACAGGTGGCATTTTATACAACGATTTATGTTCCTTGTGTGACTTTGATTTTGGTTTTTGTAAAATATTTGGAATGGTTGGAGATTTGTGCTTATTATCGTGTCTATCTTTATCTCTGTGCATAACTGGAGATTTATGCATTCCCCGATCTTCTTCGTTATCAACGGGGATCACTTCTAAGCTTGGGCGCCGTAACATCGGCGGTATTTTCATCGACTGTGACCTCGACGTGTGTGGGAAATTTCCCATGGGCATTAAACTATTTGGTAAACCAGGGCCTAGACCGCCAGTAAGAAAACTGGGACCTGGAATTAGCCCTGGGCCACTTGCTAAAGCAAAGGGATTCGTTAGCAAATTTGGAGATGGTAATCCTCTCAATGCTGGATTATTTGCTAGCCCTGCCAGGAAATCACTACCTGGTATTAGTCCAGGATTTGGTATTAGGCCTGGTCCAGGTATCAAGCCCCTGCCTGGAGGCATTGAAGAGAAAAATGGAAATCCTGGTGGCATTTGCGGTAATTTCGCATCATTCTTTGGCCTACTTGATTTAACTTTTGCATTTCCAAGTTTCATTTTCTTCTTTTCCGCTTGCGCCATTTCCATTGCCAGTTGTTGCTGTTGCTTTTTGAGTAACTTTGCTTCTAATTTAGCAGCTTTGTCTTTTTTGTCCTTATGTTTCTTTTCTTTTTTAATTTTAGGACTGACACTAGCTACATCTTTGGAATATGGAAGTTGCAATGACTTGTTGATTGATATACTTGGTCTAGGTTCTGGTTGTACAATTTTATCCTGTGGCATATCCAGGGAGTCATCATCAATACTAATTACTTCATGAGCCCTCATGTCAATTTCTTTTGACAAGTCTAAAGCACTAAAATTATTGTTCACAACAGAATCATTGTTCACATGAACCTTTTCACTAGTGTTATTAGAATTTTGTAACCTTGAGATCACCAAATCAGGATTTTGTTGCGGTGCTGTAACTTCCGGTGGAACCTTATCTTCTTTATTTTTGTTCGTTATTCTTTTAAATATATTAACTTTTGATCTATCTGGCTGGGATGCTAATTTTTCTTCTACAATTATTTCCTTTTTTATCTCTGTCTCAGGTATTAATGAATTTGAAGATTGATTTTTATGTACAGGTAAAGCGTTAGAAATCAATGGAGACTTGGAAATTGGTATTTTTCTTGGTACAGGGATAGCATCCTCACTGGAAGTCATAGGTCTTGTAATGGGTGGGGGTAGTGTGTCAGGTGGTTCTTGTTTGATAACAGGCCTGATTACCTCAGGGACGGGAAGATTGGAGATTGGAGCTGGTGGTAAAGTTTGCGGCAAAGGCACTAAAGGTTTTGGAGGTCCTGGTGCTTTCGGCGCTGGCATTGTCACATGATTATGATGTGTAGGATGGACATCTTTACTCTTCATTGAATGTCCAGGAGGATACCTGTCCAATTTATTGCTATCCTTGGATTTACTACTTTCACCTTTATGACTTTTATCTTTTCTTTTACTCTTCATGATCTTACCATTTAACAATTTACTCTTTTTAGATTTTTTATCACTTTTATCTAAAATTGGTGCTTTCATGGGATTTGAATGATGTGAATTAACTTTATGCTTGTCATGATGTTTTTCAGAAACTATTGTAGGAGGTCTAGCTTCAGGTAATTTCCCTTCGCGGGCTGGGGATAAAAAACCAGACATAGTCATAATTACACTGCTGATTTCTCTAGTTCTCTCTTCTTCTTCCAGCCTTAGTCTGGGCCTTTTACTATTTGGTAATGATACAGGGTCAATTGGCCGTTTAAATATGTCTTTTGTTTTTTCAGGACTATCTGTGACTGATATTTCAGGACTCGTACATGAAGTGCTGCTTTCTATATTATCAATACCATTTTGCCTAATTTCCACAGTGCCTGCAACAACCGGTGTGTCCCTTTCCTTTTCAGGGTACATGGGAGGAAGATGTTCATGAACATGCATCGGTCTTGTGACGACTTCATGACTACCCGGTTTTAGAAAATTTAGGTTTGATTCCTTTGGTTTAGGAAATTTTTCAGTTTTAACTGGTGGTGGTACAGGGGGCACAGATCTTGTGTACTCCGCTAACTCTGGCAAATGGACATGGAGGTCTCGGAACACTAATCCTAGGTCATGTAAATTTGGTTCAGTTCTATTGAATTCTTCGGCGTATCTGTTAGCTTGTGTTCCAAGTGTACATATGTACTTCTCCAATACATGTACTAGAATATCCAGGGGCGTCGAGTTTATACCGTTCCATCCTATAGTCTGACATATTTGCGCAACATTCCTTCGTAGTATCTCGCGGGCGTACGCCTCTGACATAATGACACCAACAAAGTTATCTGGAACAAACGTATTTATCGAAGTTATCACAACAAAACAATTGAAAAATCTATTTCACAGAATTAGCCATCTAATTTTAGTATCATTAGGTGATAATTTAACTGTCGTAAACACGTTTATATGGCTAAAACTGTAAATCTCATGATTTTTATACCTGCAAGTGTCTAGTAGTACAGAGACGATGATCCGAACAAGTGAAAACGTCACGTTTGGAACACACATGTATGCTTCCCTATAATCCTTGAATTTCACGGATAAGTTATCATAATACATAAACTGGTTTTATTGCAAAATAATGAAGTGTTTACGTAAAAACTTCTCAGCATTCTAAAAACACAGTGCCCCGTGCGCCATGATTGCATTTTGGGTTGTCAATGTTTAGTGTTGCATGTTTATAATAAACGAAATGGCGGTCTATTATGAAAGCGTTCATTTAAATAAAAATTACCAAAGTAGACAAAGTTTTGTAGAATTAAATAAGACTAATAAATGAAATCTTACATATTCAAAAACTAAAATTTAGCTTTTGAATTAAACAATTTCTTTTGAAAGGTATTTAAAAAATAAATTTACATAAAGATAATATTCACCAAATAAAACAGTGAGGTTATCCGAAAAAGAAACTAAACGTGCCTTGCGGTTTTACGGGCGTTTATTTTTTTTTTTAAGTTCTCATAATAATTTTATTATTTTAAAACTTGAATATGAAATGGTTTATAGGTATCCAGGATATACACAGGTAATTAAAAAAAATGATAAATCCCTATTTATGTTCAATTCCGATTGCACTTCTTGAGTTTCTAGTAAACACAGTGTGTATGTGTAATATGAGTAATTTCTTTGAATTTATTGTTAAAAGTTAACATTTGCGTTTTTGTTTAAATTACGAGTATACGATTGGAATTTCCGTTAATATTAAAAAAAATATAGGGCAAACATTTTTTTGAAAAATATTTTTTTAATCATTCAACATTTTCAAAACGTTTGACATGACATTTGTCAAACAATACCGCAAATAGGGTTTGACGATGTGCTTTTGTAGAAAGAATTTCGTATTTCATGATTTTATACATGAATCGTTCATATAAGTTTGTTATGTACAGAAATAATAACAAGAAATATATGCATTGGAATATAAATACTACCCGGAACTTTGATTTTGCCCTCAGCCAAGCCAGGTCTTGCAATAATCATAAAAAAGCCTGTAAGGTCAACCTTTCAATACATTTTTGGTAATTGTGTTATTAGTTCCTAACAATAAAAATGACAACATCTTCGGAGGACGTCTTATTGAGTGTTGGATACGTGAGATATAAGAAGGGAGATGGTACCCTTTACGTGATGAATCAGAGATTAGCTTGGATGCTGGAGAATCGAGATACAGTTGCAGTATCTCATAAATATGCTGATATAAAAAGTAAGTAGGCATACTATAAGTTATAATCTTTAAATAAACTTTCTTAGGGGCCTGAACTTATATTTGAATAAATTTAAATATCTCTGTGTTAACTAGTCCCTGTAGGACTAATGTTGGAATGTAAATTAGCTGACAATGATGATTTCTATATATTAAGATTCAGTAATTGTATCAATCTAAACAACAAATACATTTTAAAAAGGTTTAATGCTTGCTTATACAGCATACACTATAATAGTTTACTTCCTTTGAAAAAAGTGGGACCAAATGATAGCTATTCTCCATTAAACAAAAAAGAATCACAAGTCACATACATACATAAAAAATGATCTAACTGAGAACCACCTTTTTGATGTCAGTTAAAAAGTAATCCTAATTTAAAGAAAAGACAATAGAGTATTTGTAAATTATGCATTAATGTTTTATTTCATAAATTCATTTAAAGCATTATTGCAAATATGGTTTAAGTGTAGCTTGCATTAGACATGTATTTAAAAACTAATTACTGACACTATTAATGTTTTAGCCCAAAAAATCTCACCTGTGGGAAAGCCGAAAGTCCAACTCCAAGTTGTGTTACACGATGGCACATGTTCAACTTTCCATTTTGTTAATCCGGCCGGAGCAGATGCACAGGCCAAAGATCGGGACCAGGTTAAAATGTTACTACAGAACCTACTGCCCAAATTTAAAAGACAAATTGATGGAGAACTAGAGATGAAATCAAGGTAATTTTAGAGAAAGAGAGAGATAATGATAGAATGAGATAGAGTACTTTTCAATTTGGTAGAGGGTATAATAATCATACTTCATACTAATATTAAAAATGAGACAGTTTAGATGGATGGATGGATGTTTGTTAAAAATTGTAGGTTCAACACCTGAACAGATCTCGTTGAAATTTGGCATAAATGGAGAGCATAGTCTGGAAGAATAAATGGCTACTTACTTTTTTTTACGTTGCTGGGGAAAGCTACCTACAAAATGGAGCAGAACACTTTTTTACTTTTTAATTCTAAATTGTTTTTACTATGAAAATATTTAACTCCTCATACATGGCATTATTAACTAAATGTTGTATAGAGTATACAAATTATTTATATTCCTAATGTATGAATGTATATGTTTTTTTGTCTACATTTCAGACTTTTGTCACTCCATCCGACTTTAAAGCATTTATATGAAGATTTAGTTATATCTAAAGTTATAAGCAGTGAGGAATACTGGAATACACCTACATTGAAACATTATACAGATTCAAGTAATGTTAAACAAGAGGCTGGTAAGAATTATACAATAATTTTTTGTACTATTTTACTGATAGACTCACTTATTGGTTGCCGGAAGAATAATTCTAGTCACTTTCTGCCTCGCACAGCCGCGTTGTGTCCTCGGCGGTATTTCCAAACCAATACGACCTAGGGTCCTTCAAGAAGTGAGCCTGTCATTTCCTCAAAGGCCGGCAATGCATCTGTGGTTCCTCTGGTGTTGCGGATGTCCATGGGCGTCGTTGACCACCTCGGTGTTCTCGCCGCTCGTTTGCCCCCTTTTAATATAAAAAAAAAAAAAATTTCCCCTTCCCACTTTGTTGTTAGGCAGGGAAAGGGTAGTTGGATATGGCAAAGAAGTATTGTAAGGGAAATATTCGCTTTTTGTGACAATAACAAGGTGGCAGGTGACCATTTCTGTTATATAAAATTTAACACTAAACTTCAAAACATTTATCCAATTTTTCTACATCGAAACTTACTGATATTATAAAGAAAGTCTGATGTTTATTAGAATTTGTAGCCTAAACTGCTAAATGGATCTCTACAAAATTTGGCATAGATGTTGAGCATAGTCTGTTAGAACACATAAGCTAAATACTTTTGTTTTTTAATTTCATGCTATTCCACTCAGACGGTGACGCGAGCGAAAGCTAGTGTATTGATATATATGAAAATATTCTCCGGAGTTTTTAGTTAAAAATGTTTGTCTTATACCTATTTATGTATTTACTCAGGTGTGTCGGGAGCATTTCTTGCTGATATACAACCACAGACAGATGGTTGCAATGGACTGAAATATAACCTAACTCAAGATATAATAGACGCTATATTCAAAACATATCCAGCGGTTAGGAAGAAACACATAGATTATGTTCCTAATAAGATGACTGAAGCCGAATTTTGGACCAAATTCTTTCAATCACATTATTTTCATAGGTAAAAATTGCAACAATTTAATTGTTTTTATCAATTTATTGATAATTCTGCAGTAAAATACTAATAAGATAAACGAAAAGTAGGGTCAGATTATTCTAAAAATTATTTTAAATTGGAATTTATTTTTGATATCTGTTTTTTTTTTAGTCATTATTAATCAAGATCACATAATGATAATTATTAAATAATTGTTGCATAATTTAATATAATAATGTTTATAATATTATAGGGATAGGATAGCATCATCTTCAAGTAAAGACTTGTTTGGGGAGTGCGCCAAGTTGGATGACCAAGCCATAGCCTCCGCTATGAAGAATACTACATTAGATCTCACAGTATGTAAATATTTATTCTTACATATGTATTAAGGGTAAGGCACTATTAATTTTTAATAATTTTAATGATATAATATCAATTATTATTATTTAAAAAAAAACTTGTGTGATAAATTTTGTTCATGTACAGTTTAACGTATCTGGATGAAAATTAGAATTAAAAACGATTAAAGTTTGGAAAACCGCATAGGATATTAGTAGTTTTTTTTTAATTCATCCAGATGAAATCTCTGGCTACTACTAGTTATTTTATAAAAATCTTACGAAAGTTAAAAAAAAAACAACTTTAAATTCATAATAATAATAAACATTTAACCAGCTCAAAGACACATTACAAGATAACACGTGAACAAAAAATATAAACGAGAAAAAGAAAACTAACTATTAAAAATCAAAATTGACAAGATAAATTGCAGAATTAGGTTAAGTTTGTGTAAAAAAGTTTCTATAAATGAATATTTTCTTCATTATTTTAGGTGGATTTACCGCAGTTCATAGAGCCAGTGCCGCTGCTGCCAGCAGAGGACGAGGCGCCGCACGACAAGGACCGCGGCGACAGCACCTCCATACACCGCAATATGATCAAACGATTCAACCAACATTCTATCATGGTGAGCCATTCAATAATAATAATCACAAGAGATTATTAATGTGTGACCACTAATAGTAATTATTAATTAGTGATTTTTTATAATTATTATTATTATATAATTATGATTTTTTATAATTATTATTATAAAAAATCACTAATTAATAATTATTATTTTGTGTATCAGAGATTATTATTTTGTGATTAAATTATTAATATTTGATCATTAATTAACAAAGACTAAACCTATTATTAAATTAATAATCTGACAAATTCTGTTGATAATGGATCTAAAGAATATATTTGATTAAATTGTGTTATTAAAAATAATTAGGTTGTAAATAATTTATGCGTATTTTCAGGTGCTCAAAGCTAGTCATAAAACAAATTCTAGTAATAGTAATAGCAGTAATAGTAAAACAACAAATAATAATAACAAAGTAGTAGAAAATGGTGTAAGAGAGACAAATGGAGTGACGGAAAAAAGGCCGGCGGAGGAGAAATGTAGTACAGAACCAATAGAGAAGAAGAAGAGAATATTAGAGAAAATACATTACGAAGATCTAGAAGATTCGAATACGAATGGAGAGGCGCAGGAATTAAAATTATCAAAGGTAAGTTTTGAAAATGTCCAGCTTAGTCTCAAATCTCGAAGCAATTTGGCTTATATTTAACTAGCTTTAGCCCGCGACTCCGTCCGCGTGGAATTAAAAAAAAATAGTTTGTGGCCTATGTGTTCTTCCAGACTATGCTCAACATCTATGCCAATTTCATCGAGATCCGTTCAGTTTTAGCTACAAACTCTAACAAACATCCATTCATCCATTCATCCATCCAAACATTTATAATATCAGTAAGATGTTAGATTAATTGTGTTGTATAAAATGTCATTTTTTATAGTTCTTTTTTTAATTTGTTTCAGGTAGAAAGATATTTATTAGGACCGTCATCACAGATGAGTCAGACAGTGAACACGACAAACCCTCCGCCTCTTTCAGCCCTCGCTTCAGTCTGTCAGGTAAGTTAATATAGATTCTAAAATACCTAAAAGGTGTTTTAAGATGTTTAGTGTGAGGTGTGTATGGTTTGTATGGTGTGTATGATGTGTATGACGTGTATCTGTATGGTGTGTAGGCGTGGAGCGGCGGGCAGCAGTGCCTGCGGCCGGTGCGCGTGGGCGCGGGCGCGGCGGTGGGCGCGCTGGGCGAGCTCAGCCCGGGCGGCGCGCTCATGCGCCACCAGCACGCCGCCTCCATGGCACGTTAGTATGCCTTTCTAGGCGACATTACACTCACACAAACTACACATCTCCCTTTATCCTACTCCCGTAGTCTCTCTCATCTCATCTCAGTCACTCTCTTCTTCATGTCACCTTTAAATCCATCTCTTTCTATGTCTATCTGTACCGCTGTACCTCATAATTAACGTCCTCCATGTAACATGCGATTCATCCCTCCTCATAACATGCCCATATCATGCTAACCTTTTACTCCTTACCTTCTCTACCACTGGGGCTACTCTCAAACTTGCTATTCTATTCATCACCAGCTCACTATATGTCCCCACTGAGGGGAGGAGTCTACCCTTAGTTAAGGGTGATTAGGCCTTAGTCACGCTTCACTGGGATTTTTTTTGGGGTTGGGGTTGGGCACTGGGCGTTGACTTACACATATATTCGAATTTCTTTGTCGATATGTGCATCACGATGTTTTCTTTCATCTGAAGAACGTCGGGTAAATTATTTCCTACCCCTCAATGGGGACGTTGTGACGACGATAACCGTATTTATTGCTATTCTATTCAGTTTTTATAGTGTAGATGTTTATTAGAGCTGATCCCCGTGGAGGTGAAGTCGGAGCTGCACCGGCTCTATCTGTCGTGCGGGGAGGTGCTGCGGGAGCTGTGGCGCAGCTTCCCGCAGCCGGCGGCGGGCGGGGGCGGTGCGGGGGGCGCGGGGGAGGCGGACGACGCCGCGCGCGCACACGCGTTCTATGAAGCCTTGTTGAGGTTTAGGAATGTTAAACTAAGGCCTTTCGAGGTAAGTTTTATCGATTCATTATATTCATTTAGAATTTTTTTTTCAGATATTAATTTCTAAGTTTAACAGAAAATGTTTTTTTTTTTAAACTTTAAGTGTTTTTTTTTCAGCTGTGAATTCACAGCTTCGGTTCCAAGTACTTTTAACCCTTGATTCGATAGTTCCTGTTCCAGTGTTCGTCACAACGAATTACTGATTAAAAAAATCTATTTCATTCATTTTTCATATCAAAAAACATGAGTACTAAATTTTTTTTACAAAAAACTTCGTCGAATTAAGGGTTAAGATTATCCTGAATTTTTTTCTTTACTTTAAAATTCAATATTTCTCCCCTTACAATCACTTTGCTTTAATGGTTATATGCAAAATTTTTAATAGGAATAATATATGTAATTTAATTACAGGAAAAGATGTTAAGAGATCTAACACCTTTAGCTACGACGTTGACCAAACATTTGAACCAAATGATAGACACGGCGTGCGCGAAGTACGCAGTCTGGCAGCAGCGGCAAGCCAAGCTGCGGTAGTACTGGATACCTTATTGTTCACACAATAGAGTTCAATTTACTATCAAACGTCTTAACAAAATGAACCTTATTCAAACAGAATAAAGTTCAATATGCCTTAGGAAAGAAGAATGAAATAAGTCTAATTTGCAACCGATTAAAGTTAAATTTAGATTGCCTTTGAACGAATGTTATACAATAAAGGATTTAATGTGAAATGATTTGTTATCTAATATGCAAGTGTACGGAATGCACTAAAGATTCTTGGAAATACCATTTTTTTTATAATATATTGTTTTAATAATAAAAACGGTTCAACTGTTTTACCGACCGGGATGTCAGTCAGTCAAACAGTTGCATTGAATTATTAAATTCATTAAAATTTAATAATTGAATTGTTAAATTTATTAAAATTTAATAATTGAATTGTTAAATTTATTAAAATGTAATAATTGAATTATTAAATTCATTAAAATGTAACAATTGAATTATTAAATTCATTAAAATTTAATAATTGAGTTGTTAAATTTATTAAAATGTAATAATTGAAATATTAAATTCATTAAAATTTAATAATTCCGTCTCTCAGTCGGTGGTTGAAAATATGTTTTGTATGAATGTAAATCCCAAAAGGCCATGTCGAATTTAGAAATAAGAACGATATTGAAGTATTTGTATGACAAATGATATTTATACGAACACTACAATTATTGTGTAAATATGTCTAATAGTTTGCTATGAAAATGAAGGGTGAATCAGCTTTGAACCAAAATAAACTTTATTACAATAGAATATGATTCATTTTTGTAACATTTAGTAGATAACGAAAAATAAGACAGTTTTGTTTTTGTGAGAGAAATGATGTTAATTAAAATCAGTTTCTTGTACATTTTAATAATTGACAGCGACTTAAAACTTGATTTTTGATACAAAATTAAAATCATTAAATTTTAATAATGCCGATAATTTTTTAATAGTATTTTTTTAATTTTTTAATAGTATCATTGATTTTGGACTATTGTCATTTAATTATGTCCATTAGAAATAGAAATTAAAATTGCATTACGTACAGTCGCGCACATTATCGTCAAATTTTAGATACCTATTTTTATTGTACTCAATAAATGTTAATAATTCGCCATAAGTTATTTAATTTACACATAAAATATTAAAATGTAAACTCGTATGAAGTTAAATTACAATCATCTACATACCTACAATAAAAAATACGTAAATTCTCATTTATTTTATTAATTTGCATTTTAACATATGATTTTGATTGTAAAAATAATTCGACAATAATCATAGTTTTAAGTGAAAGTCAAAATTTCTCACGTTACCATTTTGGTTGATTTAGGTTAAATTAGTAAACAAAAATTATTAATAATGTGTAATTTTAATTTTCAAGCTGAATGTACTTCTATTTGCATTTGACTACAAAAGTTATTTTATATTGAATATTTGACCATTTTACCAATATTATGAAGTATCTTAAAGTGCAATTCTTTTTAAATTTATAGTTTGTTACTGTACAAAAAAATATAATTTTATTAAAATGACTTTTGTAGTTGACTGTACATGTAAAGCAATAACTATGATATACAAATCGTTAAATAACGCTTTAACTTATTTAAAATAAACTTAGGGATTAACTACCACACTCAGAGTCCTAACCACTTAGGGAGTCCCTTAATGTTAAAAACTGAAGAACCGATGTAGTATATTTAAATGACTTTATGGCTGGTAAATATTTAAAATAAAGCTGTTTACCGTTGGGCCGATCAGTTTTACCATTCGACTTCTAAGATATTTTTTCCCGTTCGACTGATTTATTCCATGGAGGCATCAGGTGAATGGGAAAAAATGACCATTGGACCGATCGGCCCAACGGGAAACATTCAAAATTGGTTTACAAGTCAATTTGTGACAGTTTCTGATTCATAGTCGAATAGATGTTAAAGAAGTTAAAAATATTAGAGGAAAGAAAATTATGTGCAAATAAAGACTGACTTCCTTATTCAATGTAATTTAGTTACCTTTTTAAGAATTTAGTTTTTTAGTTCATTTAGCATTTAATATAGTACGACTAAATTAACTGGCTAGATAAATGTGGAACTAAAGATTTTGTTCCTATTAAAAGTTACTCTATATTTTCTAAGTGAAGAAAACAGCTTGTCCCCGAAGACGGAAAAAATAATAATAATAAATACACAACCATTTTGACAAAAATCCGTTTTCCTTGTTTTCTTATCGAGAAAATAACTAATGACAAAAGAAAAAAATTACTGGTGTCCTTTGACAAATAAATGGGTAATTTTTAGAAAGTATTCAATGAAAATCTCCATTTTTTTTAATAAAATGTAATTTTCTTTCCTCTAATAATTAGAGTTTTCTGCTAAATACGTGTTATTACTGAACACTTCATTGTGAAAAAATCATTCAAATAATTTTGTACTTTCGTTTTGATAAGTTTTTTTTTAATTTGATGGAAATACTATAATTGCGCGCCAAATTAAAATGTCAGCATCATGACGTAACAATGATTTAGTAAATTTACATTTATTTTCACGTTGTATATATTTTTCGTGTAATAATTAAGTTTCAGGAAGATCTCCGGATGTAAAATAATGTTTCTCGTTACATCTTTCTGTTAAATTGTAAATTTACTTTAGTTTGTATGTATTTAAATATCTGTTCGCGCGCAAGACGCGTGTAATTTAGTTCATTTCTGTTATATGCGCAATAAATGATTTTTTAAACATTATATTTTTTATTTTAAACCCATTCTATAGTGTGTCTAAATAAGATAGATTAGTTTGATAAATGATGTATATGAAGTATCCAATTCAATTTGTATGAAGGCAAATGTCGTACTTAATAGACAGGTATCGTAGTGACGAAACAAACACGCATAGGGAACAATTATGAACTATCGATATTCGATTTAAATAAAATTCATCGAACTTAAATAAAATTATTATTTTCTTTTTAACTAATTTAGAGGACAATTCTAGTATTAATTATGGTGTAGAGAATTAAGCGATGACAATAATAATAGCGAAATCCAATTCGATTAGGTACGACTGTAGTAGTAATAAATGACAACATTTATTCACTCGCATTATTTGTAATGGTTCTGCAGGTCATTATTAATTTGACTAAACAGTGTTTTTTTTTAATTCATAAGTTATAACTATGAATCTATCGATTTCAACTTCCATAATTGTCACATGAATTGATATGGACTAATCTATCTTATTTAGACAAACTATAAGATACAAAAACTTCAAAGTTTGATAAGAATAATCAGAATTTAAATACAATTGTGGTTTTGAGAATTTATTAATAGATGGCGTTAGTGATCAATAGAGAGATCATGTGAATCTCTCTAGCGCTATCTATTGATAGATCCTCAAAACCTCTTGTCAAATTAATTGTATTTAAATTGATTGCCAATAGATGTCATCACAAGGACACGAGGCGGTGAACAGAACTACACTCAACAACTGATATAGTACCTTTCAGAAAAAGTACCGGAGAAAAATACTTGGTCACTATGCCTAGTCTATATTAAATGTTTTTGGTTGATACAGATTTTAGAGTATCACAGTATTATCACTATAATTTTTGGATGAATTCAGAATTTCATCGATTATGGAAGAAAATAAAACCAAAAAATCTTTGTTTATAAGTTTTATTAAACTATACAATTAATCAAAGAGTACATTATATGGAATGTTTATATTTTAGACATGCCAAATGACTGAAAAATTATATATAAAATTATAGGTATATTTGAAATAAATTATACTTCAAATGAATATAATCTTATATTTAAATCGCGCTTTTGACCAACTAAAGACTGTAAATGGTTACATTTGTACATAATATATACAATTATCAAATAATAGCTTGCTAGCTTCAACTAGCTGTTTTCTTTACATATTAAGTTAATAAAATAACTAAGATCCGTCTTTTATTAGGAGTACAAACACAAAGTGTACATGTTAAGTACTAGCTCGCTATAGTTCAGTTTTAACTGAACAGTAGAATTGTTCAGTTAAGACTGAACTGTAGGGCATAACAAGTAAAAGACAAGAACTATAAAGGAACACTGAGGTTTTATTTTGTTCGCTTTAAAATCGATGTTAATTTAAAAAACAACGATAAAACAAATATTGCCATAGTAAAAAATATTTTTATATTATTTATGAAGGTAGAAAATCTCTAATTCCTAAGTATTAAGCAATAAAGATTTTTGTCTATCATAACAAACATAATATAAAGCCAGCTACACACGTTTTTATACTCTATTGTTTCTTCAGTTATAACTGAACTTGTGTTGCCGGCTTTATACTCTGCAATCAAAATATTCATGAATACAGGCATAAATAATATGTACAATATAAATAAAACTAAAACAAATAACAAGCATTCTTAAAAATAATAAATATTTCTTTTTTATTAAATACTTATCAAAATTCATTATTTTAAGTAGTTATTCCTCACTAAATACTTTAGTTACATAATAGCGTATTATTTTATTTATTTATATTATATTATATTCAAAGGAGACAAAATCCTTTAATATGACAAATAATTTGTCTTCAAAAAGCGAGTTTCCACTTAAATATTCCTACTAAAAGCCATTTTATTTTTTTTATCTATATAATCACTAGCTTTTACCCACGTCTTTGTCCGCGTGGAATTAAAAAATCTTAGTAAGTCTGTATGTTCGTCCAAGCTATGAACTACATTTAACAAATTTTATCAAAATGTTACACCCATTTGGAGATACATAGTAACATCCATCCATCCATACTTTCGCATTTATTAGTATGAAGTATGATATAAAAACATATTTTTAATGAAGCCTAGAAATAGTTATAAATTTAAGCATAACTAATTGCATTGGATGAATTGAAAGCAAATCAAGTAATATTTTACGTTCTAAAGAGGTAAGCAGATATTATAAAGTTTTATTGATTTATTTAGATATAGCCTAGGCTAAGTCTAAGGGGGAGCTCTCCTACTACCCCTTTTCTTTCTAATAAGAACTCTTCATAAGGCTTATAACTTAATTATTAAAGAAAATTGTGTGTTTGAATATTATAAAGCAGAAAATTTTAATATTATATACATAATTAAAACATTTAAATACATAGGCCACAAATTCGAGGCTAAATTGGCAAGAAAATACACAATAGGTTTATTATTAAAGCTAACATATACAGGGTGATTCTTAACTTTGGACCACAAGCTTTTTAGAGGTAGAGGACTTTGTCAAGAATCATCCTGTATAGATGCAATTAAAGTAAAAACGGTGTTAAAAAAATAACTCGGCACATCTCGACTTGTAAGAAAAACTACAGTGACTAATAAAAGGTCAGATTATACAAAATAAGTCGTACATAATATTAAGGACCTGTCCCACCACTGGCTGATAGAGACTCAGATAGCTTAAAAATGATGTCACTGTTAGATAAGGGTACAAAATCCTATATTGCAACGCATTGTCAAAATGTCTATATATTTTGTTTTTTTTTTCTCTTCAATTTATTGTCATTAGTTTTGATTGTTAATAGTTAGTTTTCTTTTTTCTCGTTTGTATTTTTTTTTGTTCAAGTGTATTATGATGCAATGTGTTTTGGGACTGATTAAATGTTTATTATTATTATATTTTCATCACATATTTTATACTTTGGATTGTTATCAGACAATTTACAATTTGGTGGAACAGGCCCTTAAGTTTTCAAGTACAGTCTGACCATCAATATATAATCAGAGTGCGTTGCGATTGATTTTTATTATAATTACAATTCGATTACTTATCGATTCTTCAATATGTTATCAATTGTTTCTTTTGTAACTATTAATATAAAATTAAACACATAATTATAACCAAGTAGCTGTCGCCCGACACCGTCCGCGTGGAATTAAAAAAAAAAAAACATCAAGAAAGAAATATTGCTAAGGTTTGTTATGTCATGTCATTTTGACATTTGCTATTGATAATTTGACAAATGTTAACAATAAAATAAAATGTTCATAATTTCATGCGGATGAATCCGCACGAGAACAGCTAGTCTATCTATACATATAATAAAACTGGAGTGTCTGTAATATCAAAGGAAAAATTCCAGATTTCCGGAAGATGATGTATTTGCGTTGCTGATAACGAAAATCGCATTTAAATTTTTTTTGTTCCTGGTTAGACTACATTATTTAACCCTAAGAGTGCTCAGCGTTTACTAAACTATCGCACAACTGTTTAGTCTCGCTTTGATTCCTATGAGCTTATATGAGCGCACACCACACGATTTTTAGCTGTGCAAATCGCACAACTGTTCTTAATCTGACAAAACTATTTAACTACGTCGTAGTTTTTGACTCCAAAAATCAAACAAAAAAATGGGACGCACCTGCAAGCATTACCTTTCGGATAAAAAAAGAATTATCAAAATCGGTCCACTAGCGGCGGAGTTATGCCGTAACACATAAAAAAAAATAAAAAAAAAACATACAGACGAATTGAGTACCTCCTTCTTTTGGGAAGTCGGTCAAAAAGTGACAAAGAAAGTGTTCTTTGACAAAACTATGGATGTATTACTAGAACAGGAATGAGCTTTTGTCGCAAAATTGAAGCCGAACGAGACCTCAATAACTGTACCTTTTATCTCTTTCTGGCTATGGTGACTATCTATACTATTATAATAAAGTGTAAACACACACTTCTTTGTTGCCTAAGATGTCAGCAATTACAGCATATTTTTGAATAATTCTTTTTTTAATAAAAAGCCCTACACTTACGTCACGCTTTAGGCTATTATATTTACTCGCCATTAAACTTAGGGGCTAGATATTTTGGATAAAAACCCCAATGTGGAAAAGAGACCATAAGTTGCTGCCAACATCAAGAAAACAAGATTGCTAAGGTTTGTTATGTCATGTCATGTCATTTTGACATTTGCTATTGATAATTTGACAAATGTTAACAATAAAATAAAATGTTCATAATTTCATGCGGATGAATCCGCACGAGAACAGCTAGTCTATCTATACATATAATAAAACTGGAGTGTCTGTAATATCAAAGGAAAAATTCCAGATTTCAGGAAGATGATGTATTTGCGTTGCTGATAACGAAAATCGCATTTAAATTTTTTGTCTGTCTGTCTGTCCGCAAGCCGCGTTTGTTCCGGGTAATCTCCGAAACGGCTGGGCCGATTTCGACCGGACTTTCACTGAAGGGTAGCTGACATTGACGGGCATATTATAGGCCACTTTTTTTAATTCCGCGCTGTCAAAATGGCAACCGGACCGCTATCTGTGGAACGGGTGGACAAATTTGGACGGGACTTTGACTGAAAGATAGCTGGTAGAAGGCAGATGCACGCGGGAATATGATAACTTTTTTTTAATTTGACAAATGTTAACAATAAAATAAAAATTTCATAATTTCATGCGGATGAAGCCGCACGAGAACAGCTAGTCTATCTATACATATAATAAAACTGGAGTGTCTGTAATATCAAAGGAAAAATTCCAGATTTCAGGAAGATGATGTATTTGCGTTGCTGATAACGAAAATAGCATTTAAATTTTTTTTGTCTGTCTGTCTGTCCGCAAGCCGCGTTTGTTCCGGGTAATCTCCGAAACGGCTGGGCCGATTTCGACCGGACTTTCACTGAAGGGTAGCTGACATTGACGGGCATATTATAGGCCACTTTTTTTTTAATTCCGCGCTGTCAAGATGGCAACCGCTATCTGTGGAACGGGTGGACAAATTTGGACGGGACTTTGACTGAAAGATAGCTGGTAGAAGGCAGATGCACGCGGGAATATGATAGATAACTTTTTTTTAAAATCCGCGCTAACGAAATTTGCGGGCGACAGCTCGTGTAGAATTTAAGGTCAGTAATTATAAAAGAGTCAGTTCTACCAAATTCTTGTAAAATATGTGATGGAAAAATCGGATTTTGTTCTCTAAACAGTGACATTTTTAAGCTATCTGATCCTCTATCAGCCAGTTGTGGGAGCCCTTATCACTCACCGTTATCTATCTGAAGGCTTTGATGATCCAGACGACGAGCAGTATTCCGATGATGAGACCGATGATGGTGAAGATGAACATCTTCTTGCGGTAGCTGCGCTGATGCTGCGCCGCCTTCGCCAGCTCCTCCACTCCTGCCTCCACGGTAGCTCCTGCAGCGGAGATGTGACTCTCCACTGTGTCTGAAACATACAAACATACATTTAAATAGTATTATTTATGTATGTTTGTGTAATATTTATGTGTGTATACACAATATATGTATATAGACGAAGCACAGTGAACAATTTTTTTTTCACCGGTCAGATTCAAAAAATATATAGATACTAGCTTTCGCCCGCGACTCCGTCCGAGGCGGATTAAAAAAAATAGCCTATGTGTTCTTCCAGACTATCCTCTACATTTATGCCAAATATCATCGAGGTCCGTTTAGCCGTTTAGGTTACAAACTCTAAAAATTCATCCATACAAACTTTCACATCTTACTAATATTATAACTAATATTATAAATGTGAAAGTTTAGATGGATGGATGGATGTTTGTTAGAGTTTGTACCCTAAACGGTTAAACGAATCTCGATGAAATTTGGTATAGACGTAGAGGATAGTCTGGAAGAACATATACGATTTTCACTTTAGTTTTTTTCAATTCCACGCGGACGAAGTCGCGGGCGAAAGCTAGTATATAATACTAGTAAAAAGTAATATACATACAATGAAACGAAAACATACATTTAAATAAAATAAATAAAACATACAATAAATATTTATATAGACGAAGCATACTGAATAACATTTTTTTCACCTGTCAGAGATTCAAAAAATATATAGTTACTAGCTGTTCGCGTGCGGATTCATCCGCGTGAAATTATAAAAACTTTATTTTATTGTTCACATTTGTCAAATTATCAATAGCAAATGTCAAAATGACATGACATGATGACGAACCATGGTAATCTTACTTTCTTGATGTTGGCAGAAACTTATGGTCTCTTTCCCACATTAGGGTTTTTATCCAAAATATCTAGCCCCTAAGTTTAATAGCGTGAAAATATATAGCCTAAAGCATGACGTAAGTGTAGGGCTTTTTATTAAAAAAAGAATTATTCAAAAATATGCTGTAATTGCTGACATCTTAGGCAACAAAGAAGTGTGTGTTTACGCTTTATTATAATAGTATAGATATAGAGGAGGTATACAGGGTGATTCTTAACGGAGGGTTCAACGGTTTTGTGGAAGTAGAGGATCTCAATAGCTATCATTTAATAGTTTTCGTGTTATTCCAAAAAAGGGATAACGGTACGAAAGCCTAATTATTGGGCTTGTTAAAGAAAAGAAAAAGACCACTGTAAACACATTATTTTGGACGTACGGTCAAATTTAAGTCGGAAATCTGATTTTTCCGATTTTTTAACAAAAAATTAAATAACTTTAAAACTAGAAAACCGGGCAAAAAACTTTACGTTTAAATGATAGCTATGAAGGTCCTCTACTTCCACAAAACCGTTGATCCGTCCGTTAAGAACCACCCTGTATATACTTAACACTTCACTTGAAAATTTTTTCATATTTCATATTTTCACTAACGCTATCTATTCATAGATCCTTATAACCACATATATAAAATTACCAAGAAGTGTCATTAAATAATATTTAAATGTTAATTCTGTGAAAGGTCTAAATTCAACAGTGGGGAGATAAAGGCTGATGATGATGATGATGATGATGATGATGATGATGATGATATACGTACCGACAGTCTGCGCCTGCGCGCTGACCATCTCCGCCAGGTCCTGCATGATCTGATTGACATCGAGGACATCCGCTTCTATCTTACTGAGCTGCGCCTCGCGCTCCAACAACATGCTCGTCTCGAACTGCACGAGACGCGCCTACAAAAACACTCGTTTATACTAACACTAGCTGTTTCCTCGCGGCTTCATCCGCATAAAATTATGAAAAATTTAATTTTACATGTGTCAAATTATCAATTGCAAATGACATGACATGATGACAAACCAAGGCAACCTTGCTTCCTTAATGTTGGCAGCTTATAGTTTATGGTCCCTTTCCCACATTGGTTTTTTTCCAATTTATTTATCCCCCAATATTAATAGCGTAAAAAATAGCCTAAAGCGTGTCGTAAGTGTAGGGCTTTTTATCAAAGAAAGAATTATTCAAAAACATGCTGTGATTGACATCCTACGCCACGAAGTAGTGGCGTAGGATGTCAACTAATATTTAAGAAATGTACTTGAAAAACTTGAAAAATGAAAAAAAAAGTGTTAAGTTACATTTTATTTTGGATTTCCAAAGATGAAGGAAAACATTGTGTCTGTCTACATTTTTTTTAAAACAGATATTGGTTTAAATTAAAAGATATGTGTTAGCAGTACAGCATTGACTGCGAGCTAATCACCCCTTAGTGTAGGCTTTTACCCTCTTAGTGGAGACATACATACCTGTGCCTGCTGGTTGTCGAGCAGCGCGGCCTCTTCATCATCAGCGGCTGCCTGCTGCTCCAACAGACGAGGGTCATTCCTCACTCGAGGCTGAGAGGGCATATATGCCGCCATCTTCTCTGATACTTGCTGTACAAATTACATTTACTAAACTGGGGGGAAGCTGATGATGGGGGGCTAGTATTGAAAATACTTTTTATTCTAAAGTATATGCTTAACATGTGGGAACATCCGAACCCTGAATATGGATATGAGAGACAAACAAGAAAACAAACGAAAACATTGTTTCAAATTATCAATCACTAGCTGTTGTTCGAGACTTATCCCGCGTGGAATTAAAAAAAAAAACAATTAAAAACATTGCCTATGTTAGTCACTGATAATGTAGTTTTTTAATGGTGAAAGAATTTTTGAAATCGGCTCAATAGCTCTTGAGTTATTTCAATACATACAAAAATACAAATCTTTCCTCTTTATAATATTAGTATAGATTAGGGGTTGATCACTTCCTTTGCGCGGAATTAAAAAAAAATCTAGTAACCTATGTCACTCAGGATTAAGGTAGCTTTCTAATGGTGAAAGAATTTTTTAAATCAGTCCAGTAGTTTTTTAGTGAATCTAATACAAAAAAAATTAAAATGTATGATAGATGACAAAGGCATTTGTAAAACCACTGTTTACTATCTAAAACTATAATACTTTCAATATCAAAACTTATGTGGGTAGTTGAAATTTTTGTTTCTGCCAAATTGACATTTGTGTTAACAAATTTATAAAATAACGCCATCTAGCGGCACTTTAAGAAACTTCAATTAACGATAATTTTTTTTTATTATTCATAATATATAATAATATTATTCAGTAGTAATTCTTAAACATACTTTCAAGGTAAGTTTAAATATGAAATCTTCATATATACAATTTCCACCCAAAATAAACAAAATCCAATCTAAAATCTTTACTATCATAAACGCGAAAGTTTACATCGATGGATGGATGTTAGAGTTTGTAGCCTAAACGGCTGAATGGATCTTGATGATATTCAGCATAGATGTAGAAGAAATTCTAAAAGAAGACGTAGGCTAGATATTTTTGTTTATTTTAATCCCACAAGGAGTTAAGTGCAAAATCTACTGACATAAACTTCAACTCACCTTTTGCACAGTTGTATATTTTTCCAATGCATCTCTGAAAGCCTGTGTTAGTCTTTCCACTTGCAACTTCTGTGGCTTATCCCCTCTCCGCACTATCACACCTAACCGCTGGATATCTCTAGCAGTTGCTGATACTGATCCATTAACATTCTGCTGAGAATCATGACTGGAATGAAAATTGTACTGTCTTTATAACATTGTATAAACTTCTTGTATGAGACTGGTCCTTACAAATAAAGGCGGTATAAAGTTAAACTCAGGAATAAACTGAGTATAAGCAAATATTAGTATAAATTTTGCTTATACTCAGTTTAACTTTATACCGCATTTATTTGTAAGGCTGATGTATTCCTTATAATCTATAGTTTAAAATCTTACGAATATTATAAATGCGAAAGTTTAGATGGATGTTTGTTAGAGTTTATAGCCTAAACTGCTGAATGGATTTAATGAAATTTGGCATAGACATAGAAGTTAGTCTGGATGAACACATAAACTACTTTTGCTGATTTTAATTTCACGCAGACAGAGTCGCGGGAGAAAGCTAGGTATTGTATAAAGGAGAAATTGTATGAGATGCAGGCGCCACCACAAATGATTGTTTGTTGTTAGGCAATGCATTGAACATATAATGTGTTCCTTATAATATCTAGATTACAATGTTATTACAATTGCATTGTATTTATAATTACTAGGCTAATATATTAAACACTTGCTGTTGCTTGCGACTTTGTCCGTGTGAAATTAAAAATTAGAAAAAACATAGCTTTTTAATGGTGAAAGTATTTTTTAAATCGGTCTATTTGTTTTTGAGTTATTTCAATACATACAAAAATACAAATCTTTATAATATTAGTATAGAAGTATAGATTAAATGGTAAACAACATTAACATCCAATCATAAAGACAAATAACATCAATACATATTAATATTATTGGAGTTGTGTGCAAGAAAACAATCATATTTTGTACACATGATTTTGTGTTGCTGATAATAAAAAACCAATATATAAAATTAATATCTATCTGCCCACAAGTTCCCGGTTATTTTTGTTATCTAAATAATCTTCAAAACAGACCAATATTGCCCAGTACTAGTATGAAAGCAGCTGATATACACTGGAATATTATAATCTTGTTTTTTAAATCCTACACTAATGAAGTCAAGTAAAATATAACTGTAACACAGCTCTTTATATGTCCCCACTGAGGGGCTCGGATCCTACCCAAAGTGAGGGGCGACTAGGCCATAGTCAACTACGCTGGCCAAATGCACGTTGTTTGTCTTCACATATATCTTTGAATTTCATCACCAATATGTGCAGGTTTCAACACAATGTTTTCCTTCACCATAAGAACATCAGGTAAATTAAACTGTATATCATACTAATATTATAAATGCGAAAGTTTAGATGGATGGATGGATGTTTATTAGAGTTTGTAACCTAAACGGCTGAACGGATTTCAATGAAATTTGGTGTAGGTGTAGAGGATAGTCTGGAAGAACACATAGGCTACTCACTTTTGTTTTTATTTAATCCACGCGGATGGAGTCGCGGGCGAAAGCTAGTTTAAAATAAAACTGTGTACTTACATCTTATCTCTCAACTGAACACTATCATTAGGACCACCAATTTGCTTCATCATCTTCTCTAACGATCGGAGACCACTGTTAATAGCGTTTATATTGTCTGCTATAGCCTCACTCAGATTATACAGTTCAGTGGGGCTGAAATCCGCAAACCCCACTGTAGGGGGCGCTGCTGTCGACCCATAATCACGACTCGAACCACTAATAGGTTCCCTTTCAGACATTTTGATACTGTAAGTAAATTGTTGATCGTTATTAAATTATCAATACAAATTATATACTTTAATTACTGGCATTATAAATGTGAATGTTTAGATGGATGGATGTTAGGAGGTATCTTAGGAATGGCTCAATGGTTTGTGAAATTTGTCACAGATGTAGAACATAGTCTGGAAGATGACATAAGCTACCTAACAATATTTATTTTAAACCCACCCAAACAGAGTCGGGGGCAAAACCTAGTACTACATAATGATTTTCTTGAATTTAATAAACAATTTCTTTAATGTAATTTCCAATGAAATGGGTAGCAGGCTTTACAAAAAAATTTAAAGAATCACAACACAAGTATTTCAAGTTATTTATTTAATTAATAACAATTAATAAATGATAGTCATTAATTGGCAACAAAATCTTTGGTATGAAAAAATATACAAACTTTTAAGCAAAGTGCAATTAAAATATTTTCTATGTCTGTTACCATCTTTGAATGGACACAATGGAATTTAAAATCTAAATTTAGAAAATTGATATTTTTAGGAGGTTTACAAATGCGTAATAAAATAAATGTGCCCGTAAGTAAAAGTACCTCTAAAATGATGCAACGCGAAACTTGTCCTTGTTTTAAAATGTGGCACAATAATTTCCCCTGCACCGTAAATAAACCTACTGTGTTGTAGCCAATGAAACAATGAATCACTATAAATTACAAATATTTTTACAGCGAACTACTCGAAAAATTCGACTCCAATGAACACCGCTAAAAACTAAAGCTATTTCAAGAATGTGATAGAAAACTTTAGGTATCGATAAACAAAACCGGAATGTTGAATAATTCTACCTTTAAATACGCAGTGTTAATAATTTGGTCAATGAATAAATGATAAAATTGCTTTTGTAATTCTGTCAAACAAATGTCAATTTTGTGTCAAAGTCAGACGTTGACTTTGTTTTTTTTTTATTACCAAAGACAAGGGCAGCATTGAAAATATGTTTACACTTTTTTTCGTCTCTTCATTCATTTTTTTAAAGTAATGGAAAAAAAACCGTAAAATAATATTTTATCTTATTTTACGAAAAGCAATTGCAATATGTTGCGTTTTTTTTTGGAAAACTAGTAGACTTTTTTTTTTAAATAAGTAGCTTGTCGAATCCAAAACTAGGGCACTGCAACCCAGGAAGGTGAGTGTTATACGTGAATAATCGCTTTCAAGTCTCTTTGTAGTACTTATTTCGGGTCCTTTGAAGCATCACTTGTCTTATTGTGTCGTTTACCACTCGCCGTTTGCTATGGCACTAAAATGACATGTATAGTGTGGGATACAGAACGTCTTGCTTCCGAATATTGTCATGAATATTGGCAACGCATCTGCAATTGCGGATTTGCGGATGCGGTCGCTTCGCCATTTTGGCGGATTTAGGTGGCCGCCTGCTCGTTTTCCAGCTAATTGTATAAAAAAAATTGATCACTTATAGAGTTATTCTTCTAATAAAAGACATCAACCGTTGACTAAAATCTCTTACATAAATGAACCAGTTAAAACAGTAGAAACATATATTTCTATTCGTTTACTATTGTAACCAGAATATTTAGACTAAGACAAATCAAAAGCTAGACTTTACATTATGAAGTCATGTAGTGCCAATGTTACATCTTTTCTTAATAGGCTCAAATGATACACAATATTTGATGTAGATCATAGATCGGTTGCCCTCCCCCCTCTTGATCATCCTCTGGCTGAGTCTTAACCTTTGTCCTAAGACAAAAAAAAAAAGAAACACAAGCCCCGCTGATCAAATAATGATTCACTGAAGTTAATGTACAAGATTTTAAGTGAAATTGAACTTTTTATTCAGTATTATTTATGGCACTCGCACAGCAAGGAGCGTTGTGTTTGAATAAGAACAAGAGTGACAGGCGCTCTGTCATTAACGCAACGAGCAATAAAAGTTGACTTGCAATGATGTATGTTTTAATTAGTGCCCTTTGTTATTTTCAGTGAATTAAAAAGTAATGTAATTTGGCGTCCCGCCAAAAAACTTTATGATTTATAACTGGCAATCTTTAGTTGCATTTACGTCAATTTCAAATTTAGAACACTAAATGTATTTTTTTTTAGGAGTTCTACCCTTACCATAGCATTTTAGCCGTGGGTCTTTTAACTTAATCTAACAATTAAAATGTAATTTATGTTCATTTTACAATAATATTTGCATTAAATATGTCGGGGTTTTTGATTTCTTTTTAATTCGCACATCCGTTGAGTTTACAACTTGGCGTTTACACTTTGACGGTATGCAATAAAAATAGTAAATTATCTCGTCCAAAGCCCATTAGCAATTACCGGCCGGTAACATCTAAGGGATTCCACTTAAAATATCTGAAGACTGGCTTATAAACGGTTTCTAAGTGCTCAAATCCTTCGAGAGTATTGCATTTGTAGAAATCGTCACTTACCATTTTAATTGGCCCGTTTGAGTGACAGTTTTACTCGTAAATAGTTTAATTTCTAATTATCTCGAAAGTAACGGTCTGCTAAATGGGAATATAGTTAGCGCTCCCGGTTTTACTTTGTTCTTTTATATTTTTAAAATGACATAGTACTAGCTTTCACCCGCGATTTCGTTCGCGTGAAATTAAAAAAAAAAACAAAGTGAGTAGCCTATGTGTTCTTCCAAATTATCGTCTACAACTTTAGTAAATTTCATCGAAATCCGTTCAGCCGTTTAGGCTACAAACTCTAACAAACATCCATCCATCTGTCTAAACTTTCGCATTTATAATATTAGTATGAAGTATGATAAATTTCTAGTCTATTTCTACGTTTAATTGGTGTTTGCCATATATCTACTAGAAACAAAATAAATTCACAAGCATTCTCCGTGACCGTGCTCATAAATAGCGTTACACACAAGCGACATTGTACACATTTACACACACTAAGCGAAGCTGTGTACACGATTACACGTGTGCTGGTGGGGTGTGGGTGTAATTTCATGCCTGTAATGAGAATTAATGTACGATGTAATGTCGCTTAAATTGTACGATATAAATTCCGTCCTTGTTTAACTTCACCTCTGGTTACTTAAGAGAATACATTACTTTGACTAAGGTAATTTTATATTCGTGTACTAGTTTACAGTTAGTCTAATCGTCTAATCCTAACAACGTCTAGATTTTTTACGCAAACGTTATTAAACTTAAAATAAATGAATCGTTGTTACCTGCGTAAATAAATGCTAGCACTACTCAGATAAAAAGTAGGGTTATATTCGGTCAGTGTTGCCATTTAAAAAGCTAAATGTCATTTGGAAAATCTCTGTATTGGATGTTTGACGTATTTAACACGCCATCTATAGGTTAATTTATAAAGCAATAGATAAAAATCACACACATACATTGTTTATTGGTTACTAAGCGTATATTTAGTCCACAGAGTACTTTGTAACAAACTGAAATAGAGACCAATCTTCGGCCTAAAATTGGGTAACACGAAGAAAAGCGCCATCTCTATTTCATAGTTGACAACTTTTTGTCTTTCGTCTTCTGTTTCTTTCTGTTTTTTTGGTAATGAAATGGGGCAAACGAGCGGTATTTGAAATTTTAAATGTAGGTATATAAAAATATCTAAATATCCATATACCATTATGAAAAGATTTATATATCCATCCACAGAGGATACTGTTGGACGGTTACTTTCTGCCGTCCCGAGCTCTGGAGGTGTAGGGCTATTGAAACACTGTCTTCACATAGTTAACAAGTATATTATAAGCATCAATAATCACATTTTATACAATCTCATATTTCATATATCATAAAAAAATCAAATATAGTTGAGAAAAGGCAAAATATTTTATCTTCGTTTAGTGCATTTTTTGATTTTTTGCAAAACATCGTCTCCATCATCACTTTGGAAACCCGTGTAGTACTTGATGCATACCTTAAATAGCACATCTTATATAATATTATTTTACGCATTAAAGGCATGCTTTAATGTACAAAGAAGTATCAGAGAGATTAGTGCAACAATTTACTACTTTTACTTTACTGCTATAAATATGGTTGTGAAAGAACCAAATACATGTTAAAGACAAAACACTACAAACAAATATTTAAGTAGTCCGGCAATGTACAGGGGCACTAGGCCAAAGAAGTGGACTATGGCTATAAATTCTCATTATACGACGTCTTACTGCTGGATAGAGACAGTGTTATAAAGTCTGTAATGGTCTAAAGTAAGTAGACATAATAGATATTTTATTTATTGAGAGACTGACATCGAATTACAAGTGACAATTAAAAAGGAGTAAATCAGAGTTGAGTATATTGTATAAAACTAAAAAGGTTTGATTCAACAAATACAATAAAAAAAAACACTACAAAAAGAGCTACTAAATAGCGGCATCTATCGTACATTAATTGAACTAGTAATTTTATTCGTAAAACTGCCATCTGTTACTGGTAGTTGGCATATATAGCAAATATAATACTACTAAAAACAAAATTAGTCTCTTTCCTTTTATCAAAATAGATCTAAGGTCCTCCGTTATATTGCAATATTTTATCTTCGGGTTTCCAAGTTAAATGTACTGAGATTGTGCCGCATGATTTAGTCAGAGAAATCCACACTAAGCGACTATTAATCATTCTATGTACAGAATATGCGGTAGTTAATGGTTAGTTTGATATATAGATTCTGTTTCGAGTTTGATATTTGCGAATAAATCTCTTGGCAACGAATGATTTAATCAACTCGTGATGGATCTAGTTGGAACACAAGTATAGTTGCTAGTCGACTTCAAATACTGAGCGTACGAAATAAATTTTGGATGTGGCAAATGCTAGTGAATTTATAGAAAAATCAAATTGCCGAGTCAGTAATTAATTACCTAAGTACAAACAAATGACTGGTTAGACTATTTTCTACGTTAGACTTTTGTTTCTTAAGGTTAGACGTATTTCCTAATTACATATAAAAATTAACTTATTGAAGTATAAAAATATTATAACAGTCAATTCTAATAACGAAATAAATTAATCACAGGACAAGATTTGACAAGACCCGTAAACTGATATTAGTAGCCTCGATATTAGTATCAAAGCACTGTAGAAACATTATTGTCAAATTGATATTTATTCTGTTGCTCATATGCCGCATCCAAAACACAGCGTCTTCCCACCTCTATGTCAATTTCACAGGAAGTCAGCCGGCACGCGTACGGTTTCCTCGTTTACAGGATGTTTTGGCCGCGCCCAGCCAAATACGAATTAAGACCGAAGCTATTACTTTCATGCTATTTTCGGCGAACTAGTTTTAGCTTACCAAGGATGTACATTGTACACGTTGTACACAGTACACGTTACACGATGTACATTGTACACGTTGTACACAGTACACGTTACACGATGTACATTGTACACGTTGTACACAGTACACGTTACACGATGTACATTGTACACGTTGTACACAGTACACGTTACACGATGTACATTGTACACGTTGTACACAGTACACGTTACACGATGTACATTGTACACGTTGTACACAGTACACGTTACACGATGTACATTGTACACGTTGTACACAGTACACGTTACACGATGTACATTGTACACGTTGTACACAGTACACGTTACACGATGTACATTGTACACGTTGTACACAGTACACGTTACACGATGTACATTGTACACGTTGTACACAGTACACGTTACACGATGTACATTGTACACGTTGTACACAGTACACGTTACACGATGTACATTGTACACGTTGTACACAGTACACGTTACACGATGTACATTGTACACGTTGTACACAGTACACGTTACACGATGTACATTGTACACGTTGTACACAGTACACGTTACACGATGTACATTGTACACGTTGTACACAGTACACGTTACACGATGTACATTGTACACGTTGTACACAGTACACGTTACACGATGTACATTGTACACGTTGTACACAGTACACGTTACACGATGTACATTGTACACGTTGTACACAGTACACGTTACACGATGTACATTGTACACGTTGTACACAGTACACGTTACACGATGTACATTGTACACGTTGTACACAGTACACGTTACACGATGTACATTGTACACGTTGTACACAGTACACGTTACACGATGTACATTGTACACGTTGTACACAGTACACGTTACACGATGTACATTGTACACGTTGTACACAGTACACGTTACACGATGTACATTGTACACGTTGTACACAGTACACGTTACACGATGTACATTGTACACGTTGTACACAGTACACGTTACACGATGTACATTGTACACGTTGTACACAGTACACGTTACACGATGTACATTGTACACGTTGTACACAGTACACGTTACACGATGTACATTGTACACGTTGTACACAGTACACGTTACACGATGTACATTGTACACGTTGTACACAGTACACGTTACACGATGTACATTGTACACGTTGTACACAGTACACGTTACACGATGTACATTGTACACGTTGTACACAGTACACGTTACACGATGTACATTGTACACGTTGTACACAGTACACGTTACACGATGTACATTGTACACGTTGTACACAGTACACGTTACACGATGTACATTGTACACGTTGTACACAGTACACGTTACACGATGTACATTGTACACGTTGTACACAGTACACGTTACACGATGTACATTGTACACGTTGTACACAGTACACGTTACACGATGTACATTGTACACGTTGTACACAGTACACGTTACACGATGTACATTGTACACGTTGTACACAGTACACGTTACACGATGTACATTGTACACGTTGTACACAGTACACGTTACACGATGTACATTGTACACGTTGTACACAGTACACGTTACACGATGTACATTGTACACGCTGTACACAGTACACGTTGTACACGTTGTACATTGTACACTGTACACTGTACACGCTGTACATTACACACTGCATTAGTAAGGAATCGAACACATTCATTAGTCACAAGCGCAGCGGATGTGAGCCAATTGTCCCATCAATACATTAGCATCCATGGGGTTGTTCATTTGTTCAATCAATATTAATAAGTAAAAATCAAACTGTCCGTCCGTTACTTTGTAATAGCGACTTGATAAATTGCTATCAAACTGTATGAAATAAGTTTAAGACTTTGTTCTGGACTACAAAATTGGTTAGTCAAGGCGATATTTATTTGTGAGAGGTTAACATTTTGAATTATTTGTTTGGTTAATAATCTACCATGAAACTCTATATGATTAGTTCTTGAGTAAGACCATAACAGTACTATTAATATAATCAAATAAAACACACGTAAGATAACTGATTCTAAATATTCAAAATCTTTTTCTTTTATAACCTTATTCTTCTACCAATCTAGACCACCTATGAGAAACATTATTTTTCCATACGAACGTTTTGCACGTAGTTTCTTTAACCACAGGCATTAATTACCACTTAAAATGCAATTAATAATTTTATAGGTTCCGGCGCCATCGGGCTAAAGTTATTCCTTTCATAAAGAGGTTAGCTTCTTAATTTTAAATTCCTATCGGTTTTATTTTATTTGGACTGTAAATACGTTAATTAATTTTATTTTAGGCATAATTCTGAAGATCTAAATTACCCCATTACTTTAACAATAACACACACAAAATGTTGTTTATTTGCCTTTTATTTACACTTGACTTATACTTTTTGTTTGGCTTTTGTTTTTCTAGGGCTTTTATTCCAATTGTGTGTAAAATTAAAAAAAGAAACTGGCGCCTCGCTTGCCAGTATCTTGTTACGTAGTACTAGGTGTCGATTGTTTCCATATTCATATGCTTAGAGCGCGAGCACATCTTTGACTAAACCATCGCACAACTGTTTAGTCGCGCTTGTATTCCTGTGAGCTTATATAGAGGTGGGCACACTACTCGATTTTTATTTGTGCAACTAAACAGTTGAATTGGCGGCGAAACAATCGACAATCGCACAACAGTGCGATTGTTTAGTCAAAGGTGTGCGTCCGCTCTTATTGTTTACTAATTTGTCTACCATAGAACATGTCGTCTATGAAGTCGACAGGAAACTGTCTAGATGTTTTTGTACTTTGTTGGACTGTTTATGATTTTGTAGCTGTTCCCCGCGTCTCCGTCTGCGCGGTATTAAACCTTAGTAGCCTATCTGTTCTTCCAGACTATGTTCGCAATATGTGCCTTTTAACGCGATCCGTATAGGGGAGATCAGATAGTTACGGTCCACTTTGCAGATTGAGTCACAAAATTTCTTGTAACTATCTTTATTGATGAGTAAAATAGATGAAAGCATGTTTTTATTAAACGTAAATATTTTGCTTACACGAACATAAACATTTTAGACTGAGTATTTTATCAAATATAAAAATATTAGTCAATTAAAATTAAACCCCTAAAAGCACAGTTTCGGTCCACCCGAGTTAGTTATGGACCACCTCTGGGGTACAGTTACGGTCCACCTTTATATGACTATAATAGTTATAAAATAATTATTGTTTGTCATTTGTCTTGCCTTTTTGAACAGTAAAATTTATTTATATAAAATAATCAAAATTAAAGAAACTAATCAAAATCATTTGAATTACCATTTTAATATAAAGAACACAAAAAAAGTCCTATTAGTATTATCAAGGATATTAATTTTACGGGTTTCTAAAATATAATGCAAATCGAAATATTCGTGTCAATTGCTGAAATTTTATAGTTTCAATCATACACCTTTTCAATAATAATTTAGATAGCTGTTTTAAATATATTTTCTTACCTTTCAGGAAATAGCATTTTTCTGCGTCCTTTTCTAATAATGTTCTTTGAAAAGCAAATTTAGTAAACATAAAGTGATATCACGTAGAAAAAGTGAACTTTCTGTTTGATGCTTTTCTTTTTTTTATATTTTGATTATATTCGTAGGATCACTAACTATAAGACTATCTTACTAAAAACGCGTTTTATGTTCTTTCCTTCTAGTCTACATAAGCCTTTTACAATTTTTAAGTAACAAAGCATGAAAGTTCAATAAACAATCTATTTAAGATTCGTTTCGATATTTTTGTTACGGAAATTTCATAAAATAAATTACCCGTCCCATTAAAAAACAGGAAACAATATGAAGTTTGGGTGGACCGAAACTGTACCTCGGCCACGGACCATAACTGTAAAGTGCTATGGCCATAACTGTACTTCCATACTAGCTTTGAGACAGTAGTAGTCCACCCTATTTTAAGCCTTACGAAAATAATAATCGTTGTAATATCCACATAAATAGATACTAGAACATCTCTTCTATTAGACAAAACGATAAGAAAGCACATTAAAATTGAATAAGTAAACAAATTTCAAGATTTAAAAAATGCTGTCCTTAACAAAAGTGATAAGAAATTAACAATTTTTATCAGCTTCGCGCCTGATATATTTAGATCACCAGTGGCTTTTACATCCATCCATCCATCCATCCATCCATCCATCCATCCATCCATCCATCCATCCATCCATCCATCCATCCATCCATCCATCCATCCATCCATCCATCCATCCATCCATCCATCCATCCATCCATCCATCCATCCATCCATCCATCCATCCATCCATCCATCCATCCATCCATCCATCCATCCATCCATCCATCCATCCATCCATCCATCCATCCATCCATCCATCCATCCATCCATCCATCCATCCATCCATCCATCCATCCATCCATCCATCCATCCATCCATCCATCCATCCATCCATCCATCCATCCATCCATCCATCCATCCATCCATCCATCCATCCATCCATCCATCCATCCATCCATCCATCCATCCATCCATCCATCCATCCATCCATCCATCCATCCATCCATCCATCCATCCATCCATCCATCCATCCATCCATCCATCCATCCATCCATCCATCCATCCATCCATCCATCCATCCATCCATCCATCCATCCATCCATCCATCCATCCATCCATCCATCCATCCATCCATCCATCCATCCATCCATCCATCCATCCATCCATCCATCCATCCATCCATCCATCCATCCATCCATCCATCCATCCATCCATCCATCCATCCATCCATCCATCCATCCATCCATCCATCCATCCATCCATCCATCCATCCATCCATCCATCCATCCATCCATCCATCCATCCATCCATCCATCCATCCATCCATCCATCCATCCATCCATCCATCCATCCATCCATCCATCCATCCATCCATCCATCCATCCATCCATCCATCCATCCATCCATCCATCCATCCATCCATCCATCCATCCATCCATCCATCCATCCATCCATCCATCCATCCATCCATCCATCCATCCATCCATCCATCCATCCATCCATCCATCCATCCATCCATCCATCCATCCATCCATCCATCCATCCATCCATCCATCCATCCATCCATCCATCCATCCATCCATCCATCCATCCATCCATCCATCCATCCATCCATCCATCCATCCATCCATCCATCCATCCATCCATCCATCCATCCATCCATCCATCCATCCATCCATCCATCCATCCATCCATCCATCCATCCATCCATCCATCCATCCATCCATCCATCCATCCATCCATCCATCCATCCATCCATCCATCCATCCATCCATCCATCCATCCATCCATCCATCCATCCATCCATCCATCCATCCATCCATCCATCCATCCATCCATCCATCCATCCATCCATCCATCCATCCATCCATCCATCCATCCATCCATCCATCCATCCATCCATCCATCCATCCATCCATCCATCCATCCATCCATCCATCCATCCATCCATCCATCCATCCATCCATCCATCCATCCATCCATCCATCCATCCATCCATCCATCCATCCATCCATCCATCCATCCATCCATCCATCCATCCATCCATCCATCCATCCATCCATCCATCCATCCATCCATCCATCCATCCATCCATCCATCCATCCATCCATCCATCCATCCATCCATCCATCCATCCATCCATCCATCCATCCATCCATCCATCCATCCATCCATCCATCCATCCATCCATCCATCCATCCATCCATCCATCCATCCATCCATCCATCCATCCATCCATCCATCCATCCATCCATCCATCCATCCATCCATCCATCCATCCATCCATCCATCCATCCATCCATCCATCCATCCATCCATCCATCCATCCATCCATCCATCCATCCATCCATCCATCCATCCATCCATCCATCCATCCATCCATCCATCCATCCATCCATCCATCCATCCATCCATCCATCCATCCATCCATCCATCCATCCATCCATCCATCCATCCATCCATCCATCCATCCATCCATCCATCCATCCATCCATCCATCCATCCATCCATCCATCCATCCATCCATCCATCCATCCATCCATCCATCCATCCATCCATCCATCCATCCATCCATCCATCCATCCATCCATCCATCCATCCATCCATCTAAACTTTCGCATTTATAATATTAGTAAGAAGTAAGGTTACCGAATATTCTGGATTATTATTAAATATGACGTGTTAATACGCATGCTGTGCTATTCATAATCGCACCGTCACCCAGTTGAAATGGAAGCTCTGTTGTGATGCAATATGGACATTAACATAATTTATTCGCAATAAATTTGCGCCTAACAAACGTGTGTGGCAATTAAATGAATCCTTTTATCTATAGAAGAGTTTATTCCACTTTGATACTTTTTACTTTTTATTTGTTTTTTTTTAAGGCACTTATGTATTGAATTTTACAAATGGGGAAGGGATTGGCTCAGCACAGGGGAACCTAGTGCAGTAGCCAAGGATCCCATGAAATGTTTATTTTTAATTAGAGTGAAATAATAAAGTATTTAATAATTTAATTTAATAAAAATGTTGACTTTTGTGTCAACAAGAAATGCCTGCTATAAATATAAGCTGGCAATTCTCATAAGATATAAGTAAATTTTAATATTACAATATACAAATATAATATAGAGTTCTTATTGTCAATTTTCTTGTATTAAAATATTCCGATTTCATTCTCGTTATTTTAATATACTTTAACAAGACGGAGACAGCAGATTAAAAACAAATGTTTCGACTGTAAAAGGTGACAAATGGAACACGCCAATGGCTGATTGCATAGACCGATACATATTAATTAAGATGCCTCTCAAATGGCAATAAATCCGCAACAGATTGTACGATCGCACTCAGGGATAGGAGATAGTTAATGGATTACTTTAATTAAAGTTTTCATATAGTTTTGTTATCTGTGAAACACCAAGCTAATTGCCGGTCGGCGTTTTTAGAGCTATCAAGTATTAGTATCTACATGTCATTTGCCGTTGTACTTTCTGCTCAATAGAGGGCGTTGCACAAATCTATACTAATATTATAAAAAGGAAAGATTGTATTTTTGTATGTATGGAAATAACTTAAAAACTACTGGGACGATTTCTAAAATTCTATATTATTAGAAAGCTACGTTATCTGTAATATAGGCTATATGTTTTTTTATTATTTTTTTGAGGTTATAATTTATTTTAATTAATTTAAACAGACCAGTCTTTCTTGTTAAGAAAATCTAAAGTTGACTATAAGTAAGTAATAATTATCAATAAAATTTCTTGTCTGTTATAATACAAATTGTTTAAAATTTGTTCTGAAAAAAAAATAGTTGTTAATAAAGCGAAATTGAAATTCTAATTTCAATATGTTTACCGTTTGTTTATACTAACATTTATGTTGTTTGTTGAATTCATAGATGAAGGAATTCAAAATAACACGAATGTCGTCACAGAGCATGCAAATTACGTACAAAACAACAGAAATAGAATTCTTAGTTCGAGCGTAATCAAGGAAACGTTAGTCAAAGAAATTTCCACGTTTACGGCGTCTGTTTACAGTTTTAAACGTTCATCAAATCAAATTCAAAACACACGAGCCCACGCCGAGACCAAATCAAAGGATTTAGAGAACAAAAGAAACTACAAAATCAGGAATAGTCAGAAATTCGTTAGTTAAAATTTAAACCCATATTTTGTAAATGTGTGCAAATTATTATCTATATGTATAAATACAATAGGAACCCTAATTTATTTATTTTAATTAATTTTTTTTTTTTTTTTTTTTTTTTTTTTTTTGTTTATAAAAATAAAATTCCATAATTAAAGTTCCTTTGTTCCGATCTTTATTAAAGGAAACAATGTTAATACAGTTTTATTTTTAAACAAAAAATTGTAAATTTAAAGTTTTCGTAAAATAAGCTGAAGCTATCGCCAACGTCCATACCACGTTGAAAACACCGGTTCTCGTCCGATCACCGAAGTTAAGCAACGTCGGGCGCGTTCAGTACTTGGATGGGTGACCGCCTGGGAACACCGCGTGATGTTGGCTTTTTGTTAATTTTTTCGCCAACAAGATTTATAACACTTTTTTTTTTTTTTTTTGTTTATAAAAATAAAATTCCATAATTAAAGTTCCATTGTTCCGATCTTTAGTAAAGGAAACAATGTTAATACAGTTTTATTTTTAAACAAAAAATTGTAAATTTAAAGTTTTCGTAAAATTAGCTGAAGCTATCGCCAACGTCCATACCACGTTGAATACACCGGTTCTCGTCCGATCACCGAAGTTAAGCAACGTCGGGCGCGGTCAGTACTTGGATGGGTGACCGCCTGGGAACACCGCGTGATGTTGGCTTTTTGCTGTTTTTTTTGTTTATAAAAATAAAATTCCATAATTAAAGTTCCATTGTTCCGATCTTTATTAAAGGAAACAATGTTAATACAGTTTTATTTTTAAACAAAAAAAATTATAAATTTAAAGTTTTCGTAAAATTAGCTGAAGCTATCGCCAACGTCCATACCACGTTGAATACACCGGTTCTCGTCCGATCACCGAAGTTAAGCAACGTCGGGCGCGGTCAGTACTTGGATGGGTGACCGCCTGGGAACACCGCGTGATGTTGGCTTTTTGTTAATTTTTTCGCCAACAAGATTTATAACACTTTTTTTTGTAAGTTTTGTAGTAAAGTTACATGCCACTCAAAAGAACCATTTCCTGCGTATTCGCTGTAATATGTACTTACGTTGGAATGCCTACTCCTAGCGATGATGGACAGTTTAGTTGAGCGAAGAATTCCTTGCAATAGTTCTTGTTGCAAATACTAGAGGAAAGTCGGATGCTGTCACATTCTTTAAATGATGTTTTTTTACGGTTGATTCTTTTATACTATGAATATAAGTACTTATAAATTATTTCTTAAAACTATGAATAAAAAAAACTTTGAAGAATATTGTCTTGTTTATTAAAAATCCGAGTAATTTAGCTTTAATTTATTTCAAGACAACTTTTATAGCATTACTAGCTTACAAAACTAAGTAGCCTATGTGTTCCATCCATCCATCTAAACTTTCGCATTTATAAAATCAGTAAGATAAGATTATTAAAGACATTTTGTTACTCAGAGATGTCCAATCTACACTAACATAATAAAGATGAAAGATTTGTATTTTTGTATGTATTCAAATCACTCAAAACTGGACCGATTTCAAAAACACTAACACTATTAAAAAGCTGTGGTATCACTGAGTAAAATAGGCTATGTTTTTTTTACATCTTTAATTACACGCGGACGATGTCGCGAGCAACAGCTAGTGCTTAACAAAGGAATCTCTCAGAACATTTCTCTCCAATCTGTATTGAATTATTTAAAAGTACGATGGACCACACATCGCTTTCTCCAATGATTCATATCTAATTTGTACCATAAACGTTAATTACCGAATCGGTTAAAGGAAATGCGTTAAAGCAATTAGTGATAAGTACACATTGAGTGCATTACAAGTGTTAAGCGGCTTACCGTAGGATATTTCTTTAAAGATAGCTTGAGACGCAAACCTTTGACTATCGCAAAACTGTTTAGTCGCTTTGATTCCTATGAGCTTATATGGAGGTTACACTACTCGATTTTTAGTTGAGCTAAACAGTTGAATGGTCTGCGAAACAATCGACAATCGCACAACAGTTTTGCGATAGTTTAGTGTAAGATGTGCTTTTGTTTATAGTGTTTCGATTTAATCTTTATCCTTAACTCTTGGATTAATAAAATTAACAAATCATTCATTAGAAATTTTCAACCGAGACTCGTAGACTGATATTCTCTTTTAGTTTTAGTACCAAAATCTCACGCTTTATTGCGGTATTTTATATTATTTAACGAAAACTATCATCACCAGCTCACTATACGTCCCCACCGAGGGGCTCGGAGCCTACCCTAAGATAGGGTGACTAGGCAATAGTCAACCACGCTGGCCCACTGCGGATTGGTTGACTTCACACATATTTTTGAATTTCTTCGCCGATATCGCCGCATCACGATGTTTTCCTTCACCGTAAGAACGTCGGGTAAATTATGTACATATGAAATTCGAAAAATCGAAAATCACATTGGTACATGGCGGGATTCGAACCCAAGACCTGTAGATTACAAGTCAAGTGCTTAAACCACTGAGCCACCGACGCAAATATTAACTAACTAATATTTAATTTATTAACAGGTATATGAAGATCTTCAGAAGTCTCACGAGAATTCCGGCCTTGTGCTGAGGCCAAATAATATAGATTACGCCTCGTCATTGCTCCCACAATACGCGGACAATTGAATAACGATTTTAATGCGTGTAGCGTGTAGGGGCTTACTTATAGTGATGTAACTAAGCTTTATCGATATTTTTAAAATTAATTAATACGAATAATTCCTTTTATGATCACATTGGTTAAGAAAAGCTATAACGATGTTTTTGTAATGATTGTAAAATAAAAAATCATGGAACAATTTATAGGCAAAGTTATGAAGGGTTATAGAATAAAATCAAAAATTTATTAGAATTAATATCTCTTATTCATTGATCTTGAGCGTCGCTGGCTCAGTGGTTAAAGCACTTGACTTGTAATCTACAGGTCTTGGGTTCGAGTCTCGCCATTTCAATTTTTGAATTTCATATGTACATAATTTACTCGACGCTCTTACGGTGAAGGTAACCTAACTTAGGGCTTCGAGCCCCTTAGTGGGGACGTATAGTGAACTGGTGACAATCTCTCTTATCGACAATTTTTAACTCATCGCTAGATTTTATTTCCGAAGTACCTTTCTCTCCATTACAAGTTTTAATTATAAGTTATCGATATCGATAATATAACCATCCCCGCACTCGAAGATGCACAAATCAGCGTAGCGGCTCGAGTGGATACGGGACGTAATTCGCATCACCTTGGCTTAGTGTAACTAGTCCATTGTAGACGTCAGAGAGCACCAGTCCGACACGTGATAGTTACATCGACAATTGATAAATTAGACAACACCGCTCAATGCTCTAGATACTATTGTTTGACAGATCGTGCGACCTCTTTGAGGTACCTGAAGACAGTTTAGGTCTTAAATTAGATAAGTGGATTGTTTGTGCCCGTTGAAAAACATGTCTATTATTCAACTAAGACTTTTGTAAAGAACTGGAATCTAAATCAGAAGTAAATGGGTCATTGGACTAGCGTAGTTGACTAAAGCCTACTCACCCTAATAAACTGTATTACAATTAATAATTTATCTAGATTCTGCCCGCGATTAGTCCGCGCGGGATAAAAAAAAATCTTATTAAATAGCCTATGTGTTCTTCAAGAATATTCTACAACTTGAGAGTAGCCCCAGTGGTAGAGAAGGTAAGGAGTAAAAGGTTAGCATGGTATGGGCATGTTATGAGGAGGGATAAATAGCATGTTACAAGGAGAACGTTAGTTATGAGTGTGGAGGGGTACACCGGTAGAGGTAGACCTAGAAAGAGATGGATGGATTGCGTGAAAGGTGACATGATCAAAAAGGGAGTGATGACTGAGATGACGTATGATAGAGTTATTTGGAGGACAATAACCTGTTTCGCCGACCCTATGGGAGTAGGATAAGGAGAATGATGATGATGATTCTACAACTGCCTTTAATCAATATCAGTTGACCCGTTCCAGAGATACCTTCTAACAAACATCCATCTAAACTTCAGCATTTATAATGTTAGTTAATTGTATTTTATTTTAACGTGAGTCGCAGGACAGCTAGTTCTAAAAACATATGTACGTCATACACATTCTTAAAACCCATCATTCGTCTTTCTTATGATATTCAATTAGTCCAATATAATTGACATACAAATGTGTTCGTATGTCGACAGGCTGCCCTCGGAGATGTCACCTCGATTCAATCCGCGGAGATACGATACAGTTTTATAGACCGATGCTGCCACCGCGGGGATATAACGGCCCATTAGTTTTTATGCGTGGTGTTGCAAGGAAAATCGAAATCGACGAAATCTTTTAAAGGCGAAGTTCCGTAGTAATATAAAATTAGTGACTTTCTTATTAAAGCTTTTTGAGACTGACTTGTGTATAGATCACGTGATGATGATGGCAAATTAGTTGTAGGTTATCATTTGTTAGAAAAAAAAGTATTGCATTTCACATAGAACTTTTGATATGAATGAAGGCTACATTAGTATGTATGCTTAGAAAGAGATCGATGGAATTCATAGAACTTTTAAAGCGCGCGCAGACCTTGACCAGACCAGGCCACCTCTGTTGTGCGATTGTCGATTGTTTCTCAGTCATTTCAACTGTTTAGCACAACTAAAAATCGAGTAGTGTACCCACCTCCATATAAGCTCATAGGAATCAAAGCGTGAGTAAACAGTTGTGCGATGGTATAGTCAAATACTCGGTTCCGGAACCCTAAAAATGTGTCCTCGGATGACGTCGTAAACGTCAACCTGAGTCGGGTTTTATTCACCGTTTCTATTTAGGATAACGCATTTAGGATTAGTGTATCAGTTGTAAAATGTGAATTTCTGAAACGCCTGCACATTGGTATCGTAAAATACGTTACATAGCGACCGTATGATCATAATGAGGTGGCCAGAGTCTAATTAAATTACATTGCTAAGACACTTTCTGAAGTTGCTTAGTTAGATACCTTTAGAGGTATTTAATTTTAAGTTGTTTGTAGAATCAAAATTGTAAAATCACGGCTTTGTAACAATTGAACGTTGTATTGATTCTGGTATAATACACCTTTAAATAGAAGCTTATTTTCAAAGTTGTTAGTCTCTCAATACTCTACTCACATGAAAAAAACGAGGTCTTCGTAAAATTGCGGAAAATGGAGCTCAAACAGCTAATTAGAATAGTTCGAATTAGCCCTTAATGTTGCCCTGGTAAGCCTTTACCGATTCATCTACCAGCTGTCTCCACGCAGCCCTGTCTTCGGCTCGTCTCAGGGCTGTAGGGATGTTGAGTCCCAGTATGGACTGCACCTGATCCGTCTGACGGACCTGTGTACAGTATTAATAAATATCGTGCAGAAGTCAAGGGCCGGCAATAAAATGTTCTCGGAACCGCGACGGAGACAATTGCATTCGATTAGGACGATCACAAGTCAATTGAATCGGCAGGACATCGGAGCTGAGACGTGTATCTTAAATGCATACTAAACTTGCATCCACCTAACATCTGAGGTCAAAGATCATGTAAGTACAGAGTGCAAATGCCAAATACTGTTAATATTTCTAAAGACTTAGGGTGGACAAGTCACTTTTGCCAGTAACTTCGTCCGCGCGGAAGTAAAAAAAACAAAAGCTAGTCTATGACTTTTTTTAGACTATGCTCTACATGCTATAAACTTTATTGAGAGTTCAGCAGTTTAGACTCTAGCAAACATCTATCCACATGTATAGTAACGGAGTTTATTTCCTAGTTTTCGTGTTTCGTAATTCCCTTCCTTGTTTGTTCTGAGATTTGAAATGATTTACAGGTCATAGGTTATTTAAACGAACAATTTACGTAAATCTGTCTAATTCTTAGCGCGCATTCAATCTATTGTTTGAATAGTATTTGCATATCTCACTAACTTTCCGTGCATTTTATGGGTACATTTTCACTGGGCAATATAAACGGCTGTGTTATTTTTTTTTGGCAACGCAACTGTTTTGTGGGAATTTTTTTACTGGACAAATCAGAAAAGACTACGGTTATGATCATTTTTTTAACATTTCTTTTAAATTGAAAAAAAATAAGCTTAAAGCTTCGAACTAGTGGTAAAATTTGGTTTGAGACATTAGTACTATATTGTTATGAAAATACAAAAAAAAATTGTTTTTTCATTTTTTTCCCTAGTAGAAGCACATGTTATTATTTAAATCGTTTGTATTAGAAAAGCAGATGATTAAATAAAATTTTACTTTGTGCTGTCAGTGGAAACACACCTTTACAATTTCTATTGTTCTAAGTTGATATTAAGTGAGTTTATAACCCAGTTACTTAATCCATTAAGCTATCAGAGAGTGAGCTTTTGTAGTTACATTAAATAACATTATTCCGTGATTGTAATATTTTGATATTGTGTTGTGTTTTGTTGAAATCCACGATTTGTCAACTTTAGACCACCTATAATTGAAAGCGATTATAGGTAGTCTAAAGTTACAGTCAGTGGTCTAAATCCAAAAGGATTGTTTTTTGGATTAAATGTATGTCGGAATCATATGGAGTAAGACTCGCTGAACTAGTCTTCGGACGATTAAAAAATATATCAGTCTCGAACGATCACAGCTATACATCTAATAAAATTACTACAGTATATTTATACTCTTATTAAACAGTAGCTGTTCTCGTGCGGCTTCATCCGCATGAATTTATGAAAATCTTATTTTATTGTTTACATTTGTCAAATTATCAATTGCAAATGTCAAAATGACATGACACGATGACAAACTATGTTAATCTTACCTCCTTGATGTTGGCAGCAGCTTATGGTCTCTTTCCCACATTAGGGTACTTACATACTTTAGTTTTATATTCCACTCGGACGGAGTCGCGGGGGAAATTTAGTAATTTAATAAAGCTTGCAAAATTCAGACAACAATAAGTAATAAAATTTGATTTTTTATTAAAAAAGTATTATTCAAAACTATGCTGTGATTCCTGACATCTTACGCCACAAAGAAGTGTGTGTTTACGCTTTATTATATTAGTATAGATGGTATAGAAAATAATATACATGAATTTAGCTTTAAATTTCTTACAATCTACAATATTATAAATGCGAAAGTTTTGATAAATGAATGGATGGATGTTTGTTAGAGTGTGTAGCCTAAATGGCTGAACGGATCTCGATTAAATTTGGCATAGACGTAGAGCATAGTCTGGAAGAACACATAGGGTACTTACATACTTTTGTTTTTTATTCCACTCGCACCGAGTCGCGGACGAAATTTAGTAATTTAATAAAGCTTGCAAAATTCAGACAACAATAAGTAATAAAATTTGATTTTTTATTAAATTCCGGCTGTAAAACTCTTCCGGTGTCCGAAAATGGCGGAAAAAAATATATAAAAAAAGTTAACCATTGTGATGTATCGTTAATATTCAAGGAATACGTCGATATGTCGGACGTATCAAGATCTGCAGTTAGATAGGACGTTAATGGTAATATGGGCGTGCATACTGAACGACGATTTGCTAATTTGAATCGTTGAGACGGCGGCGGATAAAGGGTTTTGTTTTTTTATTTTATTTTTAAATAGCATAAGCTTTTCAAATTCGTCCTTTAACATCCGATGCGCACTAAAGGTCGGAGCACAGTCTGAATCAAGTTTAATAGTGTGCGTACACCTGAAACTAAACTATCGCACAACTGTTTAGTCTCCTTTTGATTCCTATGAGCTTATATGGAGCAACTCGATTTTAGTAGTGCAACTAAATAGTTGAATTGGCTGCGAAACAATCGACAATCGCACAATAATTGTTCGATAGTTAGCTCTCAGAATTTATTATGAAATATGTATTTTTTAAATTTTAAACATGTCAACTACAAGCCAATGTATTTAATAAACTAATTTCCACGAATGTGTTCTTCAACATTGTTAGGTTCCGAGATTTTGTGCACTGCTGACCTACTTAAAACTTCCTCGTGCTCAGAAATAAACGCAAACTTAGTGCCAACTGGACACTGCAGTACACACGACACTTTACTTAATACAGCTGCTTCTTGTATCATTAAAGTTTAGATACTATTTTGACATATTTATGTATTTAACTTACTGTATTGTACTAAGTGCATAGTCGAGTGTAGCTTGGACAGTCATCTACACAAGTTCAGAATTAAATAGTTATATTATTTTAAATCCGTCACTCATCAAATGTGTCCAAAACCAAAGAAATATAAAGTATAGTGCGACAAGCTTATCTGGCCCGGTGTAATAGGCGCTGCTATTATTGTTACTTCTGTTAGACAATATTTAAATTTTACGAAAAGCATTGTAAATTACATAAAATATAACTTATTTATTTATTTATCTATTATTTTTTTATATATCATATCAATACCGCTTGTTATACGTTTTTGATATTGACAGGATGGTGCGAGTCAGCTATCATAAATTATTTTGACTTACCGGGTCAAATAATTTTGTTTGTCTGTAAGTAGGTTTCTATGTAGAGATTAAAAATTCTATCAACACAATTGACTTGAAGGCCGCACCATAATATAAATGATTAATTACTCCTTACAATACTTGAATACAAATTAAAAAGATAAACAATTTTATATTACCTTGAGTTTCGACGAAGAAAACAGTCGAAAAATATTCTTAAACAAATTTACCAACCATAAACCACCTTATTTAAAAACTCCCATTGTAAAGATATAATAAAAAAGAAACTCTAACATTTTTTAACAGAATGTTTCAATTGATTTATAGTATAATTGTTACTTATAACGTGGGCTAAATAAACTGTATCTTTTGTATGTTTGGAATAAAATTATCAGCGTTGACTCAACGAAGTGTTGATTACACCCACATAGTGATTATCATAAAAGTTAGAACAAATAAATGCATTTAATGTAATGTCACCTTAAAATTGTAAAGAAAGTCTTAAATCGTATTAGACATATTAAGGAATGGGCGGAATATATACTCATATTATTACTTATTGTATTTTACATTCTAAATCAACAAATACTTTTTTATATTCAGAGATTTCGACGATTTTATTTACGAAGAATCATCATCATCCTTCTTATCCTACTCCCGTAGGGTCGGCGCAATAGGTTTTTGTCCAACAGGATTTTATTTGAGAAGAATATAAAATGATTAATCAAATTGTCTTTAATTGCCATTCACGATTTGCAGATCGTACATATGTTGTAACATTAGTAATTTATACAATGTCCAAGTTCTCAATATGACGGTGACGTATACAACATTAAACATTATCGAAGAAAATGTAGTTCTTTGTAACCAGATAATACCGGAAATAGCTGGTTGTCGCTTCCTATTCAACAATGTCGCCTATAAATTCTTTCCGGACAAAACTAACGGTGTCTAGAGACATGATTTTGTCTTTTTTTTAACGTATCAACACGAATCGGAAATATAAGCTCAAGGAAGCGATTAATTGTTAAGAAGGGCGACTTTTAAAATGCCTGAAATCCTGAAGCATCCGCCGTAACTCGGTTCACATTTTTTTAAGCCACAAATATAGAAAAGTTTTTTTTTAAGTATCCGTCGGTTGAAATAGTAAAAGTCCGATTCTTAACGATGTCCTGCGGGTTTAGTAACTACGGAGAATGCTTCTTATTGTACTTAATTCGTTTATTAAAACGAAAATTACAAAAAAACATAATGAATATATTTATGACTAGCTGTTGTCCGTCATTCCGTCCCCGCGGAATAAAAAAAACATTTAGCGCATGAATTTTACCAGACTATGGCACCTACAAGATATTTTATCAATATCCATGGAGCCATTCTGGAATTACGTGGTAACAAACATCCATCCAAACCTTCACATTTAAAATATTTTAGTAAGAAGTAAGATTACTAATTTATTTATAAAATATATAAAACACCACTAAGTTTTATATTAGCCTGGAATTCCACTTCAGCTACTTCCACTTATAGTGTCATTTATTTCATTCTATTTGACTTAAAAAGACAACAATCGTTATAATAAATTTTCTACACTATTGATATAAAAAGACAACAATCGTTATAATAAATTTTCTACACTATTAATATAAAAGCCGATTCCACTCTTATCCACCCTTCGTCAAACGCGAGCAATACGTTGTGACAGACAGACAGGCGCGTGCCGGAGGAAGTCATTAGTTACACCGCCACTGGCTACCGGGCTGATGTACTATACTAAACGAATTCGGAACCGAACATGACATTCGCCATGGGCACAATCTGACACGTGCTATAGTCCTATATGGTTGACGGTTATTCATCTGACAGGTTTAATTTCAATAGAATTAGATGTATTCTATGTTTTGTTGTTGAGTTGTATCATTTATTATTTTAATTGCCGAACTAGTTTTCCCCCGCGACTCCGTCCGCGTCGAATTAAAAAAAACAAAAGAAAGTAGCCTATGTGTTCTTATAGACTATGCTCTACATCTATGCCAAATTTTATCGAGATCCGTTCAAACGTTTAGGCAACAAACTCTAAAAACATCCATTCATCTAAACTTTCGCATTAATAATATTAGTAAGATGACTTGTAAAAATATTTTTCTATTAATACGACAACTTTTTTTATCTTTTCTTTTTTACATCTAATTTGTTAACCCATCAATTTCTATTTTCTTCTCGGTGATGATAATGTTCTACATTTAAACCAAACAAAAGATGGTTCAAAACAAAAGAGCAAAAAAAAAGAAAGCTCATCAGTCTGTCGTTTGAAGTTATTTTTGCTTAAAAGAAGAATAAAAGGTGTGAGTGAGCATTTCTAGATGTTCCAAATATGAAAAAAGCAACATTTAAACCGTTACTTCCAATTGCCCTAACACCTCTGTAAAAACACGTTAATTTTATTTTTCGAAGGTTTGTAAGGGAAGACAAACTAATATAATAAACGCGAAAGTTTAGATGGATGAACGTTAGAGTTTGTAGCCTAAACTGCTGAACGGATCTCGATGAAATTAGATGTAGACGACAGTCTGGATGAACACATATGCTACTTTAGGTAGAAAGCTAGTTTATTATAAAATTACGTAAAAATATAATTAATTTTACCATCATTATAAAACGGTACACTAAACAGCAAATAGGTTATTATAAAGTCGTTAGTAACGCGATGTGTGAAACATAATTTGCTATTTCCCACGACAAATTGACATGTAATTCACCAGTTTTTATTTGACTTCCTTTCAATGGAAAATCATACGCAATAGTAATTTCATAACCAGCTCATATTAAAGTTAAATATTTTGATATAAAAATATCTATGACTAGCTGTTGCTCGCGACTTCGTCCGCGTGAAATTAAAAAAAAATAGTAAAAACATAGCCTATGGTACTCACTGATAACAGGGCTTTTTAATGGTGCAAGAATTTTTGAAATCGGTCCAGTAGTTTTTGAGCTATTTCAATACACACCATAATCCAAAACCCAAAAATACAAATCTTTCCTCTTTATAAGTTTTTAACGCACATTACTGTCTAATTTTGATTTTATGAATTTTGAAGCTGTAATTTTCAAATGAATTTATTATTAAAAAAAAGGTACGTTTAGGTAGTTAGTTATCTGTTCTTACAATTTTAAACTATTATTATTATAAACTAATTGTTTCATTATTAAATTACAAGTGAAACTTATTGTAATATTGACACTTTCGACATTGAATTGACGATTATTACTTAGAAACCATTGTTTTAGATTTATGGCCGAATTAAAAAAAGCAAAAAGTTTCTACTTAGAAAATTCCAATGCAAGCAGATTCCAACGGAAGCAAAGAACATGAGTGGAAACTAAAATTGTCTAATGCATGCAAATTCTACTTTTTTCTCCGTGGGATCCCGACGAGACATGTTAGCTTGAAATAGGTACACAATGTCACTCGTTTGACGTATTAAATACAGATAAAAAAAAATGATTTCGAGCAGTTACAGAATATAAAAATGTTTCTACGAATTGCGAACTTGAGAACACTTTCTAATAAGTTTTATAATTGGAATTAAGTTATTTTTTCGCATTACTTTTCTTAGATAATAGATAAAGATATAGAATTGATATAATTAATTTAAAGGCTTTTCTGTAAATCCATGATTATCGATTATTTTGCATATATAAAACGCTCAAGTGTCATCTTAGTTTATTCAAAAAAGCTTTAAAAGAAATTAAAAGCAAATACAAAAGTACTAAGAACTAGTTCCCCAGATTTTTCACTGTTTTAGGTTATGACATGTTATTTATCATTAAAACAAACTATTGTACATTCGTTACCATAATAGCGAGCGCACATGTTTGAATAGACTATCGCACAACTGTTGTGCGCTTGTCGATTGTTTCGCAGCCAATTCAACTGTTTAGTTGTACAACTAAAAATGGAGTAGTGTGCGCACCTCCATATAGGCTCATAGGAATTGAAGCGAGACTAAACAGTTGTGCGATAGTTTAGTCAAAGGTGTGCGCACGCTCTTAATGCACAAGAAAGTATTTAAAAAGGGCTAAGAGTTAAGGTATGTACAAACTTATTAAAAGCCAATGTGTGAAAACTAAAATATACAATAGTTAACGATTTCCGATCGATCTCATCAATCACACTAATTGATTTCTGTCAATTTTAATTGTTCAGCGCCCTCTATCCGTTTCCATTTTAAATGGATCCTCATTCAAATACGTCAAACATATCAACAAAGCATAAACAAAAACACTTTTTATTTACAGGTAAAGTCGGTCATTGTTCTTGGACTAAAATTATGTTTCTTACAATCGTTTTTGAGAATCGATAAGATGAAGGCGTAAATATTTTACTCACAACTTTTTATTAAGTTAATTAAAAGAGTAACTTAACAGATCTTTGTCACTCCACTTAAGTACTAATAAAAATTAAATAACACCTTAATAAGGTAATAGAAGCTACATCTTACTAATTAGCCAATATTTACTAAACTCTCAAACATCCATCTATCTAAACTTTATCTATACTAGTTAATATTATAAAGAGGAAAGATTTGTATTTTAGGATTTTTGTATGTATTGAAATAACTCAAAAAGTCAAAAAATTCTTTCACCATTAAAAATTTACGGTATCAGTAACATAGGCTATCTTTTTTGTTGCTTTTTTAATTTTAGGCGGACGAAGTCGTGAGCAACAGCTAGTATTGTATATATGACGCGCATATTCATACAAACACTTTTCTTTCAAAGTCGGATTCACTATAAAATGTAACTAATTGTGGTTTGTATTGATAAAACTCGTCTAAAGCAAACTTCATTGCAAGCGATTCTAAATAAAGCAAAATTAGTTTTGTCTTTGAAATATATTTCAAATGCTATCATTTTCTATATTCCAACATCCACTGGCTCTGTCACGCGGTATCGACGTACGAATCTTACTTGTTTGTCAATAAGTGGTTTATGGGCCTTAGTGTGGTTTATGTAAATATTTTCTAAGATAGCCCTCTGTTGCCACTGGCGGGACAATCTCTACATCGTTGCGTGCTTTTGTTCCACAGACTATGACAAATTTTAATGATTGTTTAGTGCTGTTTTAGCCGAATTAGTAAATACATGCGTTTTAAGTTCTGTTTAACTTTTTAAAAAATATGACTGTCTGTATAGGTTTTATGACTCGTCAGTATAAACACGGTTACCTTATCATTTTCAAGGGCGGATCCAGCTTTGGCGCCAGGGGGGGTCACATAGTCGTGATCAAGTCAAGAGCTTGACAAAATATGTAAATATATTTTGTCAAGCTCTTGACCAATCAGCTCAGGGGGGGGTCATGACCCCCATGACACCTCCCTGAATCCGCCGTTGCTCATTTTATATTTTAGTATAAATCTTACTAAGATTTTAAATGCGAAAGTTAAGTTTGGTGTTTGTTAGACTTTGTAGCCTAAACTGCTGTACAGATCTTGCAGAGGATAGCCTGAAAGAACACATGGGCTACCTACTTTTGTTATTTTTTAATTCCACGCTGATGGAGTCGCTGGCAAAAGCTAGTAAACACATAAAACTACGTTACAATTTGGATTTACTTGATTTGGAGGAGCGAGGTATTTATTTTGCTTAAAACTATCTTATCATATGTCATAGTAAGTGTTTATTCAATTAAAATACATACATTGTATCAATAAATAACTCAATGTATCCCAGCTATTCCGCGGTCATATCCTACGTCAGTGTCGCACCGTCCTAATGATTTATAGCCGTGCGATATGACATGCTAACTGTACATAGAGTTATCGAGACGCTTGAACGCACACGAGATGATTTATCCAACGGATAAATCCGAAGAAATAGAATTTATTTTAAGGGACATGCAATTGTTGACTGTTACAAGGATATGGGATTAAGGGAATTGAAACTCGTAATACCGTTTAGAATTCACGAAGCGTTCGCGTATTGCTGTCCTATTTTTCAAGATTTGCGCTCAAGTGTCGCAGTGATTTTGCATGTTTATGGTTTTATGAATATTAAAAATATAAAATATCGACTTAGTAGGAATCTTTAGGAATAATAGGAATTATAACGACTATAATAGTAAAATACGTAGATTTGAATTTGAATGCTGTATTCACAGTTCTAAAATTACAAAGATATTCAATTTATAGATCCGTCAGTTTTAGATCTATTTTATAAAGTTATAAGCGTCTTTATTTTTAGTGCTTCGAAACTGGATTTTGTCGAAATATTAATTCAACGCTTTATTTTTAAACCTATTCCTCATAGTTTAAGTGTATTTACAAAAATATATTTTCAATCCATGTAATTCATATGCGTCATTTTAAATTATTGTTTATCAGTCCATGTCTACCAACGTTGAAAATCATGGTCAGCCTTGTTTATATATTTAGGTACAGTCACCGTCTTATTTAGCGATAGTTACGACAAGGATTTGTGTGTGTGAATGTACAGAATTATTCTCGTGACCTTTGAGCTAATAATTCACTCTAACAGAAAGTACATGCTTAAAGATTTATTGTTCGACAACTTTTTGTATGTAATCGTCAATTATTAGCATCTCAGTACTTATATGGATTAATTTTCATTGTACTGATTAACATTTTCATTGTAAAACCTTACGTTATGAGAATTGCCGCGACTTTGTCTGTAATAAAAATGGCAAAAAAGTCAGCTTAGATTCGTTGAAATAGCGTAAATAACCCAGTGGGACTTCGATAACATAATGTTGCCTACCTTTAGACCGAGCGTACACCTTTGACTAAATTATCGCACAACAGTTTTGCGATTATCAATTGTTTCCCAGCCAATACAACTGTTTAGTTGCACAACTAAAAATCGAGTAGTGTGCACCTCCATTTAAGATCAAAGGAATCAAAACGCGATTAAACAGTTGTGCGATAGTTTAGTCAAAGATGTGCGCGCTGTTAATCGACGCTGAAAAAGATGCTAGAGGATATTTCCCCTTCCTATGTGATTGCAAGTAAACTTAAGTGACTGGTATCACAGCTTAGATTAGCATATTAACCGCATGTAATTAACATGTCGACAAGCAATGAAATTTATTATTTCAGTCAATAATTTATATCCATACATCATCATCATCATCATCTCCCCTGCCTTATCCTACTCCCGTAGGGTCGGCGCACCAGGTTTTCGTCCTCCAAAGCACTCTATCATCCGTCATCTCAGTCATCACTCCCTTCTTGATCATGTCACCTTTCACGCAATCCATCCATCTCTTTCTAGGTCTACCTCTACCGGTGTACCCCTCCACATTCATAACTAACGTCCGTCTTGTTACATGCGATTCATCCCTTCTCATAACATGCCCATACCACTCTAACCTTTTACTCCTTATTTTCTCAACCACTGGGGCTACTCTCAAACTTCCTCTAATATACTCATTTCGTATCTTATCCAATCGTGTTACCCCACACATCCATCTTAACATTCGCATTTCCGCCACATGTATTCTCCTTTCATCCGTCCCTTTTACTGCCCAACATTCAGATCCATACATCATGACAGGTCTTATGACGGTTTTGTAAATTTTCCCCTTTATTTTAAGGGGAATATGCGGGTCGCATATTACACCTGTAACCTGTCGCCATTTCATCCATCCCGCTTTTATTCTATTTCTCACGTCACGGTCAATATCGCCGTCGCTTTGGATTAATGAGCCGAGGTACCGGAAGTCGGAGCAAACTGGAAGATGGGCGCCATCCAAGGCAATCGGGATAAACTAGATAAGCCCCCGAAGTCGCAGAATAGCTGCTCCGTTTTCGCTCTGCTTATCTTCAGGCCGGCTGTCTCCAGTTTATCCCGCCATCTCTCCAGTCTACTCTGGACCTCAAGCGCATCTTCCCCGACAAGAACAATGTCGTCGGCGAACAGCATACACCAGGGTGCTTCCTCCTGGATCTCCACGGTTAACGCGTCGATAACCAGGAGGAAGAGATAAGGGCTTAAAGCCGATCCCTGGTGCAGGCCCACAGCCACACTGAACTTGTCGGTTACTCCGGCTTCAGACCTGACGTGAGTGTTCGCTCTTTCGTACATAGCACTCACGAGTCGCACGTACTTCCCAGGCACTTGTCTTTCTTTCATCGCCCACCACAGAACCTTCCGGGGGACTCGGTCGTATGCCTTTTCAAGGTCAACGAACACCATATGCAAGTTCTTATGGACACGTCTGTATTTTTCACCAAGCTGGCGTAACGCGAATATGGCATCCGTTGTACCTCGACCTGGCATAAACCCGAATTGGTTCTGTGATACCTCACTCTCTTCTCTTATCCGTCTGTCTATCACCTTCTCCCAAATTTTCATAGTATGTGACATGAGTTTTATTCCTCGATAGTTGTTGCAATTCTGAATATCACCTTTATTTTTAAAAATAGGTACCAACGTACTGGTACACCATTCATCAGGGACCGACTCTTCCTGCAACAACTTATCGAAGAATAGAATCAGCCACTTTATACCATCTTCTTTCAAAACCTTCCATACTTCAACGGGTATGCCATCAGGCCCCACCGCTTTTCCATTCTTCATATCTCGCACTGCAATTTTAACCTCATCCATACTGATCTCATTTACCATCGCCATGTTGACCGGTGTTCTCGGTACAACACCATTCCAATCATTCTCCTCATTCATTAAATTTCTGAAATATTCCTTCCATCGCTCTTTTATATCTCCATCTTTCAATAAAATTTTACCATTTTCATCCTTCATACATTTTACGTGCATAATATCTCTCCCATTCTTCTCTCTCGCTCTTGCTAGCCTGTAAAGGTCTTTTTGTCCTTGCGGTGTGTCCAGTTCCTGGTACAGTTTATTCTGCACTGCGGCCTTAGCCACCGCAACTGACCTTCTAGCAATTTTTCTTGCTTCCTCATACATTCTCCTTCTAAACTCTTGCATATTTTCATTCATCTCATTTTTCCACGCCCTAAATGCTTCCTTCTTTTCTTTAACTGCCTTTTGTACTTCGTCATTCCACCACCATGTATCCTTATCTAGCTTTCCTACGCCTTTCGTTTCCCCTAAAACATCCTTAGCAGCACACCGTATAGAGGTAGCAATCTCATTCCAACATTCATTAACCGATTTACTACCCATATCAACATCCATCTCAATCATTTTATCTACCACTCTCTCTCGAAACTTTTCCCTGCAGTCTTCCCTCTCAAGCAAATACCATTTAATTTTGGGCTGGGGCTTTCTTTTAAGTTTACAAACTTGGTGCTTTATTATTAGGTCCGAAACAAGCAGTTTATGTTGTGGGGCTACGACCTCACTAGGTATCACTTTCGAATTTTTAACCTTGATTACACTGGATTTCTGAACTAGGAGGTAATCAATTTGTGTTTTAAATCTGCCGCTATGGTATGTTATTAAGTGACTTTCTCTTTTTTGGAAACATGTATTTACTATGGTGAGGTCGTAAGCCATCGCTGCTTGTAACAACCTTTCACCGTCGTTGTTACGTCTCCCAAAGCCCCACCCTCCGTGTACTCTTTCATATCCTTCATTCGTTCTACCTACGTGCCCGTTAAAATCCCCACCAATTAAAATTTCTTCGTCACCTGATATACTAATCATCATTCCATCAAAATCCTCCCAAAACTTATCTTTTACTGCGTCATCACAACCAGTCTGCGGTGCATACACACTAACTATATTTAAGATCACACCTCCCACTAACAGCTTAACAATTATCATCCGATCATTTATTCTTCTTACATCCATCACCTGATTCTTCATTTCACTATCTAGCACTATCCCTACTCCATTTTTTTTGCCATCACTCCCACAATAATATAATTTAAAACCCTCCCCGATTTCTTTCGCTTTCATACCTTTCCACTTCGTTTCTTGCAAACACGCCACATTTATTCTTCTTCTCTCTAATACATCCACTAGCTCTCGTCCTCTTCCAGTCATAGTTCCTATATTTAAACATCCAATCCTCATTTTATTTCGAGTATCGAAAACCCTTACCTCGTTGTTTTGGCTTACTTATTTTGCGGCCGGCCGCCTGCCTGTCGCCAACCCTACTTGGGAGTAAAATACTTAAAAATAAAAGGATAAATTATTACAACTTATATAAAACACTTAATATAAAGTTATTTCTAAAAATACAAAAAAAATAATATTATAAGTCACTACACCAATGTCAAAAATCACAAACAGTCGAAAATATTTTGCCCAGTAGATGCCATCACCACCCGCAACCTTTATTTTCAGAGCATACAACATGCGCAAATAGCATGCGGTTTTTGATTGCATTTTCAATGAGTTGCATCTTCTTCAAATTTTCTGCGCTGTTTGCCGTTATGTGTTCAATTCCAGCCATATTACGTGTTGCCTTTGATAGCTTATTAAATCCAGGTACTCGCGGTATTTGTCTGGCAGTGAGAGATATGTTATTCATGTTTATTTGCATCTGTTCGGTCAATCTTTGTTTTGATTCGGCGAACAAGGAACGAGCACTGCTAGATGACGCTGACGCCATTGAACCTCTATATTCTTATAAGAGCTTAAACCAGTATCTTTAATCACACACATTATATTTAAGACTGCCTAATATTTACGTTTCTTGATTATTTTATTTATTTGGAATTTTCATGTCCATGACATTGACATTGACATTTTTTTTTTTTTTTTTTTTTTTTTTTTTTTTTATTTATATCCATACAATTATAAACTAAGATAGATAATTTCATACAACTTGTTTAGATAGCATCATTTTTAATTAAGTGTTTGGACAGATGTAATTAAAGAAGTTTTGTAGGCAATTA